>JAYESD010000002.1:276991039-277591039 GCA_036927565.1 Tuctoria greenei | reverse complement strand
CATTGGATTTGTGGTTTCTGATCTACACGAGTTTCTTTGCAGCGTTCCAGAACTATTTGTCTCGGGTAGGACAGATTGACCTTTGCTCAATCTTTCGATCATAACTTGAGTTTCTCTCAACGGATTTGAGTGATTCTTATTGTGTTGTCTTCGTGACTTGATTCTCTCTGATATATATCACTTTGGTCATGGTCAAACATGTTTATATTAGTCTCACATATGATTTCTTTAACATATCGTTTTTCTGCCGAAGGGGTTGGGGTTTAAATCTACCATTCACCCCCCCTCTAGTAGCTTTTCACGTGCTCTTCGATCCTACATGGACCCAGAGGCCTCAACTGGCCCTGGTGCTGGAGTCGCATGCCCGGAGCTAGCACCCCAGGAAGACGCTGCTGCAGGTACAGTCGCCGCAGTTGTAGAAGACCTCCCCCTTCGGGGAGAAGGAGCTGATGCAGAGGATGCAGGCCTGACGGACCTTCCGTCGGCATGCTTCAGCTTCCTCTTCTGGCTCAAAGGTTCGTCCGCCGGCTACTTGCCCTTGCCGACGACTTCGGTCCTTGGCTTCGGGGCAGGGTCGGAGCCAACTTCAGAAGTCCCAGGGATCACCACCCTGGAGGTCGATCTTCTCTCGACGACACCGAGGTCGTCAATCACCGGCATCGTCCGTCGGAACTCCCTGCTGAAATCTACTTCCACGTTCAGAGGGAGGAAAGCTGATGGCGGGGTCAAGTCATCACCCGCGACGTCGATGCCGTGATGGAACTTCTTGAGATGAAACTCCAAGGTTGCCCCCGCCATGTTGGACTTCAGCCCGGTCTCGACCCAGTCGTCGTTCATCACACTGTTGAGGGCCCAAGCGAGTTTTTATCTCCTCTTCAGCGGTGCCCACCTGTTGACCAGGAAATTGCAAAATACCGCCTGAGGATTTAATCCTCCCTCCACACACTGGCGGATCCTGGTCAGAGCAGGGTTGAAGGCATACGACAACACCGGAGCTTCACTCCAGACTGCAGTGTCGATGTTGGGGAGGCCTTCGGGCAGCTCCAGCTTCTCGTGCTCCTCCACCCGGATGACTATCCAGTCCTTCTTCCAATCGTCCCACTTTCCAGAGGGAAACGACCGGAGGTACTTGAATGGGCACTTCTTGCGCTTCACAAAGTAGTAGAAGCCAAGGTACTCATTAATCCTACCGGTGGTATGGACGGTGAAGAAGGTCCGGAAAAGCTCAATGCAGGGGGGGATGCCCACCCACATTTCACAGAAGTGGACGAAGACAGACACTAGAAGAATGGAGTGGGGGCCAAGGTGGTACAACTGCAGACCATAGAAGTCTAGTAGCATCAAGAAAAAGGAGGGATCAATCCCACCATGGCGTACGAAGAGAAGTACACCATCTCGCCGGCGTGCTCCTTCTCGAACGGGAGCTCTCCCCCGACACGGACCAAGCGGTTGAAGAAGTCTGGGGACCACCCCATGAGGGCCCGGACCTTCTTCAGGTCACCTTCGGTCTTCAAACGGCTCTCGCAGAGACCCAACTCCATCGCAGCACAGCGAGGCAAGAGAGGAAAATCAAGCACAAGTTGGGAGTTTGAGCGCAAGATCAGATGAGAGGCGTAAAGAACCCCAGACGGTGAGCGCTTTCCTTCTTAAGTAAGCCCTCGCAACGCTTGGATGGAAACCACAAGGAAGTCAAAGATACTACTCAAAAATTTCACCCTGTCGATGACAAGAGGGCCCGGGACCACCCCGACGATCAAGTCGAGGTTCTTACCCAAGTGAACGGTTGTCATCATGGAAGGCGGGAAGCCTGAAGGTGGCGGCCTGACAAGGCGCGCGGAACCGATACGATTTTTGTATTGGGAACCGACGACCTTCAATTGCGTGAGATCTGCACGCCAAAGATCTCATTTGCCGCACCCGGGATATGCCACACAGCGAGGATTTAACTCCAAAACTATCGCCAATGGCACATCTGAAGACCTTTGAATACTCGACTCATAAGTCGAAGGATGGACCCACCTCTGGCGGAATGACTTCGCCCAAGGGGTATTCCCCAGAGGTGGGCCCAGGGGGCCACTGTTGGTACCCTGTGTACCGTATACCCCTTGAGATTGCAAAGACCTCAAGATGCATAACCGGACTCGTTTCCCCAACATGGTTAATCCCAGGGTCGCCACATGTACCATCAAACCGGAGCTACCGCCCACAAGGGGGAAGCTCCGGGCTATGTACCATAACGGCACCCCCGGACCTAACCCCAGATCGAGGGAAGCTCCAGATTTGACACGTGTGTGGTGGCACCGGACCTATCTGTTCCCCACAGTACGCTCCGGAGCTGCCACGTGTCCAACCGTCGGATCTTCAGCCTGAAACCTTCGGAAGACTTCACAACGGCTCCGGATCTTCAAAGGGGAATCAATGACTTCAAGACCCAATTAAGTGTCATTAATACTATGTTAATGACACACGATCGGACGACCTTAATTACCAGTAACGGTGCTGTCAAAGCTCGTAACTCGGTCATTAAGGATAATTAAGCGCATCAATTGTGTATCAATATTAGTAACCGCCAGGGCCACATGTCGGGCCAGGCCAACTTGTAACGGCCTGTCCTTGTACTATAAAAGGACAGACCAACGATACATAGGACACGCGCTCACTCTACGCTCACTAGACGGACTCGACACGCTCATTCTACACTCTCAACTCACGTTGAGCTCGTACATCCAATACAACACCAACACACCCCGTGGAGTAGGGTATTACGCTCAGGCGGCCCGAACCACGTAAATCTTTGTGTCTTCTGTGTCATTTTACACTTCACCTTCTTGAATCTCCTCGCGCCCACACCGAACTTCAAACTCCGCAAACACTTTAGCAGTGTCGGGAGATCCGCCGGATCAAAACCACCGACAATCACATATTTTGTATTTAATTCAGGATGAAGGTGGTTCCGGATGATGTAAAGTTTCTGATATTTATATGTATCCAGAAATGATGCATCTCTTTGTGCAGGAGGAGTTAGTGCAGGCATAATCCCACGAAAAGCCAAGCTTATCTTGATGTCAAGAGCCCATGTATGGTAGTTGTGACCATCAAGAGCAAGTTCTTCAAACTCGTGTAACACCCTCATTTTCATGCATCATGCCTTGCATGCACTCATATACATGTTTAAGATTAACCCACATAAAGAGGAACGAGTTTAAAATTGATTTGGAGCAAAACCGCACTTAAAATGCAGGAAAGTGCGGACTAGTCCGATCTTACTGAGGACTAGTCCGATTTCTCTCTGATCAAAAACGGACTTGTTCGTTTTTGCTGCGGACTAGTCCGATTTTGCCTCTGGAAACTTTTGGACTTGTCCGATTTTGTGCGGACTAGTCCGATATTCCAAGAATTCTTGAAAAATTTGCTAAGTCCCTGGACTTTTCCGGACTAGTCCGGTGTTCCGGCGGACTTGTCCATTTTCCTCTCTGACTAAAGTCGGACTTGTCTGATTTTAGGCCAAACTTGTCCGATTTTCTCTCTGGACAACTTTGGACTAGTCCAGTCCTTTCCAGACTTGTCCGATATTTCGCGACTCTGAGTTGATCTTTTGTTTTACGACTTGAATCTTGGGTTTCACGTTAAGTGGGCCTAGGGACGTCGTGACTAACTCTTTTAGAGCCCATGAGGGACTCTAAACCGGCCTCCACTCATCCCAAACTCGAAATCCATCTAACCCTAGCCTCCACCTCTATATAAACATCCCACCCCTTGGCTTGACATCTATTTGCCACTTTTCCACCCAACCCAAACCCTAATTCGTGGAGAGCTACCATCAAGGAGGGACGAGAAGATCCCAAGCAATAAGAAGAAGAGGAGGAAACGAAAGAGGATCAAGATCTCCACCAAGTTTTCGTTCTTCATCACCAATTCATCTCCAAGTTCATCCCCAACCCTAGATCACCAAGATCCAAGTGCTACCTCCAAGTTTCTTGATTCATTGGAATCCTAAACACCTGGTATACCTTCTATTATCTTTTCCTTACGTGAATTCAACACCTAATCTCCAAATTTACGTCGATCTAAAAAACCCTAATCTGCTGATCTCGCAAGGTGCGGACTTGTCCGGTTACTGGCGGACTAGTCCGATTTTCCTGGTTAAATTGAGTTGAATCGATTCTAAAAGTTTGATCTAATCACATCCAAACCTGTATAAACTTGTTAAAAGCTATTAGAACTAGTTATTGATCATTAAAAGCAATCTATTGACAAGTTATACCTTGCATTTGTATCAATCATGCATGTCATGACATATTGAGTAATATTTGTGCACTCTTTGATTCTGTTTCTTGTCTTGTATGTTTATTGTGTGGATTAGACGGATTTGCGCTAGAGAGTGCCGCGGAGGATCTACAACACCAAGAGTTTGAAGGCTTTGACCCTAATCAACCGCAAGAGCAAGACAAGTGTCCTTGAAGCATATTGATCCTGTTTTTAAAGTGAATGTTTTGTTTGCAAAACTGCATGCTTGTGTCAATTTTGATGGAAATCCTATGATAGGAAGTTTACTAGCTTTGTTTAACCATCCTTGTCACCTGGAATATATGGTAGAGAGTCGGGAAGGGTTTTTTTTACCTTTTTGCTTCGCTTAATTATTTGGGATGGGAAAACAACACTACACATTTAATTATGCATTAATGATATTTTGGTTAATGTGAACTGTTCAATATGATATGGTAATGGGTGATCTAAGCAAGCCTAGTATGTGGATGGGTTGGATGTTATGGTGGTTTTGCTTGCTTTAGATCTGTGACGCCCGGTTCCGAAAATGAACCAAGCTAACGTATATGTGTGCCCAGGATGTTCAACACACATACACGAGTGATTCACAAATGATAAACAGATAATTACCACAGCTCAAATTATTAAATAAGTACTCTTATTACATAATTCATTAAATCCTCGAATACAAGCCCTAATGAATATTAATGATAAGTTCAACTAATGCAGCGGAAATAAACTAATTAAGCAACTAAGCAAACTAAGCAAAAGGGATAGCGCAGCTCCATGCAACACCACAGGCAAGGTTGATGGTAGACACGGCCTAGATCTCCGCATCATCGCCATTAAACTCACAATTCTGACCTGCAACTGTTGGGTGGGGGATTGCAAGAGTGAGTACATGTCGTACTCAGCAAGTGTGGAAAGTATGACATATGGCTTATTCAAATGACGAATGTAATAATGGCTAAGTGCTGAAAAGTACAGTAAAACATTTGAAAAGCAATATATCATATTTATGTGAAGTAAACCCATCATAAACCATGTAACCATAATAATACCAGTCCATAATTTACCATTACCAATAACCATAATCAATGTCATAAACCATAATTCCATCCGTAACCATAACCATAATCATAATATCGACCATAACCATTACCAAACCATAACCATCCCAAATCCCAATTTCCCTCTAATCATGTAGGTCATCCAGGCGCTCGTAACCGGGAGCACGGCTATCATGATAGTTTTAATACTCTGCAGAGTTTGTACCTCTTTACCCACGTGTTTGTGATTTCATCACCCGTCGGCGACTAAAGAACCTCCCTTATGCCAATTACACTTCCTTTGGTGTATGGCCAAGAGATCACAAAATAGCCTTTACAAAGGGATTACTAGCCTATTCAGACCCCACTGAGGTTTCACCGGTGGCGATGCCTCCAACTGAGCACATCTTCAACCAAGGGCCCCCTCTTGAGCCATTCGGATCACAGGGTAGTCCCACCAATCATCAACAAACCCAATCCGACTACCCCTTCCCCGAGCATCCACAATGGTCCAAACAGCACTAACAAAGCCCTAATTAATCAGCTACGCCGCACCCATACTTGGCCTCGTGGTGGCACTATAGTCCTGGCGTATTCTCGCATGAACCGGTCCTTAGATCTAAAGCAAGCAAACCATCATAACATCCAACCCATCCACATACCAGGCTTGCTTAGATCACCCATCACCATACCGTATCGACTAGTTCACATTAACCAGAATATCATTAATACATAATTAAATTTGTAGTGTTGTTTTTCCATCCCAATTAATTAAGCAAAGCAAAAAGGTAAAAACCCTTCCCGACTCTCTACCATAAATTCCAGGCGACAAAGGTGGTTTAGCAAATCTAGTAAACTTCTTACCATAGGATTCCCATCAATTTGACACAAGCATGCAAGTTCGCAAACAAAACATTTAATTTAAAATAGGATCAATATGCTTCAAGGACACTTGCCTTGCTCCGGCGGATGGGGTTGCTCAAGCGCTTCGAAATCTTGATTCTGAAAATCCTCGTACACGATCTCTTGAGCACTTCCCTCTACTCGTGATCACACATACAAGAAAATACATACAATTCAACATGATGCACACGTATTAATCAACATGCGATGATATGCATGCATGCAAGGTACAATAATTAATTAACTACGGTTGTTTATTAATTAGATGTGAGTAGTTCATACGTGTTCATATGGGTCTACGGGGATTTTAGGGTGGATTAATGCTGCTGAAAATAAAATTATAGTGCAACTAAAATCAATTTATGTCTATTAGATCTAATGCGTCGCCAAAATTCGCATCGGGAACGAATCCTACCGTAGATCTGACGTTTTGACAGTCGCGGAACGAATGCGACGCGTAGACGAAGTGGATGGCACAGCAGTCCCTCGGCGGCACGACGACGGCGGCGTGATGGCGGCGACGATCCCCGGCGAACGGTGGCGCCCTCCTCTTTTTCTTCCTTTTCTTCCCCTTCTTTTTCCCTTTTTTTTCTTCCCTGGGCGCAGCTCTCTGGACCTTTTTTCGCGGCTTCCGGCGGCTGCGTTTCTGCAATCGAGAAAACCTACGGAGGCTGGGGCTTTTTATAGGGCGAGGCTAGGGTACGGCCTTGGTACCGACTCGGTACGGGGCGGGAATCGCGGCAGGGGAGTCGGACGCGGGAGGGAGTCGTATCCGGGCGGGAGAATCGGGGCGGTTACGGGAAAAGTTTTCGGAGGCGGCTTGGTCGGGGCGGGAGGCGTACGGGGTCGGGAGGCGGGAGGCCGTTGCGGTTCGGCGGGGTGGCACACGTGGAGGCGGGGGTGGGGGGGGGGGGGGGGGGGGGGAACCGGGTCGGGGCCCGGGCTGAGCGGCTCGGGGGAGGCGTTCGAGGCGGGGGGGGGGGGGGGGGGGGGGACCGGGGCCCGGGCGCGCTGCGCGCTGCAGCGGCAGGCGGCGGGGCCCGGGTGCCTCGGGCGGCGGGGTCAGCCAGGCGGCGGGTGGGACCCCGGGGCGGGCGGCCGCGCGTGAGCGCGCGTGGGAGGCGGGGGCCCAGCGCGGTACGTTGCGGCGTGGCCGGCTGGCGGCTCGGCCGCTGGCCGGCGGGTTTTTTTTTCTCTTTTTTTTGAAACATATTACTGTTTTTTTTCTTTATTTATTTATTATTATTTTTACATTATTTATTTATCTTATTTATTCTATTCATTTACTTTTTTATATATTATTATTATTTTATAGTTATTATTTATATTTTATTTATTTATTATTTTTATAACATAAATATTAATATTAATATTTTATCTACTTCTATATATTGTTATATATTATTTATATATATACTTATATATATTTTTATTATTATTTTTTATACTTATTCCTCATTACAAGTTTTAGGCAATAATTATTATTTTCTATTTCTTCTTTTGCTACATACATTTGTATATTTTATCATTTTTCTTTTATCCTACTAATGTTTAATACATGATCATGTATGCAATGCAGGATGCGAAAATTTAGGGTGTTACAAGATCTAAGGACCGGTTCATGCGAGAATAAGCCAGGACTATAGTGCCACCACAAGGCCAAGTATGGGTGCAGCGCACCTGATTAATTAGGGCTTTGCTGGTGCTGTTTGGACCATTGTGGATGCTCGGGGACGGGTTAGTCGGATTGGGTTTGTTGATGATTGGTGGGACTACCCTGGGATCCGAATGGCTCAAGAGGGGGGGGGGGGGCTTGGTTGAAGATGTGCTTTGCAGGAGACATCGCCACCGGTGAAACCTCAGTGGGGTCTAAATAGGCTAGTAATCCCTTTATAAAGGCTATTTTGTGATCTCTTGGACATACACCAAAGGAAGTGTAATTAGCGAAAGGGAGGTTCTTTAGTCGCCGACGGGTGATGAAATCACAAACACGTGGGTAAAGCGGTACAACCTCTGCAGAGTGTGTCTAATAAACTATTATGATAGCCGTGCTCCCGGTTATGAGCACCTGGACAACTTCCATGATTAGAGGGAACTCAGTATTGGGATGGTATTTGGGATGGTTATGGTTTGGTAATGGTTATGGATTAATTTTTGGTATTGAATATGGTTATTAGCAATGGTGAAATATGGAATTATTGATGATGGTAGTGAATTCAGATTGGTATTGTGGTATTACTTATGATTATGATGAGTTTAGTTCACATACATATAATATATTGCTTTTCAAATGTTTTAATGTACTTTTCAGCACTTTGCCATTATAAACGTCGTCATTTGAATCAGCCACATGTCATACTTTCCACACTTGCTGAGTACGACATGTACTCACTCTTGCAATCCCCCCCCCCCCCAACAGTTGCAGGTCAGGATTGGGAGTTTAGTGGTGAGAATGCGGAGTTCTAGGCCGTGTCTACCATCAACTTTGCCCGTGGTGTTATTGGAGCTGCGCTATCCCTTATGCTTAGTTTGTTTAGTCGCTTAATTAGTTTATTTCCGCTGTATTAGTTGAACTTGTCATAAATATTCATTAGATGTTGTATTTGAGGATAATATGTTTTGTGTAATAAAATTTGGTTAATTAATCTTGTTCCGTGGTAATTTTTTGTATACTCTTTTGTGATGCGCTCGTGTATGTGTGTTGAACATCCTGGGCACACATATGCATTCACTTGGTTCATTTTCGGAACCGGGTGTCACAGATTGGTATCAGAGCCACAGGTTGACCGTAGGATGCAACCTAGATTGAATAGACACTTTAGAGCACATAGGAGCACTGAGGAATCAATGTATTTTGGTTGGTGTGTTGTTTGCTATATATTGTTTGCTTGTGTGCTTCATAGAGGTGATGAGGACATCACAACAGCGGAGACGCACATTGAACTGCAAGGACCAATCACAAGAGCACGAGCATGGTTATTAAATCAGCAAGTGAATTCGTTCTTTTGCATGTGAGTTTGAGAATAGATTGCTATGTGATGATTTAATTGTTACTAGGAATAATGGAAAAGATCAAAAAGTGAAGGAAAGAGGCCTTGGGAGCGTGGAGAACCAGTTGGGACATCCACAAGATGATGGAAACAGTTTACAACTCGGACTCGAGTACAACTCGGAGTCCAGGAGCAGTCCACCTTAAAACGGACGCACAGGAGGCATACGGACTCCGTTTTTGACGTTATACATATGCACGATAAAAGGAGAAGATAAACTTTCCAATGGTTCTGGTCCCACCTCAAAATTCTTCCGGAGTCATTGGGAATCGTCGAAACAAGTCGAGTCCAGATTTCTGTCCGGTGCTGCACCACCGAATTGGGCCTTTGGGCCTTGTATCCCATAAGAGTCCATTAGGAACGCGTCTAATCGTGTTTTGGTCGAACCCTAGCCTATAAATACTGCAGTCGCTGGTCATATTTGGTGGGTTTTGCTTAGATCAATAATATTTCCGTTCTACGGTTTGTGAGACCCCAACTTCGCGATTTCCTGATCGTGTCTTCGACGTTCTTGCTCGTGTTCTCGGTTGCACTTGCAGGGATTAGCCTTCTTAGCGAGGTCAAGCGTGTGCAGCACGGTTTATAACCAACAGAGTCGTGGTGTAGTGATTGCAGGGGTACTCGAACCGCTCGAGTGCCGCGGATCATCAACGTCGAGTTCTCCACCACAATCGACATACCTTTCGGAAGATTGGGCCTAAACCTACTCATCAATTGGTATCAGATTTTCAGGTTGCCCGTGAGGTATATTTGTTTTCCTTCCATTAGATCAATTCTGTTTCGTACCTAGAGTCCACAGAAAAGCTACAAAAAAATTAGATCGTTTTTACCGCTTCCCAGACTATAGTGCCCGCAATTTCGTTTTTCAGTTTGTATTGTTGAGTTTGGATTCATGTGGTCGAGTCTTGTTGCTGGTTTAGTTGTGTGTTTTGGGTCCTAGTTATCGTGTTTCGTCCTTGTTTTCTTGATATTCGACACCTATTCCACAATCCCTAAATAACAAACCGATCCACCACGTTCATCGGTTTGCCCTAGCTAGCCGCCTTGCGTGAACTCCCGCATCGCCAGCCCTAGATTAGGTGACAAAATTTTGTGCCACTTATCCTTGAATCATCACACACCACCCCATTAGTTGTTGTGCAAATTCCCGATCGTTTTTATATCCGATTGCGAGTTCTGTTCTCAAACCGAGTTGGAATCAACATAAAAAAAAACGTAACTCGGACAGCCTACCTTAAAACGGCCATAACTTTCGCATACGAACTCGAAATTGGGCGATTTTTTTTTCAAATTCATCTACGCAAAATTTCGCATCTGATTTTCCACCGCGTAGCCGCGTTCGGCGAAATTAGATTGCCCAAATTCCCCTCAGAACATAGGCTATCCGTCCTCCGAAGTTTCAGCAAGAATTTTAAAGAATCTTATTGATTTTCTATAGACCGCATATTACATCCAATTGAGCTGCAAATTTGTGTGCTTCCTATATTTGTGCTACTGAGTAAAGAAAAAATATCAAAAAAAGATTACAAAAAAATAAAAAAAAATAGTGAGGAGCACGCATATTAAAGCAATTGGCCTATACCACTTGGTGCTGTTTTGTTGGCTATATCATTCTGTCTTTCTTTTGCCTTGATACTTCCTTGTGTTGTGCTAGGATCTAGGGCACTTGGTTGACCAGCAACAATTTCCTACATTGAATACTTATTCAACTTTGTTTAGCTGTTAACGATTTTCTGCTTATTAGCCACCATATTGTGCCATCCAAGCTCCACCTTTCTCTTGAGCATAACAGGTACCTTTGCAATCACCCCACGCTTCATCGGTTCATCTCACCGTACACACCACATGCTGTGTCGGTAAGAACATTTGTAAGAGCGTGGTAAGACGCTTGAGCGAGAGAGATTGTTTTCTTCCACCTTCCACATTGTCACTGTAGTTGATAGGGATAACATATTTTTTTTGTTGTCTATTGTTTCCTACTAACAATGGCAGGAGAAGACAATGATGACGAATGTGTTCAACATGCTGAGTTACGTGATATGATGAAGACCATGACGGATATGTTCGCCAAATACAACGCAGCAACGGAGGAGTCATTGTCGAACTTGACTCGCCAACTGGATGACCTTGCTCTTTGGATGAATACTTTTGAGGCTCGGTTGCCTCTCGCTGGAAGACAAGAAGACAATGCTTATGATGAACTGGAAGATCACAATAATCAGCCAAGACTGCCACTTTATCATCGAGGTATGGGAGGTAATAATCATAACAATTATTATAATCATCCTCCTGATGATCCTTTTGCTAAAGTGAAATTTACTATACCCTCTTTTTCTGGTGCTTATGATGCTGAGGCTTATCTTGATTGGGAGATGACAGTAGAGCAAAAAATTTAATTCCCATCTTGCTCCTGAACAACATAGAGTTCGTCAAGCCACTAGTGAGTTTAAGGACTTTGCTATCATATGGTAGAATGAACTTGTTAAAACTAGAACTGACCCTCCAATATGGGATAGATTAAAGGAAGCTATGCGTGTTCGATTTGTTCCTCCATCTTTTCAGCGGGACCTTCGCAAAAAATTGCAGCGTTTAGACCAAGGTAACATGTCCGTAGAGGAGTATTATCAAGATTTACAAAAAGGTATGCTGCGTTGTGGGGTAGTAGAGGACATGGATGATAAAATAGCTCGTTTTTATGGGGGGTTGAGGCGTGAAATTCAGGACATTGTTGATTACAAGGAATATGATATTGTTAACAGATTGTTTCAGCTTGCTATGTTGGCAGAAAAAGAATTGCAGGGGCGACAACAATAGCAACATCGCACGAGGAGCAACTTCACGCCGCGTGCAGCGACTACACCATCCAAAACAACACCATCTTCGACCCCCCATGCAGCGACTACACCACCCAATGGTGGCCAACGAACTATACCTGCTGCTCCACCTTCTCGCGTGCCGAAAGGCAGCAAGGCGACATCATTCAGGCCTTCTTCATCCACTCCTTCTACGGGCCGTACTTCCGACATCAAGTGTCACCGCTGCCAGGGACTTGGTCATATGATGAGAGATTGCCCTAGCAAACGAGCATACATAGCATGCGATGATGGCGGGTATGATAGTACTTTGGATGTTGAAGATGAATATTCTCTTGCTACTGACTTTACAGATCCAAATGACGAACACACCGAAGAAGAGGTACTTGGTACAGCGGCGACAGAGAACTATAGGAGCATCATTGTGCAACGTGCCTTGAGCTCCAAAGTGGAGACCGAGGACAAGCTACAACGACACAACCTCTTCCACATGTTTCTCATTGTCAAGGACTACCGTGTACACACTATAATTGATGGAGGTAGATGCAATAACTTGGTGAACACGGACGTCGTCAAGAAACTCGGTTTGACAACAAGAGTACACCCTCATCCGTACCACATTCAATGGTTCAACAACAGCGGTAAGGTTCGGGTAACACAAACAGCGAGAATACATTTTTTAATTGGTTCATACCATGATTTTGCTGATTTTGATGTTGTTCCTATGGATGCTTGTTCTCTTTTATTGGGTCGTCCTTGGGAATTTGATACAGATGCTATTCATCATGGTAGAACCAATAAATATACTCTCATGCATAAGAGAAAGAAAATCACATTGCTCCCCATGACTCCTGCTGAAATTGTGCATTTTGAGAAGAGTAAAATTCGTGATGGCAAAGCAACAAAATTAGAATCTGAAAAACAGCAAGTTATTAAGTTAAAATCACCATCGTTGCTCGCAACTAAATCTGAACTTGCTGATTTATTCGATGCTAAGGGGATGTACTATGCTTTAGTTTGCAAAGAAGCCATGTTTTCACTTCATAAATTGTCTATTGCATTGCCCCCTGCTGTTGCTAACCTTTTGCAGGAGTTTGAGGATGTGTTTCCCTCTGAGATACCCCCTGGTTTACCACCGATGAGAGGCATTGAACACAAGATCGATTTGATTCCAGGAGCAAGTTTGCCAAATCGTGCAGCATACAAGGCGAATCCACAAGAAACTAAGGAAATTCAGCGACAAGTCCAATATCTTTTGGACCGCGGGTACATTCGTGAAAGCCTTAGCCCTTGTTCCATTCCTGTTCTTTTGGTTCCTAAGAAAGATGGTAGTTGGCGCATGTGTGTTGATTGTCGAGCGATTAATAACATCACCATTCGATATCGTTATCCTATTCCTCGATTAGATGACATGCTTGATGAATTGAGTGGTGCTATCATCTTCACAAAAATTGACTTGCGTAGTGGTTACCACCAAATTAGAATGGCACTAGGAGATGAATGGAAAACTGCATTTAAAACCAAGTTTGGACTTTATGAGTGGTTAGTTATGCCTTTTGGTTTAACTAATGCACCCAGCACCTTTATGCGATTAATGAATGAGGTTTTATGTGCTTTCATTGGACAATTTGTGGTGGTTTACTTCGATGATATCCTCATTTACAACAAGTCATATGATGAACATCTTGATCATTTACGTGCTGTTTTTACTGTTTTGAGAGATGCACGTTTGTTTGGTAACCTCGAAAAGTGCGTCTTTTGCACCAATCGAGTCTCGTTTCTTGGCTATGTCGTTTCCACACAGGGAATTGAGATGGATGAGGCAAAAATTGAAGCAATCACCAGCTGGCCAGCCCCAACAACCGTCACACAGGTTCGTAGTTTTCTTGGTCTTGCAGGTTTTTATCAGCGCTTTGTGCGGGATTTCAGCACCATTGCAGCACCTCTACATGAAATAACAAAGAAGGGAGTTCCATTTCGATGGGGGCGAACAGCAGCAACAAGCTTTTGATGCTCTCAAATCGAAGCTTACACAAGCACCATTACTACAACTTCCTGATTTTGACAATACTTTTGAGCTAGAATGCGATAGCGGCATTGGTATTGGAGGCGTTCTCATACAAGGAGGTAAACCCGTTGCTTTCTTTAGTGAAAAACTTCATGGTACTTCTCTGAATTATTCTACTTATGATAAGGAATTGTATGCCTTAGTACGTGTATTACAAACTTAGCAACATTATCTTTGGTCTAAGGAGTTTGTCATACATTCCGATCATGAATCATTGAAGTATCTTAAGTGTCAAAAAAATCTGAATAAATGACATGCTAAATGGATTGAGTTCATAGAGTCATTTCCATACATCATTAAACATAAGAAAGGGAAGGAAAATATCATTGCCGATGCATTATCTAGGTGTTATACCTTGCTGTCCCAACTTGATCATAAAATCTTTGGTTTGGAAACAATTAAAGCATTATATTCTAATGATTTGGACTTCAAAGATGCTTTTAAAAATTGTAGAGAAGGAAGAACTTGGAATAAATATGTGCTGCAAGAGGGTCTCCTCTATCGTGCTAACAAGCTATGCGTTCCAGCTAGCTCCGTTCGTCTATTGCTTTTGCAGGAAGCACATGGATGAGGTTTGATGGGACATTTTGGAGTGAAGAAAACTGAAGACGTGCTATCCACACACTTCTTTTGGCCAAATATGAGGCGTGATGTCGAGTGCTACGTGTCACAATGCACTACTTGCAACAAAGCTAAGTCTCGCCTTAACCCACATGGTCTTTATATGCCTCTTCCTGTTCCTAGTGTACCTTGGGAGGATATTTCTATGGACTTTGTTTTGGGATTGCCTAGGACTAAGAGGGGGAGGGATAGTATTTTTGTAGTTGTTGATCGTTTTTCCAAAATGGCACACCTTATACCTTGTCATAAGAATGATAATGCCTCACACATTGCTGATTTATTTATGACAAAAATTGTTCGTTTACATGGTGTGCCAAATACCATTGTTTCTGATCATGATGCAAAAATTTTAAGTCATTTTTGGAGAACTTTGTGGTATAAATTGGGAACCAAGTTGTTGTTTTCAGCTACTTGTCACCCACAAACGGATGGACAAACCGAGGTAGTTAATCGTACTTTATCCACTATGTTGTGGGCTGTCTTGAAAACAAATTTGAAGTTGTGGGAGGAGTGTTTACCACATATAGAATTTGCTTACAATAGATCCGTTCACTCCACGACAAAGTTAAGTCCATTCCAGGTAGTGTATGGTTTCAATCCCCGTGCCCCTATTGATTTACTACCATTGCCTCCTTCTGAAACTATAAATTTGGATGCTACACAATGATCTGAATTCATTCTTAAGATGCATGAAACTACAAAGAAAAATATTGAAATGATGAATGAGAAGTATAGGATTGCAGGTAGTAAAGGTAGAAAAGAAGTAAAATTTGAACTGGGTGATTTGGCGTGGTTACATTTGAGAAAAGAGCGATTTCCCGACTTGAGAAAATCTAAACTTATGCCACGATCTTCTGGTCCTTTTAAGATCGTTGAAAAGATTAATGATAATGCATATAAACTTGAATTGCCTCCCAATTTTGGGGTTAGTCCTACATTTAACATTTCAGATTTGCGACCGTACTTGGGAGAAGAAGATGAACTTGAGTCGAGGACGACTCCAATTCAAGAGGGGGAGGATGATGAGGACATCACAACAACGGAGACGCTCATTGAACTGCAAGGACCAATCACAAGAGCACGAGCACGGTTATTAAATCAGCAGGTGAATTTGTTCCTAACTTCTTTTGCATGTGAGTTTGAGAATAGATTGCTATGTGATGATTTAATTGTTATTAGGAATAATGGAGAAGATCAACAAGTGAATGAAAGAGGCCTTGAGAGCATGGAGAACCAGCTGGGACGTCCACGAGATGATGGAAACAGTTTACAACTCGGACTCGAGTGCAACTCGGAGTCCAGGAGCAGTCCACCTTAAAACGGACGCCCAGGAGGCATACGAACTCCGTTTTCGACGTTCTACATATGCAAGGAAAGAGGAGAAGATAAAATTTCCAATGGTTCTGGTCCCACTTCAAAACTCTTTAGTAGTCATTGGGAATCGTCGAAACAAGTCGAGTCCAGATTTCTGTCCGGTGCTGCGCCACCGAATCGGGCCTTTGGGCCTTGTATCCCGTAAGAGTCCATTAGGGATGCATCTAATCGTGTTTTGGTCGAACCCTAGACTATAAATACTGCAGCCGCCGGTCATATTCGGTGGGTTTTGCTTAGATCAATAATATCGCCGTTCTACGGTTTGTGAGACCCCAACTTCGCGATTTCCTGATAGTGTCTTCGACGTTCTTGCTCGTGTTCTCGGTTGCACTTGAAGGGATTAGCCTTCTTGGCGAGGTCAAGCGTGTGCAGCACGGTTGATAACCAACGGAGCCGTGGTGTAGTGATTGCAGGGGTACTCGAACAGCTCGAGTGCCGCAGATCATCAACGTCGAGTTCTCCACCCCAATCGACATACCTTTCGGAAGATGGGGCCTAAACCTACTCATCAAGAGGATTTTGGGATGCCTTAGCATTGCCATGTCCACCTAGGCTAGTGTAGCTAGCTGTTTAGTTTCATATCCTTTGATGCATATAGTTGGGGACATTTTCTAATTCTTACCTATTGCATTTCTCCAGATGGTGAGGACTCGCAACCAGAGGGATGTCAATGATGAGGAGGAGAACATGGAGTGCCTCAGAACAACATTGGACAAGGATCTACTCAGGGAGCTATCAATATTGAGCAGCTATTGACTATGCAAAACTAGCTCATACAGACCATGATACAAACTATGGGACGACTGCAGGCTGGTAACATCAACAATCAGTCCCACATGCCTCCACCGCCACCCCCGCCTACTCATAACCGATTCGGAGAGTTTATGAGGACTAGGCCACCGACCTTTGCTCAAGCTGATAACCCTATGGATGCGGATGATTGGCTCAAGTCCGTGGAGAAGAAGCTAGCTATTGTCCAATGCAGTGACCGGGAGAAGGTCTTGTTTGCTTCTCATCAACTAGTTGGAGCAGATGCGGATTGGTGGGATTCTTATTGCAATGCTCATGAGAACCAAGAGAGAATTACTTGGGCCAAATTCAAGGAGAATTTTCATTCTCATTTTGTGCCGGAGGGAGTGATGATCTTGAAGAGGTAAGAATTTGAGAACTTGAGGCAAGGGAGATCAAGCGTGAGTGAATATCTCAATAAGTTCACTCAACTCTCAAGATATGCGCCTGAGGATGTTATTCGGGACAGCCGGAAACAATACTTGTTCATAAGGGGCTTGAACAATGAAATCCAAGTGCAACTACTCAATTGTGATTATGCAAATTTTCAGAAGCTTGTGGACAAAGCAATTGTGGTTGAGAACAAGATTCGTGAGATGGAGCAAGAAAATAAGAGAAAGGCGCCATATCAAGGACAACAACAAGGAAGTAATATGTGCCCTCGCTTTGTGCCGCCCAATGCGCCTTACTTCAGCCCTTCTGCGCCTGCTCAGCGCCCTGATTATGCACCGCGCCCAACTCAGTTTGTGCAACAGCGTCGTGTCATGCAAGCACCTAGGCCTCCAATGCCTTTTGCACCTCGTGCTAACTTTCCTACTGCAAGTGTTCAAAACCAAGCACGTCCCAATAATTCTGGTGGAGTTAGGAAGTGTTATACTTGTGGAGAAGTTGGACACTTTGCGCATCAATGTCCTAAGTCAGGCCTTGGTCAAGGAAGCAATGCGTCGAGGCAAAACCCAAGACCCAATGGAGGACAGCCACAAGGGAACCGTGGACAGCAAAATTTTGCTCATGGCAATGTGAACCATGTCTCTACGGAGGATGCTCAACAAGCGGATGACGTGGTCATTTGTATGTTTCTCGCAAACTCCAACCCCGCAACTATGTTATTTGATTCTGGAGCATCGCATTCATTCATTGCATCGAAATATGTTGCCAAGTATAGTTTGCCTATCTCTCATATGAAGTTTACTCTATTGGTTAAGTCTCCTGGAGGAGAGATGAGGACAAATATAGTATGTCCAAAAGTAAGCCTTAGAATAAGGGGGGTAGACTTCTCCGCCAACCTCATTGTTTTGGATTCTCAAAGATTGGACATTATACTTGGTATGGACTGGTTGAGGAAGCACAATGGAGTTATTGAGTGTGCCACGAAGACGGTGAAGTTGACCAATGAGGAAGGGATCACAGTAGAATTTGAAGCATCTCAAACCACATCGAAGCAATTGGAGTTGAATCATATGGACGGTGCCGCAATTGAGGAGATTCTGGTGGTGCGTGAATTTTTAGATGTTTTTCCGGACGAGTTGTCAGGTATGCCACCTAATCGAGACATTGAGTTTGTTATTGATTTAATACCTGGAACTGCACCTATAGCTAAGAGGCCGTATATGATGCCTCCTTTGGAATTAGCGGAGCTCAAGAAACAAATTCAAGAGCAACTAGAGAAAGGTTTTATTCGCCCTAGTTCTTCACCTTGGGGAGCACCTGTGCTGTTTGTGGACAAGAAGGATGGACCACAAAGGATGTGTGTGGATTACCGAGCTCTCAACGAGGTAACAATCAAGAACAAGTACACCATACCACGCATAGAAGACTTGTTTGATCATAGGAAGGGTGCTTGTGTCTTCTCTAAGATTGATTTGAGGTCGGGATATTTTCAAATGAAGATTAGACCATCAGACATACCTAAGACAGCTTTTAGGACACGGTATGGATCTTATAAGTACACCGTGATGTCTTTTGGATTTACAAATGTGCCTGCCTACTTTATGTACCTCATGAATAAGGTCTTCATGGAGTACTTGGATAAGTTCATTGTGGTGTTTATTGATGATATTATGATCTACTCGTTCATTGTGGTGTTTATTGATGATATTATGATCTACTCAAAGGATGAGAGAGAACATGAGGAACACTTGAGGCTTACGTTGCAGAAATTGAGGGAGCATCGATTGTATGCCAAGTTCAATAAGTGTCAGTTTTGGTTGAAAGAGGTGCCATTTTTGGGTCATATCATCTCAGGAGGAGGAGTATCGGTTGACCCTGGAAAAGTGAGAGACGTGTTGAAGTGGGAACCACCGCAAACTATCAAGGAAATAGGAAGTTTTCTTGGGATGGATGGATATTACCGTCGATTCATCAAGGAATTTTCCAAGATAGCCAAGCCTATGACAGAGTTGCTAATGAAGGGAAAGTATTTCCAATGGACTCAAGCTTGTCAAAATAGTTTCGAGGAGTTGAAAAAGAGGTTAACAACAACCCCAGTTTTGGTACTGCCGGATGTGAGCAAGAGTTTTGATATTTATTGCGATGCATTGTGTCGGTGGTTTCGATCCGGCAGATCTCCCGACACTACTAAAGTGTTAGAGGAGTTTGAGGTTCTGTGTGGGCGCGCGGAGATTCAAGAAGGCGAAGTATAAATAACACAAGAGACACGAAGATTTACGTGGTTCGGGCCGCCTGAGCGTAATACCCTATTCCACGGGGTGTGTTGGTGTTGTATTGGATGTATGAGCTCAAAGTGAGTTCAGGGTGTCGAGTGAGCGCGTAGTCCATGTGTCCTCTATGTATCGTCGGCCTGTCCTTTTATAGTACAAGGGCAGGCCGTTACAAGTCAGCCTGGCCCGACATGTGGCCCCGGCGGTTACTAATATTGGTACACATTTGATGCGCTTAATTACCCTTAATAACCGAATTACGGGCTTTGATAGCACCGTTACTGGTAATTAAGATCGTCCGATCGTGTGTCATTAATATAGTATTAATGACACTTAATCGGGTCTTGAAGTCCTTGATTCCCTTTGAAGATCTGGAGCCGTTGTGGAGTCTTCCGGAGGTTAGAGGCTGAAGGTCCGACGGTTGGACACGTGGCAGCTCTGGAGCATACTGTGGGGAACAGGTAGGTCCGGTGTTACCTAACACGTGTCAATTCTGGAGCTTCCCTCGGTCTGGGGTTAGGTCCAGAGGTGCCGCTATGGTACATAGCCCGGAGCTTCCCCCTTGTGGGCGGTAGCTCCGGTTTGATAGTACACGTGGCGACCCTGGGACTAACCAAGTTAGGGAAGCGGGTCCGGTTATGTCTGACATGTGGGCCTCCGAAGGTCTTCAGATCTAGTAGATGATATTCCCTTGAGATCTTTGCAATCCCAAGGGGTATACGGTACCCACGGTACCGACAGTGGCCCCCTGGGCCCACCTCTGGGGAACACTCCTTGGGTGAAGTCATTCCGCTGGAGGTGGGTCCATCCTTCGACTTTTGAACTGAGTCTTCAAAGGTCTTCGGATGTGCCGTTGGCGATGGTTTGGAGTTAAATCCTCGCCGCGTGGCATATCTCGTGTGCGGCAAATGAGATCTTTGGCGTGCGGATCTCACGCAATTGAAGGTCGCCGGTTCCCGATACGAAAATCGTATCGGTTCCACGCGCCTTGTCAGGCCGCCGCCTTTGATCTTCCCGCCTCATGATGTCAACCGTTCACCTGGGTAAGAACCTCGACTTGATCGTCCGGGTGATCCCGGGCCTTCTTGTCATCGGCTGGGTGGAATTTTTGAGTAGTACCTTCGATTTCCTTGCGGTTTCCATCCAAGCGTTGCGAGGGCTTACTTAAGAAGGAAAGCGTGCACCGTCTGGGGTTCTTTACGCCTCTCATCTGATCTTGCGCTCAAACTCCTAACTTGTGCTCGCTTTTCCTCTCTTGCCTTGTTGTGCCGCGATGGAGTTGGGTCTCCGCGAGAGCCGTTTGAAGACCGAAGGTGACCTGAAGAAGGTTCGGGCCCTCATGGGATGGTGCCCGGACTTCTTCAACCGCCTGGTCCGCGCCGGGGGAGAGCTCCCGTTCGAGAAGGAGCACGCCGGCGAAATGGTGTACTTCTCTTCGTACGCCATGGTGGGGTTGATCCCACCTTTTTTTCTCATTTTTCTTGATGCTGCTAGACTTCTATGGTCTGCAGCTGTACCACCTTGGCCCCCACTCCATTATTCTTGTGTCTGTCTTCGTCTACTTCTGTAAAATGTGGGTGGGCATCCCCCCTGCATTGAACTCTTCCGGACCTTCTTCACCGTCCATACCACCGGTAGGAGTAATGAGTACCTTGGCTTCTACTATTTCGTGAAGCGCAAGAAGTGCCCATTCAAGTACCTCCGGTTGTTTCCCTCTAGAAAGTGGGATGATTGGAAGAAGGACTGGATAGTCATCCGAGTGGAGGTGCACGAGAAGCTGGAGCTGCCCGAAGGCCTCCCCAACATCGACACTACAGTCTGGAGTGAAGCTCCGATGCTGTTGGATGCCTTCAACCCTGCTCTGACCAAGATCCGCCAGTGCGTGGAGGGAGGATTAACTCCTCTGGTGGTGTTTAGCAACTTCCTGGTCAACAGGTGGGCACTGCTGAAGAGGAGAGAAAAACTCGCTTGGGCCCTCAACAGCGTGATGGACGACGACCGGGTCGAGACCGGGCTGAAGTCCAACATGGCAGGGACAACCTTGGAGTTTCATCTCAAGAAGTTCCAGCACGGCACCGACGTCGCGGGTGATGACTTGACTCCGCCATCAGCTTTTCTCCCTCTGAACGTGGAAGTAGAGTTCAGTAGGGAGCTCTGGCGGAAGATGCCTGTGCTTGACGACCTTGGTGTCGTCGAGAGAAGATCGACCTCCAGGTGGTGATCCCTGGGGCTTCCGAAGGTGGCTCCGACCCTGCCCCGAGGCCAAGGATTGAAGTCGTCGGCAAGATCAAGGAGCCGGCAGACGAACCCTTGAGCCAGAAGAGGAAGCTGCAGCATGCCGACGGAAAGTCCGTCAGGCCTGCAACCTCTGCATCAGCTCCTTCTCCCCGGAGGGGGAGGTCTTCTACAACTGCGGCGACTGTACCTGCAGCGGCGTCCTCCCAGGGTGCTAGCTCCGGGCATGCGACTTCAGCAGCAGGGCCGGTTGAGGCCTCTAGGTCCAGAGGTCCTTCCCGGTCAAGGGGGACCTCGACTAAGGAAATGCTCGTGGCTGCAACGAGTTCTGGGGGGCCTTCCGGGGCTTCCACGCCGGCGGCGGTTATGGTCAGCCCAGAACGCCCGGGAAAGAGGTTCCACACAAGTTGGTGCGGAAGCCTCCCGAGGTAATTTTTAATCTTTACCTCAGACAGTTGTTTTGTTGTAGTAATTGTTACTTAAGTTTCTTCATCCATCATCTGCAGCGTGCCCAAGAAGAGGAGTGAGGCTCCACCCTCAGCCACAGCAGTTGAAGTTGTGAGGGCGGAAGCTTCTGCTCCTGTCCCGACGCCGCCCCAAGTGGTGGCTAAAGCTGCGACAGCTCCGGCGCCAGCTGTCGTGGTCATGGACCTCGACTCATCCCCAGAGACTCCCGTGGTAGCGTCGGACCGCGGGAGAGAAGATGCGCCAGCGGCACCTGCCCCAGAGGTTGAAGCTCTGGGTCCTGGTGCAGAGATGATGGAAGCTCCGGCCGTTGAGCTGGAGGAAGCAGTAATTCTGGCCCCAGAGCCAGAAATTGTCGAAGCCCCGACGGTTGAGCCGGAGGTAATTGAAGTCCCGACGTGCGCGTCGAATGTTGAGGAAGTCCCGGCGGTTGGGCCGGCTACCTCTGAAGCACCGGCCACAGAGCCGGTCGTTACTGGAGCTCCGGCCGCAGGGCCGGTTGATGTTGAAGACCTTCCGGCTCCCGAGTCGGTTGCCGATGAAGCTCCGGCCACAGGGCTGGCTGTTGTTGAAGATCTTCTGGCGCCCGAGCCGTTCGTTGCGAAGGCGTCAGTGCTCAAGCCCCCAGTAGAGGAGGTGCCCAGGACAGAGCAAGAAGCAGCCCCTGCTCCGGGAGTGACGACGCTAGAGGTTCCCGCGGCTGGGCCGGAGTGCCCTCATGAAGTCGCTGGCTCCCTGCCCGAGGGGGCGAACGAAGATCTGGCGGCTGGTCCTTCGGAACCACTTCGGGAGGTCGGATCTTCATCAGCGAGACCCTCCCTGATGGCGACTGAGGACATCCCGGAGGACGGCCCTAGTGCCGTGGAGGCTCAGGGGACCACTCTTGTGAAGTGGGACCCAATTTTTGTAAGCGAGAACCCGCTGGAACCACCGGAGGAGACCCCAGCAGGTCCGAAACCCATTCCCCTGATGTTGTCTATTGACAACGCTTGCTCCAGCCTGTGTCAAGTTCAGCTGGTGTTCTTCCACGACAGCAAGGCTCTTGAAGAGGAGCGCCAAACCCTTAGGCGGTGGCGTAACCGTCTCTACTTCGAGACCAAGCTGGCGCAGTCGAGGCTGGCGGATGACAAAGAATGGATCAAGCAGGAGAAGGTACGCCTGGAATACTGGGGCAAATTGTTGGATGACAGGGAGAGATTGACTCGCGCCCTCGACGCTCAATCCCGGGCCATTTATGAGCAGACCAAAGCAGCTAATAGTGCGGCTGATGAACGCCAAGAAAGGCATGAGGCCATTAACACTACTCTCATCAAGCACCGGGAGGCACTTGAGGAGAGGGAGAAGAGGCTCGAAGATGAAGAGCAGAAACTCCTAGAGCTGCAGGATGACGTCCTGAAGAGGGAGGAGGAGCTCACCAAAAAGGTGGCTCTGACTGACAAGGGCCTCGAGGAGCGCGCCAAGAAATTGGAAGAGCGATGCGCTGAGGAGGAGGAGGAGAAGGCCTGGGTGCGAGGGCAGGAACTCTACGAGCAAGAGTGTGCCATCGCTGCCAGGGAGAAGAAAGTGAGGGGCAGGGAGAAGGACCTGGTTGACCGCCAGAACAAGATCTACCTCTGGGAGGAGGAGCTCGGAAAACTCGAGAAGCAGGTTGCTGAAAAGATTCAGCAAAATGCCAAAGAGGTTGAGCGCCTTGCTCGCGAGAATTCTGAACTGGCGGCGGCCAAAAGATCCTTGGAAGAATTGAAGGGCTTGAGGGCTTTGGACTCCCTACAGGTTTGGGAGTTCTTGAGCAAAGCCAACGAGGCGCTGACACCGATGGGCTTCAGTCCCGTGCGTCCGGATGATCCGGAGCCGGAGCCGGACCTGGCGTTGCAGGCGTTGAGCTCGGTGGGTAGCAAACTCTCCAAGGTGGGTGACGTCATCGCGGATCAGTTGGAGGTTGAGGGGCAGTCCCTGGCGAGGAACGTTGCAGAATATGTGCTGACGTGCTACACCAGCCAGGATCCCCAATTCTCTCTAGACCCGGTGCTTGAAGGTCCCGTCGAAGAAGAAGGTGAAGCCACCCGAGCCAACGTGTTGGAGGTTGCTCAGAAGGTCGCCCAATTCTTCCATAGGGTCTAGGACCATCTCTGTAGCTCCCACTTGTATTCTCTCTTTTTCTTCCCCAATTTTGTAATCCCTTGTCTCCAGATGAATGAAATCCAAATTTTTGCGAATTTCATTTTTTGTCTTCAACAATTTTGTCTTCACTTGGCCCCCTGGTAGATGTACACAATTTGATTGTGAACATGTACCAAGAGGATATTGTGTTTTGTTGAAGACTCGTTTGCTTCGAACTTGTAGAATGTAGGTCCGAAGTCTTCGATAGTGAAGGCCCCCTGAGGTTGTTGGATCTTAGTAGCTCCGGCAGTGACCTTTGCCAACGCGTAGTTTGTTGGCAGCAGACCCCGTTTGTGGAATCTTCTCACCATCTTTTATTATGTGTCGACGGCTGGCCCCCCTAGCTTTATCGGAGCTTGGTTGCTCCGGTGATGCTCGTTTTCAATGTTCAACATCGATTATAAGCCACCTAGGGGGAGTCGGAGCTTCGTCAGCTCTGGCTTTTCTCCATCAACGTGGATTCTTTATTTTTCCTGCACACTGAAGCCAAGAAAAATAGTAAAATTCACTCCTTGCCTATAACTTCATCGTGGCTTACGATTCTCAAGAAAATTTTAGGTCAAACACGATTCTGAATGCAACCGAATGCATTGCCTTCTTTCTTCCGGATCCAATTGTACTTGGACCCGCCTTACTTTGACCTGCTGAGGTGTAGGTAGAGTGGCGTACTTAGGGTGCTTGACCAGGCTAAGTCGATAGCACACTCTGGCCCTAGATTGGCTTGGCGGCATTCAGGCGAGTGGGCCATGAACAATATTTGAATCCAAAAGAATCGACAATACAACTCGAATCGTATATGAACCGGTCGAACTAAAATTTCTTAAGAATTGCATGTCCTTGTTATAGACAAGAAAGAGAAAAATAAAAAATGTTGAGCATGTACAAAGTAAATGCATGTGGAGTCTGTTTCACATGAAGATGACTTTCATTATAGGTCCGGGGTACAGGGGAAACAAGTACACTCTTAGGGTACGGAACTAGGCTAAGCGTGTTTCATTTCTCGTTTGACCCAGGGTAGCTAGCCACACTTTTAGTCCTGAGAGTGTGACAAGCGTTGCATGAACTTTGCAGACCTTCCGGGAAAGGTCCGGCTGTTCTCCTGGAGGAACTACCCGACTTTGTACAATGACTCTATAACATACACCTCAAGTTACTACAGACTCACCTCCGTGATATTAGGTGTAGAACTTACGGAGGTGCTCAATGTTCCAAGGATTCGGGAGAGGTGTCCCATCCTCAGTTGCCAAGCGAACGCTTCCAGGATGGGATACTTTAATCACTCGGAAGGGTCCTTCCCAGTTGGGGGAGAGTTTGTTTAACCCTTCTCTGGATTGTATTCTCCGTAGCACCAGATCGCCTTCCTCGAGCCGTCGGTTGTGTACATGCTGCTGATGATAGCGCCGAAGGGCTTGGCGGTATCGGGCATTCTGAACAGCTGTTGGGCACCTTCCCTCCTCGAGGAGGTCTAGGTCTTCACGCTAGAGCTGGTCCTGCGTGGCTTCGTCGCGGGTCCGGACCCGGAGTGACCCCAAGGTGATTTCCGGAGGAAGGATTGCTTCAGCTCCGTACACCAGGAAGAAGGGTGTCTCTCCAGTTGACCGGTTTGGAGTTGTCCTATTGGCCCATAGAGTGGGCGGAAGCTCTTCAATCCAGTTGGCTCCATGTTTTTTCAAGTTCTCATAGGTGCGCGTTTTGAGTCCTTTCAGGATTTCAGCATTTTCTCTCTCAGCCTAGCCATTGCTTGCCGGGTGAGCTACGGAGGCGTAGCAAACTTGAATGTTGAGGTCTTCGCAATATCCTTGAAATGCAGAGCTTGTGAATTGGGTCCCGTTATCAGTAATGATTTTGTTTGGGACTCCAAATCTGCATACGATGGACTGCAAAAAGTTGATAGCAGATTGCTTGTTTATTGTCACAACTGGAGATGCTTCCGGCCACTTGGTGAACTTGTCAATGGCGACATACAGGAACTTGTAACCTCCGACAGCTCTTGGAAAAGGTCCCAAGATGTCCATCCCCCACACGGCGAAGGGCCATGTAGGAGGTATCATTTGTAGAGGCTGAGCCGGTGTGTGAATTTGCTTTGCATGAAATTGGCATGCTTCGCATTTCTTCACCAGCTCAGTTGCATCCTGGAGTGTTGTAGGCCAGTAGAAGCCATGCCGGAAGGCTTTACCGACCAGCGTGCGGGAAGATGCGTGGTTCCCACACTCGCCTCCATGGATTTATGCGAGGAGCTTGCAGCCTTCTTCCCTTGTGATGCACCGCATTAGGACGCCATTGGCACCGCGCTAGTTGAGATCTCCTTCTACCAACGTGTATCTTTTAGCCAATCTGACTATCCGGTCAGTGGATGCGTCATCGTCAGGAAGGATGTTGTCTTTCAAGTAGCCCCGGATCTTCGAGATCCATGCATCGGAGCTAACTTGAGCATTTGAGTCTTGCGTGCTGGGTTGCTCGGAGCTTCCGGGAGCACCTACGACCCTTGATGGCTGCCATGGTAACAGGGCCATCGGGACCGTCAGCTTCGGGATGCTGATCTTGCCCCCTTCGCTCAGTTTGGCAGGCTGAGCTGTGGGTTTTGACAGCCTCCGAAAAAAAGTTCCATCAGGATCCGGAGCTCCGGTTGACGCTTTCGTCGAGAGTTCGTTGGCTTCAGCGTTGAGGGCACGCTGGACATGGTGGAGATCTAGGACTTCGAAGTCCTTCTGAAGCCTCTGGACTGCAAGGAGGTAAGCAGCTAGTTGGAGATTGTTGCAGAAGCATTCACCCTTCACCTGCTTAATGATGAGCTGTGAATCTCCCTTGGCCAGCAGTTGCTTGACACCGTATGACAGTGCCACCCTTAGTCCGTAGATGAGTGCTTCGTATTCCGCCATGTTGTTGGTCGCCTTGAAGTCAAGGTGTACCATGTATTTTACCTTCTCTCCGGTTGGTGCGAGGAGAAGGATTCCAGCTCCGGCCCCCTGCTTTTGCATGCAGCCGTCGAAGTAGAGGGTCCAGTGAGGCTCGGTGAAGACCGGAACCTTGTGTTCCGGCTTCTACTCACTAGGGCCCCCAGGGTTTGATGGATTGGGAGTCCATTCCACCACGAAATCCGCCAATGCTTGACTCTTGATTGCTTGTCTTGAAATGAATTCGAGATTGAATTTGGCCAATTCCGCTGCCCACTTTGCAATATTCCCAGTTGAATTGGGATTATGCAAGATTGCTCGAAGTGGGTAAGAGGTCACCACTGAAATCTTGTGAGCTTGGAAGTAATGGCGAAGCTTCCTGGAGGCAATGAGAACTGCATAGAGCGGCTTATGCACCTCTAGGTATCGAGTCTTAGCGTCATGAAGTACTTCACTCATGAAGTACACTGGGCGCTGGATGGTCTGGACCCTCCCGGAGGGGCCCAGAGCTTCCTCTTCACTGACCCAGATCCTCCCTGAGGGATCCGGTCCTTCTTCGGGGACCTCCGGGTCCTGGCTGGAGGGACCCGGAGCTTCTTCAGAAGCGACCTGGACCCTCCCGGAGGGGTCTGAGTCTTCTGAAGTAACTTTTTGTAGACTCAAGTCTGGGAGTTGGGACCCAGACTCGCTTTCAGGAACCTCCGGACTCTCCCGGAGGGGTCTGGATTCCTGAGCATGGGATAGTTCTGGTCTATCCGCAACCAGGACCATACTGATGACTTCGTCAGTTGCTGAAATGTAAAGCAGCAAAGGCTCACCAGGGTTCGGAGCTACCAGAGTTGGTAGTGTGGTGAGTAACTGTTTTAGCTCCTAGAACGCCTTTTCTGCTTCTTCAGACCATTGAAATGGTTCGGACTTCCTCAATAACTTGAAGAAGGGAAGTGCCCTTCCGCCAGTCTGGAAATGAACCGGCTAAGGGCTGCTAGACATCCAGTCAACTTTTGGACATCCTTGATGCGGGCTGGTGGCCGCATGTCTTCAATGACTTTGATCTTTGCCGGATTAGCTTCTATGCCCCATTGACTTACCAGGAAACCAAGAAGTTTTCCGGAGCTAACACCAAAGACACACTTGTCTGGGTTTAGCTTTGTGTGTGTGACCCGCAACTTGTCGAAGACAGCCTGTAGGGTGTCAAGGAGTGACTCCTTGTTCTTGACCTTGACCACGATGTCATCGACGTACACTTCCACTATGTCTCTAATGAGTTCTTCAAAAGTTTTGTACATAGCTCGTACAAAGGTTGAAGCTGCATTCTTGAGACCAAATGGCATGGTTGTATAACAGTACAATCCATCTACTGTGATAAAAGAGGTATGCTCTTCATCTTCCCTAGACATTCTGATTTGATGATACCCAGAATATGCGTCTAGGAAACACAGTAATTCACACCCGGAGGTGGAATCCACTATCTGATCTATTCTAGGTAGTGGGAATGGATCTTTTGGGCATGCCTTATTTAGTGTTGTGTAGTCGATACACATCCGAAGCTTCCCGCCGGCCTTGGGTACAACAACTGGGTTTGCCAGCCATTTTGGATGGAATACTTCTCGGATGAATCCAGCTTCGAGCAACTTCTTCACTTCTTGTCGAATGAAGTTCTGTCGCTCCACGGATTGCTTCCGAGGCTTCTGGTGTATAGGCCGGGCGTCAGGGTAGATCTTCAGATTGTGCTCAATCATTTCCCTGGGGATCCCAGGCATTTGTGACTGTTGCCAAGAAAACACGTCGACATTAGCCAGGAGTAAAGCGATGAGCGCGAGTTCCTATTTGTCATTCAATCCTCCCGATATACGGGTGGTCTGAGCGGCATCAGAACCGATTTGGATGACTTTGACGGGAATGTCGGTGTCGCCGCTTGGCTGCACACGAGGTGCAGAAGTCGAGCCCCGCTGACGAATGCTCGGGGGTTTTGGAGCTTGTTCCAGCCTGGAGTCCTCCTCTTGCGCCGTAGTAAGCGCATGAATTTCTTCCAAAGCAGTTACTCTGGCAGTACGATCTCCACGGATCCGGAGAACGCCTACTGGTGTTGGCATCTTTAACACCAGGTAGCCATAATGAGCAGCTGCCATTAATTTGTACAAAGCAGGCCTACCCAAGATGGCATTGAAGGGTAAGTTGATCTAAGCAACGTCAAAGACCAACTTCTCGGTGCGATACTTCTCCCGGGTCCTGAAGGTAACGGGGAGAGTGATAGCACCGAGTGGGGTACTGGCTCCCGAACCTACTCCGGAGAAAGGTCGGGAGGGGTGAAGATCCGAAGGTCGGAGCTGAAGCTTGGTAAAAGCTTCGAAGCTTATGAGGTTGAGCCCCGAACCTCCGCCTACCATAACGTGGTGGAGCTGGATGTTATTGATGGTATGGGATACCATCAAAGGTAACTGGCCTGCTCCAACCATGCTTCGAGGGCAGTCCGAAGCATTGAAAGTGATGGTCGTGTCCATCCACTTCCGATGAGGCTCCGCCCTGGCTGTAGGAGCTACAGCAGCCATGTCCCGACGCATTGTCTTGAGGACGCGACGGGAGGTGATGTCCCATGATCCACCAAAAATGGTGTTCATGGTTTTCCAACGCTCGTTGTCAGAGACGTCCGAATCGTCATCGACAGAGGTGTAGACGACCTTCAGGACCTTTTTGGGATCCTGAAAACCTAACTCCTCTTCAGCCGGAGCTTCGTCAACTTTTTGTTTTCCTTCCCTCTGTCGGAAAGGAGCTTCTTCTCGACGCTTGTTGTAGCGCTCGGCAAGGTTTTGGGCCTCCCGGCAGTCTTCCAAACTGTGGCTGTCTTTTTTGTGAATTGGACACCACACCTTGGGTTTGCCACCGTCTTCAGAAGACGGTCGAGGTCGCTTCTAGGGGCGTGGCCCCCGGCCACCCGGAGCTGCAGTAGCTGCAACATTAGATGCGCCGGCCGACGGCTTCTTCTTGCCGTTGGTCTTTTTCTTCTTCTTACCACTCCCGGAGGTAGTGTCTTCGCATTTGGAGGATTTTTTGTGATCCTCCGGAGGTGGTTTGGAGTGCATTTCACGGCCCTCCGCAGCTCTGGCACATTTGTCAGCCAAGCTGAAGAGTTCCGTTACACTGGTGATCTCCTTGATCGTCAATTTCTCCAACATCTTCTTATCCCGTACACCCTATCTGAATGCCAGAATGACAGAAGCGCTAGAGATAGAAGGGATAGTGTTTCGTACCTGAGAGAACCTCTGGATGAATGATCGCAAGGATTCTCCCCCTTTTTGCACGACTGCAAAAAGGTCCAGTTTAATGCCTGGTCGGGTGTATGAACTCCCAAAGTTGGCAGTGAACTGTCGGCACAGCTCCTCCCAACTGTTGATGGAGTTGGGTGGAAGGCTCATAAACCAGGACTGGGCGGTCCCAGTTAAAGCCACTAGAAATAATTGGCCATTACAACCTCATTTCCTCCAGCTGCTAGGATAGCAGTGGAGTAAATCTGAAGAAATTCAACAGGATTAACGGTCCCGTCAAACTTCTCCGGCAGGTGAGGCCGGAATTTCTGTGGCCACCTGACCATACGCAAATGCATGGCTAGGGCCGAACAGCCTCCTCCTACTCCTTCAGAGCAGGAATGTCCTGAGCTTCTCGTCTTACACGAGCACGCTCAATATGGACTCGGCCGTCTTGTTGACGGTATCGGTGATCCAGCTCCGCCCAGAGGTCATAAGTTGAAAGCCTTGACACCGTGTGAGTGCGCTGTGCCCCAGAGGGCAACGACGTCACTTGTTGCGACGGAGCATGTCTCCTGTTGTTGGAAACGTGCGGACCAAGTCTGCCAGACAAGGTCCGTCGCTGCGACGGGGTCCGTCCTGAAGGAGGAGGACCCTAGTTGCTGATGCGGTCGGTTGCGGCTGCAACCAAGTGTTCCACGGCCCTCCACTGCTCCATTGCATCCCGGGATGCGTCCGTAGGTGGTGGGCGCTGAAGAAGAACACGTGCTGCATGGAGCGCGTGTTCCGGGTTGTCATGATTTGCCGACGCAGTGATTGACGCTGGTGCACCATCGCGCTGCCCAGCTTGATTTGCTGGTGGAGGCGGCGGTGGTGGTAGCGTGACTCCTGCTGGAACTGAGGTTCCTGCTGGTGGCTGCATATTAGAGGGATTGCCCCCAACATCTTGAACAACAGGATGACCGTTGGATGATCCAGCAGCTGAGTTCACCATTCTTGAAATCTTAGGCGCCCCCTACCTGACGCACCAACTTTCGGTGGTTTTGATCCGGCAGATCTCCCGACACTAGTAAAGTGTTAGAGGAGTTTGAGGTTCGGTGTGGGCGCGCGGAGATTCAAGAAGGTGAAGTATAAATAACACAAGAGACACGAAGATTTACGTGGTTCGGGCCGCCTGAGCGTAATACCCTACTCCACGGGGTGTGTTGGTGTTGTATTGGATGTATGAGCTCAAAGTGAGTTCAGGGTGTCGAGTGAGTGCGTAGTCCGTGTGTCCTCTATGTATCGTCGGCCTCTCCTTTTATAGTACAAGGGCATGCCGTTACAAGTCAGCCTGGCCCGACATGTGGCCCCGACGGTTACTAATATTGGTACACATTTGATGCGCTTAATTACCCTTAATAATCGAATTACGGGCTTTGATAACACCGTTACTGGTAATTAAGGTCGTCCGATCGTGTGTCATTAATATAGTATTAATGACACTTAATCGGGTCTTGAAGTCCTTGATTCCCTTTGAAGATTCGGAGCCGTTGTGGAGTCTTCCGGAGGTTAGAGGCTGAAGGTCCGACAGTTGGACACGTGGCAGCTCCGGAGCATACTGTGGGGAACAGGTAGGTCCGGTGCTACCTAACACGTGTCAATTCTGGAGCTTCCCTCGGTCTGGGGTTAGGTCCGGAGGTGCCACTATGGTACATAGCCCGGAGCTTCCCCCTTGTGGGTGGTAGCTCCGGTTTGGTAGTACACGTGGCGACCCTGGGACTAACCAAGTTGGGGAAGAGGGTCCGGTTATGTCTGACATGTGGGCCTCCGAAGGTCTTCAGATTGAGTAGATGATATTCCCTTGAGATCTTTGCAATCCCAAGGGGTATACGGTACCCAGGGTACCGACACATTGAGACGAGGACTTGGATGTGTATTGATGCAAGAAGGTCAAGTGGTTGCATATGCTTCGAGACAACTGAAGAAACATGAGCAGAATTACCCAACACATGATTTAGAACTTGCAGCCGTGGTACATGCATTGAAAATTTGGAGACACTACATCCTTGGACATAGGTGTGAAATTTATACGAATCATAAGCATTTGAAGTATATTTTCACACAAACAGATCTGAACTTGAGGTAACGAAGATGGTTGGAGCTCATCAAAGATTATGATTTGGGAATCAACTATCATCCGGGAAAAGCCAATGTAGTGGCCGATGCTTTGAGTAGAAAAGGAGTAAGTCATCAACTCACAGTTCGAGAGTTACCATCCGTGTTATGTAAGGAGTTTGAAAGGTTGAACTTCGGATTTGTAAATGATATGGAGATGATGGAGTTAAACCCAACCTTGGAGCAAGAAATTCGAGAGGCACAAACCATGGATGAAGAGATCAAGGAAATCAAGGAAAGGACCAGAGAAGGGAGAGAATTCAGATTTGATGAAGACGAACATGGTACCTTATGGCTTGGAAAGAGAATCGTTGTGCCTAATGTGAAGCATATTCGGGAGACGATATTAAAAGAGACACATGACTCACCTTACTCAATTCACCCTGGTTGTACAAAGATGTACAAAGACTTGAAGACTAGCTATTGGTGGGATAGCATGAAGAAGGACATAGCTGAATATGTGGCATTGTCTGATGTGTGTCAACGAGTCAAGGCGGAACATCAAAGGCCAGCTGGATTATTGCAACAATTGAAGATCCCAGAATGGAAGTGGGAAGAAATTGGTATGCACTTCATAGTTGGGTTACCGCGTACTCAGTCCGGGTATGACTCAATTTGGGTAATTGTGGATCGCTTAACCAAGTCAGCTCATTTTGTCCCTGTGAAGACCAAATATACAGCTGCACAATTGGCTGAAATATACATGGAGCATATTGTGTGTCGACATGGAGTCCCTAAGAAGATAGTCTCGGATAGAGGTTCTCAATTCACTTCCAGGTTTTGGCAAAAATTGCATGAAGCATTGGGAACAAGGTTGAATTTTAGTTCAGCGTATCATCCTCAAACGGATGGACAAACGGAGAGGACCAATCAAATTTTGGAGGACATGTTAAGAGCTTGCGCTTTAAAGCATGCGAAAAGTTGGGACAAAAGCTTGCCATACGCAGAATTTTCATACAACAATAGCTACCAAGCAAGTTTGAAGATGTCACCATATTAAGTGCTTTATGGAAGGAAGTGTAGGACACCTTTATTCTGGAATGAGGCAGGAGAAACTCAAGTATTTAGTCTGGATGTGTTGCAAGAAGCCGAAAAGCAAGTCCAAATAATTCGTGAAAACTTGAGGGCTGCCCAATCAAGAAAAAAGGCTATGTGGACAATAGGAGAAGGAAATTAGCCTTTGAAATAGAAGATTTTGTTTACCTCAAGGTGTCACCAATGAGAGGTCATAAGAGGTTTAACATAAGAGGCAAGCTCGCACCTCGCTACATTGGACCATTCAAAATTTTGGACCAAAGAGGAGAAGTAGCGTATAAGTTGGAGATGCCAACTCATCTTTCATATGTTCATGATGTCTTTCATATTTCCCAACTCAAGAAGTGCTTGAGAGCACCGGAAGAACAAGTGCGAATAGAAGAATTGGAACTAGAAGAAGATTTGACTTACGCCGAACAACCAATCAAAATCTTGGAAACTAAGGAGAGGGTCACAAGGAACAAGGTTATTAGATGGTATAAAGTTCAATGGAAGCACCACACAGAAAAAGAAGCGACGTGGTAATTGGAGCATGATCTCAAGAAGGAATTTCCCTATCTCTTCTCTTCCGTGTCGAATCTCGAGGGCGAGATTCATTTTAAGGGGGGTAGGTTTGTAACACCCTCATTTTCATGCATCATGTCTTGCATGCACTCATATATATGTTTAACATTAACCCACATAAACAGGAACGAGTTTAAAATTGATTTGGAGCAAAACCGCACCTAAAATGCAGGAAAGTGCAGACTAGTCCGATTTTAGTGAGGACTAGTCCGATTTCTCTCTGACTAAAAATGGACTTGTCCGTTTTTGCTATGGACTAGTCCGATTTTGCTTCTGGAAACTTTCGTACTTGTCCGATTTTGTGTGGACTAGTCCGATATTCCAAGAATCCTTGAAAAATTTGCTAAGTCCCTGGACTTTTCCGGACTAGTCCGTTGTTCCTGCAGACTTGTCCGTTTTCCTCTTTGACTAAAGTTGGACTTGTCCGATTTTAGGCCAGAGTTGTCTGATTTTCTCTCTGGACAACTTCGGACTAGTCCGGTCCTTTCCGGACTTGTCCGATATTTCGCGATTCGAGTTGATCTTTTGTTTTACGACATGAATCTTGGGTTTCACGTTAAGTGGGACTAGGGACGTCATGCCTAACTCTTTTAGATCCCATGAGGGACTCTAAACCGGCCTCTACTCATCCCAAACTCGAAATCCATCTAACCCTAGCCTCCACCTCTATATAAACAACCCCACCCCTTGGCTTGACATCTATTTGCCACTTTTCCACCCAACCCAAACCCTAGTTCGTGGAGAGCCACCATCAAGGAGGGAGGAGAAGATCCCAAGCAAGAAGAAGAAGAGGAGGAAACAAAAGAGGATCGAGATCTCCACCAAGTTTTCGTTCTTCATCACCAATTCATCTCCAAGTTCATCCCCAACCTTAGATCACCAAGATTCAAGTGCTACCTCCAAGTTTCTTGATTCATTGGAATCCTAAACACCTGGTATACCTTCTATTATCTTTTCCTTACGTGAATTCAACACCTAATATCCAAATTTACGTCGATCTAGAAAACCCTAATCTACTGATCTCGCAAGGTGCGGACTTGTCCAGTCCCTGGCGGACTAGTCCAATTTTCCTGGTTAAACTGAGTTGAATCGATCCTAAAAGATTGATCTAATCACATACAAACATGTATAAACTTGTTAAAAGCTATTAGAACTACTTATTGATCATTAAAAGCAATCTATTGACAAGTTCTACCTTGCATTTGCATCAATCATGCATGTCATGACATATTGAGTAATATTTGTGCACTCTTTGATTGTGTTTCTTGTCTTGTATGTTTATTGTGTGGATTAGATGGATTTGCCGCAGAGAGTGCCGCGGAGGATCTATAGCACCAAGAGTTTGAAGGCTTTGATCCTAATCAACCGCAAGAGCAAGGCAAGTGTCCTTGAAGCATATTGATCTTGTTTTTAAAGTGAATGTTTTGTTTTCAAAACTGCATGCTTGTGTCAATTTTGATGGGAATCCTATGATAGGAAGTTTACTAGCTTTGTTTAACCACCCTTGTCACCTGGAACATATGGTAGAGAGTCGGGAAGAGCTTTTTACCTTTTTGCTTCGCTTAATTAATTGGAATAGGAAAACAACACTACACATTTAATTATGCATTAATGATATTTTGGTTAATGTGAACTGGTCAATATGATATGGTAATGGGTGATCTAAGCAAGTCTGGTATGTGGGTGGGTTGGATGTTATGGTGGTTTCTTGCTTTAGATCTAAGGACCGGTTCATGCGAGAATAAGCCAGGACTACAGTGCCACCACGAGGCCAAGTATGGGTGTGGCGTAGCTGATTAATTAGGGCTTTGCTGGTGCTGTTTGGACCATTGTGGATGCTCGGGGAAGGGGTAGTCGGATTGGGTTTGTTGATGATTGGTGGGACTACCCTGGGATCCGAATGGCTCAAGAGGGGGCCCTTGGTTGAAGATGTGCTCTGCGGGAGACATCGCCATGGTGAAACCTCAGTGGGGTCTAAATAGGCTAGTAATCCCTTTGTTAAGGATATTTTGTGATCTCTTGGCCATACACCAAAGGAAGTGTAATTGGCGAAAGGGAGGTTCTTTAGTCGCCGACAGGTGATGAAATCACGAACACGTGGGTAAAATAGTACAACCTCTGCAGAGTGTGTCTAATAAACTATCATTATAGCCGTGCTCCCGGTTATGAGCACCTAGACAACTTCTATGATTAGAGGGAACTCGGTATTGGGATGGTATTTGGGATGGTTATGATTTGGTAATGGTTATGGCTGGTTATGGATAAATTTCTGGTATTGAATATGGTTATTAACAATGGTGAAATCTGGAATTATTGATGATGGTAGTGAATTCAGATTGTTATTATGGTATTACTTATGATTATGATGAGTTTACTTCACATACATATAATATATTGCTTTTCCAATGTTTTAATGTACTTTTCAGCACTTTGCCATTATTATTGTCGTCATTTGAATCAGCCACATGTCATACTTTTCACACTTGTTGAGTACGACATGTACTCACTCTTGTAATCCCCACCCAACAGTTGCAGGTCAGGATTGGGAGTTTAATGGTGAGAATGCGGAGTTCTAGGCCGTGTCTACTGTCAGCTTTGCCTGTGGTGTTATTGGAGTTGCGCTATCCCTTATGCTTAGTTTGCTTAGTCACTTAATTAGTTTATTTCCGCTGCATTAGTTGAACTTGTCATAGATATTCATTAGAGGTCGTATTTGAGGATAATATATTTTGTGTAATAAAATTTGGTTAATTAATCTTGTTCTGTGGTAATTTTTTGTATACTCTTTTGTGATGCACTTGTGTATGTGTGTTGAACATCCTGGGCACACAAATGCGTTCACTTGGTTTATTTTCGAACCGGGTGTCACAAATCGCGAGCCATTGATTACTACATTTAGGAAACCAAATATTTTATTAATAAAATCATCATGGTGGTGTTGTAATAAGTACATTAATCATAATGAATAAGCACATTACAATTATTAATTTTTATCTAGCCAACTTTTGAAAAATGGCATAGCAAAATGAATAATTGAAGGTATAACTTGTTCTCAATAAGGCCAACTTGTAAAAAATGACCGAATGAAAATGCAACGTGTACATTGAATGTAGAGATGATTCATGCTTGTATTAAGCCAAATGTAACTAAATGACTTAATTAAGCTAAATCAAATTATTTATTTATTTATATGTAATATAGTGTCTCATCATAAGTCAAAATTTTAAAATTAGCTTAAATGATGGTCCATGTAAATATTAAAAATATAATTAACAAAATTCTATTTTTTTGGGTCAAAATTTTGAATAATGGGCTGAACAAAAGGAATTTTAGACAAAGTATTTATGATTGAATATTTTGAATTCATTTGGCCAAAATTTTATTTTAGCCAAATTTTGTAAATTCAACCATAATATTGTAAGAAAATATTGCAATATAACACTTGTCATAATTACCACATAATGTTGATCATAACTATATTTACATAATATTTATAATATTACACAATTATACATGCAGGAACTGAAACTAAGTTCTAATTCAAATTTTAACTAAGTTAAACTGCAAATTAAATAAAAATAGTAAAATAAAAATAGTGTTGCGCGGCCCAGGCGCGTGGCACAGGCACAGCCTAAGCGCATGGCCCGGCTACGACCTGCCCACAATCTGGGTAGTGGCCTGTGTAGCGCGGCGGATTAAAGGAGGGGAACGGGCATGAGGCAGTAGAGGAAACCCTAGCCACACTCCCCACCTCATTCTCTTTGCCTCCGCTTTCGTATCGCTGATGCTTTCGTGTCGCCGCCGTTTGCTCCCCTTCCACCTTTTTTCTGGAACCTTCTTCGTCCTCTCGTTCCTTTGCCGGCGCCACTCCTCCTCAACCCCACCGTTTATCGGCTTGAACCGACAGCTGGGTCCCTAAATCTAGGTGCTCGGCCTCTTCCGGTTGAGGTCGCGAGGTGGGTGCACCGACGAAGGATTCGGTTCCCACTTGGGCTTGTGAGCGCTGATGGAGGTCCGAATCTTGAAGATTCGACTTGATTTTGAGTTGTCGCCAGCGGTGGATTGCTTGCGGTTAGGGTTGCTGTTATCAGTTTGTGTTGGTTGGGGTTTTCGAATCCAGCAAAGAAGATGGTGTCCTCGATGCTAGTGGTCCTTGGGGAAGTCCCCTTGGTCCAACTCGAATCCTCGTTGTTCGCCGTACCGTCGACGATGTCAAGGCGTCGGCAACCACCGAGATGGTGTGGCTTCAATCTTCCTCTCCTCCTTCCTCCCTCTGTCCGCCCGATGATTAAGGACCCTGGACCAGCGCAACCTGGTCTGGGGTCTCCCGACCGAGGACGGCGCTCGGTCCACCTTGACGACCCGTCTGATGGGCGTCGAGGTCCGAGGGTTGGCGGGGGTAAGGGGTCAGAGATCGCTCTTCTACGCATTGTCTCAGTATGCCAGTTGGTTGTGGCACTGACGGAGGGACCACTAGTCGATGGAGACGCCGACCTCCACAGCAGCAGTGGCGACAGCGCACACTTTGGTAGCCACCATGGCGCGCGCGATGATTTGATCTTGTTGCAGGGGTGAACCAGTGGCGACGTCGGCCACCGTGATCAATCCAGGGATGGCGATGATCATCTTCTTGAAGGATGGTAAGAACGAAATCAGTAAGTCATCCATTTTTGGACATCTTACCTTTAATTCAATCTTCGATCTCTTTGTTGAATCGCTCGGTAGAACGTGCTGATAACGTGTTGTGAATGAAAACTAATAGAAATTGAGAGAGACAATTGCAAATGATTCAACTGCACTTTATTCATTTATTCCTTTTACTTTTATACATGTTGATGAGGCACAATGGCGGGAGGATGCGACCAGAGGAGGAGGCGCGGTTGTGGCCATTCGTCGTGGAGGCGCGGCCATTCAGTGTTGCCGGCAACTGCTGGTGTCAAGTGATCATGTGATAATTGACTTGTAACAGTATAGTCAGTGACATATGGGGAGAAGTCCGGTTTGAGCCATATGTTTGAGAGTGGTTTTTATGTATTTCATGTTGCAGGATGGTTGAAAACTGTGAGATCAAGTTAGGTAGATCCTAGGCAAAATATTGTCGAGTTTATTAGTAGAGGGAAAAGTTCCTCGACTGCAAAAACGTTGTTATTTTGATCTCCAGCCAATTAAGTGGTTTGGAAGTGGAATGAATATTCCGTATGAAAAAAATTATAAAAATAGAATACTTGGTTTGAAATCTTCAAGGTTATATGTTACCTTTGTTTTAGCCACAACTTCGAAAGCTAATTGTGATTTAGACCCTGTTTTTCAGATTTTGTGTTTTAGCAACAAATTTTTTTAGGTGAAGCTCAACATTACCATTTTATGATTTTACCACTGTTTTCATATCACAATTGTGTTCTACCGTAATTTTGAGCTAAAGAAGGAAAAAATTCAGTAGCGACATAATCAAATTGAAATATTTATTTGCTGAATTTAAAAATATTGACATAATTTAAAATAATAAAAAATTAGCATAATTTTGACAATAATTCGACAACGGTTTACATACATCACTCACAAAATTTGACGCATAAGCATATGTAATATAATTTCACAATGCATATCCAAATAAAAGCATGTAGTATCATCACAAGTAACAATTTCTCCATCTTCAAAGATGCCTGCAAAAATGAAAATTTTGTTCAAATTAATCCTGCACAGTAGAGGATGAGAGGGAGAACCGTGTCTCTGGACGAAGAAGCCAAGCAGACGTGTCTTCTTGCCTGCGAAGATGCGCCGCTGAGGCTCGCCGGCCGAGCGCCTGGCACCTTCTTGCATGCGAACAAGGCCCGAGCACCGAGCGACCTTGCCTGGAGGTCCGAGCGCCGAGCGCCCTCGCCTGGAACCCGAGCACCGCGCGCGCGCTTGCGCCGCCCTCGCTGGAGGCGCGCGACCCTCGCCTGGAACCCGAGCACAGCGCACGCTTGCGCCGCCCTCGCTGGAGGCGCGCGGCGCCTGGAACCTGAGCGCCGAGCGCCCTCGCCTGGACTTCATCCAGTTCCTCAAACTCGAAATCCTGACATGTCGACTCATGGCATATTAGTTTCTCTTTCAGGACACCTCGCAGCATATTAACCACAAATTTAGCAGCAACAAACTAATGAACAAAAACTACTAGTCCCACGGCTACTTCAAGGATCGTGTCAGCTCCGAAATCTTTCCTCCATTTCAGCATCTCGGCCCACATCTGCATTGCCTTCTCGGCGTCCAACTTCCTGGCCTTCAACGCATCGAGTTTCAGATCCTGGCGTTTCAGATCCTTGCATTTCGCCGGCAGAGCTAGGGTTCCGCCCGTGTTGTGTCGCTCCTGGATGGAATACGGTGCAATCGGGTTGGGGAAGGAACCTATTTTGGTCCGGCGCCGTTTTTTCATTACTTTTTCTCCCTTTTTTGATTGTTTAATCGTTTACCTCTAACGGTGTCAGAGAACTGTGATAAACGGTGTTTTGAGAGTGAAAAACTTGTGGTTAAAATGCAAAATTTGAAAAACGGATTCTAGATCACAATTAGACTTCAAAATTGTGGTCAAAACACAATTGTCCCAAACATATAAAGCTTGTTATGTTAAAAAAACAATAGTCTAGTATATCACTAGTATTTGTCCATTATGAATCAGGCACCTAAACCAGAATCTTGGAATTGTGAGGAAGGGCATCAACCATCTGATCAAGTGTTTAAGAGGTCTAGATTTTTTGAAACGCTTATAATGGTGCTGTTGATGTAGTGACAAAGTTTGGTGCAAGAGTGGCTTTAGAAAAGCTGACCATTTATGTTTTATCTTCACTAGTCACTGAGATGACATTTCTTATGAAGTAGAACATCACTCATCTGGTCACAAGAGGTGGGAGGTAGAATACATGTCTCGGCTTCAATTGCAAAAACCACCATCAGACTTGCAACTACTAGAAATTGCATAAACACATATGCTTCCGGAACCTACCTCTCTCACACACACAACTTTTAAATCTACGTGCCCGTAAAATTATGCAGACACTTCTTCCATTCAATTGCGAAGACGCATATAAATGAATGTTCATAATACAGCATTGAGATAAATAGTGTAGTTCAATGAATAAGCCTTTGCTTCAAATGAGCATCTCATTATTAGTAGCCAAATGGTCGTCGAAAACAAACTATAATAGGAAATCCACTCTGGTGGTTAATTATGGGATTTTACGCGATTAAATTTCAACCGTACCAAATAAAGAGAATAGGATTTTAAGCGATTCAATATGTAGCTCACGGCTCATTGTGCGCTATGACAAGTTTTTTAGTATCGCAAGTTTAACTAAAAATTAATTGAAAAATATACATGTCTAATGGTAAGCACCAGACAAGTCTAAGGGTGAGGCACCAGAGTACTCTATCCTGGTTTCACCACTGTGTTCAAATCATAAGCGGTCTGGTGGTCTCACCACATACATGCTTTCAAATTATAAGTAAAAATAATTTGGGTTTCTCAAAGGGAACACAACGACTTTTTTATGTAATTTCGTCAAACTCGAAGAGGAGTTACGGGAGAGTGAATCGTTTTAGGTCAGAAAATTCACTAGTTTAGACTAAAAATTGTTTCTAAAAATTTACGTTTGGTACAGATTCAAGTGTTTCAATCCAGATTCTGAAACATTTCAACCCCTTACTTTAAAAGATTCTTCCTGCATTTCACGCCTTTTCCCCTGTATATCCTACTCGATCTATAATATAATATTTCACGCTTGTTCTCCTCTACATTCTACTCTATACTATGAAAACATGACATAAATCCACCTGTCAAGCACATGTGTGCCTTTTGGAGGGATGAACATTGTTTTAGAGAAACACTGTTTATCTTCTATTTTAGTAATGTTTGAAGTAACCACTATAGCTCTTTAACCCTCTGCGGATAGTCTAAGTCCGGGGATACAAGAGGAGCGCATAGCACATGAATGAGAACCGGGGTGGGCAAAACGTGTGGAGTTGCGGGGTGGAAGTGTAATATAGGCGACAAATTGCACCCATATGATGCTTTAGTTGCATTTTCACCACAGGACAACTGAATCAGTTTGCTTAATCAATTCAATGAATGATGCATCAGCAATAGACTCTGGCTCCACTAGATAAAAAAGTGTCATTCATGTTTTCTGCAGTTACAAATTAAGTATAAGTTTTGGCAACAAGAATCATGTACCTAGAGTTGAACAAGAGCTCATTTTACAAGTTCAGTGAGAAACCCCTACCTCTGCATTAAAATTGCTTTGTCCAGCCATCTTGGAGATCTTAATGACGGCTTTATTCCAAGTTTAGTCAGGAATACTGTATACATTATATGCAGCAGGAAGACAAAGAATCCACAGTTAAGTAGAAGCTGCACCAGAAAATAAAAGTTAGATATGGAAACAGCTTTTACAATAAGCACAGTTCGTAAGGTCGGACGTTACCAGCACCCCAAAGAGTACATATATTGCATCCATGGAAGGAATTGTGTTCACACCAGCTGCTGCCAAGATGTATGTCAAGGAAGCATGAATATTAACCGTTATCTGAAATTAAGTAGAAGCTCGTGAATAAACACATTTTTTAGTGCTCCCCTCACTCTTAGTGTTGCATAGAGCAATATAGATACCAATGCAAGAATATTCTCTCTTATCAGGAATGATGACACTAAAACATATCCACAAGCTCCCAAAGCACGGGTCTGCATGACAAATTGTTGTATTAGATTCAAAATGTTCCACACATTGAGAAATAACAGTAGCATAAGATCAACATAACTTGACACGTGGTAGTTCAAACTAAATTTCGTAAGAAACAGAGTTGGGATAGTCTATGAGGTAACAGAAAACAAAATGGCTGTTACATGAACCCAGATGCAGTACTGATCAGTGGACCATCCCCTTTCTCCTTAATGGACAGAGAAGCTTTTGATAAACATCTATTCTCCTTTTCGTGCCACAGATCTAGTATGATAATGCTTTGCTTAACACGTGATGTGGTTGCTAAGTTCAGAATCATATCCTATGAGTTTAAAGATGACACAATGCTTATTGGTTCAGCAAAAAATCTAAAAGTTAGAAAGAGAACTTACAATGGAGCAGAGCAAGATGGAAACAATCCAATCAGTTTCCAACCTGGCGACAGTATGAACGAATGTTACCGTGTGCAGAAATGCATCTTTGACACAAATACATAAATAGATATTCCGAGTGAAAGAATCCATGATGAAAGTGGACGCTTCAATATTTAACCTTTGTACTTCTCACCTCCAAATAGTACCCATGGCTAGACCAACTACTCCATGCATAAGCTGCATAAAACAAGAGCACACAGAAGAGGAATAAAAGTGGAATTCCTTATTATTTTCAGGTTGTTTTGCCAATAAAGTACACAAGTCATTAGTAGCACTAACAGCTGTTAATTTTGAGGTAAGTATGTCATTTGTAAGCCCGCTAATGGTTTGAAACCTAACCCAACCCAAAAGCTAATCATCCTACGTTTCTAATCCAACCCAACCCAAAAGATCGGTCCATCCACCCTAAAACAACCCACCCCTGACAGCCTATGGGCAACCAAACCTGCCCACCTTGTGCTTGCACCCATGGGTTTGCCATGGATTCAACCCATGGGTGTTGCCTGCACCGTATATCAGTATATGCGAACTGAAAAAAGGAAAGAAAAGGACATTTGCATACTCTATCCTGTACAACCACCCCCAAATCCAAATCAGACTCTTTCCCAGCCTCCAGAGACCTTGCCGGCGGCCGATGTGGTTGTCCACTGGAGCTCCGATCGCCGAATCGTTGGCGGCCATGGCTCTTGTTTCTCGCCTCCTTCGCCGACCTGATCGAGGCCGAGCCACTTGCGACACCTCCCCGGGCAGTCATCGAAGAAGAGGCCAATGCAAGCAAGGTGATGACTGAAGTAGCCCATCCCCAACAGATCCGACAAGCTTTGCAGCTTGAGGAGCCAGGATGGCGGCATTGGAAAGGGACGAAAACGACCAGGAGCGAGTCCCTTCACGGCGCCCCAAGAGGTGAGCTCCTCCCCCCGATGGCCACCCATGATGGTGACGGTGAGACGTGTTGGAGGCCGGATCTGGAGGTCTGGGCTTGGCATGCAAGGAGAGCGCTAGTGACGGATTTCGGTCAAGGAGAAGAGCAACGACATTTAGCTATTGCAATCACCGGAGGACGACTAGAATGCAAAAAACTCGGTGTAATCTTGCAAAAAACTCTCCTAGATCACACGATCTTCATCCTACGATTACTGTATTTTCCACTTTAAACCCTCCACCTAGCAACAAAAATTGAAATGAATAAAGTATGAACACCGTTACCAGGTGAAAGGACTCAAGTTAAAAAATACAGTGCCCGTAGGATGGAGATCTTACCTAGGAGAGTTTTCTGCACGATTGCACCTAAGAGCTATTTGCATTCTAGTCGTTACCCAAACACCGATGACCTGAGTAGATGCGACCGGTGTTGGGGGAGGACCGTGGGCTTGCAGCGGTAAGGCATGGAATTGGATGGGGAAGGGGAGGGAGGAGGCCAAGAGGGAGATGAGCTCATCAGGCAGAGTCCAGACTTGGGAGGCATGGGTGAGGACCCATGGTTAAACCCATGGGTTTTCCACACATGGAAACACAACCCAACCCAGTTTTTGAGAAACCCAACCCAACCCGATTGCTACTCAAACCCATTTTCACCTATCCATAGCCAGCCCAACCCACAGAACCTGTTTCAAACCAATCTGTTAGTAGGCCTAGTCCTTTGCTAATTTTAGGTGTATTAGACACACAGTAGCCACTCCACAGAATTCAGACTGGCAGAGTCCAGACTTGGGAGGCATGGGTGAGGACCCATGGTTAAACCCATGGGTTTTCCACACATGGAAACACAACCCAACCCAGTTTTTGAGAAACCCAACCCAACCCGATTGCTACTCAAACCCATTTTCACCTATCCATAGCCAACCCAACTGTTAGCCCAACCCACAGAACCTGTTTCAAACCAATCTGTTAGTAGGCCTAGTCCTTTGCTAATTTTAGGTGTATTAGACACACAGTAGCCACTCCACAGAATTCACATGGAAGAATTTTACATACCAGATAAGTGGATGCTTTTATAGGGCCAGATAATGTGAACAACAATAAAACAGTAGCCACCTGGAGAGGGAATTCAAGAAACGGGTAAACAAAGCATGGAAAGAAAAATATGTCAAGAAGAATATTTGGTTGGACTTACCAGAGTTTTTCTGCCAGCTTCTAGCCCCCATCTTAAGGAGGAAATAACTATGGGCAATGGAAAAAAGCAACTAAAGTAATTCTGCAGGAGGGGGGAAAGAAGTAAATTTACTGGTTAGAGTTGCAAATTGGCAATTGATTCTGTGATGTTAAACACCATCTTGTTAGAGTAGCAAATACTTGTTACAAGTAATTTTACTTGTTAGAGTTACACAACTTGAGGTTGTTGCAGCGGCAAGGACAGGGAAGCCATGTCACGTAGCTACGGAAAGCATAGGAATTTCCCTCATTCCACAGCTTTTGGTGTTTGCATTGTGATATGTATGCCCGGGCTCTTGGCATTGGTATGCAGCTCAAGGATAATTGCAATATTACCAATCAAAGATAAATTTCCATCTTTTTTTTTTCAGATAACAAGAATTAAAGACTTTGTACGAAACAAAATCAAATATGCAAGAGGAAGCAGGAAAATATGGTATTTTGCCTACATTGGACAGTGACCACAAAATCCATAGCTATCTCGACTTATTTATGAACAACTAAGGGAGATTCTAATGAAGAGAAGTTGTTTCTCAACAGGTCACCTGTTCTAGTTCAAAATTTTGCCTTGTAGTACCATTCTTGTGCTACTGTATGCATATTTGTGTCTACAATATTTTTTAAGAAACTACTCAATAACTATTCGATTAATACATGCATAATAATTCTAGACACAATGTTTTGTACAGAGCAAGCTTTTACCAATTAAATTAAGACCAGCTGAATCATAAACGAAGCATTTTGTTACTCCTTTCTGTTTCCCATCCTATCCGTTGAATGTTGGAAATCCGGCCTTCTACACACCTGTTCTTCCTAGGCGCAGAACAGTTCCCTGGTACTGATCAGATGATCAGCAGCCCTGCGGGAACCTCCTGGTGCAAAAACAGAGAAGAACAGAGGTCTCTGGGTGTAGAACAGCGGGGAGTAGCGATGATATGGTGTTCTGGACAGAAGGATTTGGGCAATCTGTGCGCAGAACAGATGAGGCAGAGAAGTTGCACAGGAGCAGAGGGGACTCGACTAGCCTGCTAGCACAGCGTAAGACAACCAGTCACTCCGAAGTTTAGTAGAACGCGGCCTCCACCTATAAAATTTTGAAATAGGCCTTACCAACCGCCCTATTTACTTTCCAACTCTCAAAGCTAAACTCTGTTCTAGGCGAGTTCCTGGAACGTTTCTAGTTTGCTTTTGGCAAATGAAGCTATTCTGCATTGATGGGATGCTTGAATGGGGGGCCAGGCGGTTCTTTATATAAGAGCCCTTATAAGAGTCCTAATGCATTACAATGTGACTATTGTAATATACTCAAACTCCTTTATCTAGGACACACTTGAACTCTACTATTAAACAGATAACTGAATAGACTCCTTCCTCCTGATGCGGCACAGCAGGCCCTGAATCCAACTCTGACTCTCTCCTAAATCTCTAAGGTAACAACCTTATTTATTAACTATGTTGGACTCTCCCTTTATCTGCTGCTAACTGCACCCTAACAGAGTTCTGGTCAGACTCCAACTCTCTGTTGTGCTGCTCCCTGCTGTCCTACACTGAGTAGGACTGGGCTGCCCGCACCTTGTGCCAGTGGAAGGATCATCGAACATTGAAATTGTTTTTTTGAACCCACCCTGGTGCGGTGGTTAAGTCACCAAACTTGTGGCAAAAGGTCTTGGGTTCGATGCAGCCTCTCTTCATTGCACATTGCAGGGAGGATTAAGGTTTGTATCATATAAATATAATCCTTCCCCCAACCCCATCTTGTGTGGGGAGTATTCATGATTTGCCACCATTACGGATGGTTGATAGTCGTTTACCCTCCTTTGAGCGGCATATAATTTGCCGGTCTTATGAAATTTTGCTCATAATTTTGCCATCCTTTTGCCAAAAAGTGTGACAAGATTTTTTTTTTCATTTTAGTGACGTGGCACCTATGTAGCATAATGACATTTATGCCCTTAAATCTAATTTTGATAACTTATCACGTTTTCACCTTTTTCCTAACTAGTGATTGATTTGCCGGTTAGTTTTAGATATAAATATATCTAATCATTATTCATTATAATGTAATCATAATTATTCCATGCAAGTAATCACATTTTCTTTTGTTTCAAGAAGGCACCCTGTTAGGTTTAATCCCACATCGGATATTGATGATGGGGGAGCCCAACATATAAGGTGGAGGGAATCTCACCTATCAGGCTAGTCTTTTGGGTTGAGGTGACCCATGACCTTGGTTGGGGCTCCGGTTGGGCCTGTTTGCGTAGCAGGCCCGTTGCGATCTGGGCCGGCGGCAGGGGCCCGTCTGCGTGACGGGTCGGGCCGCGTTCTAACAAGTGGTATCAGAGCCAGGTCGGAAACTTGTAAAGTCTCCCGGGCCACACACGGATATCGGACTGTCGGAGAGATCTCCCGGGCCACATGAAATCGGGCTGTCGGAGTGGTGTCCACCCGAGTGTGAAGGGGAGTAGGACCACCCAATGTGTGATGAAGGGGGAGATTGTTAGGTTTAATCCCACATCGGATATTGATGATGGGGGAGCCCAACATATAAGGTGGAGGGAATCTCACCTATCAGGCTAGTCTTTTGGGTTGAGGTGACCCATGACCTTGGTTGGGGCTCCGGTTGGGCCTGTTTGCGTAGCAGGCCCGTTGCGATCTGGGCCGGCGGTAGGGGCCCGTCTGCGTGACGGGTCGGGCCGCGTTCTAACAAGTGGTATCAGAGCCAGGTCGGAAACCTGTAAAGTCTCCCGGTCCACACACGGATATCGGACTGTCGGAGAGATCTCCCGGGCCACATGAAATCGGGCTGTCGGAGTGGTGTCCACCCGAGTGTGAAGGGGAGTAGGACCACCCGATGTGTGATGAAGGGGGAGATTGTTAGGTTTAATCCCACATCGGATATTGATGATGGGGGAGCCCAACATATAAGGTGGAGGGAACCGCAAGCCCAGGTATCAGACGGGCCTGTTACGCAAACAGGCCCACCGGAGCACCAACCAAGGTACTGAGTCACCTCAACCCAAAAGACTAGCCTAATAGGTGAGGTTCCCTCCACCTTATATGTTGGGCTCCCCCATCATCAATATCCGATGTGGGATTAAACCTAACACACCCAACCTTGAGCAGAGTTGTAAAGAAAAAACATATCCGGCTGGCAGCTGCTGCCGCTAAAAGCATACCTGAGCAAGCATTTTGCTTATGTATGAACTCTGTTTTATCATTCTCAACTGCCTGCTGATTTCATGGACTATGTTTCAATTTTCTTTTTAAAAAAAAATTGAGACCAGCAAGCTGCAATACAGCAGTAGTGTTTTTTTACTCGCCTCAGGCATGCATGCTACGATATCGCAGCAGTGTTTTTTTTTAAATGTGAAATCAGCAGGCTGCTAGCCAACCCCAACTTGTTTGGGATAAAAGCTTGGTTGTTGTTGTAAATCAGCAGGCTGCTGAAAATGAGGCGACCAAGTTCATACGATACAACAAGTCTTTTTTTACGCTCCCGTGCCCAAGACCATTACTTAAAGGAATAATTATGATTACATTGTAATGAATAATGATTATATATATTTATTACTGAAACTAACTGGCATATCAATTACTAGTTGGGAAAAAGTTGAAAACATGTTTAGTTACCATAATTAGATTCAAGGGCATAAATTTTTATTCTACATGTGTGCCACATCATTAAAATAAAAAAAATATTTGCCATGCTTAAGTGACATTAGGATGACAAAATTATAAGCAATATTTCATAAGACTGACAAATTATATATATCGCTCATAAGACCGTCCGCAGTGGCACACTGTAAAGCATACTGGATACACTATTTCGCAGTGTAATTTAGAGTACGTACTGTAAAAGTAGAAGAAGAATAATGTATAGAGTATGCTTTAGCGGGCATTGATGCGGATAGCCTAAGGAGGTTAAATAACTATGAGTTGTCCGTAAGGGTGACAAATCCTCAAGATTCCCCCTTGTGTGGGACCTTCCAGAGTCTGTCCTTTTTTATAGATTGTCAGCTCAACTTGAACATATAGTAGAATCGCTGGTGAGCTCTTACTATTCACACCACACAGTACAAATTAACACGACCACAGTGGCACATTTTGAAAAAAAAAAAATTGCAGAAGGAAGCATACCTCGATGGCAAGGGAGTTGCTGAGGAAGTAGGCGAGGCCCGCGACAGCCGCGAACATGGCGCACTCCACGAGCTGCCGCGTCCTCGCGAGCGCTTCTTCCAAGTCCTCCCCATCGCCATCATCGTCCACTTGACCCAGCTGTAATTCTACACTCGCGGATGGTGTAACCGCGGCCCGCCGCCGAGGGTTCTGAGCGCGAACCCCTGCGGGTAGAAAGGAGCGCTTGGAGGCCGGCGAGGAGGCGACCGACTGACGGCAAACGGCGGGAAGTGGCGAGGGTGGGTACACGCGCAGGCAGCGATGGAGGCGGAGCATAATCTTACCCGGCCCCAGTGGCGGCGGTGCGAGATGAGGCTGGAGGCAGTGGAGTGAGGGCGGCCGGCGGCGACGCTTCGGAGCTTGGCCGGGGAAGTGGGGAAATGTCGCGAGGGCCGAGGGGAGGTGAAAAGCGTGGGGTTCGATTGCGATAAGCATCGGACGGCTAGGATGTGCTCTCCCGTGAGGATGTTGATAAGTAACCAAACCGCCCGACCCGGGGCAGGCCTCTGCAAGAAAACTGAAATGCTGCTCCACCTACTGCTGCCGCCGGCCGCGTGCTCCGCCGCAGCACCGGCGTCGGCCGCGTTCTCGAGGCCTCGGCCTTCCCGGCTCCGCGGTTCCCATATCCCCTTCGCCTTCCCGCGGCTGAGGAAATACGGCCGCCGCCAGCGCGAGCTCGTGGCCACCCACACCTTCGATGACGATGACGAGGAATCGGAGGCGGCGGAAGACGACGAGGGTGAGGAAGAAGAAGCGGTAGATGAGGAGGAGTTTCTGGCGACGCGGCCCAAGCCTGTGGGTTTCGGTGCGGGGAAGACGTACTCCACCGACGTTGAGGAGCAGCTTCTCCGGGAGATGGGCCTGGGCGGGGCGCGTCGTAAAGGCGAGCCGTCGCCGGGCAAGCGCGCCGCGGGGAGCAGTTCGGACAAGGAAACCAACACAGGTTGGCTTTATGAGCTCTTAAGTTCCGAGTATTGCTCTCTTTCTTTATATGATGCTAATAATGATGGTGATACTCTCGTTTGCTGCACCTTTATTGAATTTCAGATGTTGTAATATTGTTATAAGATCTTAAATGAGGCGATTGCAGCGAGTGAATCCATTGACTTAGCAGTAAGTTAGCACAGCAGTATCTTGCATAGTCAGCGGGCCTATGTGGGTTGGGTCCAAAATAACCACGTCAGCGATCCATGTGACATCAATATATTCCTAAACTCATGTCCTAACCAGCAAAATCGAGTTAGGGAGACTATTGAAGGTGAATAATGCTCTAATAGTCTAATTTTCCAAAATGTGGGGGTAAGCGGACTAAGAAATAGTGCAAGGGTTAACTAAACACTGACCGTAACATACGAGAGTAAAATACACTTTTTCCTATTTGCAATAGATATCACTTAATTTTGCTATCATAATAGCCTGTTAGGTGTTTGACACAATTGTTAATGAGTTTAAACTTTGTTTTTTTATTCATTTTCTATTCCCTCCATTAGGTCTCAGTGATGGTGGCATTCAAGTTCGTGTTTGGAACCTTCCAAAAAAGAAAAACATACATAAGGACCTGAAACAAGCTTTTAAAGGGTTTCCTGGACTCTTAACTATAAATGCAGCAGTTTCTGCAAATAAAAAGACCCGTGATCCTATCTGTAAGGGTTTTGCATATCTCAAAATGGAATCTGTGGAGGCTGCAACCAGGTATTTTTTATTGAATTTATTTTTGTTTCTTCTTTTCTTGTGATATATATCAAAACTCTGATGATCCTTTTTTTTCTATAGCAATTTCATGTGATTATTCACTTCTTTATTGCTTTGTGCTACAAGAACACCAAGGATAATACTGTTAGCTTTTCTGATTGATTACCTATATATAGTCTTTAGCCCACAGCCAAATACCGTGTGGGCTCCTCTTCTTGTTGCATCATTGGTCAAAGAAATGCTGTTGTTGCACATAATTTCTCTCAATATCATCGTTAGCGCCTAGCAGAATCTGTTGTTCATCCGATATGGCTCGAATTAAATCCTTTAATGCTTTTGTTCAACATTGTTTTCATCTGGGCCATTCTTTGGCTTCTTCAATATCATCCATTGATCTCAAAACTGCAACCTTCAGCAGGTGCTGAAGGACTGCTGGTTCAATTGGATACCGCAAAGTATCATACATGTTCCTATTATATTGAAACTTTTATCTTGATTCCATCTGCTAGTCATCTTGCTCTTCCATTCATCAACATCACTGTCGAAAGTGACTTGCATGCTTTATGCCAATTCGATCAATATACAGTCATGTTATCCATGTCATGCACACCTCAACTTGTTAACTGATTTTTTTTGCATGCTTTGTGCTTATCTGGTTGAACAATTATCATCTTATCTTTACCTTTATTTATCATGAACAATTGCTCTATCTGACTTTATTAACCACTGTTCGATACATTGACTTGCCATATGTTGGTATATTAATCAATCAAATTAAGGGAATTATGAGAAGTTCATTTTTTTAACCGATAATGCAAGGGAAACCCCTGCAGTGAATATATTAATTATAAATAGGTGGTGTTAAAACCGCAGTACAAACACCAAAGGCAAGATTGGTTGGGAGAGGTAAAGCGTGTCACTCTTGAGATAAGAGGGGACGAGACTTAGACCTACAATCCAAACCAATTGTCTGGCACGACTGATACAAACCGACACAACCAAAAAGGAGAGAAATAAAACAAACGACCAACAACTCCTTCCACCTAGACAGGCAACAAAGAGTAGAGGACGAATCAGCTACCTAGGCAGTGACACATGAAATGAGTCACCACCACCCAAACCTATAACACCACAAAGAGGATCGAAAGAGGGTGTCACAGATGGGAATGAAGATTCCAGAATCATAGGGTCCCACCCATCTTCCAAGTGCTCCACGACTTCTGGATAAACCATATGAGCATCATCGAGATTCCAGAATCATAGGGTCCCACCCATCTTCCAAGTGCTCCACGACTTCTGGATAAACTATATGAGCATCATCGACCGAAGAGTGTAACCTTGCAACCTTCATTTTCTTGGTAGAGGACCCCGACTCCAACTTGAGATCAGACTCCTTATCAAAGTGGAAGGTCACTCACAAATAATGGTTTAGGGAAGTGAAGCTCAATAAGAGGTAGCCAAAGTAGTTGCAGCCAAGGCAAATGGGCTATCACACCCTGACTTTCCCGAGCTAGTGGTGATGCAGAGTTCCTCTAGAACTCTAGAAGGAGCAACAAGAGTTGTTGAGGGAGAAGGTATAGATGTTGACGAGTTTGCTGATGGGCGGCGACGAGAAAGAACGCAGTTGCGTGCTTTGTGGCATTCCCCCTTGCAACGGAAGCATCTAGTAGCCTCCGAACACCTAGCAGCAAAGTGGTTGAAGGAAAAGCAGTTGAAACACTTGCCGATCAGATTAGTAGGCACTGGCCGAGCAACCTGATGTCGGGGACCAGCACAAGAATGTTTGGTACCCACGTCGACAGGGAGAGCAGGCCTTCTCGTAGGACCGAGAGGGGAGGGTGGGGGCCCCAAGACAGAGCCCAAAGGTGGGGGAGAAGGCAAGAGGGGAGGTGAAGATGACGGTGGGGGTGGCGACCTTTGGTGGGGATTGAGACAACGGTCTAAGGGAGACAGGGTCGGAGGAGGGTTTCTGGTTGGGCGACGGTGGAGGAGTTGTGTGTGGCACTTCATGTACCTGGGAAGCAGTGCATGTGGCAGATTGAGCCGGGGGAGGGGGGGGGGGGGGCGACGAGGTTGGCGGGGAGGGGGCCGGCAAGGAAGACTCCGAGGCAGGAGACCCGAGCTTAGACTTAGGAGCTGCTAGCCTTACCTTTCGCATCCAGGAGAATCCGGAGGTGGTGTTGGGAGGGGCGGTGCAAGGCTGGGGCACTTCCCCCAAAGGAGCAACCAACTGAGGCGGGGGGTCTTAGACGGGAGCAGAGAGGGAGGCGAGTCAGGAGCAAGGATGGCCAGAGCTGAGAGTTGTCGGTCGACTATGAATGACTCACTCGGAGCAGAACCAAGCAGGGGGGGGGGGGGGGTGTGACAGCGAGGATGACCTGGTTGGGGAGGGCGAGGGAAGGAAGGGGGAGGGCACCAGCAGGAAGGAGGCGGAAGGGCGGCACGCGGGTTACACAGCTGCCACGGCGGTGCAAGGATCGGCAGGGGCGGCGGAGGCCCGGCCAAATCTGGCCGGAACAAAGCAGTAGTATGCGGGGAAGGGAGAGGCTGGGAGGCGCACCTGGGGGAGGAGAGAGGAAGGGTGAGGGGACCAGCCGCACGGCCACCACCGTTCTTTTCTTTCTCCTACTCAACTTGAGAAGCCCTTGGTAAAGGACAGCCAATGCTCCGCTGTGGAGCCAATCTGAGCTCCAGAACTGAGTTGTGTGGCCATTATGTATTGTGATGCTAGTCGATGCATGAAATAAGGCCATATCCCTATCGTCAACAGGAAGCTCCCCTCCTGACCAGAGCTTGTGGGGGCACCAACCATTACTGTCAGGGCCAGCGCAAACGTAGAGCTCTGCTAAATTTCTGAAGGTCCATAATTTCCAAACCTCCTCTATCCAATGGCTAACAAACCACATACCAATTAACTTTGCAATTACCTCCATGGACCTCTTGAGTGCCCGCCCACAGAAACCTGCGCCGCACCTTAGTTAAGTTCACAAGGAATTGTTTTGGGGTCTTGAGCACTGTGAGAGCATAGGTAGGCAGCGAGTTGAGCACCGATCTCACAAGCTCCCGCCCGCCGCCGATCTTTCTTTTATGTCTTACATTTAGATTTGAAACACTACCCTTGATAAGTTTCTGAGAATTATGTTTTTAAATACTTGTACAATTATTTTTCCCAATCTTTCTATATATTGGTTTTGATCACTGGACATTTGACTTTCTGTCTGCAGATTCGTCGAGATATACTCTCGTAAAAATGTGTCCTTCGGCAAGGTTGAGAAGCCAATCAGTTGTTGTGTTGTTGACGAGCAGAGCTCTACCGAACCTTCGAATAAAGGATCTGGGAGTCAGGAAACCCAGCATTCAAAGTCCAAGCTCCAAAATTTGGTGGCTGCAGGCTGAATGATCGTATCTCTAGAGAGCAGCATAGCAAGGGTAGCAACAGGAAGGTACGATGTAATAGCATGCAACTGTTGAATTAGCTTCGTGATGCAGTTTAGGCATTTCTATACAACTACTCAGTTTAGCATTGACATTGCTGGGCAAGATGTAGTTTGTTTCAAAAGAGGGATCGTTACTTGAAAGACGAGAGGGGCAGGCGGTAGCAGACAGACAAGTTGATGCAATGGTTGATGTTTGTCATATTAGTGTTGATTGAGAAATATAAATCCAGTCCCATCAAGGACTAGGTCGGTTACTCCTCTTCCCAAGTGGAATTGGAGGGGATTGACGGGGTTAAATCGCTTACAAGTCAGTCAGGGATTTATAATCCTCTCCAGGGCTCCAACTCCACCCAGGCACCTAAACCTAACAAAGCCTTAATGATGTTCATGTACTATTGTACAAACATAATCTAGCTATTTCACAAAAATTGAAGCTAAGGCATGGGATCAACTGTTTTATATAAACTATATATATTTTTCCTGGATATTTATTTGGCGATAATTTCTTCACCAGCTACAATAATAAAATCAAATTGAACATGATACCACTTCACACTGATATCCTTTTACATGCCGCATGTTACGGGGGAAAATGTCGTGATTTGCTACTGACGTGAGTTCGGTTGGAGTTGTCCATTTGCTGAGCCACACGGATCAGATAAGGCCGGGGGTCCTAGCCTGTTGGTCACCTTCCCGTCGAAGGGACAACTGGTGGTCGTCGCTTCGCCACCCGAGCTCTTCGTGGTTGCGCGTCGCTCTCCCTCACCCTGCCGCTGCCAGAATCTCATCCCCCATAACGCGAATCTGCTTCTTTTGTCTTCAGTCCGCAACCGTGGATCCAAACGCAGAGACAGTCCGCAAGAACGGACGCTTGATTGATACTATATGGTCCGTTCAGGTAATAATCGATGGATCTTGTTTCCCTTTGTTTTTTCATCCCCGAGACGAAACATCGTCTTCTGGTGACAGGAGACTGGAGTTTTAGCTGGCAGCTGCATACAGTGGTCGATCCAGATTAGACCGTTCACATGGGCGTTCGTTGAATAGTAGAAATTTAGAGTAAATGTTGTAAAAATAGAAGGAGAATAGTGTATAGAGTAACGTGTACGGATAGTCTTAGAATTCCAAGTTGGACGGACCCACTTGATGATGTAACAAATATGTCAAGAGATGGATTTGATGATGTAGGCGCAACACCATTCCTAAGATAAATATTGATTGTGTAGAATTAAGTTGTGAGAAATAATGAAACAAAAAAGTTTTGTCAAAATAAATAAATAAATAAATAATGAAACAAAGAAACAGGGAGGCAGCCATGGAGGTGAAGTGTTTGTGTAGAATTAAAAAAAAAAGACGGAAGGCAGGGACAATTAGTCTTTTTATATCCCGTCACGTGTTACCTACCAATAATGGCATATATGATTATCAGTTTGCGCCGTTAGTAACATATATTATTGAATTAACAGTTTATAGTGATAGATCTCAGATTAAAAGTATGTGCAGTGGATTATCCCAAAGATTTAAATATGAACCTAACGACATCCACTAAACACACAGGACAAACGTCATGGTTCTAATGACTAAAATAATGCTCTGTTGTCAGAAACCTAAGCATGTTCACGTGTATGTATGTTCACGTGTATTAGTCCCAGCCTACTTGTGATGGGGATGGATGAGCTGTGAATTTCTGAGGACACGGTACGCACACGAATACACGATCGCTGAGGACAGTACAGTCGCGCGGTCTGACGAGTCGCAGGCAACGAAACGCGCGGAGGGATATCGGCCTCGCCCTCATCCGCCCGTCCTCCTCATCCGCCACCGCCTGACGCCACGCCGCGGCGGCCACAACGCCTCGACGCCCCTCCTCACTCTCGCTCGCTTGGACCCGCCGCCACGGCGGCTCGGTCTCGTGCGGCCAGCGCCCCCCTTCTCCAGGTGAGAGCCGAGCTCTCCACTCCAACCCTCTGGAGAACCCTCTGCCTTTCTTTTGTAATCGACATTTTTAGGCTGGACGATTCCTGCACGGGGGCGGGAAGAGTACACCCCAATCGAGGATGATATGGGGATTGGGGGAATTTTCATCTGTCGGAGGAGAGTGGCCTCTCTGTTGGCGCGCTCTATTGGTCGTAGAGGTGGCCAAATGGGCCGGGCCAAACGGGCCGGCCCAAAGCACGACTAAAATAGCACGGCACGAGCACGGCCCGGCCCAAAAAATTCGGGCCCGGGCCGGCCCAAAGCACAACATGGGTCGTGCCCGGGCCTGGATCTCCGGCCCGTTGGGCTTGCCGGCACAGCCGATTAGTCCCGGCACGACCGGCCCGTTTAGGCCCAAATAGTGATTTTTCTGTTATTTTTACTATATTTTTAACTAAAATAGGTCACGAGCCGGCCCGACACACTTAAAATGGATCCGGGCCGTGCCCGCGCCTGGACCCCCGGCCCACGGGCCGGACCGACACGGCTCGATTTTTTCCGGGCCGTGCCGGGCACAGGTTTTTAAGGCACGAGCCCGGCCAGGCTCGGGCCAGCCCGGCCCGGCACGACCTGTTGGCCACCTATAATTGGTCGGTCCGCCTCTGCTGCTAACATGTTAAAGTAATGTTATCAGGTTGAACACGATACATCTGCCTGAGGAGACTGATGCGAGTATAACATCTTATTCAAGAAATAAAATTGTTGCTGTCCTAATATATAGTCATTGTTGGGCAGCTAAATGAAACCATGATCCTCAAACAATTTCACTTATGTTGTCTGCATAATTTTTTGTTTGTTTCATGCTGTATTTGTCACCTTGCTGTAACATGTAACTAATGATCACGTTAAACATCAGGTACCCTGAAGATTGTATATCAAAACTCCCAGCTGGTTGTAAGATCTGCTTAATGAAGGCGTATAACAGAACTCCCAGCTGGCTGTAAGATCTGCTAAGTGAAGGCGTAACTGGGATTATCTGTAGGGCCCAGGATTCATAATTTGTTGGTGAGAGACATAAAGCTCTTGTGTATGGCTACCAATATGTCTGGCACGGTAGCAGCCTGTAGAGCGTGCTGTAATGATCTGATTGGGATACCATGTAAGCTGAAATGGCAACCTTTCATGTCATTGAATTGTGTGCCCCAAAAATTAGAAGCAAGGAAGTGGATAAATGGGTATCACTTAGACTTCAGGCCCTGTCCAAATGAGAAGCATAATTGTTCCCTGGTCCGACAAGGCTGCAATGTTCAGTGTCATTCATATGGGTCTCGTAATAGCAGCGAAACTAAAGAGTGTGGAAGTTCTGAAGATAACCCCGATTCTTACAGGTAACGTTTCTCAGCCATCCATTGGCCTGTGATGTGTTTCCTCAAATGATTAGCTCTTCAATATTTTGTAGAAAGGTAAAATTGGTTAATCTTCCTATATTAGCAACTCTTTTTTATATACCAATACTCCTATGTCGGTATCGGTATGTAGCAAGTCATCAACGCTCGACATGCCATACATATTTTTCTGGTCATTATGTTTTTTACGAGATGGTAACTGCTTGGCCTTGGTAAATTTTTTAAAGAAAATTGTAAAATTTCTGCACCATTGTATAATGGATCCATGTAAAATGGTAATTGCCCTGCGCATGGTGCATACAACTTATTTTGTTTAATAAATGCCATGCAGTGAATATATATACACAAGTTGCTTATTGGCCATTTATCTATTCTTGACTGTTTATATTCATCTATAATTATATATTCTAGGTTTATTTTATAGCTAGGCCTGTTGCATGCATCTCTGTTTGTATTTCTAGCTATGCTCAATTCATAATACCCCCATATTTTTCTTATGAAGCTAGTACACCATCATTAGTACATACTAACCATGGTGTGCTAAATCATCAAAAAAATATGTGGAGGTATTAGTGTAAATATGCCACGTGCTCTCAAGATGCTTGAAAAAAACTTGTTGTGACTTCAAATATTCATGCAGTTAACTGAAGGATCATTCTTCCGTTTTCACGTTGAATTTTTATTTCCATACATATCTGCTTTATTTCAGCATACTCCCTCCATCCCAAAATACTTGTCACTCTTTAGTTCAAAAATGAACTAGAGAGTGACAAGTATTTTGGAATGGAGGGAGTAGATGGGGTGATGTACGGTTGTTTTGAGTCCTTGTGCAAACTACAAAGTTGCACAGCTATTGATATCTATCCAACTTCAATGTTTATTGTTTATTCGTTGCAGGGATTTTGAACAACATTCAAGGGGAAGTACTCAGTTATCTAATGATCAAGTTTCATCCAAAAACAAAGCCTATGCTAGTCAAGGGTTGGCCGAAGCCTGCAAATTTGTTTACAATGATGCGAAGTTTGTAAATGAAAGGGCCCAAAGTGACATGCTATTACTGTCACGGTACTTTGCACACTAATTTGAACCATATACTGTTCTCCAATAAAATCGTACTTCTTGACAAAAGTGAATATTACTTACAATATTTGTATTTATTACTGTTTGTGGTCTACTGTGATTTGAAGGGGCATAACAAGGCTGAACAAGCGTGTGTGCCAGGATGTTGCTGTTTTAGGCTCGGGGTTTCTCAAGCTTGACGGTACATGCTCCCCTGGCATATTATGATCTTGATGTAATTTTTACTATCATTTATTCATCTAATTTTATCTGTCCTTAAAGCTCGTGCAAGGAAGGATACTCAAAAGATTGACCACAGTGTGAAGGAGAGGGCAGCCCACCTTAACCATTTTGCTAGAGTATGTATTTTGCTAGGACATCTCATGCTTTTTCGTCTCCGTTTACTCCTTTCTGTATAATATGTGGCTTCTGTATACCTGACCTGTTCAGGCGTTAAAGGAACGAGCTAAATCTGACTTGAAGAAAGCTGCAGACAACCATTGGAGTGATGGTGCTTTAGAAGTTTGTACCAAATCATCTGATTTTACTCCAATTTTTTTGGCACATAAAATGAAACGGTAGTTATGTTATAGGAACCGCCATCTTACCAATAATTTCAGCATTCTGTTTGAGTATTGCTGCTGAATTCATGCTAATTTAATTATATGCATTATCAATCTGCTACCAGGCAGATCTGCGGCGAGCTGATTTGGTTGTCAAACGACGTGCCATGGAGGATGCTTTCATGGCTTTGAAGGTAGGTTAACTAGTTGTGCATCTTGCTCTGATGTATGGAAGTTTCATGGCTTGAACTAACAATATTTAGTCCCCTGTACTGTTCTTTACTTTTATTTTGTCAGCGCTGGATCATTTTCTTTATTACACAGTAATATTCAAGATTCGTAGGGAATCTAGTGAACCATTTTAACCTTTTGAAAACCTGATTTTTTTTCTGGTTTGAACACCAATCAAAATACAAAAATTGATGAAGTTTGTGTAATGAACCCTCTGCCATGACAGCTAGTGCTTTTACTTTTCTACACCCCATGGATCCCACACCCTAAATTGTTTGTGTGAAACAAGGCTTTTTGAATAATCCTCTCCCTTTTTTTCTGTTCTTCCATTCTTTTGTTTCCTTTTATTGATCCTTGTGGGTTCCATCTCTATTCTCTAGCCTACCCCAACTTACTTGGGATTAAAGGCTTTGTTGATGATTTGTTGTTGTAAGGCTTTTTGAATAATCATACACAGGAAATATTTAAGGATACATCTAACTTACCTGCTAGCTTAATAAAATAAAATCGGAACTGGATGTGGAAATTCTGCAGAAAGAAGTTTGGGATGCACAGCTGGTGCATTCCATTACCTGCATAGTTTTTATTAGCTTTTCTGACACAGTGGATCTTTCAAATATGTAAAGGCAAAGCTATTCTAGGTATTATTTTGCATGTTTTGAGATTGTAGAACGTTCAGTATTCTATATTCCAAGAAAGTTTGCCTATATTAATTGATATATGCATGCTAATTTGCCTGTGTTAACTGATATGCGGCTATGCGCGCATTAAGTTATATATAGAAAAGGGGTGTGCTTTAATGGAAGACATTGACACCTCTTTCTGCAAAGATATTTAAAGAACAAATATTGATGATGCCGTACCTAATTCCATCAGTTCATATTCTTATTTGCCATATATATGTGCTGCTTCGAGAATAGCTTCATTTTAAACATGATATACCTGTACATAATTTTGAAATCATAATGCAGTTTGTTCGGGATATCCATGACATGATGGTGAACAGACTATATGAGCAGTAAGTTTTTGACAGAATATCTTTCAAGAGCGCAAAGATTTCTCTTTAAGACTTTTGTTTCCAATTTTTGTTCACTGTCGATCACTTTGTGCTAAGCTGAAATTTGATCATAGGATTCCGAAAGATGGTTCTCACACAAATTCAGCTAGGTTTATTACACTCGAGAAAAATGGGAAGACTCTTGAACTGTTTCCTGGTGATATTTCTGCTGATCATATTGCTGCCATAGAGGTGCTCTCTATCTAACCTATTTATAGTAGCACACTCGTGTCCTAGTGTGGGAGCCTTCGTCACTGGGTACACTATGAATTTCCTTTGTAGGAAGCATACTGGAGTATGGCATCTGCTTTTTCTGAAGCTGATGGTGTTGACTATACAGACCCTGAGGAGGTATACCGGTTTAAGCTCATTTGATCAAGGGAAAATTGCATGACTGCCCCCTACTTTGCACATCAATTATGAATTATCCGCATTTTTCAACTTTGCACCATTGCCAAATTCATATTTGAGGTACAGAGTAGGGCCACTCATGCAATTGCCTCTTTGATCAATGTCAGACTTCTTATTTTGGTTTTCCATTCCTGCTTTATCTGTTTGTGAAGCTTGAATTGTTAGTAGCAACTCTTATTGACTTGGATGCCATGGATGGAAAAAGGAGTGTTTCCTTGATAGCTGAATGTTCAAGCTCTCCAGATGTGAATACCAGGTACATAGATGCCTCTTGTCTTCTCAATTCCCAATTAATCACTTGATTCCATCGTGTCCTCCTTCCGCGTAGCTGCATCCATTTTCAGCCGAATAGAATAATCAATTATCAGATGCTCTTTTTAGTAACTATATGCTCATTGCCTCGTCCACTGAAGCAAAAGTTATCAGAATTTGACCCATAGGTTTTCACCATAAAGACCCAAAGCCAACGACAGAAGTCCATGGACAAAGTTGTAGGATACTGCTTATACAAACATAAAGAGTATTTAGCCATAATAAATCTAGGAGTTTCCTCGAACAAAGCAGGAATAAGTTGTAGAACTGTGTTGTCATCATTGCATTAACTCATCATTTCCAAACACTGAACATCCAACATTCTGCTTCTGTTCTGTCTTGACAAATCAAATCCATTTTGCGGCACAGCTACCATAACCGGCTAATTCTAGAAGATTAAACAGAAAATGGTTAAATAACTAGAAACCTAGCTCCGAGTTTGCACTCATTGCAATTGCAACATTGATAGCATTGTAGCTTCTGTACATAAAGCAACATTGATAGCATTGTAGCTTCTGTACATAAACATCAGTTTCTGCTTTCATGACCGCATTAAGAAACATATCTGTCTAGCCTATCGTACTTCTAAACTGTCACTCCTATTGACTTGTTTTTATGCAGGGTGATAACCTTATATTTTCATATGAAGAAATAAATTTTATTTATTAATGATCCAACTATAGTGCCTCTAGATTACAAAAGTACTCGCCTGGTAAATTTAGAGGTACTTTGATGCTACTATATTGCATTTTTGGTGACCATTGTAAATTCCCGCTCTTTGTAGGAAAGCTCTAGCTAACGCATTGGCTACAGCTCCGTCCATGTGGACTCTCGGGAATGCTGGCATGGGTGCATTGCAGGTTTGCATGCATTTCTCTCTCCCACGAAACAGAAATGGAAAGGAAAATACATTTGAAGATTATTAGGCACTTAATATCTGAATTTGTATATGTGCATAATGTCTGACTTCGTATTTGGTTCCTCACCAAATCTTGCCCATCCTTGCTGTTGAGCAAGGAAATCTCAGTTTGGGCAAGCATTCGTTTTTTTTTTTTTTTTTGAGGTAGTCAACACTCTCTCTCCTCCACTTGGAAATATCTTCTCGTCTATAAAAGGCCTGGCAAAGGTGGATGGATAAGAGAACAAAACATTACCGTAATTCTGGGAGTGCTGGATATTTTCGGCAATCAAAATCTGCACATCATTATTTCTTACATATTTCATCCACCTGTGTTCTAAACCATACAAGCTGAAACCATATCCATCTAATGTTCAATTCATACTTTTGTCTTTCATAAAGTTACTTTCAATAAATAAGGTCGTTGCAATGTTTGGATTGCAGAGATTGGCTCAAGATTCCAATTATGCTGTAGCTAGGGCTGCATCACTAGCCATTGATGAACTCAAGAAGCAGTGGGAACTTGAAGAAGGCGACAGTCTGAGGTTTGTGATGAATCAAAATTTGGTTTCTGAGGAGACTGATGATGGCAGTTCAGCAGAAGATGACGCCCCGTGAGTTGTAAAAATGACGAGAGTTTCCAGTTCCACTAAGGATGGACCGTAGAAAAATTCAAGGGCGACACACAAGGCATTCCAGTACGACCATTAAAAATGATCAGATATATTAACAAAGCCACTATTCATATATTAAGTGGCAGTTCAAAATATGATGCTCAGTGACCAGGATATGTATCGCTGGTGTAAAATTTTAGCACACTGTAAAATTGGGAAACGACATAAATAGATGTGTATTCCCTTGGACATTGTTTCCTTTGTCACCTGAGATGGTAGCTCCGATTCTCGATATACCTTTTTGAATCTTATTCCCGTGACCAATTTCATGATTTTTCATGTCAGGATAATCAGCACCGTCTGTCAAATATTACTCCCTTCATCTCATATTATTTGTTGTTTAGGATAACAGTTTGTGTTTAAATTGTGCTACAATTCTTGTTCTAAGTGATAAATAATATGGAATCGAGGGAGTAGATTATAACTTCGGCAGTGATTCCTACCATGCTGTGTATTTTCATCTTTCAAAACGTAATCCGGGCCTTTGCTTTTCTGGTCACTTTCTCGGTCCCAGTCTCTGGCTAGGTGAACAGGGGATTTGAAGCACCCATCTTTGTCAGCAAATTTTTTTTTTTGTTTTTGCCTAAACTGACCCCACTCCTTTGAAACACCCTGGCTAAAATCAACTCCCGTCATCAATCAAACAACTGTCCATCGTTTCAAATTCCCAGACAAAAGCTTCCTTTTTCTTGAATTAAAAGCGTAACATAAGCTATATCCATCCTTGTAGTCACGAATATTCCAGCTGATGCCACAGTTCAACAACCAGAAAAGATTGTGTATAATTTTTACTGGGTCAAGTTTGCAAATACACACATTTTCTACCGTTCTGATGTCAACAACTCGAGTACTGCATTTGTACGCGCTTCCCTAGCGCGGATCATCTCCTGGAGTTGCTCACGAGGCATGGTTCCAATGCAGAATTACTAGAGGACAGGTGCATGAGAGCTTTCCGGAGATCAGATGTACGCGCTTCCCTAGCGCGGGTCATCTCCTCGAGTTGCTCACGGGGCACGGTTCCAACGCAGAGAAGCACGGGACAGGAGGAGCATGGGAGCTTTCCGGAGATCAGATGGAGCCGTCCACCGTTTGTCTTTTGTCTAAGCAGGTGTCACCGCGCCAGGGCAAATAAATTGATTGTCCGTTTCGGAAAAAACAGAAAACCCAGTTGCGTGATGTCACGGTCGAGGCGAGCACGACGATATAAAAAAGATGGTTGCTGGGCGTGGAGGACACCAAGGAATCTCGGTCCACCTAACTAATGTTGGAATGTTCTAGAGGTCCCTGCATGCATGCCTTCGTTGCTACGGTACCAACACTTCTTCCCTCGACCGGCCCCGTGAGCCGTGATTGCCTCCCCCTTTCACGCGGGGGGCGGGGCCCGCGCGCGGCTCATCAGCAGCCGCGATAAACGGGATTGCGGTTTGGTGGTTGCGGTGCGGTCGTGTGCTGCACATATGCATCCAAGGAAAGGAGGCGCGTCGATTGTTTCGGACGGACGGACGGACGGCGTCACGCACGCTTTCCCACAGCCAGAAAACGGGGGCGGTAGGTACTAACCCACTAACCACCACCACCACCAACTCCGTAGAACAGAGGGAGGGAAGCCGCAAACAGCGAGCTGCGCATGATACAGACCAGTGGCTGGCGCCACTGCGCCGAGGAATAACGTCTGCTCCTGCACACCGATCATCTCGTCCAAAACCATCACCAGCCGGCAGCTGCGAGCGACGCGTCGACCGGATCAACGCAACCAGCAGCCGCTCGGCTCGAGTCAGCGAATAAAAAAAATAACTCGGGGAACTGGTCTTCGGAAACGGGATAGAGAGTTGCTGGCTGGTCCGGGAGGCGGTCCAGTCGCTGGCCGGCCGGCCGGCCGGGTCAACGTGACGCGGCGGCTGAGGTAAGGTAAGGTAAGGTAGTAACGACTAGTCCGCTGTCCACTGGCCCAGCCCAGGGCCAGGCCGGCACCCGCTGCTTGACTTGACTTGTCTATCCGCGACCCCACCCGAGGGAGTATTATTAATAGCAGTGGGAGAGGAGAGGCAGCCGAGGAGGTCATCGGACGAGGCGTGAGACTGTGAGATCAGAAGAGAGAGGCGGTTGAACTGAATCCAGACGACAGAGGGAAGGCTTCGTGTCTGTCTCCATCGATCTGAAAACGAGAATTCCATTACCAAGTAAAACAGCAGGAGGCGAGAGACGAGGGAGGGAGGGAGGAAGAGGGATGACAGCCGGGAAGAAGGGCGCCACGGTGGACAACCTCGTCGGGCTGGTGAAGGTGCGGGTGCTCAGGGGCGTCAACCTTGCCATCCGGGACCTCCGCTCCAGCGACCCCTACGTCATCGTCCGCATGGGCAAGCAGGTCCGCTCCTCCTCCTCCTTCCTGCTTCCTTCGTTCGGTTTCGTCCTCGGTTTAGTTTCCTCCTGCAGGATTTGCGATACTGTTCTTCGTCTAGTTAAACCCCCGTCTCAAAGTCTTGGACACTGTCGAATTACGTCGATTTTCTTACCTTTTCTTATGAAACGAGGCGGCCGGATGAAAATTCTTCTGGAAACAAGCTTTTTTCTCTTGCCGTTTTCGCATCTATCCTCTTCGTTCAGGCAGCACAGTAGTACAAGAGAGCAGCATATTCAAGAGAGGCCTATAAAATTGAACCAGTTTTTAGGAGCAACAAAAAAACTACAAGCGAATTTCGATCTAAAAACACTTTAAATTTCCCTGCATTGGGGCCATAACAACATTAATTAATTTGGGAAAAGAAGGATTATCACTGCTAACTTTCCCCTATTTGTAGCTATAAATGAGGATAGTTCAGGGGGGAATGGAAATATTAGAAATCGTTGTGTGGCTTGTTTATGCTCTGCGTGAAAGCACCGTTTGTGTTCCCATCCGGAATTTCCTCTCGCCTGCTTTCCTTTCCATGCAGCGGTACTTGCGCCGGTGATTCCAGAGCTGATTGCGATTGCTTTCCATGTATTGCAGAAGTTGAAGACGCGGGTCATAAAGAAGAGCATCAACCCAGAATGGAACGACGAACTGACCCTCTCTATTGAAGATCTAGCAGCTGCTGCAGTTCCTATTAGACTGGTACGCACTTGCTCCCATTTCGTGTCCACTTTTCTTTTCTAGAGGTCTCCAAAACAAGAACAAAAATGCATGCCTATTTCGTTTTGATATTTACGGTCTCGAGTCTTAACTCTCAAGTTGTAACAGTATTCACGAAAACATCGATAAATAATATCCACGTAATAACTGTTGTTCGTTGCAATAAACTGTGCAAGTCATTCTTTTCATCTGTCAGTTGAACATTTAAAAACAAGCCATTTGAAATATCGTAATTTCATATGCCAACTCTACCACTACTCCAGCAGGCGATCTTACATGAAAATAGCTGTCATACCTTAAATTATCCTGTTAGTTGCTACCTGCATTGTTCCAATCATCTCTATGGACTGTGTAAAGAAAGTGAGCAAAAAAAAATTCATGTATGAAATTTGAAGCACAGAAGTCTGACAGACACGTTACTATAATAAGTTTTGACAAGGAACATGCTAACCGCCATAATTTCTATCAACTTGAGTTGTCTGTATCAGCACGATGGGCGATTCACTACACAGAGAATCAGCATTTCCATGTATATGACAATCAGGAGTAACAAAGAAAAATCCAAGCTAAAAGTCCATTGATTCAGTTAAACTTTGGTCCATTTGCTCATGCATAACAACTAGAAAATATCATGTCATGACAGTTCTAGCTGAAGCAAATCACCGTAGTTACTTGCTTAGTCTGAGTGAAAATGACACACTGCTCCCGTTGTCTCCCAGCAGGGTACATATGACAGCATTTTTCTTTGATCAAGAATTTGACTGAAAGGTTTCATGAATGAATTTCCTATTTTCCTGCACACATGCTGCAACATTTTTCCCAGGACTGCACCATGCAACTTTGTTTGAATGAATGCTCCTTTTTTTAATCAAGCATTAACAAGCGATGATTCTTCCTCCATTTTCAGGAAGTTTTCGACAAGGACACGTTCATAGACGATTCCATGGGTAATGCAGAACTGGACATCCTTCCGCTGGTGGAGGTTGTGAAGATGAAACTTCAGGATGTTGCAGACAACACTGTTGTAAAGAAACTGGTGCCGAACAGACAGAATTGCCTAGCTGAAGAGAGCAGAATATTTATCTCCCAGGGGCAGGTGAAACAAGACCTTGTTGTCAGGCTAAAGAACGTTGAGTGCGGGGAAATTGAGCTCCAGCTTCGGTGGGTCGACTTACACGGCTCAAGGGGTGTATGAGTTCTCCACGCCCTGTGTTTTCTTGTAAGATACATGTGGAGAATCCAAGCAATTGATGGTCATGACACAGCAGATGTCTATAAGATGCCCTTACTCAGAGCATCTATTAGCAGTTCAGCGCTGAAGACCATCATTAGATTTAGATATATATTGAAGCATCTACTCTGCAATTAAGCATCGTGTGGTATAGTCAGGATGTACAAAAATAATATAGGCAGCAGCCGACAACTAGGAATAATATGCTCTTTGATGCGCCTTGCAAATGGAAGAGCGTATAATGTTGTTTTGATAATGTCTGGCAATTGCAAATCAAAGGGCCGACCCGTATTGCTAATAAATTTATTTTAATTTGTTCATCAACACTTCTAAGGTCCTGTTTAGAACCTCTAAAGCTAATAGTTAGCTGCTAAAAATTAGCTATAAAGGTTCCAAACAGTCCAGCTAATAACACAGTTAATTATTAGCTAACTCCCCAACTAACAATAATCTCATTAGCTACTCCAATCCAGCTAATTTCAGCTAATTGTTGGCTAAAGTCTATTTTACCCTTGCCCTCTCTCATTCCTCGCTCTCTTTGAGGGGTACTACAGTCAATTAGTGTATAAAAACAAAATTAGCTCTAGAGGTTCTAAACAGGCACCAACTAATAATTAGCTAGCTAACAATTAGCTGGTACAAGACAACTAATAGATTATTAGCTAGCTAACAATTAGCCCTAGTAGTTCCAAACAGGACCTAAGTAACTCATATTTTAAGGGTTTTTATTATCTTGTCCTATTTCTTATGTGGTCTTAAAGAATTTTGAAAGAATAAAGACCCATATGTCAGTGAAATTTTTAACATAACCCAATTTGATAATTTATTATATATTTATGGTAGGCGCATACAAACTGCAAAGAATGGTTTTTGTGCCCACATGGTTGTCGTGGAGATCTCCGTTTGATGGTCAGCGAGGTGTCATCGGCCATAATAGTTCACTTCACTCGGAATCTTCTCCATTTCAATTTAATGGCCTTTCTCTCTCCTTCCTGGTCCCGCGGGTGAAGAGCGGGCTGCATCATTACCATGATTTTTTTAAACAACTACTTGGAAAGCATAAATTACAAAAGGGAACAACTATTGTGCAATCTGGTGTTTTGTGCAAGCATGCAATCTCCACATCTCAATCGTTCGCTACAGATCCAAGGGTGGCTGCATACAGGGTTCTTTTTGCATATTGTCAGCAGCACCAGGTGGAGGGATTTAAGTGTTAAAAGTGCAGCACCTTTGGATCGGTAGGGAACGGTTGAGATGTGAAGATTGCACGCTTGCACAAAACAGCAGATTGCATAACAGTTGTTCCCATTACAAAAAGGAGTCTCAATCCAAACAATCACAGGACTGGTCACTTCTTGCCCATTGAGGGGCAATTGCGAATGATTCATCCGCAGTAGCAATGAATCGTCTCTCACGGAACAATTCATCCATTGTAGCCATGAATCTTCGATAAGGAGAGTCATCGTTTCAAGGGTTGTTTTGTCAGTTTCGCTTCTCGTGAATTTCACATTTAATCGTCTTGTGAAAAATCGTCATCTTACAGGATGATTTTGTTAGAATCAAAATGGAGTCTAAAGATCAAATAATCACTAAATCATCTTGAATTACATGGATAAATCTGAATACAAAATGAACATCAAGTGTTATCTCTCAAATAGCACAAGAGTATTACTAATACCTTCTCTTTCATCTTTGTTGTTGCTTGACAATGCGGTTATCGAGCCAACAAGGCAGCCGCAGAAAGAACGACAACGAGAGGTGTTTCCCCTTGTTCTTCCCTTGGTGTGTTGATCGGATTCTGAGAGGGTTAAGAGTGTTCAAGTGTGTATGTGTATATGCATAAGCATTCATTATTCATACACTTGACACTCTTCTTATACTTGACCAAGAGACATAAGAGGGAACCACCCACCCTTTTGGAATATTGTGCCCCCGATCAGGGATATAACATTCGGTGGGTTGTGTCCTTTTCAATTAGAACATGTGTCAATTTCGAGTTCAAATTGACAGTTACTGAACTAACTGGACTAGTCCGGTCAGGGTCCGGACCGATTACCCTTACTGGACAACACCGGACTAGTCCTCTAAGGATCCGAACTAGTCCGATTACCCTTACTGGATAGCACCGGACTAGTTCAGTCTCAATATCGGACAAGTCCGATACTTCTAACATTCTCCCCCTTGAACTCCAATCTGAAACTTACCAACTTATTTAATACTAAACTTAGTATCCATTTTCTCATGCTTGACATATAGTGCACAACGCATCACAACAACCATTTACGTATTGTTGGACTCGAAGACCACAATACATCTCACACTTAAAAATGAACCTTACTCTTACTTGGCCCATATATATCCAGTATCATAGGTTCTCCATTAAACTCATGTCGGCTACGTGTTCACTGAATACGTTGGGCGGAAGACCTTTTGTTAGCGGATCCGCAAGAATACGCTTGGTACTTATATGCTCAAAACTATGGTATGATCCTGTATTCGATCTTTCATAACATAAAACTTAATGTCAATGTTTTTTACAGTAGCACTGGACATATTGTTGTGAGTAAAATACTACAGGCTTATTATTGTAGTATAACTTAAGTGGTTTTTCAATGTTGTCGACCACTCTAAGACCGAGTAAAAATTTCTTAAGCCAAACAGCCTGCTCCGTGACCTCATAACATGCAACAAACTCGGCATGCATTGTTGACGATGCAGTGACAATTTGTTTGGAGCTTTTACATAAAATGGCTCCATTCGCGAGGGTGAATATATAACCTGGCGTGGATTTCTTAGTATCCACACAACCCGAGAAATCTGAATCTGAATATCCCACTACTTCAAGTGGGTCTGACTTATTATACGTCAAAATGAGGCCTTTTGTGCCTTCCACATATCTTAAAGATTTCTTAACTGTCTTCCAGTGATCAATCCCTGGATTGGCCTGATATCTGCCAAGCATTCCGGTCACATAAGCTAAGTCAGGACGAGTACATACTTGAGCATATATAACGCTTCCGACAGCAGAAGCATATGAAACCGATTTCATTTGATCGATCTCATAATGGTTCACGGGACACTGAAAGTTTCCAAACTTATCGCTCTTGACAATCAGAGCAAGCAAAAGATTACTCTTATGCATACTGTACTTTCTCAGTACATTCTCTAAGTATGCCTCTTGTGATAAGTCTAATACCCCCTTATTTCCATCTCGATGAATTTCTATGCCAATACATAGGATGCTTCAAGATCTTTCGTATCAAAATTAGAGGACAAGAACTTCTTAGTTTCTGATAGTAAATTGACATCACTACATGCAAGTGGTATATCATCTGCATGAAGCACGAGGAAAATAAATTTTCTGCTTTTAAACTTAGCATAAATGCAATTGTCCTCCTCATTTTCTTTAAACCAAACTTTCTTATTGTCTCATCGAACTTAAGATAACACTGCTTTGATGCTTGTTTAAGTCCGTAGATGGACTTTTCTAAGTGGCATCACATATGTTCCTTACCCTTAACAATAAAACATTTTGGTTGTGGCATATAGACATTCTGATATAGATCACCATTGAGAAACATCGTCTTTACATTCATCTGATGTAATTCTAAATTATAACGTGCAACTAATGCCATAATGATTCGGAACGAATCCTTACTTGAGACAGGTGAAAATGCCTCATTATAATCAATTGTTTCTCTTTGAGTGAAGACTTTTGCAATAAGTCTGATCTTAAATTTATCAATATTGTCTTTGGAGTCACATTTAATTTTGTAGACCCATTTACAGTCTACTCTTTTGGCTCTATTAGGAATCTCAACTAAATTTCAGATTTGTTTGCTTCCACAGACATCATTTCATCCTCCATGGCTTTACGCCATTCAGATGATTGAAGACTTCTCATAACTTCTTCAAATGTAGTGGGATCACCCTCTATTTGAATTGCCTCACTCAAATAGATCTCATAATCGTCCGGAATGACTGATTTTCTTTCTCGTTGAGATCTTCTAAATTGTACATTATCCTCATTTTGAGGTTGTTATTGCTCTTCATTATTAGTTACAACGGGCTAAGAATGATCAACTTCTCTTAATAATTTTGTTGTCAATAGAGAACTAACAACAAATGTTGAATCTTCACCAATAGGTACAGATGATTCAACAACAATAGGTAATGAGAAATATGATTCTTGAATCATAGGAGTGAGTACATAAACTCTCTTTTCTTCAAGATTAATTTATCGTCTTACCATACTCCCCCTGATTATGAAATCCTCTAAAAAGACGACATGCCTTGTTTCTACAAACTTAGTATATCATTCTAGACAATAGAAACGATATACATTACTCTTTTTTCTGCATAGCCAATAAAATAACAACTTATTGTCTTGGCGTCCAACTTACCAATGTTTGGATTAAACATTTTTGCCTTAGCAGGACAACCCCATATATGCATATAACTTAGTGAGGGCTTACGTCCTATCCACAACTCATACGGTATTTTAGGCACCGACTTAGTAGGAATCCGATTTAGCACATGAATGGTGGTTTTTGATGCCTCCATCCACAAGTGATAGGAAAAGATGAGTCCCGATCTTCCGAAAGGTAATGGATAAGTCGATTGATGTGGAGATCTCGACGTTGATGATCCGAGGCTCTCGAGTAGAACACGAACAACCCCTGCAATCACTACACCACCGCTCCGTTGGTTATCAACCGTGCTGCACACGATTGACCTCGCCAAGAAGACTAATCCCTGCAAGTGCAACCGAGAACACAAGCAAGAACGTAGAAGACACGATCTGAAATTGCGAAGTTGGGGTTTCACAAACTGTAAAACAGCGATATTATTAATCTAAGCAAAACCCAATTGTTCATGGCGGCTACTATGGAGTATATATAGGTGGGAGGACGTCCAAGGGGGTGTTGGGGTCGTGACCTAACCCTAACACACGAAAATAATGGACTTAGACTTGATACAAGGCCCAATGGCCCAATATGGTGGCGCAACACCCTGACAGATTCTGTATTTGATTTTGTTTCGACGATTCCCGACGACTCCGAAGGAATTCTGACATGGGACAGGTGCCATTGGAAAGGTTATCCTCTACCCTTTCCGTGCATATGTAGAACGTCCAAAACGGAGTTCGTATGCGTCCTGGGCGTCCGTTTTAGTGCGTACTGCTCCTGGACTCCGAGTTGGATACGATTTGGAGTTTGGTTCGGTTTCCATCTTCTTTGAACGAATTCTCTGGTCTTCCACGTCCCTAATACTCCCTCCAAGTACTCCTTGAACCTCTCCATGGATCCTAATCACAAATAAATCATTAAGTAGCAATTTATGTTCAAAAACATATAAGGAAATATATAAGAACGAGTTCACCTCTGAAATTAATTGTTGTGTATGAACTCTATTGATTGCATCTTGTATGTTCAATGGAGTGTTGTTTGTATCCATAGAAGTGATGTCCTCATCATCCTCCCCTTCTTAAATTGGAGTCGTCCTCGACTCAAGTTCATCTTCTATCATGTGTGGGTCCATATGTGCAACGCCATCAAATCTTCTTGTAAGCATGAAAGGAGGAGGCCAAGGTGGTGGACGACATAGTGCACCATCTTGATCTTGTCCAAACAAGAGCGCACATTCACTTGAGCCAGGATCCCAAACAAATAAACTTTGTACCATATTTGTAGGTGCAATGATAATGTGCATGATCTCGTCATTCTCTCCTTCTTTATGACAAGCCGTCCTCGGCTTGCTCGTATGTCCAGGAAAAAGAATTGCTTTGGGGGTAGAATGAACACTGTCCATATTGCACGACTGCAGCGAACAATACTTCTCTTTTATTTTTTGTCCCTGCTGCAAGAAAAAAATACTAGAAAAGCTTGACAAAACATTATTAGCGTTAGTGCATTCATTTACTTTAGGATGTTGTTGCAGCACAAAAGGAGTTTTCTCATTTGAACAAACGTAAATTTTATGCACCATAAACACACCACTATGTTCATATTTGCCTACTGCATGAAAAATATTTCTACTTAACAAAGGCAATTCAGATTGGGAAAATATTCTCTTCTCTACGATATCTAGATCACAAAGAGTGTCAAATTCAATATAACCCAAAGTATTTAGAGAAGATAACAATTTCAGCTCATCCCTTTCACATGTAGTTGGGATCAAATGCTTAATTTCAGCACAAGTGAGTGATAAAGTATCAAATTCCTTTGGTTGTTCTAGCATAGGTACAATATAATTATCTGCACACAACTCATTTTTGTTGTAAGAGTCAGTAGGAAAATCAACTAATGGTAAAGGTGTATTATGAAAAGGTTCATCTTGTTGCTGCTCATCGATAGTATGATTGGTAGCAAAATTCAGAACATCCAAAAACTTCTCACCTTCTGTATTTGTAGAATGTTTTGCCTTACCATTTTCAGCAATGATTTCGAGTGCATTATGAGTTGATCCATCTAAAATTTCACAAGTGTTGTCAAAAGCCTCGTTCTCTTTTGCATCATCTATATTATTTTCTATATTGTCCTGCAAAATGTTAGACACAAAAGGAGGTGCAACAAGAAATTTCTCCTCAAATTGCTGAATTTCTTCTTTGCACATAGATACATTAGCAAAAGTTTCTCGCATAAGAATTTTCGTTTCTTTCTATGTTCGAGGTTTTTCTATATCGCTTAGGTTGTCCCACCAAGTTAATGCACAATCAACTAACGCACTAGAAATATTTCTAATCTTCCTCCTCTCACACATATGACATTTTCCAAAAATTTTATCTAACTCTATTTCCCAAGCAATATATTCATCATAACCAAGACCATCATAAGAAAGAAGAGATGGGAGAATGTAATTACTTCTTGTGGAAGGTGTTATAAAGGTGGTCTGAATGTCATGTGAATCCTTGGTTGATGTTTGATTTTTAGTGAGCAACTTCATCGCCGTCTTCATTATGTCCATCATCTCAGCATATAATGCATGATTCTTGCTTTTACCTGACATTGTTAGTAGCAAACAGAAGACAACACAAAAAATATGTTATCCCTATCACTACAAAGGATAATGGAAAAGTGGAAGTGGAATCACACACTCTAAAGCGTCTTACCACGCTCTTACAAGTGTTCTTACCGACACTGCAGGTGGCAAACGGTGGACAGTATGAAAAAACCAATGAAGCGTGGGATGATTGCAAAGGTGTATCGATTCTGCTCAAGAGTAAGGTGTAGCTTGGATGGCACTTTCTATGTAGCAAGGATTAGCAACAATGAAATCAGATAGTAAAATTGAATAAGTGTCCAAAGTATTTGTCAAAGTTGCTGGTCTAAATGTGTTCCTAGTAGTTCAAGCTAGCAAGACATGAGACAAAACTAGATGACACAAAGAATGCAAGCACTTCTGTTTTTTTTTTGTTGTTGTTTTTTTCTTCTTTTTTTTGTGCGGCTTTTGTTTCTTGTTTTGCACTTGCCTTTTTCTTTTTTCTTCCTTTTTTTTTTCAGAATGTGCTGCAAGGGAAGAACACAATAAAAATCAACCCAAGATATCACGTGTGTCTGTCGCAGATTTTCTGCTCAATCTTCCAAGGACAAATAGGCACACTTATAGGCTCCAAATTGGAAAACTTAGAACAGCAAGACTGTATATATATCTCTCCTCTTTAATTTCAATATATGGAAGACCTATTTTGGAAAAGAACAATAGGAGATACTGACCCGGAAATACAGACTGTTCAAAATTTTTAGGTCAATAACAGATTCGGATCTAATGCAATTTAGACATCGATAACTATATTTTCTGGGAGAATGATGAATACGAAAGTTATAGAGAACTTCTTAGGCTTTCCAGAAAGTGGAAGAACACCAAAAGCCGAGTTCGTATGAGCGAGATATGATGAAAATACCGAACTAGACAGAGGTGAATCTAATCTGGACGTGATGACGTGATTCAAAAGGATGAATCAACACAATGCAAAACTCAAACTAAGACTAAAGACACTTCTAAGCCAGCAATATGACTCAACCACGGACACAAACTCAACCAAACCAAACTGAATAACAAAGTTGCAAAGGCTCAATGTGGTTTGGACAAAGTAATTAACAGATCTACGAAACTGCAAGTTTTTTGTGGCTTTTTTGTGGACTCTAGGTATGAAAAACAAAAATAATGTAATGGATAGGTGAATTACCTAACGGGCAACCTGGAAATATGATACCAATTGATAGGAAAAGATGAGTCCCGATCTTCCGAAAGGTAATGGATAAGTCGATTGATGTGGAGATCTCGACGTTGATGATCCAAGGCTCTCGAGTAGAACACGAACAACCCCTGCAATCACTACACCACCGCTCCGTTGGTTATCAACCGTGCTGCACACGATTGACCTTGCCAAGAAGGCTAATCCCTGCAAGTGCAACCGAGAACACAAGCAAGAACGTAGAAGACACGATCTGAAATTGCGAAGTTGGGGTTTCACAAACTGTAGAACAACGATATTATTAATTTAAGCAAAACCCAATTGTTCATGGCGGCTACTATGGAGTATATATAGGTGGGAGGACGTCCAAGGGGGTGTTGGGGTCGTGAACTAACCCTAACACACGAAAATAATGGACTTAGACTTGATACAAGGCCCAATGGCCCAATATGGTGGCGCAGCACCCTGACAGATTCTGTATTTGATTTTGTTTCGACGATTCCCGACGACTACGAAGGAATTTTGACATGGGAACGGTTCCATTGGAAAGGTTATCCTCTCCCCTTTCAGTGCATATGTAGAACGTCCAAAACGGAGTTCGTATGCGTCCTGGGCGTCCGTTTTAGTGCGTACTGCTCCTGGACTCTGAGTTGGATACGATTTGGAGTTTGGTTCGGTTTCCATCTTCTTTGAACGAATTCTCTGGTCTTCCACGTCTCTAATACTCCCTCCAAGTACTCCTTGAACCTCTCCATGGATCCTAATCACAAATAAATCATTAAGTAACAATTTATGTTCAAAAACATATAAGGAAATATATAAGAACGAGTTCACCTCTGAAATTAATTGTTGTGTATGAACTCTATTGATTGCATCTTGTATGTTCAATGGAGTGTTGTTTGTATCCATAGAAGTGATGTCCTCATCATCCTCCCCTTCTTGAATTGGAGTCGTCCTCGACTCAAGTTCATCTTCTATCATGTGTGGGTCCATATGTGCAACGCCATCAAATCTTCTTGTAAGCATGAAAGGAGGAGGCCAAGGTGGTGGACGACATAGTGCACCATCTTGATCTTGTCCAAACAAGAGCGCACATTCACTTGAGCCAGGATCCCAAACAAATAAACTTTGTACCATATTTGTAGGTGCAATGATAATGTGCATGATCTCGTCAACAAGCTAACTGGCAAATCTGATTGACTTAACATGGATCTAACCATATCTATTAGAGTATGGTTGCACTGTTCCGCTACTCCATTTTGATGAGGCTCGTCCGGTGTGGAGTACTGGGCGACTATGCTATTTTCCTGTAGGAACCGAGCAAATGGTCCAGGAACATGGCCATATGGGGTATGTTGACCGTAGTACTCACCACCACGATCGAATCTTACCACTTTAATCTTAGTGTTGTGTTGATTTTCAACTTCAGCCTTAAATATCTTAAATTTATCTAACGCTTCAGAACGTTCTTTAATTGGATAAATATAGCCATAGCGAGAATAGTCATCCGTGAAGGTTATGAATGAATCAAAACCATCAACAGATACTACGGGAAATAGATCACAAATGTATGTATGGATTAATTCCAAAATTCCCGCACTGCTTATGACACCTTTCTTATTTTTCTTAACAAATTTTCCCTTAATACAGTCTACCCATTCTTCTGAATCTAAAAAATCCAAATAAGGAAGGATCGATTGTGAAATCAATTGTTCAATTCTTCCCTTCAAAATATGGCCTAAGCGACAATGTTATAATTTTGAAAACATTTCGGTATTGATTCTCTTACGCTTACCCCGATGTGAGGAAAACTGAATGTCACTTACAACATTAATATCATCATGCATAGATAATAAGTATAGCATGACTTGTCTTACGGCAACACTAACAATCTTATTACCAAACTTAATTACACATCTGTCTTTGCCAAACTAGCAAACATAACCATCATCATCTAAGCATGATACTGAGATCAGATTTCTACTTAAAGAGAGTACATACAATACATTATGAAGTATAAGTACAAAGCTATTTCTTAATACTAATGGATAATCTCCAATGACTTTCACTTCAGCTTCATGACCATCAACAACTTTAATGGCCCTTTCCTCTCTTTCTAGGGTCCTCCTCATATTTAACTCTTGCAATGGATTGCAGATGTGCACAGTGGCACCTGAGTCAATCAACCAAGTAGATGATGTATAATCTAAAAGCAGGGATATATCAACAAAGATCACAAAATCATTACCATTTTTGCAACACCATTTAAGAGAACATATGCAATCCTTTTGATGGTGACCTTTGTCTAAACAAAAGCGGCACTGATCTTTCTCTACTTTCACATCCTTATGGTAATGATGGCTTTGTGGAGCCTTACCCTTATCTTTATCATGATGGGAAGAACCATGATACTTAAAAAATTGCTTAGAAGAATAATTCTTCTTAGCCTTACCTTTTCCCTTTACGCAATTAATAGCATCATTATCGCGAAGGACTTAATCCTCTTTTCTTCTAGAACACACATAGTCATGAGTTTTTCTATGTTCCATAGTTCAGGTTGATAGTTGTAGTTGATGACAAAAGTCTCAAATTCCTTAGGAAGTGAGACAATGATGAGATGCACAATGAACTCATCTTTAATCCTCAAATCCATAGGCTTAAGCTTTGTAGCCATATTTGTCATCCTTAATATGTGCTCACGCACACCACCTCCATAATACTTTTCAGTAACAAGCCTTTTGATAAAAGTGTTTGTTGTGGCTTTAGAAGAACCAGTGAACTGATTCTATATCCTTTGGAGGTATTCAATAGCAGTGTCGCATTCAGGGATTGCTCCTCGAATGGCCTCAGTGATAGTGCTCTTAATTACCATCAAACATCTCATGTTTGATTTCTTCCACTTATAACAATCAATGTCATAAGCTAATAACTCAGTAGTATATTCATTTGTCCTTACAGCAAAGGCTTCCTGAGTTACATTATTATTTCTTTCTGGTTCTACCGGTGCAACTAGATATGGAGTAGTGAGAGTCAAGTCCATTTCGGAGACTCTAAAACAATCTCCAACTTCTCTCGCCATCTCCCATAATTGCTTCTATTGAGTGGATCAATAGAAGCAATGAAACTCAGTGCTGAATTCGCATTTGAGGAACCTTCATAATCAAAAACAAAAACATGAATGAATGCATAGATGTTAACCATAAGAAAATGATAAGTTTTATCTTTCATTTTGGTTACTCGACCAAAACTCAACATTTGAGAATAACTGAAAATCAACATAGTAATTTATCTTTCGCTTTGGTTACTCGATCAAATTACTATGTTTTTAGAAAGAAAATATCATTAATGCCTTTCGCTTTGATTACTAATGACACTAATATAACTTAAAAACATGACAATTCTATTTTTCACTTTGGTTACTCAATAGAATTCTATGCAAGTTAAATTGACATAGCAATTTATCTTTCATTTTGGTTACTCGGCCAAATTGTTATGATAATATAATTTTAATTTGCAGCTGAAACTTAATTAAATAAGCAAATGTATAGCCCGGACTAGTCCGCACATGGTCGGACTAGTCCGAACTCTTATAGTATAGTTTTCGTACTAGTCTGGTTCATGCGTCGGACATGTCCGAACTTAAAACAGAACCATGACCGGACAAGTCTAGTCCAAAGGAAGGACAAGTTCGGTACTATTTCAAAAACATTTGATCTGTTCTTTATTGAACTTTTCAAGTTTGGTCCGTACTATTCTGGACTAGTCCGCTCAACCTCGAAAAATTTTCATATAAAAAATCGGAAAATGTCTCAATACCCAAAAGGGAATCTTAATCTTACCACCTTACAAAATCAACTTAATTTTTACAATGGATTTCAATCCAAAGTGCTTAATTGGTTTTCAATCACATGAACGCGTCAAAATGGCCTGATCTGAAAAACCTAACTACTTTATTGTGGTATACCAGACTAGTCTGGTCCAAAGACCGGACAAGTCCGAACCTTCAAAACTTTCAGTGAAAAACTTCGATCAAAACTCAATTCAAAATGATTAGTGGTCTAAACCACTCTGATACCATTGTTAGAGTCAAAAGGGAGCCCAAAGATCAAATAGCCACTAAATCATCTCAAATTACATGGAGAAATCTGAATACAAAATGAACATCAAGTGCTATCTGTCAAATAGCACAAGAACACTACTAATACCTTCTCCTCCATCTTTGTTGTTACTTGACGATGCGGTCATCGAGCCAACAAGGCGGGGCCGCAAGAAGAATGACAACGAGAGGCGTTTCCCCTTGTTCTTCTCTTGGTGTGTTGATCAGATTCTGAGTGGGTTAAGAGTGTTCAAGTGTGTATGTGTATATGCATAAACATTTCTTGTTCATACACTTGACCCTCTTCTTATACTTGACCAAGAGACACGAGAGAGAGTCTCCCACCATTTTAGAATATTGTGTACCCCGATCAAGGATATAACATTCGGTGGGTTGTGTCCTTTCAATTAGAACACATGTCAATTTTGAGTTCAAACTGACAGTTACTGAATTGACCAAACTAGTCCGATTAAGGTCCGGACTAGTCCGGTTACCCTTACTGTACAACACCGGACTAGTCCTGTAAGAGTCCGGACTAGTCCAGTTACTCTTACTAGACAGCACCAGACTAGTCTGGTCTCAATACCGGACAAGTCTGGTACTTCTAACATTTCAAGCTCCAGGGGATGAACTACTTAGGTGATTTTTGGTGCACAACCCCATATCCCCTATATAAGCCTCCCCTTAGACTATCCGCACTCGTCTCCTCTAAAGCATACTCTATACACTATTCTCCTTCTAGTTTTTCAGTATCTACTCTAAATTTATACATATCCAGTATGTTTTACAGTATGCCATTGTAGACAGTCTTAATCCCTATATAAGCCTCCACTGTCTCAAATATACTACAAAAATCACCTGAAAATCAGTAAAGAAAAAGAGAGGGTGAGAGGAGATGAGAGAAATAAAAGCAGCGAAGCTCTGGCTATTTGAAGATATGCTCGCAGGTAATTAAGTATTTATGATTAAGATTAGACTTTTACGGTTAAATAAGTAGATTTAGTTGTAGTAACTCTGTTCATTAGTGTACGATAGATGTCATAGAAGATAAATGTTTATTTTGGAGAAGAAAATGTATGTCATGAACCTAATGGAGGTAGATTTATCCGATTTTAAGTATATTTTTTGACACATAAATAAGATTGGTGGAAGAAGTTTTGAATCTGTATACAATTGGTTATATGTGAATTAACGTTGGATCCTTATATAATATTCTAGTCCGTGGTGAAGGTAGAGGTAAATCAAGGGGTGTTTTCTTGGACTGTTGGCTAACTAGTTGTTCATTAACTATGTTTTTCTCAATTGGAGGCATAACTCTAGCTCGTGGATGGTGCAAACAAGGTGAAAATGGAGGGAGTACAGCTGATCCTTGGCTTCCGTCTGGGTGCATCTGCACCAATAGCACAAACCTAATTTTCAAATGATTTCAGTTCATCGCAAGAATTTTCCCTAGTTTATTAGAGCATCTTAGAAACTACTCCCTCCACTCCTAAATATATGACGTTTTGCGAATTAATTTTAGCTCTCAAAACGTTATATATTTGAAAACGGAGGGAGTACATCGGTGATGCATAAGCTTAATATGATGTAAATGTTGTTTCATCCTAACCAGTAGGTTTTGTAGCAAAAATGACATTTGTGACTTCTACGGTAGTAGCTGCAGCTTGCATACTCCATACACCGGTGTATCAAAAGATTTAACACAATAATTTCACAGCTTCCAAAACCTAGTATCAAGAGATTTATTACAATAATTTCACAGCTTCTACTCGAATCTAGTATCACAAGCAGAAATATTATTCCTCTGTTCCATAATATAAGCATTTTTGCTATTTTTTGTGTCCAGATTTATAACATCTTTTATGCACCCGTACAAGCACTTGTCTCTAGGTTCATAGCATCTTCCATTAGCTAATACTCTCTCTGTACCCAACATTTGTCACTTTATAGTTCAAATATGAACTACAAAGCGTTAAACTTTTGGAGATGAAAGGAGTATATAGCTAAAAAATGCTTATATTCTGAAATAGAGGTTGTATTTAATAGTTCGATGGTAATCTAGTAACGTTAATTCCATTTGATAATGGCAACCATGGATGTGTTGCCTATCAAAAGAATAGCAAACTTGGGTGCGTTTGGTTTGAAGTCAAAGTTGGATTGGATTGGATCATTCTGTATTGGATCATCCAAGTTGATTTTTGGTTGGATGGATTGGACAATCTAATATTTTATTTGGTAGGTTGGATAAAACTTGGATAGATTGAACCATCTAATTTTATAATTTCACATGATACTAATTATTTGTATACTAATTATCATATTATTAGTAAATATTAATGGTAATATCATAATTATAATTATTAATCAACAACAAATAAGTTAATTATCGCTAATTATGTTAATAAGGAGCATACTTAGACAAGATGAATGAACTCATCCAACCAAAATCTCTGGATCACATCATCCAACATCTGGAAGGAATATTCCTCAAAGGTGGATGATTCTGTCCATCTCACCGTGAAACAAACACGTGACTGGATCATCCAATCCAGGTCAATCCAATCCAATCCAGCCTACCAAACGCACCTTGGTCTCACCGTGATGGCAGTTGAAAGTGCATCTAGGATCCCCGTGGGTTTTGGATGATTGATGACGACAATTAAGTGGCTAATGAGCTCAGTAATCTTAAGCACATGTGTGGACTAAGTGGAAGCACAATCCCTCAAAAAGGAAAAAGAAGGAAACGATGATGTCAACTCGAAAAGGAGAAACTAGGGTTTCTAGTGTGTCGAGTTTAGACTAGCCAAATTTGTGTGAGGATGTGTGTGTAAAGTGCATTGAGATCAAGTTGGGAGCTCAAAGCGGTTTAGAGGTCAAACCTATTGAGAGAAAAGAGTTGGAAGTAGTCTGGCAATAGGGCCGGACTAGTCCGTGCAGGTGGCCGGACTAGTCCGCCCCTGGCCGGCCAAGTCCGTTTTCGGCCGGACCAGAAGGGTCTGACTGAGATCGGACTAGTCCGTATTTGGACGGACTAGTCCGGGTAGTCGTGAAGTGGGTTTTGGGGACTAAGTCCCAAAACCACGGACTTGTTCGTTTTAGTCCGGACTAAGAGGTCCTGACTGAGATCGGACTAGTCCGCCCTGGGGGCCGGACTAGTCCGGGTTTGAGAGGAGTCGGTGTTTCCCAGACTAAGTCTTGGAAGGCCGGACTAGTCCTCCCATGGGGTCGGACTAGTCTGTGGTCTTCAGACTAGTCCGCTTTCACACGGAACAAAAGGTTTTGTGTGACATCGGACTAGTCCGGTAGGGGCCGAACTAGTCCGTTATTGAAGTGACCGCTTGAATTTGAAGTTTGGCGGGTAGTGTGACGATTGTCGTGCAGTGCGACAGTTGTCAGGGACGTAAGTGGTCCCCTAGCCCGGACTAGTCCGCCCATCTACTGAAGTCAGCAGTATGGGCTTGGGACCTCTACAAATAGAGGACCCCTGGGTTCATTTGAACCAACTCTTGAGCAAATTGAAACCCTAGCGCCGCCACAACAACCTTGAGCCTCCAAAAGCCTCCTTCTTGCCCACATTCCCTCTAAAACTAATTCTTGTGTGGATTAGGGTTTAGTGAGGTGAAGAAGAGGAAGAACACCGCTCTTTGGCTCTCGGTTTGATCTCTTGCACTTTGTGAATCTTTGTGATTTGTGGCTTGAGTCAATCTTTGTGATTCGTGATTGCATTTGTGGTGGGAGTCTTAGATTGTGAGAAGCCCCAATGAATCTTGTACTCATTCTTTGTGATAGTGGAGAACCAAGTTAGGCCCGTGCGGTAAACTTGGTGAGGGAAGGGTTGTTGAACCCGGTCCTTTGTGGACTCCTCAACGGGGACGAAGATTCCTTGTGTGGGATTGAACCTCGGGATAAAATCCTCGTGTCACTTGTGTTCTTAGCTTTCATTCATCACATATTGCTTCTAGGGTTAGCCTTACCGGTTTTGCTCATCACCTTTGCTTCATTGTGATCTTTAGCTTCATACTTATCATATAACTTATGAAGGCTCGCTAAGTTATTCTAACAAACTTTGCATCACAAGAATTGGACTAAAACCTGTTAGAAACCCTTTTTAGGTTTTTCCCTGTAGGTAGACCGGACTAGTCCGCCCCTGGACCGGACTAGTCCGCCCCCTGCGTATTAATCTCGTTTTATTAAGTCATTTCAGGTCGATTAGCCTATTCACCCCCCCTCTAGGCAACTTTCAATTGGTATCAGAGCAGGACTCTCCCAAAAGAGTCTAACCACTCGGAGAGAATATGGCCGGAGTGGGGTACGAAGAAGTCTCTACAAGTGAGATCCAAGCAACTCCAGAAGAGATTCTCTTCTATCAAGACAAATCAACGGATGACGAAGAAGTTCGCCAGCTCAAGGAGAAACTTCGAGAGAAGTTGAAGATTCACAAAGTTGACACCTCAACCTCCACATCGAGTGGTACAATCAACTACAACCAACAAGGCTACAACTATGAGCGCCTTGTTTCCAACAACCACTACCTTTCCATCCCATTGGGGAAGCCTCCCCAATTCGATGGAACCGACTATGGGATGTTGTCGGTACCCTAAAAACCGTACACCCCTTGAGGTTACAAAGATCTCAAGAGAAAGTCATCTACTTGGTTTGAAGACCCTCGGAGGCCCACTTGTCAGACATGACCGGACCCGCTTCTCCAACATGGTTAATCCCTGGGTCGCCACGTGTACAACCAAACCGGAGCTACCATCCACAAGGGGGAAGCTCCGGGCCACGTACCGAAATGACACCTCCGGACTTAACCCCAGACCGAGAGAAGCTCCAGACCTGACACGTGTCTGATGGCCCCGGAGCTACCTGCTTCCCACAGCAAGCTCCAGAGCTGCCACGTGTCAAATCGTCGGACCTTTCAGCTTCTAACCTCTGGAAGACCTTGTAACGGCTCCGGATCTTCAAAGGAGAGCCAGGGACTTCAAGACCCGATTAAGTGTCATTAATGCCATATTAATGACACTGAAACGGACGATCTTAACACCAGTAACGGTGCTGTCAAAGCCCGTTGTAGGGTTATTAAGAGCAATTAATCGTGTATCAATACTAGTAACCGCCGGGGCCACATGTCGGACCAGGCTGAATTGTAACGGCATGCCCATGTACTATAAAAGGACAGGCCGACGATATACTGAGGGACGTTCACGGGCGATCATACGCACCCCATACACTCGTGATAAGCTCTTACTGCTAATACAACACCAACACACCCGTGGAGTAGGGTATTACGCTCAGGCGGCCCGAACCACGTAAATTCCCGTGTCTCCTGTGTCAAACCCCAATTCACCTTCTTGAATCTCCGCGCGCCCACACCGAACTTCAAACCCCCCCCCCCCCATCACTTTAGCAGTGTAGGGAGATCTGCCGGTTCTCAACCGCCGACAGTTGGCGCGCCAGGTAGGGGCGCCTGAGATTTTCGAGAATGGTTAACTCTGCTGCTGCATCATCCAACGGCCAACCTGCCGCTCAAGCTGTCGGGGGCAATCCCTCCAACAGGCAGCCACCAGCGGGAGCCTCAGCACCAGCAGAAGCCACACTCCCACCACCACCGTCTTCTCCAGCAAATCGTGCTGGGCAACGTGATGGTGCACCGGCGTCGCTTACTGCGTCGGCGAGTCATGACAACCCGGAACACGCGCTCCATGCAGCGCGTGCTCTTCTCCAACGTCCACCACCTCCGGATGCATCTCGAGATGCAATGGAGCAGTGGAGCGCTGATGTGGAGCATTTGGTCGCAACAGCGGCCGAACGCCTCAACAACCAGGGTCCTCCTCCTTCGGGACGAGCCCTGTCGCAGCGGCGGACTTTGTCTGGAAGACTTGGTCCACATGCCTCCAATAGCAGGAGACGTGCTGCATCTCAACAAGTGACGTCACTGCCCTCCGGGGCTCGACGCACTCACGCGGTATCCAGGCTTTCGACTCATGACCTCCGGGCGGAGCTTGATCGCCGATACCGCCAGCAGGATGGCCGTGTCCATATTGAGCGTGCCCGTGAAAGACGGGAAGCTCAGAACCTTTCTACTCTGGAAGGAGTAGGAGGAGGCTGTTCAGCCCTAGCCATGCACCTGCGCATGGTTAGATGGCCACAGATGTTCCAGCCTCACCTGCCGAAAAAATTCGATGGGACTGTCAACCCCGCCGAATTCCTTTAGATATACTCCACTGCAATCTTGGCAGCTGGAGAAAACGAGGTCGTGATGGCCAATTACTTTCAAGTGGCCTTAACTGGGACCGCCAGGTCCTGGTTCATGAGCCTTCCACCCAACTCTATCAACAGTTGGGAGGAGTTGTGCCATTAGTTCACTGCCAACTTCGGGAGTTCATACACCCGACCAGGCACTGAACTGGACCTTTTTGCGGTCGTGCAAAAAGGGGGAGAATCTTTGAGGTCCTTCATCCAGAGGTTCTCTCAGGTACGAAACACTATCCCTTCTATCTCAAGCGCTTCTGTCATTGTGGCATTCAGACAGGGCGTACGGGATAAGAAGATGTTGGAGAAGCTTGCGATCAAGAAGATCACCAGCGTCACGGAACTCTTCAGCCTGGCAGATAAATGTGCCAGAGCTGCGGAGGGCCGTTAAATGCACTCCAATCCAGCCTCAGAGGATCACAAGAAATCCTCCAAAGAAGAAGCCGCTACCTCCGGGAGTGGCAAGAAGAAAAAGAAGACCAACGGCAAGAAGAAGCCGTCGGCCGGCACATCCGACATTGCAGCTGCTGCAACTCCGGGTGGCCGGGGGCCACGCCCCGAGAAGCGACCTCGACCGTCTTCCGAAGACGGTGGCAAACGCAAATTGTGGTGCCCCATTCACAAAACGGGCAGCCACAGTTTGGAAGACTATCGGGAGGTCCAAAACCTGGCCGAGCGCTACAACAAGCGCCGGGAAGGATCTCCTTTCCGACAGAGGGAAGGAAAGCAAAAGGTCGACGAAGCTCCGACTGAAGAGGAGTTAGGGTTCCAGGATCCCAAAAAGGTCCTGAAGGCCGTCTACACCTCCGTCGACGATGATTCTGACGTCTCTGACAACGAGCGTTGGAAGACCATGAACACCATTTTTGGTGGATCATGGGATATCACCTCTCGTCGTGTCATCAAGACTATGCAGCGGGATATGGCCGCTGTAGCCCCTACAGTCAGGTCGGAACCTCATCGAAAGTGGATGGACACCTCCATCACTTTTGATGCTTCAGATTGCCCGAAGAGCATGGTTGGAGCAGGACAGTTACCTTTGATGGTATCTCCTACCATCAACAACATCCAGCTCCACCATGTCATGGTAGACGGAGGTTCGGGGCTTAACCTCATCATCTTCGAAGCTTTCACTAAGCTTCAGCTCCGACCTTCGGATCTTCAGCCCTCTCGACCTTTCTCCGAAGTAGGTCCGGGGGCCATTACCCCACTCGGAGCTATTACTCTCCCCGTTACCTTCGGGACACGGGAGAAGTATCACACCGAGAAGTTGGTCTTCGACGTCGCTCAGATCAACTTACCATTCAACGCCATTTTGGGTAGACCTGCCCTGTACAAGTTCATGGCAGCTGCCCATTATGGATACCTGGTGTTGAAGATGCCAACACCAGTAGGCGTTCTCTGGATCCGCGGAGACCGTACTGCCGGAGTAACTGCTCTGGAGGAACTCCACGCACTCACCACAGCGCAAGAGGAGGACTCCAGACAGGAGCAAGCTCCGAAACCCCCGAGCATTCGTCAACGAGGCTCGACCTCTGCACCCCGAGTGCAGCCAAGCGGCGACACCGACATTCCCGTCAAAGTCGTCCAAATTGGTTCCGATGTCGCTCAAACCACCCGTATATCGGGAGGGTTGAAAGACAAATAGGAACTCGTGCTCATCACTTTCCTCCGGGCTAACGTTGACGTGTTTGCTTGGCAACCGTCACAAATGCCTGGGATCCCCAGGGAAGTGATTGAGCACAATCTGAAGATCTACCCCGATGCCCGGCCTGTGCATCAGAAGCCTCGGAAGTAATCCGTAGAGTGGCAGAACTTCATCCGACAAGAAGTAAAGAAGCTACTCGAAGATGGATTCATCCGAGAAGTCTTCCATCCAAAATGGCTGGCGAACCCAGTCGTTGTGCCCAAGGCCGGCGGGAAGCTTCGGATGTGCATCGACTACACCACACTAAATAAGGCATGTCCAAAAGATCCATTCCCACTACCTAGAATATATCAAATAGTGGATTCCACCTCCGGGTGTGAATTACTGTGTTTCCTAGACGCATATTCTGGGTAATATCAAATCAGGATGTCTAGGGAGGATGAAGAGCATACTTCATTCATCACAGTAGATGGATTGTACTGTTACACAGCCATGCCATTTGGTCTCAAGAATGCAGCTTCAACTTTTGTACGAGCTATGTACAAAACTTTTGAAGAACTCATCAGAGACATAGTGGAAGTGTACGTCGATGACATCGTGGTCAAGGTCAAGAACAAGGAGTCACTCCTAGACACCTTGCAGGCTGTCTTCGACAAGCTGCGGGCCACCCGCACAAAGATAAACCCGGACAAGTGCGTGTTTGGGGTTAGCTCCGGAAAACTTCTTGGTTTCCTGGTAAGTCACTGGGGCATAGAAGCTAATCCGGCGAAGATAAAAGCCATTGAAGACATGCGTCCACCAACCCGCATCAAAGACGTCCAAAAGTTAACTGGATGTCTAGCAGCCCTTAGCCGGTTCATATCAAGACTGGCGGAACGGGCACTTCCCTTCTTCAAGTTATTGAGGAAGTCCGGACCATTCCAATGGTCCGAAGAAGCAGAGAAGGCATTCCAGGAACTGAAACAGTTCCTTACCACCCTACCAATTCTGGTAGCTCCGACCCCTGGTGAGCCTTTGTTGCTTTACATTTCAGCTACTGACGAAGTCGTCACTATGGTTCTGGTTGCGGAGAGACCGGAACTATCCCACACTCAGGAATCCAGACCCCTTCGGGAGGGTCCGGAGGTTCCTGAAAGCGAGTCTGGGTCCCAACTCCCAGATTCGAACCCGCAAGAAGTCACTCCAGGAGACCTAGACCCCTCCGGGAGGGTCCAGGTCATTTCTGAAGAAGCTCCAGGTTCCTCCAGCCAGAACCCGGAGGTCCCCGAAGAGAATCTGGACCCCTCCGAGAGGGTCCGGATCAATGAAGAGGAAGCTCCGGACCCCTCCGGGAGGGTCCGGACCATTCAACGCCCGGTATACTTCATTAGTGAAGTATTAATTACATGATGCCAAGACTCGATACCTAGAGGTGCATAAGCTGCTCTATGCAGTTCTTATCGCCTCCAGGAAGCTTCGACATTACTTCCAAGCTCACAAAGTCTCGATGGTGACCTCCTACCCACTACAAGCAATCCTGCATAATCCCAATTCAACTGGGAATATTGCAAAGTGGGCAGCGGAATTGGCTGAATTTGATCTTGAATTTATTTCAAGAAAGGCAGTCAAGATTCAAGCGTTGGCAGATTTTGTGGCAGAATGGACTCCCTCTCCATCAAACCCTGGGGGCCCCAGTGAACAGAAGACGAAGCATCAAGCTCCAACCTTCACCGAGCCTCACTGGACCCTCTACTTCGACGGCTCCATGCAGAAGCAGGGGGCCGGAGCTGGAATCCTTCTCCTTGCACCGACTGGGGAGAAGGTAAAATACATGGTACACCTTGACTTCAAGGCAACCAACAACATGGCAGAGTATGAAGCGCTCATCTACGGACTAAAGGTGGCACTGTCATATGGTGTCAAGCAACTGCTGGTCAAAGGAGATTCACAGCTCATCATCAAGCAGGTGAAGGGTGAATGCTCCTGCAACAATTTCCAGCTAGCTGCTTACCTCCTTGAAGTCCAGAGGCTTTAGAAGGACTTTGAAGTCCTAGACCTCCACCATGTTCAGCGTGCCCATAACGCTGAAGCTGACGAACTCTCGACCAAGGCGTCAACCGAAGCTCCGGCTCCTGACGGAACCTTTGTCCGGAGGTTGTCAAAACCAACAGCTCAGCCTGCCGAACTGAGCGAAGGGGGCGAGATCAGCATCCCGAAGCTGACGGTCCCGATGGCCCTGTTACCATGGCAGCCATCAAGGGTCGTAGGTGCTGCCGGGAGCTCCGAGCAACCCAGCACGCAAGACTCAAAAGCTCAAGCTAGCTCCGATGCATGGATCTCGGAGATCCGGAGCTACTTGAAAGACAACATCCTTCCTGACGATGATGTATCCGCTGACCGGGTAGTCAGATTGGCTAAAAGATACACGCTGGTAGAAGGGGATCTCTACCGGCGCGGTGCCAACGGCATCCTAATGCGGTGCATCACAAGGGAAGAAGGCTGCAAACTCCTCGCAGAAATCCATGGAGGCGAGTGTGGGAACCACGCATCTTCCCGCACGCTGGTCGGAAAAGCCTTTCGGCATGGCTTCTACTGGCCTACAGCGCTCCAGGATGCCACTGAGCTGGTGAAGAAATGCGAAGCATGCCAATTTCGTGCAAAGCAAATTCATACACCGGCTCAGCCCTTACAAATGATGCCTCCTACATGGCCCTTCGCTGTGTGGGGGATGGATATCTTGGAACCCTTCCCAAGAGCCGTCGGAGGTTACAAGTTCCTGTACGTCGCCATTGACAAGTTCACCAAGTGGCCGGAAGCGACTCCAGTTGTGACGATCAACAAGCAATCTGCTATCAACTTTCTGCAATCCATTGTGAGCAGATTTGGAGTCCCAAACAAAATCATCACTGATAATGGGACTCAATTCACAAGCTCCGCATTCCAAGGATATTGCGAAGACCTCGGTATACAAGTTTGCTACGCCTCCGTAGCTCACCCAGCCAGCAATGGCCAAGCCGAGAGAGCAAATGCAGAAATCCTTAAAGGACTCAAAACGCGCACCTATGAGCGCTTGAAAAAACACGAAGCCGACTGGATCGAAGAGCTTCCGCCCACTCTATGGGCCAACAGGACTTCTCCAAACCGGTCAACCGGAGAAACACCCTTCTTTCTGGTGTACGGAGCTGAAGCAATCCTTCCTCCGGAAATCACCTTGGATTCGCTCCGGGTCCGGACCTTCGACGAAGCCGCGCAGGACCAGCTCCGGCATGAAGACCTAGACCTCCTCGAGGAGGGAAGGTGCCAAGCAGCTGTTTGGAGTGCCCGATATCGCCAAGCTTTATGGCGTTATCACCAGCGGCATGTACACAAACGACAGCTCGAGGAAGGCGATATGGTGCTACGGAGAATACTATCCAGAGAAGGGTTAAACAAACTCTCCCCCGGCTGGGAGGGGCCCTTCCGAGTGATAAAAGTATCCCGTCCCGGAAGCGTTCGCTTGGCTACCGAGGATGGGACACCTCTCCCAAATCCTTGGAACATCGAGCACCTCCGTAAGTTCTACACTTAACACCACGGAGGTGAGTCTTGAGTAACTTGAGATGTATGTTATAGAGTCATTGTACAGAGTCGGGTAGTTTTTCCGGGAGAACAGCCGGACCTTTCTCAAACGGTCCGCAAAGTTCATGCAGCACTTGTCACAGTCTCCGGACTAAAAGTGTGGCTAACTACCCTAGGTCAAACGAGAAACTAAACACACTTAGCCTGGTTCCGTACCCTAAGAGTGTACTTGTTTCCCCTGTACCCCGGACCTATAATGAAAGACATCTTCATGTGAAATAGACTCCACGTGCATTTATTTTGTACAGGCTCAACATTTTTATTTTTCTCTTTCTTGTCTATAACAAAGACGTGCAATTCTTAAGAAATTTTAGTTCGACCAGTTTATATATGTTCGAGTTGTATCGTCAGTTCTTTTGGATTCAAATATCGTTCATGGCCAACTCGCCTGAAAGCCGCCAAGCCAATCTAGGGTCGGAGTGTGCTATCGACTTAGCCTGGTAAAGCACCCTAAGTACGCCACTCTACCTACACCCCGGCAGGCCAAAGTAAGGCGGGTCCATGGACAGTTGAATCTAAGGGAAAAGACAAGCGCATCCGGTTGTATTTAAAATCGCGTTCAACTTAAAATCCTCTTGAGAATCGTAAGCCGCGACGAAATTATAGACAAGGAACGAATTTTACTATTTTTCTTGGCTTAAGTGTGCAGGAAAAATAAAGTCTACGTTGATGGAGAAAAGCCGGAGCTAACGTAGCTCCGACTCCCTTAAGGGGGCCAGCCGTCGACGCTGAATAAAAGATGGTGAGAAGACCTCGTAAATGGAGTCTGCTGCCAACAAACCAAGTGTTGGCAAAGGTCACTGCCGGAGCTACTCAGCTCCGACACCCCGGAGGACTAACTATCGACGCTCTACGTGTTGATAGAGGCTATTGCCGGAGCTACCAAGCTCCAGCAATGGATAATGCCGGAGCTTCTAAGATCCGACAACCTCAGGGGACCTTCACTATCGAAGACTTCGGACCTAAAATTCTACAAGTTAGGAGCAAATGAGTCTTCAACAATACACAATATCCTTTTGGTACATGTTCACAATCAAATTGTGTACATCTACAAGGGGGCCAAGTGAAGATAAAGATGTTGAAGACAAAATGTGAAATTCGCAAAATTTTTGGGGATTTCATTCATCTGGAGACAGGAGATTACATCTGAAGACAAGGGATTACAAAATTGAGGAAGAAGAAGAGAAAATACAAGTGAGAGCTAAAGAGATGGTCCTAGACCCTATGGAAGAACTCGGCGACTTTCTGGGTGACCTCCGATACGCTGGCTCGGGTAGCTTCGCCTTCTCCTTCGACGGGGCCTTCAACCACCGGGTCCAGAGGAAATTGGGAGTTCCGGCTGGTGTAGCACGTCAGCACATACTCTGTGACGTTCCTCGCCAAGGATTGCCCCTCAACCTCCAGTTGGTCCGCGATGACATCGCCCACCTTGGAGAGCTTGCTACCAGCTGCGCCCAACGCCTGCAGCGCAAGGTCCGGCTCCGGCTCCGGATCATCCGGGCGCACGGGGCTGAAACCCATCGGCGTCAGTGCGTCATTGTCCTTGCCCAGGAACTCCCAAATCTGTAGAGAGTCCGCCGTCCTTAAGCTCTTCATCTCTTCCAGGGATCTCTTGGCCGCCGTCAGTTCGGAATTCTCACGGGCGAGGCGCTCAACTTCTTTGGCGTTTTGTTGAATCTTTGCAGCAACCCGCCTCTCGAGTCTTCCGAGCTCCTCCTCCCGGAGGTGGATCTTGTTCCGGCGATCGACCAGGTCCTTCTCCCTAGCCTCTACTTTTTTCTCCCGGGCAACAAGGGCACACTCGTATTCGTAGAGTTCCTGCCCTCGTACCCAGGTCTTCTCCTCCTCCTCTTGGCAGTGCTCTTCCAACTTCTTAGTGCGCTCCTTGAGGCCCTTGTCCGCCAGAGCTATCTTCTCGGCAAGCTCCTCTTCCCTCCTCAGGACATCATCCTGCAGCTCAAGGAGTTTCTGCTCTTCATTCTCGAGTCGTCTCTCCCTATCTTCAAGTGCCTCTTGGCGCTTGATGAGTGCGGTGTTAATGGCCTCAAGCTGTTCGTGCCGAGCATCGACCGCGTTATTGGCAGCTTTGGCCTGATCGTAGATATCCCGGGATTGAGCGTCGAGGGCATGAGTCATGCTCTCCCTGTCATCCAGCAGCTTGCCCCAGTACTCCAGGCGGATCTTCTCCCGCTTGATCCACTCCTTGTCATCCGCTAGCCTCGACTGCGCCAGCTTGGTATCAAAGTGGAGTCGATTACGCCATCGCCTAAGGGTTTGGCACTCCTCTTCAAGAGCCTTGCTGTCGTGGAAGAAGGCCAGTTGGACTTGACGCAGACTGGAGCAGGTGTTGTCGATAGACATCGACAGTGGGATGGGCTCCGGACCTGCTGGGGTCTCCTCCGCTGGTTCCAGCGGGTCTTCACATACAAAAATTGGGTCCCACTCTACGAGAGCGGAACCCTGAGCTTCCAAGGCACTAGGGCCGTGCTCCGGGATGGCCTCAGTCGCCATCGAAGAAGGCCCCGCCGCCAAGTCTTCATTCACCTCCTCGGGCAGGGGGCCAGCGACTTCGCTTGGGCACTCCGGCTCGGCCGCAGGTACCTCCGACGTCGTCGCTTCCGGAGCAGGAGCTGCTACTGGCTCCGGCCGGGACACCTCTTCCGAGGGAGGCTCGAGCTCCATCGCCTCTTCAACCACTGGCTCTATAACCGGCACTCCAACAATAACCGGCTCAGCGACCGGTGCTTCGGAGGTAGCCAGCTCAACTGCCAGAGCTACCTCGACTTCCGGCTCGCATGCTGGGGCTTCAGACACCTCCGGCTCAATCGCCGGGGCTTCAGCAATTTCCGGCTCCGAGGCCGGAACTACTACTTCCTCCGGCTCAACAGCCGGAGCTTCCATCACTGCAGCACCAAGACCCGGAGCTTCAACCTCCGAGACAGGTGCCGCTGGCGTGTCTTCACTCCCGTGGTCCGGCGCTACCACGGGGACTTCTGGGGACGAGTCGAGGTCCATGACCACGACAGCCGGCGCCGGAGCTGTCGCAGCCTCAGCCACCACCTGGGGCGGCACTGGGATAGGAGCAGAAGCTCCCACAGCCTCAGACATCGTGGCTGAGGGTGGAGCTTCACTCCCCTTCTTGGGGACGCTGCAGATGATGGACGAAGAAAATCAACAAACAATCGCTACAATTAAAAAGTTAACCAAGGTAAAGATTTAAAATTACCTTGGAAGGCTTCCGCACCAGCTTGCGCGAAACCTTTTTCCTGGACGTTCCAGGCTGGCCACGGTCGGCGTAGAAGCTCCAGAGGGCCCCCCGGAACTTGTCGCAGCTACGGGCGTTTCCCGGGTCGAGGCTCTCCTCGATCGGGAGGAACCCCTGGACCTGGAGGCTCCCACCGTCCCAGGTGCCGGAGTCGTGTGCCCGGAGCTAGCACCCCAGGAGGGTTCCACCACGGGGACAGACGCGCTCCGGGAGGATCCCACTGCAGGAACGGTATCGTCCCGTAAGGACCCCACTACGGGGACTGTCGCCACGGTGGCAGAAGATCTTCCCCTCTGGGGAGAAGGAACCGAGGCGGGAGTAGCAGGCCTGACGTACCTTCCGTCGGCGTGTCGCAGCTTCCTCTTCCGGCTCTCCGGCTCATCTGCCAGCTCCTTGCCCTTGCCGACGACCTCGACCCTTGGCTGTGGGGCAGGGACAGAGCCATCTTCGGGCATTCCGGGAATCGCCACCCGGGTGGTTGATCTTCTCTCGACGACACCAAGGTCGTCAAGTGCGGGCATCGTCCGCCGGAGCTCCCTGCTGAACTCCACTTCCACGTTCAGAGGGAGAAAGGCCGACGACGGAGTCAAGTCATCACCGTCGACATCGATGCCGTGCTGGAATTTCTTGAGGTGGAACTCCAAGGTCTTCCCCACCATGTTGGACTTCAACCCGGTCTCAACCCGGTCCTCGTCCATCACGCTGTTGAGGGCCCAAGCGAGCTTCTCCCTCCTCTTCAGCGGCGCCCACCTGTTGGCCAGGAAATTGCAGAATACCGCCTGAGGAGTCAATCCTCCCTCCACGCATTGGCGAATCCTGGTCAAGGCGGGGTTGAAAGCTTCCGCCAGCATCGGAACCGCACTCCAGATCGTCGTGTCGATGCCGGGCAGGCCGTCGGGCAGCTCCAACCGCTCATGCTCCTCCACCCTGATGACTATCCAATCTTTCTTCCAGTCATCCCACTTCCCGAAAGGGAATGACTGGAGGTACTTGAATGGGCACTTCTTGCGCTTCACAAAGTAGTAGAAGCCAAGGTACTCATTGCTCCGGCCGGTGGTGTGGACGGTGAAGAAGGTCCGGAAGAGTTCGATGCAGGGGGATGCCCACCCACATCTCACAGAAGTGGACAAAGATGGACACGAGGAGAATGGAGTGAGGGCCAAGGTGGTATAGTTGTACACCATAGAAGTCTAGCAGCATCAAGAAGAAGGAAGAAAAAGGTGGGATCAACCCCACCATGGCGTACGAAGAAAAGTACACCATTTGGCCGGCGTGCTCCTTCTCGAAGGGGATCTCTCCGCCGGCACGGACCAAGCGGTTGAAGAAGTCCGAGGACCACCCCATGAAGGTCCGGACCTTCTTCAAATCGCTGTCGGTCTTCAAGCGACTCTCGCGCAGACCCAACTCCATCGCAGCACAGCTAGGCAAGAGAAGAAGAGCTAAGCACGAGTTGGGAGTTTGAGCGCAAGATCAGATGAGAGGCGTAAAGAACTCCTGACGGTGCGTGCTTTCCTTCTTAAGTAAGCCCTCGCAACGCTTGGATGGAAACCGCGGGGAAGTCGAAGATACCATTCAAGAATTCAACCCAGCCGATGACAAGAGGGCCCGGGACCACCCCGACGATCAAGTCGAGGCCCTTACCCAGGTGAACGGTTGTCATCACTCGGCGGGAAACCCAAAGGCAGCGGCTTGACAGGGTGCGCGGAACCGATACGGTTTTCGTATCGGGAACCGGCGACCTTCAATTGCGTGAGATCCACACGTCAAAGATCTCATCTGCCGCCTGAGGTGCGCCACGCGGCGGGATCTAAGTGTAAATCCCTGCCAACGGCACCTCCGAAGACCCTTGAAGACTCAGTTCAAGAGTCGCAAGGATGGACCCACCTCCGACGGAATGACTTCACCCCAATGATCTTCCTCGGAGGTAGCTCCAGGGGGCCACTGTCGGTACCCTAAAAACCGTACACCCCTTGAGGTTACAAAGATCTCAAGAGAAAGTCATCTACTTGGTTTGAAGACCCTCGAAGGCCCACTTGTCAGACATGACCGGACCCGCTTCTCCAACATGGTTAATCCCTAGGTCACCACGTGTACAACCAAACCGGAGCTACCGTCCACAAGGGGGAAGCTCCGGGCCACGTACCGAAACGACACCTCTAGACTTAACCCCAGACCGAGAGAAGCTCCGAACCTGACACGTGTCTGATGGCCCCGGAGCTACCTGCTTCCCACAGCAAGCTCCGGAGCTGCCACGTGTCAAATCGTCGGACCTTTCAGCTTCTAACCTCCGGAAGACCTTGTAACGGCTCCGGATCTTCAAAGGAGAGCCAGGGACTTCAAGACCCGATTAAGTGTCATTAATGCCATATTAATGACACTTAAACGGACGATCTTAACACCAGTAACGGTGCTGTCAAAGCCCGTTGCAGGGTTATTAAGAGCAATTAATCGTGTATCAATACTAGTAACCGCTGGGGCCACATGTCAAGCCAGGCTGAATTGTAACGGCCTGCCCTTGTACTATAAAAGGACAGGCCAATGATACACTGAGGGACGTTCACGGGCGATCATACGCACCCCATACACTCGTGATAAGCTCTTACTGCTAATACAACACCAACACACCCGTGGAGTAGGGTATTACGCTCAGGCGGTCCGAACCACGTAAATTCCCGTGTCTCCTGTGTCAAACCCCAATCCACCTTCTTGAATCTCCGCGCGCCCACCGAACTTCAAACCCCCCCCATCACTTTAGCAGTGTAGGGAGATCTGCCGGTTCTCAACCGCCGACAGATGTGGAAGCACAACATGATGATCCACCTTGTGTCACTCAATCCCTCACTATGGCAAATTGTGTTGACCGGGGTGCACATCCCTAAGAATGAAGAAGATATCACTTCGGAGCAAGCCGTGCTGCTTCATCGCAATGCCCAAGCGTCCGGAGTGATCATCTCATCTCTCTCAAGAGATGAGTTCAACCGAGTGGATGGACTTGAGGTGGCCAAAGACATTTGGGACACTCTCAAGACGGCTCATGAAGGCAACCGAGTCGTCAAGGAAGCAAAGATTGAGCTCATTGAAGGAGAGCTCAGGAGGTTTGCCATTATGGATGGTGAATCTCCCCAAGAGATGTACAACCGCCTAAAGATACTCATCAACAAGAGTAGATCTTACGGCTGTACCAAGTGGACGGACCACGAGGTGGTGAAGAGAATGATTCGGGCATTCATGCCTAAGAACGTATCTCTTTGCTCCATGATCTGAGAAAGTCCGGGGTTTGCCAAAATGACCCCAGAGGAGGTCCTTGGAAGGATCATCAATCACGAGATCATGGAAAAGGAGGCGCTCTTCTACAATGATCTTCAACGGTTCACCGCCTCGAAGATGAAGAATGTTGCACTCAAAGCAACATGCTCCTCAAAAGAGCAAACAGAAGATGATGAGGAGAGCCTTGACACCGATGAGGAAGAGGCCTTCTTCATCAACAACTTCAAGAGGATGATGAGGAGAATAAAAGGATGATACAGGCATGAGGGCAAAGGCAAAGAAAAGGCAAGGCCCAAAAACAAGAGGGCTTGCTACAATTGTGGCGAGTACGGGCACTTCATGGTAGATTGTCCACATGAAGATGGCAAGAAGAATAAGGAGGGCAAGCCACAAGAGAAGAAGTTCTACAAGAAGAAGAGGCCCTCCGGTCATGCTCACTTAGGCAAGGAGTGGGACTCAAACGATGAGTCCTCCTCGTCCGAAGATGAGGAGAAGATGGCAACCATAGCCATCGAGAGGAGCTCCAAGGGAAGCAAGCTCTTCCCAAATCTTCACGACTATAAGCCAACTTGCCTCATGGCAAAACAGGGAAGAAGAAAGGTAAATTCTAACTCATCCTCTTCCATATCCTCCTATGATGATTTTGATAGTGCTAGCGAAAATGAACACATGTTTAAGGATATAAGCAAGAGCACATTGCGAAGAATGAAATTGCTTTCGGGTGAGATTTTTGAGAAGGAGGAGCTCTTAGATAGGCAAGAGGATTTTCTTATCCAAGAAAAGGAAAGATGTAAAGAGCTCATTGAGCTCCTTGAGCTCGAGAGAGAGAAGAGCAAGGCATTAGAGCATGAACTTGCTCTAAGCAAGAAAACATGCTCAAGTCTTGAGGAGACAACCATTGAGCTCAAGGACGAACTTAGCAACTTGACAAAAGTTAATAAGATCCTTGAGACTCAAGTTGAGTCCCTTAAGGCAAATGTAGCCTCTTCCTCCACAAGCTTATCCTCCTCAAAAGTTGCATCCAAAGCAATATCAACTTGCAAATGTTCTAACTTGATTCTTAAATTAAAGGATGAGCTTAAGTTGACTCAAGACAAGCAAGCACCTAAGGGTGGCATCTTTGACAAAGAGAAGGTGGCGTATGCACGAAGTGCATACACCAACACAAGACCTCCCAATGTCAAGGATGGTCTTGGTTATACTAAAGGTGGAAGGCAAAATGCCAAAACCTTCAAGTATGGCAAAGACTTGATTGTCTTTGTCAAAGGAAGCTCATCTCCAACTAAAATTGTGAAGAACACCTCAACTAGCACTCACACGCCTAAAGCTGAACCACATCCTCTATTTCATGATTTCGATGCATCATATGTTTTGATGAGGAACAAATATGGCAAAGTATATGCTAGATATGTTGGGCCACTCTGCAAGAGCCCCAAGCCTTGCGTGTGGGTGCTCAAATGCCTTACCACTAACATCAAAGGACCCAACTCCGCTTGGGTACCTAAAAGGAAGGCATAATCTTGTTTTGTAGACATACTCTTCCGGTGGATCCAAATGGGTGCTCGATAGTGGGTGCACAAACCACATGACCGGTGAGAGGACGATGTTCGAGGATTATGAAGAACATGATGATCCAAATGAAGGAATCCTCTTTGGAGACAATAGCCGAGGAAAAATCCTTGGCTCTGGTAAAATTGTCATCTCCCCTCAACACACTCTTTCTAGCGTTCTACACATTGATTCTTTAGACTATAACCTCTTGTCCATATCACAACTATGTGACAAGGGTTATAATTGTGTTTTCACTAATGAGGGTGTGAGCGTCCTTAGAAGAAGTGACAACTCAATCGCTTTTAAGGGTGTGCTCAAGGGAAAGCTTTATCTTGTGGACTTTGCCTCGGATAAAGCTCAACTTGACACATGCTTAATGGCGAAAACCAACATGGGATGGCTTTTGCATAGACGGTTGGCCCATGTTGGCATGAGGAACTTACAAAAGCTTCTTAAGGGCGAGCACATCCATGGCTTGAAGAATGTTGTCTTTGAAAAAGACATGCCATGTAGTGCTTGCCAAGCGAGGAAGCAGGTGGGAGCTCAACACCCCTCCAAGAACATCATGACGACAACAAGACCGTTGGAGCTGCTACACATGGACTTTTTCGGGCCAATAACCTACATAAGCATTGGCGGTAACAAATATGGTCTTGTTATTGTTGATGACTTTTCTCGTTTCACTTGGGTGTTTTTCTTGCATGATAAGGGTGAAACCTATGGTGTCCTCAAGAGGTTCTTGAGGAGAGCTCAAAATGAGTTCGCCTCAAGAATCAAAGCTATAAGAAGTGACAACGGCACCGAGTTCAAAAACACTCAAGTGGAAGGATTCTTGGATGAGGAGGGCATCAAGCATGAATTTTCAGCTCCATACTCCCCTCAACAAAATGGGGTGGCGGAACGGAAGAATAGAACACTCATCGAGATGTCAAGGACAATGCTTGATGAGTACAAGACATCGGATCGGTTTTGGGCGGAGGCGGTTAACACCGCCTGCCACGCCGTCAACCGATTATACCTCCACCGTCTCCTCAAGAAGACTCCCTATGAGCTTCTAGTTGGTAAGAAACCCAATATCTCTTATTTTCGTGTTTTTGGGAGCAAGTGCTATATTCTCAACAAGAAGCCTAGGACTTCGAAGTTTGCTTCAAAGTCCGATGAGGGTTTCTTGCTTGGCTATGACTCAAACACCCACACCTACCGTGTCTTCAACAAAACCTCCGGAATTGTTGAAATAGCACGCGACATGTTGTTTGATGAAACTAATGGCTCCCAAGTGGAGCATGTTGATCAAAGTGTGCTAGATCAAGAAGACTCTCCACAAGATGCACTTAGAAGAATGGCACTTGGAGATGTTCGACCACAAGAACAACCTCAATGCTCAAGTGACCAACAATAAGATGATGCAAGTAATCCCCCACGCGATCAAGTTGACGACGGTCAAGTGGGACCTCAAAACGACCAAGAAGACGTAAGTCAAGGTGGAGGCATTCATCAAGGGGGAGATCAAGAAGAAGAAGAAGACGATGATGACTCAAGAGCTCAACCTCCACATCCTCGTGTACATCAAAGTGTTCAACAGGATCACCCCGTTGACAACATACTAGGAGACATTACTAAAGGGGTAATCACTCATTCTCGTGTTGCAAACTTTTGTGAACATTACTCTTTTGTCTCTTCTTTGGAGCCCCATAGGGTTGAAGATGCCTTGAGAGACCCGGATTGGGTGGTGGCCATGCAAGAGGAGCTTAACAACTTCGAGAGGAACAAAGTTTGGGAGCTTGTCAAGCGTCCACAAGCAAATGTTGTGGGCACCAAGTGGTTGTTCCGCAACAAGCAAGATGAACATGGTGTTGTGACAAGAAACAAGGCACGACTTGTGGCCAAGGGGTACTCACAAGTCGAAGGTTTGGATTTTGATGAAACCTTTGCTCCCGTAGCTAGGTTAGAGTCAATTCGAATATTACTTGCCTTTGCCACTCACCATGATTTTAAGCTCTATCAAATGGACGTCAAGAGTGCGTTCCTAAATGGCCCAATCAAGGAGGAAGTATATGTGGAGCAACCACCGGGCTTCGAAGACCAAGAATTGCCAAACTATGTCTTCAAATTGCGTAAGGCTCTCTATGGCCTCAAACAAGCTCCTAGAGCTTGGTATGAGTGTCTTAGATACTTCCTAATTGAAAAAGGTTTTAAGATAGGAAAAGCTGGTTACACTCTATTTATAAAGCACTTCAATGATGATCTTTTTGTGTGCCAAATATATGTCGATGACATTATATTTGGTTCTACTAACAAAGTGTTTTGTGATGAGTTTTCTAAGATTATGACGGAAAGATTTGAGATGTCCATGATGGGGGAGTTGAAGTTCTTTTTAGGTTTCCAAGTCAAGCAACTCAAAGAAGACACGTTCATAAGTCAAACTAAGTACACTCAAGACATATTGAAGAAGTTTGACATGGACAAGGCCAAACCCATCAAGACTCCTATGGCAACAAATGGACATCTAGACCTCAACGAAGATGGTCCAAGTGTGGACCAAAAGGTATATCATTCCATGATTGGCTCCTTGTTATATCTTTGTGCATCTAGACCGGATATTATGCTTAGTGTGTGTATATGTGCACGGTTTCAAGCTGCACCAAAGGTGTGTCATTTGACCGCCATGAAGAGAATTCTTAGATATCTAGTTCACACACCTAGCCTAGGACTTTGGTACCCCAAAGGATCCAAGTTCAACCTCATTGGTTATTCTGATGCGGATTATGCGGGGTGCAAAGTTGATAGAAAGAGCACATCCGGGACATGCCAATTCTTGGGTAGATCATTAGTGTCTTGGTCCTCTAAGAAACAAAATTCCATTGCTCTTTCCACAGCCGAAGCGGAGTACGTCGCAGCCGGAAGTTGTTGTGCACAACTTCTTTGGATGAGACAAACTCTAAGGGATTATGGTATAAACTTGCGCCATATTCCTCTCCTATGTGACAATGAGAGCACCATCAAAATAGCCCATAATCCAGTTGAGCATTCAAGAACCAAGCATATAGACATTAGGCACCATTTCTTGAGATATCATTCCTTAAAGGGGGATATAGTGATTTCACATGTGAGAACCGAAAACCAACTGGCCGACATATTCACCAAACTCCTTGATGAGAAGCGATTTTGTGAGCTTAGGAGTGAGCTCAATATCTTAGATTCTCGAAATGTGGCTTGAAACATGCACATATGGATGTTTATTTTTGCCTTATTCAAAAGAAAGCATGTGGTTGAAAAATTCATCTCTATCTCAATTTTCTTCAAAACATTTGAAAAACTAGTGACTTTGTGAGTTATGGTCATAGTTTGAATGTTGATTGCTTATTGACCATATTCACAAGATTTTGTTGTGTAATATGTCCAAAAGGATCTTTTATAGTGGCTAAAACTCAAATATATATGTTTTCAGCCTCCTAGGATCGGACTAGTCCGCCCTTTGGCCGGACAAGTCCGGATCCGGACTGGTCCGGGTCTGGTCCGCTGACCGGACTAGTCCGGCTCCTCTACCGGACTAGTCCGGCTCCTCTACCAGACTAGTCCGGCCCCTGGGGACTTAAACCCCCCAGGAAGCGACCGACCTCTCCACTTCCTCATCTAGCTTTCTCTCTCTCCCACGCGCGCGAAACTATCCCCTTTCGACGTTTTTCGATTCCAAACACCAAAAGTCATTTCCAATCCATGCATTGGAAGCCCCGGAGGTGTGGGAGACTTTCCCCGATCACTCGTCACGCGATCGATCCCCGATTTCGTCAATCTCTCAAGATTTGAAGAGGTATTCCTCATTTTTCAAAAACTTGCCTCATTCTTGATTCATTGAGTTTTTGATAGATGCCTCTTCATTAAAGTTGTTTCTAGTGACCTTGTGATCATAGCCTAGGAGTATTGCAACTTGATTCCAAACTTTCTCGAAAAACCGTTAAAGTTAGAGTTTATCCTGTGCAAACCGAACTAGTCTGCCCCTGGAGCGGACAAGTCCGGTCTGCATAGGTCAAATTCACACTTTGGCTATTTTTCATGAATTCTTTCGCATTATTCCAACTCCTTGACCTTCTATCTTATGGACTCTATTCCTTTCAGCTAAAATGGCCGCTCCTCGCCGTTCCGCTTCTCCCCCCACTGACCCCGAGTGGGAGGCAGAGCAACTTCGTCTCGCCCAAGAACAAGCAAGAGCTGAAGTTGAAGCTGCCGAGAAATATCTCGAGCAGCATGAGAAAGCAAAAGCAGCCAAGAAGCAACAAGCTGCTCGGGCCACGGCTTTGGCCTACGACGAGGATGAAGCAATGGCTCGGGCCATTGAGGAGTCACGGAAGGATCTCTGGAAGAAGAAGAGAGAGGAGCGAGAGGCTCATAACTCTCAGGCTGCTGCTGCACAAGTCTCCAAGAGGAAGAGACTTGTGACACTTGGAGAGAAGAACAAGGGCAAGGAACCAGCCCAAGAAGACATTGCTGAATGGCGGATCGAACGAGATCCAAAGAAGGTAGAAGGGCAAGGCCCCGGCTCCTGCTGAGCCAAAGAAAAAGAAGCCCTCGGTGAAGGCCTCGGCTGCGAAGGCTAAGGGCATTGCTATCAAGGAGAAGGGGAAAGTCAAACCGATTGGTCCCCTGGAAGTGCACACCCCCGAGAGGAATCCCAATAGGCAGCGTGACATAGCTGCAAATATCTTTCATGGAAAGGGAGCTGCGAAAGCAAGAAGGCTCCAGACAGACAAGGTCTACAAGTATGAGAGGAGTACCGCCGACCCTCGGTTTTGGTGCGACTTTCATTGTGATTACTACCGTCTAGTCTACCAAGGCATGAAGAAGCCTGTGATTGAAGCACAGTGGGTAGACTGGGAGTACATGGCCAAGAAGCAACACTCTGCATTTGACGCCGTCATTGAAGCTGCTGAGCGCCATGAGCTCAAGGAGATCATGGGGTTCAAGTATGACTGGAACGTCGAAGTGATCCTGCATTTTTACTCCACTATCTACTTCACCACCTCAGGTGACAGGAGGATCATATGGATGACACATGGCGAGCAATACTCAGTCACTTTTGCAGATTTTGCCAAGATTCTAGGGCTTGAGGCACATTTGGATCATGAGATCATCATCTCTAACCTCAAGGCCGTGGACCGTGATGAGCTGGCATACATGTACCCCAGTCATGTCCCATATAGTGCCAGACATGCTCGCAACATCAAGCCCTTCTACAGCATCATGAACAGGATCCTCAGAAGGACAATATCACCAAAGGATGGTGATGCTGGGGTGATTCAAGGAAAATTGAGGCACTTGCTACTTCTTGTTGATGGGGAGGAGAAATTCAACCTTGTCGATTACATCTTCGATGATATCTTCAACATCTCGCATACCCCCAACCGTGCTTGTGGGTATGCCCCCTACATCATGTGCCTCATAGAGAAGGTGTCGGGCTTGTTCTTTGTCAATAACGTGTCGCATCGCCTGCTTCGTCCTCACCGGTCTCCAAATGTGCCGGCTCCCCCACGCCGGAAGAACGCATACCCTCCATCTCACCCCGTGGCGCCTCCTTCCTCGCCTCCACCACAGTCGATGAGCGCTTTCTTCAAGTGCTTCAAGGCGATCTTCACTTCCTGCAGGAAGCAAGAGATCCGGGCTCAGAGGGCACACAAGCGCCAATAAAAGTATCTTAAGGCGGTGTGCGACAAGCTGGAGCTACCTATGTCTTCTCCGAAGGTGAGCGACGGGGAGATCACTCCATTCCCCGACTTCACCGCCAACGAGCTCGCCCAGCTCCAAGAGGATGGAAGCTCTTCCCGGGCAGCTCCTTTTGCTCGTGCCTCCGACGATGACGATGAGGATCAAGAGGATCCGGAGGCCACGGAGAGCGACTCCAACGACGATGAAAATGACGAGGAAGACGACGACTAGACTTTCGAGGTCGTGTTCCCTTCTTCTTTTCCCTTTTTGGTGTCTTGATGCCAAAGGGGGAGAGATAGTTGGGAGTCAGTCGGGAGAGATAGTCAATAGGGAGAGTTGAATGTAGTTCTTATTTTGGATCCGTGGACATGTTGCCTCCTTATTGTAATATCTATGTTATGTCGAATGTTTAAATTTGTGCAAGACTATGTTTTGAATGTTCAATATCAATATGATGCTTTGAATGTCTATCTTTTGATCATATTAATACTTATCATGTCTTGTCACAAATTGTTGAGCACAACACATAGGCACCCCACCATAACGTGTGCATGTATGAAGGACTTCCTCAATCTCTCTTTTATGATGCATTCATTGAGGGGGAGTCACTCATACACCCGCACGTTATGAAAACCACAAATTTATACTCTCTTATATGAAGACTTAATGTGTTGTCATCAATCACCAAAAAGGGGGAGATTGAAAGTGCATCTAGGATCCCCGTGGGTTTTGGATGATTGATGATGACAATTAAGTGGCTAATGAGCTCAGTGATCTTAAGCACAGGTGTGGACTAAGTGGAAGCACAATCCCACAAAAAGGAAAAAGAAGGAAACGACAATGCCAACTCGAAAAGGAGAAACTAGGGTTTCTAGTGTGTCGAGTTTAGACTAGTCAAATTTGTGTGAGGATGTGTGTGTAAAGTGCATTGAGATCAAGTTGGGAGCTCAAAGCGGTTTAGAGGTCAAACCTATTGAGAGAAAAGAGTTGGAAGTAGTCTGGCAGTAGGGCCGGACTAGTCCGTGCAGGTGGCCGGACTAGTCCGCCCCTGGCTGACCAAGTCCGTTTTCGGCCGGACCAGAAGGGTCTGACTGAGATCGGACTAGTCCGTATTGGGACCGACTAGTCCGGGTAGTCGTGAAGTGGGTTTTGGGAACTAAGTCTCAAAACCACGGACTTGTCTGTTTTAGTCTGGACCAAGAGGTCCTGACTGAGATCGGACTAGTCCACCCTGGGGGCCGGACTAGTCCGGGTTTGAGAGGAGTCAGTGTTTCGGAGACTAAGTCTGAGAAGGCCGGACTAGTCTGCCCATGGGGCCGGACTAGTCTGTGGTCTTCAGACTAGTCCGCTTTCACACGGAACAAAAGGTTCTGTGTGAGATCGGACTAGTCCGGTAGGGGCCGGACTAGTCCATTATTGAAGTGACCGTTTGAATTTGAAGTTTGGCGGGTAGTGTGACGATTGCCGTGCAGTGCGACAGTTATCAGGGACGTCAGTGGTCCCCTAGGCCGGACTAGTCCGGGCTGTAGGTCGGACTAGTCCGGGCTGTAGGCCGGACTAGTCCGCCCATCTGCTGAAGTCAGCAGTATGGGCTTGGGACCTCTATAAATAGAGGACCCCTGGGTTCATTTGAACCAACTCTTGAGCAAATTGAAACCCTAGCGCCGCCACAGCAACCTTGAGCCTCCAAAAGCCTCCTTCTTGCCCACATTCCCTCTAAACTAATTCTTGTGTGGATTAGGGTTTAGTGAGGTGAAGAAGAGGAAGAACACCACTCTTTGGCTCTCGGTTTGATCTCTTGCACTTTGTGAATCTTTGTGATCTGTGGCTTGAGTCAATCTTTGTGATTCGTGATTGCATTTGTGATGGGAGCCTCAGATTATGAGAAGCCCCAACGAATCTTGTACTCATTCTTTGTGATAGTGGAGAACCAAGTTAGGCCTGTGCGGTAAACTTAGTGAGGGAAGGGTTGTTGAACCCGGTCCTTTGTGGACTCCTCAACGGGGACGTAGATTCCTTGTGTGGGATCGAACCTCGGGATAAAATCCTCGTGTCACTTGTGTTCTTAGCTTTCATTCATCACATATTGCTTCTAGGGTTAGCCTTACCGGTTTTGCTCATCACCTTTGCTTCATTGTGATCTTTAGCTTCATACTTACCATATAACTTATTAAGGCTCGCTAAATTATTCTAACAAACTTTGCATCACAAGAATTGGACTAAAACCTGTTAGAAACCCTTTTAGGTTTTTCCTGTAGGTGGACCGGACTAGTCCGCCCCTGGACCGGACTAGTCCGCCCCCTGTGTATTAATCTCGTTTTATTAAGTCATTTCATGTTGATTAGCCTATTCACCCCCCCTCTAGGCAACTTTCAGCAGTACAAAATGAGTGTCTGGCACCCGTGAGAATTTTAACGTGCAAAAAAAAGATTTTTGCCACATATTTAAAAATTTATTATACTGAAATACCACCATCCACAAAAGAAAATTATTAAAATGAACTAGCAGTTCCACCACTCAAGACTGTCATATATGTATGTGTACATGATTCAAAAGGGAAAAAATACAGATCCAAGCTAGTGTTGTACATAACAGATTATCTAATTAATGTAACAACAGACACCAATGTTGGTGTAATTGAAATGGATGTCTGTCTATCTAGACAAGCTAAATAGATAACATTTGAAGCTCCAACTGACTAATAGCTGCAAAACACAATCAACACAATACAAGTGTTAGCAAACCAGTGCAAAGCACATAATGTCACAATATTTAGTACATATATGCATGTTTTACATAGAAAACAAGTACTTTGCAAATTCTAGCTTCCTTTAATTTACAACCATTTGCGGAAGATTTATTGCTAGTACAGACCAGACAATAGTATATTTTCTAGAACTATGATCAGACCATCTTATAAAGCTAGGTACAAACGTTAGCTTCAATATATTTTCTATATCTTATAAGCACAAACAACAACGTCATTGTATTCTTCGACCCCCTTGCTGGAGCTCCACGAAGCCAATTTTTTATATTCACTTTTGATTCTATGGTGAAGTGATTTTGTGGCTGAAAGTGATTCTATATAATTCTCTAGAATAAACTCTTAGAATCAGGACGGAAAATCGCTTCACGGAATCAGAAGAAACTATATTTTTAAGCTCCCAACCCCTTAGTTCAGATTAGAGAATCACTTCACAAAATTAGCCAAATATCACTTTTCCTGAGAAATATTATTTGACACAGCTTCCTCGATTCTGCTTGAGAATCAGTTTCGTGTAGTCGTGCCAAAGAGGGTCTCCTCACCAATTGATTATGTCACAATTTGTCCTTCTCTCTCTTCTTCCTCATTAAACAACCAAATGTCTATTCCATATAGCTAGTTGTTGTTGTTGTTGTGTGTAGTCTTAGCCAATGTAAAAGGGTGGTCAAAATAAATGATATACCTCAATTTCATACAAGTGCACCAATCAATCCTTCTGCTCCTTTTTCTATGGAACCTGTATAACCAGATTCAGTATTCGAAAATAACTGTAAGAAACATGTTGGTGCACCAGAACTTTTGCAATACTAAGTGAAGAATACACTTAAATAAACGGTCAACAACTTTTTGAAATGCTAATTCATAAGATTTGCAAACATAGGCCAAACTTTTCAATCACAACATCATTATACTAAAATGAACATATGCATGCTAATAATGTAGTAATACAACCATATGTGTGTGTGATCCTATTTATCAAAGGAAAAATAATAAAAGATGAGTGTAACTTAAAAAGAAGTTTATTATTTTAATACCTCTTGGAATTTGCGAGAACACTCAAGGAGCAACATTGCTTCATCTAAATCTACATCTTGAAGGTTCAAATGTGCCCTCACTTCACTGTCTCCAACACTTTTACACCGAGCTCTCTTTGTACCCTGCTACATGTGCATAAGAATGAGTCAGCTATGCAAAAAAACTAGAATTAAGGCATATATGAGAAAATGAAAACTATAAAATGAGATAATATTACCTTCTTGGCACTCATCGACCTTATGGCTTCCACGGCATCCATAACCTCCGGTGCACTTTCAAGGAGCTCACTTGCAGAGGAGCATCCATTATCCTTGGCCACGCGGACTAGTGACCCGGTGGGCAGCTCTCCCCTTTTCTTTCTAGTCAAACAAAGGTAGCTACAATAATCAGCATAAAAAGAAATAACAGAATCAATATATAGCTTTTAATATGACAATTGAGCAGATTTTTCAATATTAACTGTACATAGGACTTAACCTGCAACAACTACAATTGCAGACGCCCCTGCATTTGGGGCAGGTCCAACCATCTTGTTTTGTAGCTTCAATCTCACTCTGCCCATACCTATGCAATCCAGATCACCATAGGCAAGGATGCTTAGTAAAGAGATTAGCACCAGGTAAGAAGAAAAAATATTTTTTTTACCTATTAAGGAAGCACTTGCTGCAGTATCGAATTACACAAGACTTGTTTCTCCTGACACCTTTGCAGGCTGGTGCTAAGTCGGTCTGGTTCTGGCGACACTACATAGGAGCAGGAAGAAAAAACAAGTTATGTCTTGGCCCAATCAAGACCCACCAATGTCTTACGCAGCAGATCACTAAGAAATGTTTTGCGGACCCTTAAACCCTGATAATACAACATCCAAGTTCCATTCCTCTAATAAAACAAAAAAGAAAAGCTAAAATATTATGCCATATACAACAAAAATAATCACAAGCTAGCGGGGGCAATCGGCAAAGGCAGGCAGTGCGGCACGTACTAGCTATTGTGGTGTCGCCAATTGCTAGAGGAGGGTTGTGAATGTTAGAGTTTTTAGAAGATATCCTCTCTCCAATGGCACAAAGAGGGTTTAGAGATGGGGGCCATGACAGGGAGGTGGTGGTGTGGTGTGACAAAACTATGCGGCTTAGGATGGGCTGATAGAGTATATGGATTTTTTTTCGAAAGCTCGGAAGGAGGAGCTCCCGCAAATATATTATAAGAAGAAAATTGACCCTGTTTATATGGAAAACTGAGTCTGAAAACCGTACAACAAAGAGGATGATAAACACACCCTCCAACCGATGACCTTACACCAAATGACATGTGAAAATTGAAAGACCGATGACTCACCATGAATTAAACAATTGGATAGAGTAACAGAAAAACTTTCGTACAATGTCATTCCTCCATAAACGATGCCTCCAAGGAGGGATACGACATCAATACGCCGTTGTCGCTAACAGGATTTCACCTGGAGGATCCAACAAACAATTGTACGAGAGTCTCCAGTCGCAACCACCAACAGCTAGAACTGGCTGTCACCTAACTCGAGACACCATCGAGCCAAAACGTTCGTACCTCACTCACAACCATCACGACACGCACCAGACGTGCGTCGACCTCCAAGACCCACCTACTCTACTTATCTTCCAGTCACTAAGCCACTAAGATTGAGGTAGTGCCCCTCAAACTAATCGAGATCGCCACCATCTGCTGACGCCGATGCTCATGAGCGCCACCGCCCAGATCTGTCGTCACAGGCATCCCACAGTCTTGCCACCCAAATACGCCGTTGCAGGCATCCCGCAAGCCCTGTCGCCCAGATCCGCCGTCGCAAACAATCGTGAGCCCCACCGCCCAGATCCGCCGTCGTAGCCGCTCACAAGCTTCACAACCGTCGCTTCAAGAGGCTAACCTGGGAGAATAAGGGAATCACTACCACCAACACTCAAGTGAAGAGCAACCCGTCAGATCTTGTCGACTCCACCTCGAAAGTCACCATTGCTGCCACTGTTGCCTTCACGAACCCATTGCAGGACAGAAGTGCCGGACTTGGCTGCCAACTATCCCAGCCATCACATGCGAGCTTCCACTGTTGCTTCTTGTAGCTCGCAACAGCGCCGTAGCACCATACCAACACCACGAGCAAAATCCAGCCGCCAACGGGCACAACTGCCGATTGCTCCATATTGCGAACTCGCATCGACAGCTGCGCTCGCCCCCGAACTTGCAACGTCCGGAATCGCCACACGACCAACTTCCCATCACCACCGGCCCAATCCGTCCCATCGGCGGTCGCCCGTCCAGCACCAGATCGAGCCACCGTCTGCTTCACCTGCCACACGGGCTCCTCCGCTGGATAAGAGTCGGTCAGCACCGCCCAAATACCATCACTGCAGTTCATCACGCTATAGGAAGGGCCTCTCCTGCCGCGATGGCATCAGATCTGGGCAGCCAGCCTCCAGATCTGGCCGCCTCTACCCCGAGAACATCACTGATGCCAGCGCCATGTCGCCGTACTGCTGGAGAGGAGCTTCGCCACATGAGGCCCTGCCAGATTTGAGGCCCGCCGCCCCTGCCGGCGCCGTCATCGACGCTTCCATCACCAGGCGCAGGTGGAAACCAGTCGAGCTTCAGGGTCTGCCGCTGCATCCCAGCATGCACCCATGTCGAGAGCAGTGCGCTCCGGCGGCGGCGAGGCGGGGAGGACAGGGTAGGGTTAGTGGCGGCTAGGTTTTACGCCGCCGCCCATGTCGCTCGAGCCGAGCGACACGGGGGTTCACGGGACCTGACATTGTGTTTTGAGTATATGGATTTATAGTTCAGCTAACACACCGCTGAGCAACAATTGGAACCATTGGAAAGTTTGAGAGAAGGGAAGGACGAGGCTGATTTGGGGAAGAAGGTCACCGATGTAGCACCAAAAAATTTGGGAGTACTTGAAATGCTTTCGGCGGAGGAAAGATGGAATAATACAATCGAAATAGACTCAATTCCACCAAAATGTGGGCAAACCTTAACTCATCCCCAGGGCGCTAAGACCTCTGTGTAGACTAAATCAGAAAGCCCGTGAATCCCCATGAGCATCACAAAAATAAGTGAAGGCTAGTAAATCCCTAGGAGCAAGAAAGGGAGACTGGAGGCGTAAAGATCACCTGATGGCAATACTTTGACGCAAGTGGCGCCATGACCTCAACATCCATCTCCTGCAGCGGCTGAGGTTGCATCGCGGCGGCATAAACATCCTCCCCAACTCGCCCAGACTCCGCCATCGGGATTTCAGATGTAGAGATGAAAGTTGTAGATGGAAATAGAAAAGCGAGTGTGGTGTGAGAGAGTGTTCAACTACACGAGGTGTGTCTTGTTTTGGCAACAGACTCGTAACACGCGTGAAAGGCAGATAGTGGGTGGCACCGCGCGTGAAGACGCCGAAAGTAGGTAACGGATGGAAGAGAACACAATGAATGGGACATGCGTCTCACCCACACACATAGTGGTCTCTCTTCTGGCCCAAGTCTATTCGTTCAGCCCAATAGCGTTTAAGGTTGGCCAAGTCTGATTGCTTAAAAAATTGACAAGTTAGAAATTGGCACAAGTAGTTTTTATTAGCCCAGGCATCCCTTCTCATTTTTCCATCTTTTTTTTGGTATTTTATCTCCATTTTCACTAAATAATTGTTTATTTTTATCCCTTTTAATAATTTTTTATTTATTATATTATTTTTTGAAGGCTCACGGGAGGACCTACATCTAGAGCTTAAGTTTGCATGTGTCTTGAAGGCGATTTGTATAGATATTGTGGCCATTTGGCAATTCAGATAGTAATTGAATTATTGTATTGATACATAGAACACAAAAAATAATTCAATAATCTAAGAGGGATGCTGGGAAGACAATGAACTGGAACACACGTCTTGTAACCGTAAGTTCTTAGTGGATATTGTCAAGTTTGCGCTACCTTTACTGAACTGCTAAATTCGAACCAACAAGTGGCACCAGCAGGTGTCTGTCTTTCGCAAATAAAGTTCTTCGCTCTAAACGGAAGACGAATATGCACGCATGGCATTTTGTACAGTGTGGTTATGCAATATTATTTGTGCAGCTCATCTGCATTCTCCGAGCTTTAGGCCTATTTATTCGCTCACTTGGGAAGTTGTGTTAAAAAATACTTGGATTAACACCCAAATGAACTTTGGAATAATCTAGTGAATTCAATTCGAGAGCCTGAATTGACAATTGCCATGCATACAGAAGACTAATGACAATAAAACAAAAGAAAGTTACAAATTTTTAATCAGCAGAAAAACTTCACCACTTTCTCAACAATCACGAACCATTGGATCTATATCCAACGTTCACAACTTCATATCCAATCTTGGATTGTTTGTCTTCTATCTCGCACCTGACATTCTCGAGCTCACTCCCCCGCCTCCCGCCCCCTCGAGTCATCCTCAACAACTTCTCTGATGTTGGGTTCACAACTGTTGCCCTTGCCGTACTAACTCATCAACATCATGCTCTCGAATCCCGATCTGGCCCAACTGTCATCTCTCGACATCCACGAAGGACGCCACCATGATCTTCACCTCACTCGTCTTCCGACGACCACTGCTAGGTCAACCTGTCACTCCTAAGGTTTCGAAGTCATATTTATTAGATTAAATCTCCAACTAGACCGATCGAGTGGGCCGAGTCCAGGCCCCATTACCCTGATCTAGGGTAACCAACCAACTATTGATTGTGAAACCCTATCGCAGAACACTAATATATATAAGAAAAGGGAGCCGCCTACCAAGGGGGCAAGACTCTAAGACCATCTGCACTGGCACGCTGTAAAGCGTACTGGATACACTGTTTCACAGAGTAATTTAGAGTATGTACTATAAAAGCTGAAGGAGAATAGTGTATAGAGTATGCTTTAGAGTACGCTGGTGCGGATGGTCTAAAACTCTTCAGATAGAGTTTGATCCCCTTCGATGCTACACCAATCTGATCCCGCTGTTCACGAAGCACGCCACCGCCCACTTCACCTCCATTTTCTCTCAACGACCACTGCTAGGCCGGCCTTTCACTCCCAAAGTCTCGGAGATCCCTAGAGAATATGCCTCAATCCAATGGAGTAGTATCGGTTTGGTTTAAAGCTAGAAAAGTTAATATGGTAACATTGTCTGTTGTTTTGGTCATCTTTTGTATGCTAAACTGGATTATAAAGTACAACTCGGAGAACAATCGTGGCAGATGAGGTGGATTCAGGTCGAACCTGATGCTTAGGTGCGTTGGAAGGGAACCGAGGCGCTGACTGAATCAGAGAGATCAGATATAAGGAGGTTTAGGCTACTCGCACTCGTAAACCTCTATATCGGACCTCTATATCACTATCTCTAAAAGATTCTCAGTTTTACAATTTTATTCTCCGCACTTGTTCACCTCCAAATCGAACCTCTATATCTTTTTCCCTCTCTTCTTCCTTTATTCTATTAACCTTTACCCCCACTTTTCTTTTTCTCCCTCTCTTATTTGCTACCTCTTTCTTTCCGAGGCCCTCTATCTATGGCGGCGTCAGATGTCAATCGCTAAAATAGTGATGCCTTTACAGGCGCTGGTGCGGGGCTCATTTGACGCCTGGGAGTGCTAAGGTTGTCCATACTCATGGACCTCTATATATCACCTCTATATCCCACCTCTAATAGATTCTCTGCTCTACAGTTTTGTTCTCTATGCTCGTTCACCTCTATATCACACCTCTATACCAACTACCATCTATTTTATATTATTTCGAACAACTACCACTTATTTTTATTTTATCATACAACTGCTTATATTATGATTATATTATGTTTGTAATTTATATAAACTCACAAAATTCATTTTTTATTTTCCTCTTTTATTTCTTTTTTTCTGATTTCTATTATTTCCTTCTTTTCCCCTTCTTTTCTATATTTTTCCTCTCTTTTTCATTTTCTTTTTTTTTCTCTCCCTGATTTCTCTCTGGCCTCCACCTGTTCTTTATAGAACATTCCCGGCACTGGTTTTTATTCCCCGTTTTTTTTTTATCTTCTTCTCCTGTTCGTCCAAATCCGTTGAAGCACCGCTCGTCCGTTCTCCCACTCCCCGCGCCTCCTCCCACCGTCCGAGCGTCACCGCTGCCTTCGTGCTCTGTCGCCCACGCGCCTCTGTGCTTCGTCGCCCACACTCCTCCGCCAGATCCGAGCACCACTGCCATGCTTGGAATCTCGCCGCCTCGCCGTTGCCTCTATGCGATGGGAAGCTCGCCGCCGCAGCATCACACTCTGTCTTTCCCCTCATCGTAGCGGCCCCTCTGTCCTCCGGCGTGCTCGCCGTCCTCCTATCGCTCCTCTTCTTCGGCGTCGTCAGATTTGGCGTGCTCGTCGTCCTCCCCGCACCGTGCGGAAGCTTCCGGTCGAGCACGAACCAACCGACGTCGCTTTGGAGGCCGCTACAGTTCACCTCTAAGTTTGGCGATGCTCTGTAGCGGATGCTAGTATAGAGTGCACTATAAAGCTGCCGGTGCGAGTGTGAATAGTAGCTTGAACCGCTAAATTTGTTATAGTGGACGCGATAGAGTCGACCACTGAGCGATCTTAGAGGTCTCCAATAAACAACTCAAATTGAAACCCAAATTCATTTTAGGCCCCGAATAGGACTTATTTTGGACTTGCAGCCAAGACCCAGAAATAGAGGCGTGCGGAGAGGACCTATTCCAACCGGCCGCTTGCTCGAATCAATCTGAAGAGCCGGCGAAGGAAAAGAGGAAAGCGGACGACCGAGCGCCGCCGCGGCGGCGTCGGGGCTGCAGAGGCGGCGACCGGATCGGGTGGAGTCGACGTCGGCGACCACGGATCTTAGATAGTACACATCCTCTTCCTTTTCCCCGTTCATATCCGTCGATTCCCCGGCATGGTACGCCGCGCCCTCGTGTTACTCCAGCGCGCGAGGCGCCTGCAAGGCGTGGCGGCGTGCGCCCGCGCCACCGTCCCCCGCACTTCTCGTCGTTCCAGACGGCGGCCTGCGGCGCTCCTCGTCTCCCCTCTTCTTGTTCGTTTTTTTTTTGTTGCGATGAATTTGGGTGGTTGTAATGGTCGGCATCAGCTTTAGCTTTTGCAGTGGCGGTCGTCGTCGTCCTCGTCCATTCTTTGTTTGGTGCCGAGCGATTATGCGTAATTATTTGCTCCGGCGAGGCTAGACCCACCGCCAGCAGTGGCGAAGCCAGCTTAGGAAGTACCCTGGTGCCTCACCTTTATACATGCATAATTTTTAAGCAATTTTCAGTTAATCTTATGATATTAACAAGGAAAAATTGTATTAAACCCTGGTGCATGTGCACCAGGGTACTTGAACGTAGCTACGCCAGTGCGCACCGGTGATACCGGATAGTTTCCTGGATAGTGTAAATTTAGAGTATATACTAAAAAAGTAGAAGTAGAATAATGTATATAGTATGTTTTAGAGTAATGAGTGCGGATAGCCTAAAAGACGCCGTACCAGTCTCTGTACCCATCCACTCACAATGGGAATTGAACTACAGTACAGGCATACTAGTTTTTCTCATGATGATTTTTATTGTTTGCATCAATTGTCATATGATGAGAGGAATAGTGATGAAACACAAAGATAAAGCTGTTTTTTCGTTAGAAGTGGCAGCAACTACAGTGCAAAAAGGATTATGGTACAAAAATGAGAAAAACAATTCTGGATCGTTGGATCACCATCCGACGGATGGTGATACTTTTTCAGTTAGTTCCCTCCACTACATACAACTGTATGGCATTATTTTCTTTTAATCTAATCACTCTGATGGAGGGGGCTAACTGAAAAATATCACCAACCATTGGATGGTGATCCAGTGATCCAGAATTATTTTTTGCATTTTGCACCATAATTGTTTTTGCTTTGGCACTGTAGTTGCTGCCTGCTAGAAGTAGAATGCTGATAAACACAAAGTTAGACAAATATTTGTAGCCAACATTAAGTTACACGAAATAATTTCTTCTCTTAATTCATATCAATTCTACTTTGTTGCCCATCTAAAACAATTCTATTTTTTCTGCTGAAGCCTGAAGTGTGTAGTTTTTTCTTTTTCTTTTCCTGGAAAAGGATTTTTGATACATCCATCAATCAAGTTTAGCAAGTAGAATGTTATTCCATTAAAAGTAGAATGTTTCACTTAGGTGGATGATCTAGATGTCCCCATTCCTTCTCGCTATATTCAACCAGGTTCCGTCATTTGAAAACACAGCTTTGGATATGCTGTCATCTTTGACGAAGCAGGAACATTATATATAAAATTGACAATTCATGATGTTTTCTCGTTTGAGTTATTGGATTCCATATGCCTAGTGCCTTATCTATTTACATATTTGGTACTCTCTTCCTGGTGATTGCTAATTGCTCTATGGAAATTTTGCTCATTGCTCTATTACTTTACATATTGGACTGATCCATTATTGTTGCTTACTGTGGTTCTGCCTTGTTGTGAGCCTTGCTATATTTTGAGCTGTGACTTAGACCATGATTTGTACAGTATGGATAACCTGTCCACGGAAGATGAACTTTTTGGACAGCAGCCACAACAATACCACACACAGAATGAGTGGAGCTCCCTCTTTCCTGCGTTTGAGGTAAGATTTTGTACTTTGATTCAATGTTATGATTTAGTACAAATACCATTCATGCACCTGTAATATGTAATTCTTACTGCCTGTACAGTCTGGGAATGGAACTGAAGGTGCTAGAGTTGAACTGTCTGTTGACGTGGTACCAGCCGGATCAGGTGCTAAACAAGTGAGGCAGAAAAACATTGCCCGCAGAGGAGGTGCCTTCACACAGGACGAGGACAAGATAATTTGCTCAGCCTTCCTGAACATTAGTAAGAATAGAAGGGGTTATTACAGGAGAATCCACAAATATTTTTGTAAGCACAAACCAGAAGGTTCGTCAAGAAGTCAGTTGGCCATCCAACATAGGTGGCAGCTTATCCAGAAGGGGGTTCACGAATTCTGTTTGTACAAAGCAGCAGTGGATAGGAGGAACGAGAGTGACAAGTGTGAACAGGACAAAGTTAGTTCCATACACCACTGTTTTATCGTATTCAAAACTTAATTCTATGCGCTGCAATAATTTTTTGAATGTTATGACAGATTGAGGAAGCAGTGAAGATGTACGAGAAGAACAAGTCGTTCACATTTATGCATTGCTGGAAGTTGTTGTATAAAGAGGCCAAGTGGAACGACCACATGCTGAAACTTAACCGGCCGTTACCAAGTATGAAATCTGTACCAACCTCCCAGGCCAGTTCTGACAATGGCAATGATGGTGTTGATAGACTCGAAGGTTGTGACAGTGCAAAAAAGCGGAGGAACAATGAAGGGGACGCTGTTTGGTCAAATACCACGGTAGATGTGTTGCAGCAGATTCATGAAAGGAATGGGAAAACAGAAGAGAAGCAGGAACAACAGTTGCAAGAGATACTAACCATGAAGAGGGATAAAATGAAGCTTAATGAGAAAATGCACGACCTTCAAAAAGAAGACATGGAAAAGAGGAAGAGATTGGAGGAAGAGCAGTTTATTCTCACTAAGAAGGACATAGAAGTAAGAGCAAAACAAAGTGAGGCGCAATTGCTTGCGGTAGAACTTGACATCATGAGGGCAGACTTAGACAAACTTGCACCACCCGCAAGGGCGTACTACATCGCGATGCAACGACAGATCATGGAGCGTAGAGCAATGTTTTCAAGTTGTCCAACTAGTCGCGATTAGTCGTCCATATCGATTGCCTGAAGGTCGATCAGGGATAACGACTCAATCTGGGTGACTAGGAAACTAGTTGTTCGACTAGTCGGACGATCTAGGCGACTAATTGGGCGATCAGGATGACTAGGTCAGGGAATGTTGCTGTTTTTGAATCTGTTGCTGTTTTTGAATCCCTTAGAAACTTAGAATATGCTGTGCTTTAGAATATTTTATAAACTGTTTTAGACTACCAGAGTCTGAACTCTGAAGTTATCGGAAACTGAAATAGTGAAATCTGAACTTATCTGAATTCCAAAGTTCCGTTCTGAATTCTGAAACTGTAAACTGTTGCTGTTTTGAATTAATTTGCATCTGAGTTATGTTTGAGCAATTAGCAAACCTAGCAATATAGGGTTGACTAGATATTGCCATAAAAAATGGCCAGGACGAATAGAGGACCGATTAGGGTTGACTAGTTCCCCTAGTTGATGACTAGCTGTCCTAGTCAACCTAGTCGGTGGCCAGGCGACTAGGGTCGAATAGTTGACTTGAAAACTTTGGCATAGAGGCATCTCCACCCCTCCAAACTCCGATGAATGAGAGTTGTTATGTTGAGCTGTTGTGTATTGTTGTATTTCATCAATGTAACAAGGTTAGCTGTTGTGTAAAAGGGCAGCCCGGTGCATGTAGCTCCCGCTGTAGGGTCCGGAGAAGGGTTCAACCTATTTGGATATTTTGTACTGTATTTTTGTAAGAAGCTGTTTTCGGGAGTTGAACCCGTTACCTCAATGTTAGCTGTTGTGTACTGTTGAATAAATCAGTAGCCATGTCAGCTGTTGTATTGTTTCTATCGATTATTTTCTTGTAAGTGAATGCAATGTGATTTCTGTTGTGTAATTTTATGGTATGTGAATTCAGAAATTATGTTATGTCAATTATGTATGTGAATTCTGGTATGTGAATTCTTGTTTGGCAGTTGCATTGTATGTGCTGGATTGTATACAATTTCTGGTTTGATATTTCTGGACGAATGAAAGGCTATACAGGTGCAGTAATTATAATGTACAGCTGACAATATAGAGGCTATCAAGGTATTCTTTTGGCCGCTGCATTGTATGTGCTGGAATGTGTACTGATTCTTTTTGCAGCTGCATTATACTGTAGAGCTACCGATATAGACAGTTTTTTACTAGGACTGCTATACAGAACAGAAATCAAACTTGTTGAAACTAAGAACTGCTACAAATAAGAGAATCACTTGTGACAAATACAGGACTGATACTGAAACTTGAACAGAAGAGAACAGCTAGAGATACTGAACGAAACTGTAACAGAACATCTACAATTACATGACTGAAACTTGAACAGAACTGAGACTAAAGAACTGGTACAAATTCAGAACGGAAATGAAACATGCCGAGCGGGAATAAAGCTCCATGGAAGTTTCTTCCCGCTAGAAACGGTTGAAGAAACCCACATTAGGCTATATGATGGAGAAGGTCCAGACAGGAAACCCGAGTACCAGTCCAACATGACCCAAATGTATGAATAAGGCTCCATTTTTAGTTTTCTTGTTGGAGATAGGCTTACGAGTCCTTCTCGGGTTGATCCTCTTCATCAACAGACATCCCGGCCCACTACTTACTACACGAGGAAACCAACCCGGAGAACTTGAGGAAGAGGCCACACGAGCCGGCCCATAAAACGCGCGAAGTCAGGAAGAGCCGAGCTCGAGGCGGGCGGCGGCGGCGGCGAAGCGGGAGGAGAGGTGATGGCGAGGACAGACAGCTGCTTGGCGCGCGTAGGTGCCGGAGTCGCCATCGGCGGCGCGGTCGGCGGAGCCGTCGGTGAGCCCCCCCGCCTGCCGCTTCCCCTCCCCCCACCTAAAACCCTAAACCCTAGCTCTGTTGTACTAACCCTCGCGGGCTAGTTCGGATTAATGCCGTTGGTTGAAGTCGACTAGTGTTCGGTTCGAGGGGTCTTCTCGAGGCAGCTGCTGATCCTTGGGGGTTTGTCTGGTAGGTTTGTGTGCTCTGGATGCGAGTTTCTGCAGGTGGAAATAGACCACTAGATAGGTGCTATGCTTATTGACTTAGTCGATGGAGTTTGTTTGCCCAGTCCTTGCACTTTAAGGGCTGTTGCTAGTTTGATGTACTGAAACTTTTGAGAATTTGCGGGTGTGGTTATTAGTATGTCCCAGGACACCTGCGGTGTCAAAGTTCAGAATTTTCCTGTGTTGCTTTTGACTGTTGATGCTGTCGTGTTAAGAGCCTTGTAACAGAAAGTTAACAGTGCTGTGACATTGTAAGCTGTTTGATTGGTATTATTGTTGAAAAGGTACCGTTCCAATTCCACTTGGTGGTGGTTCTGGACTTTGGGTGTGAAGAGAATACATATGTTTTTTTTAGAGTACATATGGTGGTTATTGTTGATTCTAAGGTTGGATTATCGGTCATGGTTATTGGTGTATTAAGATCCAGTTTGGTACAGTTCTAGATTCATCTAGAATCAGAAACGTTTTAGTTTGAATCTAGAAATGGTTCTCAACATGAAACAAAATCACTTTAGAAACCGTTTGACTACTGTGGTTCGAGTTTTAGCGTAAAGAGGACCAAACATGAATTGACCCAAATACTCTTGGCTGTTGTATGGTTTTATTAGATAGAAGCAGTCACATTCAACATAGGTGAATTTTATTCCTTTTTATACTAACAGAATATGTGTAGTATACTAGTATGAGACATCAGCCTTGGATATTGTTGAACCAATGAATCCACTTCCTCTCAGCACCACAATTTAGAACCAAATTGGGGCAATAGTTCAAAACGATGGAGAAAAGCAACATCAGATGCTAGCGACAGGTAGCGCACCTTTGGTGGCTACTGCGAGTTGTAGTGAAATTCCGCGAATAAGTTGCGGCTCGAGGGTTGGAGATTTTTCTATCAGGGCGCGAAGCGATAAGGCGGGCAGGTGGTGGCAAATCTTCGTAATTTTTCTAGAACTTGGATCCGAGTTACGATTGACCGAAGCATTCCAAAGTGTGGAACACCTTTTCAAGTGTTTCACCTCCTTAGTTCAAAAAAGTGACGTTCTGGGTGATTCTCCCCTGAAATGTTTTTTCCCCAAGAGTTTCAAGTGATTCTACCCAGAATCAGAAATGTTTCTCCAATCCAAACGGTACCTAAACCTTTTAGTATCTGGCGCTCATCTTGGTTAGTCTTTACTTTTGAGTTTTGTAAGGCTGGAAAGATGCTCCTACGGAATTGGGTTTAGTGTACGCTTTTTCCCTGGTGTATGTTAAAGGGCTTGTGCTTCTAGATGGGTGCATGACATCATCTATTTCTTCACCGCTAGTTCAACAACACTTATGGAAGTGCTGATCTCAATATCTAGCTCTAACAGAAAGCTGCTTATAGCTAGTTCTCAAATTGCTCTCAACCCTACTTCCTGGAATATGGATAACAAGAAAATAACTGGCATGCTTTATCCAATTTCTGCTTGTGTAATATATCTGAATACCAGGTTAATAATTTGCTTGTTTACTTCTTTTCGCACAGGTGCTTGCTATGGGACGTTCGAGGCATTCAGATACAAGGTATGCTCTATGCTAAACAGTTTTGTTCTTTAGAGTTTATACTCAAAACTGCTTTGTAGTAGCAACTCTGTTTGATTCTTCAGTATTATGGTTTTGTTGCATTCTTAATGAACTACATTCAGATATTATCAGTTACTGATTCCTCTAGTGACTAAAAGAGTGAAGTAAAACAGCTGCCCCATCCTTCCCGATGCAAAATATTTATGTTCTGAGCTTAACGCTATGTCCTATCCTGGTGCTACTGTTGTTTCTTCTTTATGTCATTATTACCTGGGACAAATGAGTATGTTGCCTGTCCTTGACATGCCATTTAATGTGTCTTATTGGTGGTACTTTACTGTATAGAACTCGTGGCATAATGTAGCTTCTATTGGTTTAATTAACAATCGAGTTACGTATGAAATAGAAGTCTAATTTTTTTTGTTATTTTAAGTCCTAACTAGTGTATTATGTTGTTCCGTAGGTCCCTGGGTTGCTAAAGATCAGATACATTGGACAAACTACTGTTGGCAGTGCTGCAATCTTTGGGCTCTTCTTGGGGGCTGGGAGCTTGATACACTGTGGAAAATCTTACTAAATGTGTCCTCAGTTTTTCAAACACTTCAGGAGTTGATGGCTTCAGAGGATTCTACATTTTGAACACTGCCCCCGGTGGCCTGGAAGAACCATCTACGGAAACATTTATTTGATGTTTATGTGTAATTTAACAGCTAATAGCTCAGAATTGCAACAAGCAAGTTCTGATATTCACTCAGTCTTGATGTATTGGTCTTGGCGTGGAAATAAAATCCATTTTATCTGTACCGGTCAATGCTGTTTTTCTTGTTGCATCTAGGTCCTGATGTTTTCCACTGGGACTTCTTACACAACTTGTAAGGATGTACTCGCTGGCTCAATCAAGCACAATGTGTTTTCGAGGGCAGCCTGAGCTCCCTTCAGCATCTGCCCAGGCCTGAAGACAGGAATCTGGAAGTAATTTTCAGATTCTACTGTTTCCTTTATGTATTTTAAAAGGATTATATTAGTTGGCCTACCCTTCTGGCTGTTAGAATTAATGGGCTTGACCCAACAATAATTCAGAAATAATTCCTAAAAAACCTCAAAGACCCATTAAGGCAAGAGAGGGTGGTGCTGTATGGATAGTCCCACATGGGAAGTGGAAGATGAGGAACTCCTACATATGAGGGAGGTTGTTCTTCTACTTATTGAGTGAAAGAGTGCAGAAGAAGAGAGAAGTGGCTCACGTGCGCTCCTCCTCTTGGCCACGCCCTGCCCGCACACGCGCGCACGTGTTTATGTGAATTCGAGCTTCGAGTCGAGCCCATATTTTATATTTTTGCAAAAAATTAAATTGGGATTTGGGCTTTTGTGCTTCCGTGACTGAGTCTAAGTCGTTGGAGACGGACGCATCTACGACTCGAGAGTCGGATCGGATGCGGATCTACCGGAAACCGAACCACATCCGCAAGACTCTATAAATACGGGTGTGTAGAGGTAGGGCAGATCATCCCACGATCAGATCGTTCCCACATTCGCGTTCCTTGCGCTACTTTCTAATCTACTCTATCCCGAGTGCCGGCGTGCATCGATGATCGGGAGACCAGGTCTTCGGAACCGCTCGCCCTTGCGATCCTTCAGCGGGAGAGTGCGGATAAGGTTTTTGGAAAGCGCTTCGCGCGACTGCTCGCGTTCTTTATCACGGGTCATCTACCGAAGAGATCGGACGCTGCAGCCCAACATCGTCACCAGAGTCTGCAACAGTGTTCGCCGTCAAATCTACAGCAGTTCCTCCGGCTTCAAATCGGTGCGCGTTATTACTCGTTCGTCAGCCTGTCGGTGTTAATCGCTACTGTATTTTCGCGTGTTTTTTTGGAATTGTTCAGTAAATTGTCTCCTATTTTCTAACAATCCAAAAACCTTATCGGGCAATTTTCTGAGTTGAACATGATGACTTTAGCCGATGCACTTAGGATAGAGAAATTCTCTGGCGTGCACTTTAAGAGGTGGCAAGTTAAGGTGACGCTCTGGCTCCAGTAACTTAAGATCTTCTGGGTAATTGAGGGCAGACCTCAAGATCCTTTGTCTGTTGAAGAACAGACGAAGTTTGAGGAATCCAATTCTACTCTGAAAGGATGTATCTTAAGTGTTCTTGACAACAAACTTTGTGATGTCTATCTGATAGTCACGGATGGTAAGGAGCTCTAGGATGCACTTAATGCTAAGTATGGTGCAGCCGATGCAGGCAGTTAACTGTATATCATGGAAAATTTTCACGACTATAAGATGGTTAACAACCACCCCGTAGTTGAATAAGCTCATGAAATACATTGTCTCGCGAGAGAGCTAAACTTTCTTAAGTGTCCTTTACTCAACAAATTTGTGGCTGAGTGCATTATTGCAAAGTTACCTCCTTCATGGAGGAACTTCGCCACAACTCTCAAACACAAGAGATAGGAAGTATCAGTTGAAAACCTGATAGTATCTCTTGATGTTAAGAAGAAGGCTCGGGCTAAGGACGCTACTGAGAAAGGAGGTGAGGGTCAATATAGCGTCAATGCTAATATGGTGCAGAAACCCAATGTCAAGAATAAAGGGAACAATAAGTCTCAATTCAAGCCAAACAAAACTAATGCTTTCAAGAAAAAGAAGTCAAATAAAGCCAATGATGACTGCTGCTACACCTGTGGGGAGCAGGGACATATTTCTAAGGACTGTCCTGAGAGGGCAGACCGTAGAGGGAAAAATAATGTCAACATCATGATGTCTAGCAATGCAGATGGGTACAGTAAATTTTTATTGTTCTTTTTGTTTCTCAAACACCATCTTGGTGGTTTGATACGGGTGCTAATATTCATGTATTTTCTGACATGTCCATGTTTACTTCTTACCAGTTCGTCCGAGATTCTGTCGTCCTAATGGGGAATGGATCACATGCTTCTGTTCGTGGTGTTGGCACGGTCGATCTGAAGTTTACTTCGGGAAAGATTATCCAGTTGAAGAACGTGCAACATGTCCCTACGATGAATAAGAATCTTGTTAGCTGCACCCTTCTATCAAGAGATGGGTTTAAAGTAGTTTTAGAGTCCAATAAAATTGTTGTGTCGAAGCATGGACAATTTATTGGTAAAGGCTATGAATGCGGAGGCTTGTTCCACTTTTATCTTTCAGAGTTTAATAATAAATCAGTAAACCATATTTGTGGCAGTGTTGGTGATGATGTGAGTGTTCGGCATTCTGTTTATGTCACATTAATTTCGATTTAATAAATCGGCTATCCAGTCTCAAATTAATTCCGAAATTCACCATTGTCAAAGGCTCTAGGTGCCATAGTTGTGTGCAATCAAAGCAACCTCGAAAGCCTCACAAGGCAACTGAGGAGAGAAACTTGGCACAATTAAAACTCATACATTCTGATCTATGCAAGATGAGCAGTGTGTTGACAAAAGGTGGAAACAAATATTTTATAACATTAATAGATGATTCTACTAGATTCTGCTATGTTTACTTGTTGCAAACTAAAGATGAAACTTTAGACTACTTTAAAATCTATAAAGTTGAAGTAGGAACTCAATTAGAGAGAAAGATCAAACATCTTAGGTCAGATCGTGGTGGCGAGTATTTTTCCAAAATTTTTGATGATTTTTATGCTGAACACGGTATTATACATGAGAGGACGCCTTCCTATTCTCCCCAATCAAACGGGGTAGCCGAGAGGAAACCGTACATTGTGTGACTTGGTGAATGTCATGTTAGACACATCTGATTTATCTATGGCATAGTGGGGGGAGGCTCTATTGACTTCATATCATGTCCTAAACCGCATTCCTATCAAGAATAAAGAGAAAACCCCGTATGAGTGGGTTGGAAAAAAACCATCATTTTCATACTTGCGTACTTAGGGATGTTTGGCGAAGGTCAATGTTCCAATTACCAAGAAACGCAAGCTAGGACCAAAGACTGTGGATTGTGTCTTTCTAGGCTATGCTCATTGAAGCATTGCATATAGATTTTTAGATACATGATATGAATGTTGATACTATCATGGAATATCGTGATGATACATTTTTTAGAATATTTTTCCTATGAAAAATATGCATAACATTGCTAGGATCTCTTCTGAAATTTGTCTTGCATCCGCCACAACTAGTGAGTTTCTTGATACACCGTTTAAGAGTGTCCCAAAGGAGAAACACAATGAAATAACTTAGTCGAGTAAGAGATCACGGATTGCAAAATCCTTCGGTGATGATTTCATTGTGTACCTTGTGGACGATACTTCTAAATCTATAGCAGAGGCATATGCATCACCTGATGGAGATGACTGGAACGAAGCAGTTCATAGTGAGATGAACTCAATTCTTTCAAATAGAACTGGGAAGTTAACTGAACAGCCGTACGGGTGCAAACCAATAGGCTGCAAGTGGGTGTTCAAGAAGAAGCTCATACCTGACGGTACTATTGAAAATTACATGGCGAGGCTAGTTGCAAAGGGCTATACTCAAAAGGAAGGTGAAGACTATTTTGACACCTATTCACCTGTTGCTAGAATGATGACAATTTGTGTACTACTTTCTTTGGCTACCTCTAATGGTCTAATCATCCATCAAATGGATGTGAAGATAGCTTTCCTTAACGGATAGTTGGAAGAGGAGATTTATATGGAACAACCTGAAGGGTTTGTAGTAAAAAGTAAAGAGACAAAGGTGTGCAAATTATTGAAATCTTTGTATGGTCTGAAACAAGCACCTAAGCAATGGCATGAGAAGTTCGACAGTACTTTAACGTCTGCGGGCTTTGTCATTAATGAGGCTGATCAATGTGTACTATCGTCATGGTGGGGGCGATAGCGTGATATTATGCTTATATGTGGATGATATACTCATTTTTGGTACGAGCATTGATATAATTTCTGAGGTCAAGTCTTTTCTATCAAGTGTTTTGATATGAAAGTTCTGGGAAAAGCTAATGTTATTTTGAATATTAAGATGAATAAGGATGAGAGTGGGATTACTTTAAGTCAATCTCACTATGTTGACAAAATCTTGAGTCGGTTCGTCTTTATGGATAGCAAGATTTCTCCAACGCCTTATGCTCCCAGCGTGATACTTAGAAAGAACAAGAACGAGTCAAGAGATCAACTTAGATATTCTTAGATGATCGATTCACTCATGTACTTAGCAAGTGCAACCTGTCCTGATATCTCGTTTGCTATGAGCAAACTGAGCAGGTTCATGTCAAACCCAGTTATAGATCATTGGCATGCACTTGAAAGGGTTATGCACTACTTGAGAGGTACAATGAGTCATGGAATTCACTATAGTGGGCATCCGTTCGTGCCTGAAGGATATAGTGATTCAAACTAGATCTCTGATGTTGATGAACTCTATGCCACGAGTGGATATGTGTTCACTCTAGCTAGTGGTTCTATATCATGGAGGTCTTGCAAACAAAACATTTTGATGAGGTCAACCATGGAAGCAGAACTCACTGCTTTAGAGACAACAACTGCAGAGGCTGAATGGCTGCGAGAACTCTTGATGGATTTGCCTGTAGTTGAGAAACTATTGCCAAAAATCCTTATGAACTGTGACAATCAGACGGTGATTGTCAAAGTGACCATTTCTAAGGATAATGCAAAATCATCAAGACATGTTGAGAGATGTTTGAAATCTATTAGAAAAATGAGAAACTCTAGAGTTATTACTGTTTCGTACATACAAACAGATAAAAATCTGACAGATCCCTTCATGAAGGGTCTATCACGTAACGTGATAAAAAGTGCATCGAATGAGATGGGTTTGAGACCTATTGATGTGACACCATAGTAGTAACCCAGTTTATGTGATCGGAGATCTTGTGAATTAGGACATGGGAAAACAAGCTAATGGTTCACCAAGGAGAGTACTTCTTTTAGACCCTCTCTATATGAAGATGCACACTTGTACTCTCAAACTGTATGGCAGGTTGGCGATTTGCCTTAATGTGTTTGTGTTGGCTATGTGTAGCAAAGATGTCATCCTATAGGTCAATCTTGAAGGAAACACACCTATATGGGTTCTGACTGTCTAACGTTGTAGTTTATGAGATTTGGATCTCTGGAAAGCTCATGAAGAGACAAGGGAGTACGACGCATATGCTCCACCCGTGGGGTAGACTACTGGTAGTCAAGTACTGGTAATGATCTTTGAGTGAAGTCAGTTTGCACCAAACGTGCAATTTGAGGCGTAGTCCATTGTTCAAGTTGTGAGCTGATGAATCTTTAGAATCTAGGCAGAAGTTCAACTTAACATTCTCTCCTGAAACACTAGTATATCAAACAAGGAACGAGAATGACCTCTCTTCTAATGGTTAAGATCTGGTGGGGGACTGTTAGAATTAATGGGCTTGGCCCAATAATAATTCCGAAATAATTCCTAGAAAATCTCAAAGGCCCATTAGGGCAAGAGAGGGTGGTGCTGCATGGATAGTCCCACATGGGAAGTGGAAGGGGAGCAACTCCTACATATAAGGGAGGTTGTTCTTCTACTCATTGAGTGAGAGAGTACAGTAGAAGAGAGGAGTGACCCACGCGCACTCCACCTCCTCCTCGTTCGCTCGCCTATGAAAGTCGCCTAGAGGGAGAGGGGTGAATAGGCAATAAGACCTGAAATGGCTTAATCAAACGAGATTAAAACACTGAGGCCGGACTTGTCTGGACAAGGCCAGACTAGTCCGCTCAGCACAGGGAGAAAACCTAAAAACTTGATTTTTACAAGTTATCTGCGTTATTTAAGTTCACTAAGGATGTATGCAATGTATTGTAACCTCGTACAACTTATATTGACAAGTTAAAGCAATTAGGTTACAAGATTTCAACAAAGATCAATATGAAGAACAATATGAACCCTAAAAGAAATTCTAGTGATTACCAAATGTAAAGGGACACGTGAGACAAGATTTATCCCGTAGTTCAGCTCCACGAAGAAGCCTACATTCACGTTGAGAATTCCACACAAAGACTTGGTCTCACTTGACCCTCTTCTCACAAAGCCACCACAATGGCCGGCTTGGTTTCCACTATATCAAAGGGTAATCACCAAGTTTCTTGGGGCTACTCACAAGTTGAGGCTCCCATAAATGAATACAGCAAGGAGCACACGAAGCTCAACTCACACAAGCCACAAAACACAACACAATATGCAAGAGATCAAACCGAGAACCAAAGCGCGATGATCTTCCTTCACTCTCCTTCCCAAACCATAATCTCTTCAAGATTTGGTTTTAGACGGCTAGTAGGAAGATTAGAAGGCTTTGGAAGGCTCTAGGTCAGTTGTGGCGGCGCTAGGGTTCGATTGTTATCAAATAGGGTCGGTGATCTTCTTTTTATAGGGGTCCCAACAACTAACCGTTGCCACCAGGGCAACCCCGGACTAGTTTGGCACTATGCCACAGACTAGTCCGACCTTTTGGGACCACCGACAATTTCATGTCATCGATCAACAAAACAGATGACGTGCGCACCAGCATTTTAATTTCAAACGGCCACAGACACACGGACTAGTCCGCCCAACAACAGACTAGTTCGAAGTCAGACAGAATGGTTTAGTACATCCGAAAACGGACTAAATTTGGTAGGACCAGACTAGTACGGCCTCTAGGGTAGACAAGTCCGGCCTTCTAGGGTTTTGCTCGGTTTCTCACACTAAGTCTCAATCGGACTAGTCTGTGCCACAATGGACAAGTCCAAACTCTTCCAGAATGCTTTGGTCCATCCCAAAATGGACTACTCTTGGGGGTCCGGACTAGTCCGGCCACTTTGGCGGACAAGTCCGACCACCTGGGACTTAGCTCCAAACTCACTCACCAAGAGAAGAACGGACTAGTTGGTACCCATACGGACAAGTCCGAATTCATCCAGAGTCGTTTAGTCTGACCCATAACGGACTATTCTGACCGGCCAGACTAGTTCGGCCTGAGGCGCGGACTTGTCTGACCTCCTAGTGTTTTCTCTCATTTTGGCTTCTTACTTAGGTTTTTCTCCCAACCACCACTTTGAGTCCTCTAGAATGATCTCAATGCACATGATACAACCACTCTCACATATGATACGACTCATCTAAACTCAACACCATAGAAACCCTAATTTCTAAGCTCGAGCCTTTGACACCCGTTTGAACCTTTTCCTTTTTGAGGGATTTTGTCTCCTTTCAATTATCACACCTGTCTTTAAGATCAACTTAGCTCATTAGTCTCTTAATTGTTGTCATCAATCATCCAAAACCCACAGGGATGCCTAGATACACTTCCAATCTTCCCCTTTTTGGTGATTGATGACAACATATTTAGACTCAACAAAAGGATAATAATTTGTTTTCATAACATGTATGTGTATGAGTAACTCCTCCTAAATGTATGCATTATGAATAAGAGAAATTGAGAGAGTTCTCATACATATACATGTTATGGTGGGGTGCCTAAGTGATGTGCTCATAAATTGTGATAAAGCAACAGGTATGCAAGATATAAACATGTAATTCAAGCATAACATCACAATTTAGACAGAATACATGAGAAACATAGATTAAGTCTTACATCAATTGAAATGAGAGTTTTAAAACATAGTCCAGAGTGGATCAAAAGAGACAACGACATAAAACTATCTAAGTACTCCCTTCCAATCTCTCCCCCTTCGGCATCAAGACACCAAAAAGGAAGAGAGAGAGAGAGCCCTAAGATCTATTCTTCATCATCGTCGTCGTCTTCGTCGTCTCCGCCTTGCCTTTCACTGCCACTCTCCGTGGCCTCCGGGTCATCGTCTTCTTCCTCGGATGGAGCCGCCGTGGAGGTGCTAACTTCACCAAATTGGGCAAGTTCTTCGGCGGTGAACTCTGGGAATGGAGTCATCTCCCCATAACTCTCCGCGGCAGGAGGCATGGGGACTTCGAGCTTGTCGCACATCGCCTTGAGGTACTTCTCTTGGCGATGCTCCATGCAACGTTGCCGAACTTCTGCCTTGCGGCAAGAGGTGAAGATTGTCTTGAAGCACTTGAAGATGCCAGCGCCGGATTGTGATGGAGGAGGAGGTGGAGGTGGCGAAGGCATGAAGCGAGAGGATCCGCGTTCTTCCTTCGAGGGGCAGCTGGCTCCGGAGGCGGGATTTGTGGACGAAGTCTTTTGTGAACAATGCCCTTCTTGAAGTTAAGCCCAGACACCTTCTCGATCATGAACATGATGTAGGGAGCATAGCCACATGATCGATAGAAGTGTGGGAGATGTTGAAGATGTCATCAAAGATGTAGTCCACCACGTTGAAGCGGGCATCTCCATCAATAAATACCATTAAGTGCCTCAAACTTCCTTGAATAATGCCTGCATCTTTATCCCTGGGGGCAATGGTCTTCCGGAGCACACGATTGAGGACACTATAGAAGGGCTTGATGTTCCTTATATGCCCCACCTCATATTGGACTCCATGACTTGGATACATGTAATCCAAGGTGTCTCGATCAACTGGCTTTAGGTTGGAGATGATGATCTCGTTCTCCAGTTGATCTTCCAACTCAAGGAACTGAGCAAACTCGCAATAAGTGGTGGAACATTGCTCTCCATAGGTCATCCATGTGATCCGTCAATCCCCATCGGTGTGGAAGTAGACGGTGGAGTAGAACTGGGCAATAACCTCCACATTCCAGTCATATTGGAATGCCATGAGCTTCTTCAATCCATGGCGCTCTATGGCCTCAATAACAACATTGAAGGCGAAATGATCCTTCTGGGCCATGTAATCCCAATCAATCCATTGTGCATCTATCACTGACGTCTGCTTGGACATATAGACTATCCTATAGTAGTCACAGTGGAAATCACACCAGAAGCAAGGATCTGCGGTGCTCCTCTCGCGTTGATACACATTGATCTTCCTTAACTTCCTCGCTTTTTCAGCCCCTTTGCCTTTGAAAATGTTAGCATCAAAAGGAGCTGAATGGTTGGGGTTCCTTGCGGGTGAGGTCATCCTCAAGGACCAATGGGTTGAGAGGGCCCTTTATTTGCCTTGCTTGTAGGCTTCTTGACATTGGGAGCCTTACTCTTGGGTGCATCAGTCACCAGTGCCTTTCCCTTGTTTTTGGAGCTCCTCGCCTCCTGAGTTCTGGCTTTTTCTCCCATGGTCACAAACCTCTTCTTCTTTGGAGCTGCCTCGGCTGCAGCTGAGTTATTTGCCCCCCTTTGCTTTTTCTTCGCATTTATTGCCTCCAGATGGGATTCGAGGATAGCTATAGAAAGCTATCGCTCCTCACGATTCTGTCGATAGAGTTCTTGTCTTCCCACCTCGGCCTCGGAATTGGAAAGAGGAACCTAGTCAGAATCTGACATCGTCACTGATAAGAATGCAAAGAGAGAGTATATGAGTCCAAAGAAGTAGAGTGTGGTGTTAGAATTCACAAATTCGATCAAGGTTAGGGTTTTCGCTGCGTAACCCAGACCTGTCCGCCCAGTGGCCGGACTAGTCCGCATGAGCCGGATTTGTCCGCCCAGTGGCCGTACTAGTCCGGTTCACACAGTAGTGAAAGTGCATCTAGGACTCTCTTGTGGGTTTTGGATGATTTATGACAAGAAATTGGGATCCTAACCTATTTGTTGAGATGAGTGCAGGCCTATGATAGGAAAATGAGCAAAATACCAAAAAGAAGGAAGGATGAGGAGCAAAGTAGAGATGAGCTCAAAGAAGAAGAGTAATAGATTATTGTGTATGGAGTGTGTTAAGGAAACTCACCCCAAGAGCTCAACCACAATTAAACACACACATTGCACAAAGTTACACAGGACCGAACTAGTCTGATCACAACCGGACTAGTCCGATAACCTTTTTGCACCAGATCGGACAAGTTTTATATCTGTCGGACTAGTCCGATATTCTTCTGACTAGAATCGGACTAGTCCTCCCTAGTATGGACTAGTCCTAAAAACACTTCACAAGTCACACAAAATCGGACAAGTCCGATCATAACCGGACTGGTACGATATTCCTTCTGATCCATATCGGACAAGTCCAATATTTGCACGGACTAGTCCGAAAAACCCTCTGATCTACATCGGACAAGTCCTCCAAGTGCGGACTTGTCATCTAACTCACTTAGGGTTTCACATGTCCGGAAAGGTCCGATGGATATCGGACTAGTCCGAAGATTTCTAGTAGCGAAATCGGACAAGTTCGTTTTCAGCCGGACTAGTCCGATATTTCGGGACACTTAGGATTTGCTACACATAGCACACCGGACTTGTCCGGTGACCACCACGGACTAGTCCGAACTTTCTGAACCCTAACGGTCACTTTTAGAAACCCCATATAAATAGAGGTGCACGACCTTCTTTTGTATTCTCTCGAACCCTAGCGCCATCACACCTCCCAAGAGCCTCAAAAACTACATCTCTCCACGAAATTAAGTGCAACAACGATAAATCCTTTGAGGATTCACTCTAGATCATTGGAGAGACACTTGGAACATCACATTGAGCTCTTGGTTTGATTCTCTAATACACTCCTGCATTTTAATTGTAATCTTTTGAGTGTGTTTTCGGTGGAAATTTGTGTTGTAATCTAAGGGAGCTCTCAACGTGTGAGAAAGCCCCTTGAATTCGGTTATTCACCCCCTTGTGATTAGTGGAAGAGGATTGACCTTTGTGGCGATCCGACGAGGGTAGGGTTGGAGAAGACCCGGTCCTGTTGTGGACTCCTCAACGTGGACATAGGTTGTCTTTGTGGTAGCCGAACCACGGGATAAAACTTTGTGTCTTGTTTTTTTTTGGTGTTCATCATTCTAATTCGTCAATATAGTCTAGGGTTTCATAATCATTACTCATCTTACATTGGATTGTTAAACATAAGATTTAATTGTGATATAATCTAGAATATAACTGTGAAACCTTTATTTGGTTCTATTTTTCCGCTGCACACATAAAAGAAACAATCTAATCGATCTAGCTTAATCAACTTAGTCCGTGAACACTGGACTAGTCCGCACTTTACTGGACTAGTCCGATATCTCTGGTATTGAGCTTGTTGTTGAGTGTTGCAAGATCTGACAATTTTCAAAAAGGCCTATTCACCCCCCCTCTAGGCCCACATTCAATTGGTATCAGAGCGAGGTTCTTCAATAAAGAGTATAACCACTCGAAGAGATCATGTCGGTCATGAAGGACGCCCACAAAATCAACAACCAAGAGGAGGTTAACAATGACAAGACCCAAAAAGTGGAGAAGTACCTCAAAGCCATTCAAGACTTTGAGAACGACGATGAGGAGACGATGGAGCTAAAGGCGCTCCTCAGAAAGAAGGCACTTTCCAAAGGGAAAGTAAAAGTTGAAGAGAAGAAGAAGGGGAGTAGTCACACCGACTACTCCCGATATCCTTTTAACTATGATCGTCTAAATTCCAATAACAATCATTACTTATCTATCCCACTTGGAAAAGCCCCACACTTCGATGGAAGTGGTTACTCAATGTGGAGGCAGAATATGAAAATGCATTTGATTTCCCTCAACCCAAGTCTATGGCATGTTGTATGCACAGGGATAGATATTCCGGACGACGACAAAGAGCTCACCCCAAGCCAAGAGCAGGCCATTCATAGAAATGCACAAGCCGCAGCTGTAATCACCTCCTCACTCAGTCGAGACGAGTTCACCAAGGTGGATGGACTCGAAATTGCTAAGGAGATATGGGATACACTACAAACTGCACATGAAGGTGACCGACATGTGCGTGAAGCAAAGATTGAGATGATCGAAGGCGAACTAGGAAGATTCGCAATTGAGGAAGACAAGTCACCCCAAGATATGTACAATCGATTGAAGACACTTGTCAACAAAGTTCGATCATACGGGAGCAAGAAGTGGAATGACCACGAGGTGGTAAAGCTCATCCTTAGAGCTTTTATGCCTCGCAATGTCATGCTATGCTCCATGATTAGAGAAAGCCCCGGATACAAAAGGATGACTCCGGATGAATTGCTTGAAAAAATCATCAGATTTGAGATGATGGAAAGACAAGCAAAGCACGTCAAGGAAATTGGCGATCTCACCTAAGAAGAAAGGGGTTGCTCTAAAGTCCACCCTCAAGCCTCTATCCAAAGAAGCAAGGGAAGCACAACTAGAGGAAGACAGTGACGACGAAAGCAGTGAGCTAGATGAAGAGGACATGATATTGTTCATGAAAAAGTTCAAGAGAATAATGAAGAAAAGACAAGGAACAAAATCAAGCGAGGGAAAGTAAAAGGAAAGAACAAAACCGAAGTTGAGGCGGGCATGCTACAATTGTGGTGAGTATAACCACTTTATAGTTGATTGCCCATATGAGGAGAACAAGAAGAAGACCAAAGAATCCAAGCCTCAACCTAATAAATTCTTCAAGAATAAGAAGCAAGCCGAACAAGCGCACATTGGGAAGGAGTGGGACTCAGACGATGAGTCCTCATCATCCGAAGAAGAAGAGATGGCTAGCGTAGCCATCGAGAGCACGTCCAAGAAATCTACACTCTTCCCCACACTCGGCGCAAGGAAGGGAAATGGCACTTGCCTTATGGCAAAGGAAGGTAAACGCAAGGTAATCATCAAAACCCCTTCCGTTCATTCCTACTCTAGTGATGATGAAATGAATAGTGATGATGAGGATATGATTAGTGGACTAGATAGGAAAGCTGCAACAAAAATGAAAATTTTTACTTGATCAACTTGTTGAGAAGGAGAGGTTAATTCATCGTCAAGAGGACATGATTATCTCCCAAAAGGAGGAGTATGTCGAACTTGACAAACTTCTAGAACTTGAAAAGGAGAAAAGCAACTCACTAGAGCTTGAGTTAGCTTCAAGCAAGAAAGCTTGCTTGGAGTTAACTGACTCAAATGTTGCAATCAAGGACCAATTTGCTGACCTGATCAAGGTCAACAAGATCCTTGAAGTGCAAGTTGAGTCACTCAAGCTGAGTGAACCTTCCTCCTCTTCAAGTCCACCTTCTCAATCCACTAAAACTGATTTTGCTCATATGTGCACATGTAGTAAAATAGACACCAGTTGAAGGAGAAGTCAACCTCCACAAAGGATAAAAATCCTACCCAATGTGGCATATTTGACAAGGAGAAGATCAACTATGCACGTAGTGCATACTTGGTCCAAAGACCTCCAAATGTCAAGTATGGCATTGGTTACTCTTATGATGAAAACCAGCATGCTGGAAGTCATAAGAATAACAAGGGGAGGATTTCCTTTGTGAAGGAAAGACCCTCTCAAACTCATAAGTCGAAGGGTAAAAACCTGAACTCACACAAACACCGGACTAGTCCGGTGAGTGTTCGGACAAGTCCGGTCCTCCGGACAAGTCCGGCCTTCCAGACTAGACCTGTATACAAACAACAACAATTACTGTTTAGAACCTTTGATGCCTCCTATGTGTTAATGAGAAATAATCTTGGCAAGGTTTATGCTAATTATGTTGGGCCACACCATGGGAACACCAAATCTCATGTGTGGGTGCCCAAATGTATTGTAACTAACCTTCAAGGACCCAAGCAAGCTTGGGTACCTAAAACCAAATCATAATTTGTTTTTGCAGGCCTATTCCCCCGGTGGATCCAAATGGGTGCTAGACAGTGGCTGCACCAACCATATGACCGGATAAAGAAGGATGTTTGTGGAATGTGAAGAGAATGAGGACCCAAACGAAGGCATCTACTTTGGAGATAATAGTCAAGGAAGGGTGCTCGGTACCGATAAAATCGCAATATCTTATACACACACACTTTCTCATGTTTTACATGTTGAATCCTTAGATTATAACCTGCTGTCCATATCTCAACTATGTGACAAAGGTTATAATTGCTTGTTCACTAACGAGGGTGTGACCGTCTCTAAGAGGAGTGATGGTTCCATTGCATTCAAGGGTATGTTGAAGGGAAAGCTTTACCTTGTTGACTTCAAGAAGGATAAAGCCGAACTTGACACATGCTTGATTGCAAAAACCAACATGGGTTGGTTGTGGCATAGACGGCTAGCGCATGTTGGTATGAGGAATCTTCAAAAACTCCTCAAGGGCGATCACATCCGCGGTTTGAAGGATGTTGTTTTTGAGAAAGACAGGCCTTGTGGCGCGTGCCAAGCCGAGAAGCAAGTTGGAGCACCTCATCCCGCAAAGAACGTCATGACTACAACAAGACCGCTCAAACTACTTCACATGGACTTGTTTGGTCCAATTGCTTACATAAGCATCGGCGGTAAAAAATATGGTTTAGTAATTATTGATGACTTTTCTCGCTTCACTTGGGTTTTTATTTTGCACGATAAGTCAGAAACACAAGGAACACTCAAGAAGTTCCTCAAGCGAGCTCAAAACAAATTCTCATCGACAATCAAGAGTATTAGAAGCGACAATGGCACGAAGTTCAAGAACACAGAAGTGGAGGAGTAACTTGATGAAGAGGAGATGGCAAGAACAATGCTCGATGAGTACAAGACCTCGGATCAATTTTGGGCGGAAGCGATTAACACCGCTTGCCACGCCGTAAATCGACTTTATCTTCATCGACTACTCAAGAAGACATCCTATGAGCTACTCACCGGTAACAAACCAGATATCTCATATTTTTGAGTTTTCGGTTCTCCATGTTATATCCTGAACAAGAAGCCTAGGACTTCAAAGTTCGCTTCGAAGTTCGATGAAGGTTTCTTGCTTGGTTATGATTCGAACACTTACGCCTATCGTGTTTTCAACAAGGCCTCCAGACTTGTTGAAATAGCACGTGACGTAGTGTTCGATGAGACTAATGGCTCCCAGAGCAAGTTGATCCATATGAATTAGGTAAAGAAGAAGCTCCTTGTCAAGCATTGAAAAGAATGGCTCTAGGTGAAGTTCGACCACAAGAGCCACCTTCACACATACATGAGGAAGATGAACCACGAGAGGAGACCAAAGATCAAGGGGGAGCTTTAGCACAAGATCAACCACAAGAATACGAAGATGATCAACAAGTCAACGAAGGCAACTACTTAGGGGGAGAAGCAGATGATCATGAAGACACAACTCCTCAAGTGCCACACCCAAGAGTACACCAATGCGTCCAAAGGGATCACCCAATCGACAATATCATCGGTGACATCCAAAAGGGAGTAACCACTAGATCTCGCATAGCTAAATTTTGTGAGCATTATTCGTTTGTATCCTTTTTGGAACCACGCAGGGTTGAGGATGCATTGAAAGATCCAGACTGGGTGGTGGCAATGCAAGAAGAATTGAACAACTTCAAGCGGAACGAGGTGTGGGAACTTGTGACAAAACCCAATGCAAACATCGTCGGCACCAAGTGGGTCTTCCACAACAAACAAGACGAACACGGGGTGGTGACAAGGAACAAAGCACGACTTGTGGCCAAAGGGTATTCACAAGTCGAAGGTTTGGATTTCGATGAGACTTTTTCTCCAGTAGCTAGGCTTGAATCTATTAGAATATTACTTGCATATACTACTCACCATGATTTCAAGTTGTATCAAATGGATGTAAAAAGCGCCTTCCTCAACGGACCAATCAAGGAGGAGGTGTACGTGGAGCAACCACCCGGGTTTGAAGACGAAGAGTTCCCCAACCACGTATTCAAATTGCGTAGGGCTCTCTACGGCCTCAAACAAGCTCCTAGAGCTTGGTATGAGTGTCTTAGAGATTTCTTAATTGAGAATGATTTTCAAATTGGCAAAGTAGATTATACTCTATTTACAAAGAATTTAGACAATGATTTTTTTATTTGTCAAATTTATGTTGATGATATAATCTTTGGGTCAACTAATCAATCGTTTTGTGAGAATTTAGCAAAATCATGATAGACAGGTTTGAAATGTCAATGATGGGAGAATTAAAGTACTTCTTGGGATTCCAACTGCGACAACAAAAGGAAGGGACATTCATAAGCCAAACCAAGTACACACAGGACATACTTAAGAAGTTTGGCATGGACAAGGCAAAGCCCATAAAGACCCCCATGGCAACAAATGGCCACTTGGATCTCAATGAAGATGGACCTAGCGTCGACCAAAAGGTATATCGCTCCATGATTGGATCTCTACTCTATTTATGTGCATCTAGGCCATACATTATGTTGAGTGTATGTTTGTGTGTAAGATTTCAAGCCAACCCTAAGGAATGTCACTTGACAGCCGTAAAAAGGATCTTGAGATATTTAGTTCATACACCCAACCTTGGTCTTTGGTACCCAAAAGGCTCAAAATTCAATCTCATTGGTTACTCCGATGCAGATTATGCTGGGTGCAAAGTAGAACCTCTGGCACATGCCAATTCCTAAGGAGATCCTTAGTTTCTTGGTCCTCCAAGAAACAAAATTCCATTGCCTTATCCACAGCCAAAGCGGAGTATGTTGCACCTGGGAGCTGTTGTGCACAACTCCTTTGGATGCGACAAACTCTAAGGTATTACGGTTACAATATGAACCGTATTCCTCTCCTTTGTGACAACGAGAGTGCCATTAAAATTGCCCACAATCCAGTTGAGCACTCTAGAACTAAACACATAGACATAAGACATCATTTTTTTAGAGACCATTCCGTGAAAGGAGATATAGCCATCTCACATGTCAATACCCAAAAACAATTGGCCGACATATTCACCAAGACACTTGATGAAAAGCGCTTTTGCGAACTCCGAAATGAACTAAATATCCTTGATGCTCGGAGTGTGGCTTGAAAAGTTGCATACCTGTATGAATTCTTCAAAGTATATTGATTGAATTGTGAAAATCAACTCTCTCTCAATTTTTCCTGAAAAACTATGTCAATTACTAGATCTTGGTGAATAATGATCATTGCTTGATTGTTGTATGCTTACTGGTCATATTCATCAAGATCATTTGATTTAATTTGCCTCTCTATTCTCTATTTATGAACCTTCAAATATATATGAATGGGCTATGCAAATTTCTCCTGGTGACCACGGACTAGTCCGTGGTTACCCGGACTAGTACGCACATGCAGACTAGTCCGCAGAGTGCCAGTTAGGTCGGACTAGTCCGATAACAACATGGACTAGTTCGATGTTGCTCTCTGGATGAGTTCGGACTAGTCCAGTCATCTCCGGACTTGTCCGATTTTTCGTGTCCATAACCCTAGCCGCCACCAAACCCTAATCCCTTCATCCTCCACTCTTGCTCACACGTTCTCTCTCCTCCGCTCGAGCTCCCAAGGCGATTTCTTGCTCCCTCCATCAAAAATCTCCGCATTTGGGCGGAAATCAAGCTTGCCCTCTTGAGGATTGAATCTAGCAGACTTGTCCGACCTTCAACACCCTCATCTCCAAGCTTCAATCGATTTCTTCGGTAATTTTCACCCAAACCCTAGAAATCTCGTTTTTCTTCATTATTGGTCGAATAGCCTAGCATCTTTCACTATATACATGCCTCCTTTATGTATCACGTGTATGCTAGACTTATTGTGCATTAGGAATCAGCTTTTGTAAAATCTCTTAGGTTTTTGAGGATGAACACCGGACTAGTCCGGTCCATGAACGGACAAGTCCGGTCCCCCCCGGACTAGTCCGTGCCTGTGCACCGGACAAGTCCGATGTTTCTGAACTCAAAACCTAACTCTTCAATTCCTCAATGCAATTCCTTGCTATCCTTTCATACCTATGCCTTTTATCATTCATTATCATTCTTGAAACTCATTCTTAGGTCATGTCGAGCTCAAACGATGAGGTTTTCGATTTTGAGGCCGAGATGGACCACGAGGTGGCACCTCGGACCTCAACGAGTCTTGGCAAGAAGCACCAAGAGCGACCTACCGAGCTAGCTCTGTCTCCTCCACAAGTTCGGAGGAAAGTGCTAGCGAAGAAGCCGACCTCCAAGGTGCTAGTTTCTAGGGCTACCGCCAGTGGTGGCCCTAGCTCGGCAAGTGCCCGCCTAGCCAAAGGCAAGGGCAAGGGGATAGCAACGGGTCCAGTTGGATCATTGAAGCTGCATGCTCCCAGGGAAGGGGTCCGGGACCCCACTGAAGAAAAGTTCAACGGGAAGGGCAGTGCCTCGATGGCCAAATTCAGAAGCATTGATTGGTATGGTCGACTGAAGCAAGCAACTGATGGAAGATTCTGGTGCAACTTCCATGCTGATTTCTATAGATCGGTGTATCTACCGATGAAGACACCAGCGGTGCGCAGTCAGTGGATCGACTAGGCACATCTTGAGAAGAAAAGATGCTCTGCTTTTGATGAAGTGATTGCAGGAGCTGAAAGACATGGCTTGAAGGATCTCTTTGCCTTCAAGTACAATTTGAATGATGAAGTGGTGGCTCAGTTCTATGCCACCTGCCACTTTGCAAGCGATGAAGAGGAAAGAGTGACTTGGATGACTCATGGATCCAAGTACAATATCACTTATGAAGAATTTGCAAGGATGTTGCATCTTGACACTTCCAGCAATGATAATGTGGTCATCCACAATGTTGGTGTCATTGACAAGGAGAGGATGAAGTTTCTCTATGAGCCCAATTCAAAGTTCATCCCTCCTTCCACAAAGAACATGAAGCCATTCTTTGTGGTGCTAAACAGAGTCTTGAGGAAGACCATTGTCCCTAAGGATGGGGATGCAAGGAGTGTACAAGGGTACCTCTGGACCCTAATGAGGGTCATAAGCAAGAACAGACAGTTTGATGTGTTTGACTACATATGGAACGTATGGTTAACATCTCCAGCACCCCCAACAGGTCCTGTGGCTATGCTCCCTATCTAATGTTTATGATTGAGAAAGTCATAGGGATTGAGTTTGTCAAGGATGTGGAGCACACTCCTTTGAGGCCTCAGAAGCCTCAACCAGTAAATGTCCAAGCTGCTCCCTCGCCGGCCTCCAGTCCCGAGGCACCGGCAAGATCAAGAGAAGATGCTAGAGCTGTCCCTACTTCTAGGGAAGGCCCTCAGAGAGGATCAACTAGTGGGATCCTCAAATATCTGGCTGTCATATTCTCCTCCTGCAAGAAGGCCGAAGTGAAGGCCCACAAGCTCAACCAGAAAAGAAAGGAGGACATGAAGTACATCAAGGCCAATGTGAAGCATATCTGCCAGAAGCTGGAGATCGACCCCATTGGATCTCTAGTGATTTCTGAGGACTCTGACCTGGACTTCACTGAGTTCGCGCCCTTGAACCCCTCCGAGCTTGCCTACTTTGGCATTGGGGGCTCGAGTGGCTCCGTTCCTCCTCCTTTTCCTCCTCGTCAAGCTGAAGATGAAGATGACGAAGACGACGATGAGAGGACCGACAGTGAAGAGTGAAGACCCTAAGACCCTCCTCTCCTTCTTTTTGGTGTCTTGATGCCAAAGGAGGAGAGATTGAGGGGGAGTCTTAGCTTTAGCTGTAGGATGCGAGGAGAGAGCTCTTTTTATGCTTCTTGTCTATTTTTGAGTTTTGCAGTGTTTTAACTTTGTTCCTAAGTTAGTTATGGTTCTGTGATGCAATGCTTAATTAATTTGAGAAGTATTTGTTGAAATCTGTAATCTTGCTCCTGGAATGACATATATGCTTGGCTTTGGTTGATTAATGTAAATTATGTCATTCTCAATGTCCCAATATACTTAGTTATGCATCCCACCATAAAGAATGCACATATGGATAATTCTTTCACTGCTTGATGTATTTTTGACTCATATGTGCATACTTTATGAAAATCTCAATTTTTATCATATTTTGTGAAATCTCAATTGGTTGTCATCAATCACCAAAAAGGGGGAGATTGAAAGTGCATCTAGGACTCTCTTGTGGGTTTTGGATGATTTATGACAAGCAATTGGGATCCTAACCTATTTGTTGAGATGAGTGCAGGCCTATGATAGGAAAATGAGCAAAATACCAAAAAGAAGGAAGGATGAGGAGCAAAGTGGAGATGAGCTCAAGGAAGAAGAGTAATAGATTATTGTGTATGGAGTGTGTTAAGGAAACTCACCCCAAGAGCTCAATCACAATTAAACACACACATTGCACAAAGTTACACAGGACCGGACTAGTCTGATCACAACCGGACTAGTCTGATAACCTTTCTGCACCAGATCGGACAAGTCCGATATCTGTCGGACTAGTCCGATATTCTTTTGACTAGAATCGGACTAGTCCTCCCCAGTACAGACTAGTCCTCAAAACACTTCACAAGTCACATAAAATCGGACAAGTCCGATCATAACCGGACTAGTCCGATATTCCTTTTGATCCATATCGCACAAGTCCGATATTTGCACGGACTAGTCCGAAAAACCCTCTGATCTACATTGGACAAGTACTCCAAGTGCGGACTTGTAATCTAACTCACTTAGGGTTTCACATGTCCGGACAGGTCCGATGGATATCGGACTAGTCCGAAGATTTCCAGTAGCGAAATCGGACAAGTCCGTTTTCATCCGGACTAGTCCGATATTTCGGGACACTTAGGATTTGCTACACACAGCACACCGGACTAGTCCGAACTTTCTGAACCCTAACGGTCACTTTTAGAAACTCCATATAAATAGAGGTGCACGACCTTCTTTTGTATTCTCACGAACCCTAGAACCGTCACACCTCCCAAGAGCCTCAAAAACTACATCTCTCCACGAAATTAAGTGCAACAACGATCAATCCTTTGAGGATTCACTCTATATCATTGGAGAGACACTTGGAACATCACATTGAGCTCTTGGTTTGATTCTCTAACACACTCCTGCGTTTTAATTGTAATCTTTTGAGTGTGTTTTCGGTGGAAATTTGTGTTGTAATCTAAGGGAGCTCTCAACGTGTGAGAAAGTCCCTTGAATTCGGTTATTCACCCCTTTGTGATTAGTAGAAGAGGATTGGCCTTCGTGGTGATCCGACGAGGGTAGGGTTGGAGAAGACCTGATCCTATTGTGGACTCCTCAACGTGGACGTAGGTTGCCATTGTGGTAGCCGAACCACGGGATAAAACCTTGTGTCTTGTTTTTTTTTTGGTGTTCATCATTCTAATTCATCAATATAATCTAGGGTTTCATAATCATTACTCATCTTACGTTGGATTGTTAAACATAGGATTTAATTGTGATATAATCTAGAATATAACTGTGAAACCTTTATTTGGTTCTATTTTTCCGCTGCACACATAAAAGAATCAATCTAATCGATCTAGCTTAATCAACTTAGTCCGTGAACACCGGACTAGTCCGCACTCTACCGGACTAGTCCGATATCTCTGGTATTGAGCTTGTTGTTGAGTGTTGTAGGATCCGAAAATTTTCAAAAAGGCCTATTCACCCCCCCTTTGGGCCCACATTCAAGTAGGAACCCTAATCTTGAGAAATTTTGCAAAATCTATGGATCCGACTACCAAATTCGAGGTACATGATCACAATGATATAGAGAACAACTTTTGTGAAGAGGTTTTTATTAAAATACCTAAAAGAATTGAATTTCAAAGGATTTGGAGTTAGGTCAAGAATACCTCTTCAAATCTTCAAAACGATGCAATGTGGATAAAGAATCACCTTAGGAAGCTTGGGGAAGAGTTCCCATGCACCTAGAGGCTTCAATCCACGGATTGGAATCAAGATTTGGTGGAGGGAATCGAAAATCGCCGATTTGGGGGCAGTTTTCGTGCGTTTGAAGAGAGAGAGAGAGAGAGAGAGAGAGAGAGTTTGAGTGGGAGTGAGGAAGTCGAGGGTTCCCTAGGGAGGTTAAGTCCCAAGGGGCCGGACTAGTCCGATTGAAGACCCGGACTTGTCTGGCCAGCAGACTGGGTCTGAACTTCTCTAAACAGCCGGACTAGTCCGGTCAGGAGGCGGACTAGTCCGGTTCAAAGGCTGAAAACCCATATATATTGAGTTTTCAACGGAGATTTGATCCTTTTGGACTAGATTTTCACAAAAGATCTTTGTAAGCATGGTCAGTAAGCAATCAACAACCAAACTATAACCATAATTCACAAAGATTCAATAATTTCAAAACAATTTGTAGAAAATTGAGGAGGAAGAGTTTTTCACAAGCATGCGTGAATTTTGAAGCACATGTAAGTAAAAATTAGATGTGAAAGACTCAAGCCACATTTTGAGAATCTAAGATATTGAGCTCACTCCTAAGTTCACAAAATCTTCTCTCATCTAGGGGCTTGGTGAAGATATCGGCCAATTGTTTTTCGATTCTCACATGGGAAATTGCAATGTCTCCTTTGATGGAGTGATCTCTCAAGAAGTGGTGGCGGATATCGATGTGTTTGGTCCTTGAATGTTCAACTGGATTTTGGGCTATTTTGATGGCACTCCCATTGTCACATAGGAGGGGTATATGGCGCAAGTTTATGCCATAGTCCCTAAGAGTTTGTCGCATCCAAAGAAGTTATGCACAACAACTTCCGGCGGCGACATACTCCACTTAGGTTGTGGAAAGAGCAATGAAGTTTTGTTTCTTTCAGGACCAAGACACTAGATATATACTAAGGATTTGGCAAGTTCTGAATGTACTCTTCCTATCAACTTTGCACCCCACATAGTTCGCATCGGAATATCCAATGAGGTTAAACTTAGAGCCCTTTGGATACCAAAGTCCTAGGCTTGGTGTGTGAACCAAATATCTGAGAATTCTCTTAGCGGCGGTCAAATGACACACCTTAGGAGCAGCTTGAAATCTAGCACACATACAAACACTAAGCATGATATCGGGCCTAGATGCACACAAGTAAAGCAATGAACCTATCATGGAGTGATATACCTTTTGGTCCACACTTGGACCATCTTCATTAAGATCAAGATGCCCATTGGTTCCCATTGGAGTCTTGATGGGTTTGGCTTTGTCCATGTAGAACTTTTTGAGTATATCTTGTGTGTACTTTGTTTGACTAATGATGTGCCTTCCTTGAGTTGCTTCACCTGAAAACCTAGGAAGAACTTCAACTCTCCCATCATGGACATCTCAAAACTTTCGGTCATTATCCTTGAAAACTCATCACAAAAGCTTTGTTAGTAGAACCAAATATAATGTCATCGACATATATTTGGCAAAGCAACAAATACACATTGAAATGCATCGTGAATAAAGTGTAATCCTCCTTCCCAATTTTGAAACCATTTTGAGTTAGAAAGTCTCTAATGCACTCATACCAAGCTCTAGGAGCTTGTTTGAGGCCATAGAGAGCCTTACGCAATTTGTAAACATGGCTTGGGAATTCTTGATCTTCAAAACCGGGAGGTTGCTCCACATACACCTCTTCTTTGATTGGATCATTGAGGAATACATTTTTGACATCCATTTGATATAGCTTAAAATCATGGTGAGTAGCAAAGTCAAGTAATATACGAATTGATTCAAGCCTAGCTATGGGAGCAAAGGTTTCATCGAAATCCAAATCTTCGACTTGTGAATAACCTTTGGCCACAAGTCCTGCTTTGTTCCTTGTAACCACCCCATGCTCATCTTGTTTGTTGCAGAACACCCACTTTGTGCCCACAACATTTGCATTAGGCTTCTTCACGAGCTTCCACACTTGATTTCTTTTAAAGTTGTTGAGCTCTTCTTGCATGGTCATCACCCAATCCGGATCTCGTAGTGCTTATTTAACCTTGTGAGGCTCCAAGGAAGAAACAAAAGAGTAATGTTCACAAAAATTTGCAACACAAGATCGAGTAGTTACCCCCTTGGAGATGTTTCCAAGGATATTGTCAACGGGATGGTCTCATTGAATGCTTTGATGCACTCTTGGGTGTGATGCTTGAGGTCTTGAATCTTCATATTCATCTTCTTCATTTTCATTGTCCCCCCCCCCCCCCCCTTGATCGATGCCTCCATTTTCATCTTCTTGGAGCGCATGTTGGAGGACTTGAGCTTGATCATTTGGGGAAGAACTTGCTTGAGGCATAGGATGATCACTTGAGTCTTGAGGTTGTTCTTGTGGTCGTATGTCTCCAAGTGCCATCCTTCCTATCACTACTTGTGGAGCTTCTTCTTGATCTAGCACATGAGGATCAACTTGCTCCACTTGAGAGCCATTATTCTCATCAAACACTACGTCACATGCTACTTAACTAATCCTGGAGGATTTGTTAAAGACACGATAGGCGTAAGTGTTTGAGTCATAACCAAGCAATAAACCCTCATCGGACATAGAAGCGAATTTCGAAGTCCTAGGCTTCTTGTTGAGGATGTAGCATTTGCTCCCAAAAACACAAAAATAAGAAATGTTGGGTTTGTTACCGGTTAGGAGCTCATAAGACGTCTTTTTGAGAATGCGGTGAAGGTACAACCGATTTATGGCATGATAAGCGGTGTTAACCGCTTCCGCCCAAAACCGGTTCGACGTCTTGTATTCGTCAAGCATAGTTCTTGCCATCTCGATGAGGGTCCTATTCTTTCCCTCGGCCACCCCATTTTGTTGAGGGGAGTAGGGGGCCGAGAACTCATGCTTGATGTCTTCTTCATCCAAGAATTCTTCAACTTGAGTATTCTTGAATTTGGTGCCATTGTCACTCCTTATGGTCTTGATACTTAAGGAGAACTCATTTTGAGCCCCCCTCAAGTATTTCTTGAGGACACCTTGAGTCTCACTCTTATCATGCAAAAAGAATACCCAAGTGAAACATAAAAAATCATCAACAATAACAAGACCATGTTTGTTACCACTAATACTTATGTAGGCGATTGGACCGAAGAGATCCATGTGTAGAAGCTCCAATGGTCTTGTTGTCGTCATGATGTTCTTGGATGAATGTTGAGTTCCAACTTGCTTTTCGGCTTGACATGCGCTACATGGCCTAACCTTTTCAAACACAACATTCTTTAAACCTCGGATGTGCTCGCCCTTAAGGTGTTTTTGCAAATTCCTCATTCCAACATAGGCTAGCCTTCTATGCCAAAGCCATTCCATGTTAGTTTTTTTCAATTAATTATGTATCAAGTTGGGATTTATCCGCGGAGAAATCCATAATATAGAGCTTTCCCTTGAGTATACCTTTAAAAGGAATTGAGTCATTACTTCTCCTTGTGACGGTCACACCCTTATTAGTGAATAAACAATTATAACCTGTGTCACATAGTTATGATATGGACAAGAGATTATAATCAAGGGAATCAACATGTAAAACATTAGAAAGAGTATGATTAGGGGATACAACAATTTTATCGGTGCTAAGGATTTTTCTTTGGCTATTGTCCCCAAAGTAGATACCCTCACTTGGATCTTTATTTTGTTCATACTCCACAAACATCTCTCTCTCCGGTCATATGATTAGTGCATCTGCTATCAAGAACCCACTTGGCTCCACCGGAGGAGTATGCCTACAAGAAAGATTTAAGCCTTGGCTTTAGGTACCCAAATGGTGCTGGGTTATTTGATGTTAGTCAAGAGACACTTGGGCACCCACACACAAGGTTTAGGACTCTTGCGGTGTGGCCCAACATACCTAGCATAAGTTTTACCAAACTTGTTCCTCAATAACACATATGAAATATAAAAATCGTGGAACAAGGAATGAGGTTCCTTCTTAGGCATTTTAGGAGATGTAGCAATATTATTTTCCTTATTGTTGTATGAACCTCCTTTGACAAAAACAATCAAGTCTTTGCCATTTTTGGGAGTCTTGACATTTTGCCTACTCTCCCTAGAATAGCCAAGACCATCCTGGACAAGGGGATGTCTTGTGTTGGTATATGTACTAAGTACATATGCCATCTTCTTCTTATCAAAGATGCCACCTTTCGGTGCTTGGTTGTTTTGTGCCAACTTAAGCTCATCTTTAAGTTTTAGAATCAAGTTTGAGTATTTGCAAGGTTGAGGTGCTTCGGATTTGACATTTGTGGAAGGTGAGCTTGTAGAGAAAGAAGGTGCATTGACCTTGAGAGACTCCACTTGTGTTTCAAGGATCTTGTTAACTTTTGTCAAGCTAACAAGTTCATCCTTAGCACGATTGTAGTGTTCTAAAGGTTTGAGCAAGTTTCCTTGCTCAAAGCGAGTTCACGCTCAAGTGCCTTGCTTCTTTCCCTTCAAGCTCCAAGAGCTCCTCAAACTCTTGACATCTCTCCTTTTGTTGGATGAGCATGTCCTCTTAACGGTTAATGAGCTCTTCCTTTTCAAATATCTCATCCGTCAACAATCTCAATCTTTTCAAAGTACTCTCACTCATATCCTTAATCATATGCTCATTCTCACTACTACTATCAAAATCATCATGCGAAGAAATTGAAGAAGAGGATTTAGATTTGACCTATTTTCTTCCCTCCTTGACTATGAGGCAAGTTTGCCTTGAGTTCTCCAAGTTTGGTAAGATCTTGTTCTCTGCAGTTGACTTCTTCATAGCGATAGTTGCTATTCCCTCTTCTTCATCGGAGGAGGATTCTTCATTTGAATCCCACTCCTTTCGAAGGTGGGCATGTCCTGATTGCTTCTTCTTCTTGAAGTACTTCTTCTCTTTGGACTTGCACCCCTTCTTCTTTTTGTTTTCCTCATGTGGGCAATCCACAATGAAGTGGCCATACTCCCCACAATTGTAGCAATCCCTCTTCGATCTTGTCTTGGGCTTGTCTTTGCTCTTGCTTTCATGATTGTATCCCCCCCCCTCTTTCTTCTCCACATCCTCTTGAAATTGTTGATGAAGAGTGCCTCTTCCTCATTAGTGTTGGGGCTCTCTTCATCACTTTCTCCCTTTTCTTGAGATCTTGAAGATGTTGTCTTGAATGCAACATCTCTTTTCTTGGAGGAGGAGAGCTTTTGTAGATCATTGTAGAACATAACTTCTTGCTCCATCATCTCATGATTGATGATCCTCCCTTGCACTTCTTCGGGAGTCATCTTATGGAATCTCAGACTCTCATGGATTAGTGAGCAAAGAGTATCATTTCTAGGTCTGAATGCCCGAATCATCCTCTTTACCACCTCATGGTCGGTCCACCGGGTACTTCCATAAGATCGACTCTTTTTTATGAGGGTCTTGAGGCAGTTGTACATATCTTGGGGAGACGCACCATCCATGATAGTGAACCTCCCAAGTTCTCCTTCAATCATCTTGATCTTTGCCCCCCCGTATGACACGGTTGCCCTCATGAGCCGTCTTGAGGGTGTCCCACATTTCCTTGGCCACCTCCAATCCTTCAGTGCAGCTGAACTCCTCTTGAGTCAAGGGGGAGGTGATTACTCTGACAGCTTGAGCATTGCGATGGAGGAGGACGGCTTGCTCCGGAGTAATGTCTTCCTCGTTCTTGGGAAGCTGCACACCTGTCAAGACAATTTGCCACAAGCTAGAGTTTAAGGAAATGAGATGCATCTTCTTATGCTTCCACATAGAATAGTAATTTCCATCAAATTGAGGAGGTTTACCAATAGGAATAGATAAATAGTGGTTGCTAGCAGTTAATCACTAATAGTTATAAGAATACCAGGAGTAGTCTTATGAACTACTCCCATTGTCGATGTTGATTGGAGTGATCGGCTTGATTTCCCTCTTGGGAACATTGAGCTTCCCAGGAAGCCGCGTCTTGAGTAGAAGAACTTTCTCATCATCATTCGGATCATCTTGAAGAACATCGATGTTCTTCGTCTTTATGTCAACGACAACCACCGAAATCTCATCGTCTCCCCTTCCGGCCATTTCCTCTCCGAGTTGTTAGACTCTAGGTGGAGAGGCATGCTCTGATACCAATTTAAAGTCGCCTAGATGGGGGGGGGGGGTGAATAGGCAATAAGACCTGAAATTGCTTAATCAAACGAGATTAAAACACTCAGGTCGAACTTGTCTGGATAGGGTCGGACTAGTCCGCCAGTACAGGGAGAAAACCTAAAAACTTGATTTCTACAAGTTATTTGCTGAATTTAAGTTCACTAAGGATGTATGCAATGTATTGTAACCTAGTTCAACTTATATTGATAAGTTAAAGCAATTAGGTTACAAGATTTCAACAAAGATCAATATGAAGAACAGTATGAACCCTAAAAGAAATTCTAGAGATTACCAAATGTAAAGGGACAAGTTAGACAAGATTTATCTCGTGGTTCAGCTCTACGAAGAAGCCTACATCCACGTTGAGAAGTCCACACAAGGACCGGGTCTCACTTGACCCTCTTCTCACCAAGCAACCACAATGGTCGGCTTAGTTTCCACTATATCAAAGGGTAATCACCAAGTTTCTTGGGGCTACTCACAAGTCGAGACTCCCACAAATGAATACAGCAAGGAGCACATGAAGCTCAACTCACACAAGCCACAAAACACAACACAATGTCCAAGAGATCAAATCGAGAGCCAAAACGCGATGATCTTCCTTCACTCTCCTTCTCAAGCCCTAATCTCTTCAAGATTTGGTTTTAGAGGGCTAGTAGGACGAGTAGAAGGCTTTGGAAGGCTCTAGGTCAGTTGTGGTGGCGCTAGGGTTCGAGTGTTATCAAATAGAGGCGGGGGGACTTTTTATAGAGGTCCCAGCAACTAAACGTTGCCACCAGGGAAACCCCAGACTAGTCTGGCCCTATGCCATGGACTAGTCCGACCTTTTGGGACCACTGACAATTTCATGTCATTGATCGACAAAATAGATGACGTGCACGCCAACGTTTGAATTTCAAACAACCACTGACAACACGGACTAGTCCGGCCAACAACGGACTAGTCCGAAGTCGGACAAAATGCTTTAGTCCGTCCCAAAATGGACTAAACTTGGTAGGCCCGGACTAGTCCAGCCTCTAGGACGGACAAGTCCGTCCTTCTAGAGTTTTGCTTGGTTTCTCACACTAAGTCTCAATCGGACTAGTCCGTGCCACAATGGACAAATCCGAACTCTTCAAGAATGCTTTCGTCCGTCCTAGAACAGACTACTCTCGGGGGTCTGAACTAGTCCGACCACTTTGGCGGACAAGTTCGGCCACCCGGGACTTAGCTCCAAACTCACTCACCAAGAGAAGAATGGACTAGTCCGTACCCATATGGACAAGTCTGAATTCATCAAGATGCGTTTAGTCCGACCCATAACAGACTATTCTGACCGGACAGACTAGTCCGACCTCCTAGTGTTTTCTCTCATTTTGGCTTTTCACTTAGGTTTTTCTCTCAACCACCACTTTGAGCCCTCTAGAATGATCTCAATGCACATGTTATAATCACCCTCACACATGATACGGCTCATCTAAACTCAACACTATAGAAACCCTAATTTCTACGCTTGAGCCTTTGATGCCTGTTTCAACCTTTTACTTTTTGAGGAATTTTGTCTCCTTTCAATTATCACACCTATGCTTAAGACCAACTTAGCTCATTAGTCTCTAAATTGTCTTCATCAATCATCCGAAACCCACGGGGATGCCTAGATGCACTTTCAGCCTCACCACACCCCACACCGCACACGCGCGCGCGCGTGTGTTCGTGTGAATTCGAGCCTCGAGCCGAGCCCATATTTTATATTTTTGCAGAAAATTAAATTGGACTTTGGGCATTTGGACTTCCGAATTTTGGGCTTCCGAGACTGAGTCCAAGTCGTTGGAGAAGGACGCGTCTACGACTGGGGAGTCGGATCGGATGCGGATCCGCCAGATCGCAACTGAACTACCTCCGTAGGACTCTATAAATACTGGCATGTGGGGGTAGGGCAGATCATTCCACGATCAGATTGTTCCCACATTCACGTTCTTTGCGCTGCCTTCTAGTCTACTCCATCCCGAGCGCCGGCGTGCACCGACGATCGGGAGAGTAGGTCTCCGAAACTGCTCGCCCTTGCTATCCTGCACCGGGAGAGGGCGAATAAGGTTTTTGAGAAGCGCTTTGTGCGACTGCTCGCGTTCTTCATCACGTGTCGTCTACTGAAGAGATCGGGTGCTACGGCCCAACATCGCCACCAACGTCTGTAGCGACTGTCGCGGTCAGATCTACAACGGTTCCCCCGGCTTCAAATCGGTACGCAATATTACTCGTTCTGTCAGTCTGCCGATGTTAATCGTTGCTGTGTTTTCATGTGTTTTTTTCATAATTGTTCAGTAAATTGCCTCCTATTTTCTAACACCAGCTCTGATGAGAATCTGCTTATTGCATGCGAGCAATGTCAAATAATTGAAGAGTAACTGAACATTAGAGAACAATTCTTACATCCCCAAACGTTTGTCAAAAATGAATTAAAAGACGACAAACTTTGAAGATGGAATATAAATTAGTGCACCGGTTGATTATATATGTCATCCAACAGATAAGTTTGTTTAAATTTGTGACTCACGTACCCGAAGGATGAGTCGCCTGATGGCTGGCGACTAGTACCTATTTTTATAGAAAAAAGTCTATTTTACTCCCTCCAACTATGGTATAGGTCCAAATAACCCCCTGAAGTATCACTTGATTCATTTTACTCCCATAATTTGCTAATCTAGTTCATTATACACCCTAAACCAGTTTTCTAATCCCGCATTGCTGACATGGACCGGGATTAGAGGTGGATTGTACACATCATCGAATGAGGTGGAAAAAAGACCATGTAGATGATGGAAATCAAGAACATGTTGTCTACTGACGTGGCAAATCGACTGACATTTTACGCGACAGCGGTGTGAGCTTTTCATGGTCATGGACCGCTTGCTACTTGAGTGCGAGTAGCAGTGAACGAAATTAAAGGCACCAAAGCTAGCCAAAACAAATTCCATAGTCATGGCCTGTCTGGCCGTCAACCGAGGACCTTCACCATGGCCGCTGACGTGCGGCGACGGTCGAAGAGCCGTTATGCGCTGGCGGCCGACCTCCGACCCCGAGATTGGGGATTAGATTTAGATTTCAGGATACAATATGGTTTGTGTCGGGAGAGCTCTACGTTTCGTAGTCGTAGGTACACGAACAAGGAAACAATCGGTGAATACAGGCCAATAAGGCCGACATATGAGGTCGACCATAATGAAATTAGCCCACGTCAATCTCCAATATCTATTCAAAAGACGATCTCATCTTTTCTTCACTGCAGCTGGTTAGTAGTGCCATCAGCTACATGGCCTTTTTTCCACCTCATTTGAGGTGTACAATCCACATCTAATCCCGGTCCAAATTAGTGAAGCGGGATTAGAAAACTGGTTTAAGGTGTATAATGTACTGGATTAGCAAATTATGAGTGTAAAATAAACCAAATGATACTTTATGACGTTATTTGGACCTATGCCATAGTTGGAGGGAGTAAAATAGACTTTTTCCTTTTTTATAAATGTTTCAAATGACTTTCCATTTTGTAATTACAAATAAAATATTACTTTTTTGAAAAGTTCTCCTTTTCACTTGCAAGAAGGGCTAGAAAATATAGCCGTTGAGCTCGGCTCGGGCGTCGCATTCGCTTTGCTCCTCCGTCTTATTTTGAAACCACACCGGCCGTGGCTTTCGCTTTGCTCCGTTTTCCCGCTTCCGCTCCCTCACAGCACCCGGTTCCACCGCCGCCGCCGGCTGCTCCCGCGGCAGGATCCCGTGCCCAACGCACATAGTCCGTCGGGATCCGAGACCACAAGGCGCTTCGAGAGGTTAGTCTTTCGTAAGATTCCGTGATCTGGCCCTCTGTTCAACTGTGGTGTGCGAATTTTGTCGTCATGTTCGTCGCTTCATGCTCCGTCTGATCCGGTCGGGTGCGCTGCTAGTACTACCCCTCATGCTGGGATGGATACTGGTGCTTTTTCTCCGAATCCCAGACCTGGCGTGGCCGAAGTACGGCGTCTAATTTTCGGGCCAATTTGTTGCGCCGCGTCGTCGATGGGCGTTAGGGTTTGGGCGTTGGGGCGTATTTGTAGGTGCTCGCTCAAAATTCTAGCTGGCTGTTCTCGCTCTCTTGACTCCGAATTTTGGATTTCATTTGCTGGGATAACAACTAGATTTGCACCTGCAGAAGCAGCAACGAGGCTTCTTCTCCGAAATCATTTTGCGTCCCTTGTGGTTGTGGCTTCTAGTTTTGAGGGGAAATATAACCGTCGCTTTTGCTGGAGTGAGCAAGGCTAAATGGTTGTAAAATATTGTCTTGTGATGTTGTGATGGAGAAAGTGTAACAAAATGGCTCAACTGCTCGCTTGCTGCTACTCTAGTATGATGCTGTACTGAGCTACTTTCGGCAATATACCCATGCACTTTTGTGCTCCTCCATTTGTGTTTGATTTGATTTGCTACAATTATGGTATGCAAGGTACCTAATACATGATCTCGTCACTGTAGTGCTTGAAGCTAAAATGAGTGAGGGGACAAGTACTCAGCTGGACCATGAGAAAGGGCTCACTAACGAACCAAGTAGCCCTGAAACTGTACAGAAATTGAAAATTGACATGGAAAATTCTGGAAGCAAAATTGAATCGCCCACTCCAGAGGAGCCTGAATCTAAAAGGATAGGGGATGATGTCAGTTCACTGGCAATGAATTTGCTTGCAGAAAGGTACAGGGATATATTTGCTGGCCAGCTGTTGGAAAATGAGGATGAAACTGACGATGAAGAATATGATGCATCTGAAACACATCCAGAGGATACACCTATTGAACTTCTTGAGAGGTGACCTATTACTGTTTGTTTGCTTTACATGCACAAAAGTTCTGCCTGACAGTGATTATTGACAACACATTCTTGTTTACAATGGCAGGCACAAGATTTTGCTTAATTTTTTCAATCAAATGGAGAGTTCCATAAGGTTGCTGCGCCTGAGGAAGATGATGGTCACTTTTAAGAACATCACAACCCAGGTGGAAGTACTCACAAATAGGTAATAGCGACAACATAAGTCTCTGTCTTGAAATTCATTATCTATTATATGCTTTCTTTCTTTTTTCAGTCGGATGATAACTTTTCTGCATTACAGGAAGTTCCTGTACAGTCATTTGGCGCAGATGAAGCACTTGTTTCCAGAAGGAATCCAGATAAAGAGGATACTCTTACATGATGAGAAAAGTCTATGCATGTATCCGGAAATGGAAATTACACTTGTCATGGATGTTGTTGAATGCAAAAGTGCTGACCAGTCTCCATCCATGGCTATTTGTGAGGCTTTTTACTCAAAGCTATTGGGTTTTTTGGACGCTCATCATAAGGTACTAAAAACTTCATTAACTTGGTATTGCTCAGTTAGCACATTGCTTTCTCTGTATGATATTCCCCTTATGTTAATTTCAGTGCCTCAACTGATGTCCTGTATTTTCATCTCAAGTGAACCTATATGTGCTCTCATAGGGTAGCATATATGCACTTTTCTTTATCATGTCAATCTACAATGCCCTAAGCATTTTCATTGCAATTGTAATACTTGCAGGATAAAGAAATTCCTGAGGCTATCTTACCAGAACCCTTCAATTCAAGACCACAGGAAAATCTATATTTCAGAGCACATAATGGACATTCTATGGAGTCAGCTCTGCATATTTCCACTGAAGATGGGTTTTCAAATGCTTCCCACTTCCCACATTCATTTCAAAAACTCATATCCCAGAAAATCATTGCTAATGGGACTGAAAAGACTGAATTGTTATCTAATCCAACAGAACTGAGCTTGATGTGTGCTCATGATACAGAAGGGCTAAACACAAGTCCTAAAAAGCAAGACAAGCGTATGCCGTATCAACTGAAGTCTGAAATTTCTGCTACTCCAAACCGCCATTCAATCACTTGCTGTCAAGAGAGTACACCGAAACAAGGGACCTCAGATTTACCATTGATGATTGAAACACCAGCAATGCAGACACCAGAAAGGCCATTGCCCACTCCACTTGACAAACTTGAGACCACATGCAAACACATTTCTGAACCACGATCAGCCAGTTCAGCTCGAAGAACACTGATGATGTACTCACCATTAAAGCTTGAAGGAAGCGCTGCTTGTCATGATGTAAACACTGTGAAACTTGAGGTATCTGCCAAAAAAGGCCTATTCTCAGAAGAAATATCTACTTTTGCAAATCTGCTGGAGGTATGTGATAGTTATTCTTATTCCATCACCTGTACATTTATTTCCATTTGTGCATTGATTTGTATATAGCTGCATGTTGGAAGGGCCTAAATGCCAGATTGCAATATCTAAATAGAAAATGATTTTGCTTGGATACTTACTTCTTAAAAGCATCACTTTGCAGTGGAATAACTATGAAGTCTCTTCCTGCCTTCATTTATAAAGTTTTCCTATCTTTCATGACTTTGTTGCATGACCGATACATAGCTTTAACAGCTTTAACGCGGACCAAATTGACCTTTTTATGTGCCTTCATGTAGCACAATAATCAAGATTTAGGTATATGCGACTGTTCAATAGTATCTAGAATGTTGGCAGCGCAGTAGTCAGTGCTAAAAGGAAAGTGAACCAGACATTGGACTACCAGTAACCAACAGTATGCTGCCAATTTTCTATTCCCTGAGGCACATTGATAGTTGTGTCTGATGGAATGCTTGTTTTTCCCCATCTGGGATGCAATATATAAGGGAAAATATCCTGTCCATCTTAATTTTCCATGTAGACCATGGTTTATGACTATTGTAGTTGATAACACACTTTTAGTTCTTTTGTTATATCAGAAGAGATAACTGGATGACATTACAAGCAAAATTCACTTGCCTGCTACATATTTTAAGATGAACTTGCTCCTTGCAGGATAATGATCCCGTCTATTTTACTGGTGAAGGCAAAAGCAATCAACTTCCAGAAATCCATGAAAAGCTAGCCTCTTTACGTGCCACATTTGACATTGTGTGTGATTTTGCACGATCTGCCAAGAATTCACTAATCACAAAACAGGAACTCTTTCACTATATTCTTGCCAACAACTTGGAGATAGAAGAGACTGGTAATGATGGTTAATGTAACAATTCAACTTTTTTGTACTTGATCTTTAAGTTGTTTTGACTATATGGTACCTTCTTTTTTGCTCTCTCTATAACCTGACAGGGGAGGTAGACGAACATTTGCGTATATTAGAAGATTTAGCTCCTGATTGGATATCTAAGAAGGTACATGGTGGAGGAATACTTTACAGGCAAGTATTATGAGCTAAATGTTAAGCATACTTTTTAAGGCATAATTTTGCGCACATGTCCTTTTAATGGATAATGATTGCAAAGCAAACATACTTTTGTATCTTGGGAGATTTTTGAGAAGTACTAATACAACTTTTTATCCATGAGCAGCATTGAGCAAATATCAGATCAGAATTCAGTCCGGGCAAGGCTTGTTGAAGTCATATGACATAGCTACCATATGTATAGAGCTGGAGAAGCAAATGGATTTATTCTCTGAGGTACTGTTTTCTGCTTTTACTGCTGGAAGCCACAGAAGCAAATGGGTTCCTCAACCACTTGTACTTTAACTCTTTGTGTAACTAATCTCCTTGCAGACTGCTCATTGAATAATGATCCAATGTCAAAATGGTTATGGAAGCTGAAGTCGCGCCATGGAATAGTTTTGCAGCTGTACTTTTTGCTTATTTTGCCTGCACGGACGTGAATGATATTTTTGTGGTATCAACTCTGTCTGGTCGAGAAAAGGTCTCTTTTTGCTTATTAGTCCATAAATGTAGCACCAGATTTTGTATGGAATTCAACTCTCTGTCTGGTCTAGGAAAAGCCACTCGAGTTTATATACAACGTCAGGTTATTCTCACTTGAAAAAAAAAAACAGTGTTGCTTGATGCGAAAATTCAATTCTTTCTGTAGAGAACTGGTCGCTTAATATGTATTTTCAGAATCTAGACGTAATATGTGGAGTATACGTGGCATGATATATTTTTATAGACAATGATGACAACATAAACCATTATAACTTGACTGTTTATTGAGTTTGATAGGGGCAACGCCGCAAGAGTCTCCCTGCTAGCGCTGGTGACCACCCCGGTCCTGGCGGCCACCTTCACCAGCGCCGATGACCACTCCGGTCCCAGCGATCCCCCCCTCCCCTCCCCGACCCTGGTGGCCACTCCGGCGCCGACGGCCAATGCCCCCTTGCCAACCACCCACAATGACCCAAGAGCTCGATCATGGTGTTCCAGTAATTGAGCTCCTCTGTTTGCTGAGGACCTGAAGACCTCCCTTACGAGATGGAGTCAGTCACCATGCTTCTGCCCTCCCTCCCCAGCTAGAACTTTGGAGCAGGACGTGCCTTTGAAGCCCTAGCGCTCACCAGATTCCATTCGTCGGTCAACCACCTTTCAACCTCTCCCTCTGGCTCGTTCTTTCTCCTCGTGGTTTTTCGTCGTTTTTCCTTCTAACTCACAGAAGAATTTGTGGGTTGGGCTCTCAACTCGGTCTTGGGTGGTTCTCCTTTCGGCTTTCATGTTCGTTTCGAATGCAATCGCCATTTCTGATTCTTTGTTTCCTCGAAGAACATTGGGTTGCTGGTCTTTTCTCTCAAAAGAGCAGTAACAAAACACTTTGACCTCTCCTTCCATCTGTGGAGAGATGGTGGAGCAGATTGGCGCAAGGAAAAGGCACTTTGGGAAAAGGAAGAAGACAATCCTTGGACAGTGGTCTCATATCAAAAGAAAGCACATTCAGGAAAAAGGTCAAGCCAATATCCTTTACTGTTCAAGAAGAACCCTTCTCTGCCGCTGAAGCATCCTTCTCCAACCGATCGCTCGTGAATGTAGGCCTAGAGGGGGGGGGGGGTGAATAGGCCTTCTGAATTTTTGTCAGATCCTGCAACACTCAACAACAAGTTCAATACCAGAGAAATCGGACTAGTCCGGTAAAGTGCGGACTAGTCCGGTGTTCACGGACTAAGTTGATCAAGATTAATCGATTAGGTTGATTCTTCAATGTGTGCAGCGGAATTACAGAATCAAACAACAGTTTAACAGTTGTATATTGGATTGTATCACAATTAAGGCTTGTGTTCTACAATTTATTGTAAATTGAACAATGTGTATCAAACCCTAGAGTAAGTAGATCAATTTGAGTGATGAACACAAAAAGGACAAGACACACGATTTATCCCGTGGTTCGGCTACCACAAAGGCAACCTACATCCACGTTGAGGAGCCCACAAAAGGACCGGGTCTTCTCCAACCCTACTCTCGTCGGATCGCCACGAAGGCCAACCCTCTTCCACTAATCACAAAGGGGTGAATAACCAAATTCAAGGGACGTTCTCACATGTTGAGAGCTCCCTTAGATTACAAATCACAATGCCACCAAAAACACACTCAGAAATTACAATTGAAACGCAGAAGTGTGTTAGAGATTCAAACCAAGAGCTCAATGATGTGTGCCAAGTGTCTCTCCAATGATCTAGAAGTGATCCTCGAAGGATTGATCGATTTTGCACTTAATTTCGTGGAGAGAGGTGGTTTCTGAGTCTCTTGGGAGGTGTGACGGCGCTAGGGTTCGAGAGTTTGTAAAAGTGGGCTATGCACCTCTATTTATATGGGGTTTCTAAAAGTGACCGTTAGGGTTCAAAAAGATCGTACTAGTCCGTGGTGGTCACTGGACTAGTCCGGTGTGCTGTGTGTAGCAAACCCTAAGTGTCCCGAAATATCGGACTAGTCCGGTCGAAAACAGACTTGTCCGATTTCACTACTGGAAATCTTCGGACTAGTCCGATAGCCATCGGACTTGTCCGGACATATGAAACCCTAAGTGTGTTGGATGACAAGTCCGCACTTGGAGGACTTGTCCGATTTAGATCAGTGGGTATTTCGGACTAGTCCGTGTAAACATCGGACTTGTCCGAAGTGGATCAGAATGAATATCGAACTAGTCTGGTTAACAACGGACTTGTCCGATTTTGTGTGACTTGTGAAGTGTGTTGAGGACTAGTCCGCCCTGGGGAGGACTAGTCCGACTCAAGTTAGAAAGATATCGGACTAGTCCGACAGATATCGAACTTGTCCGATCTGGTGCAGAAAGGATATCGGACTAGTCCGGTTGATATCGGACTAGTCCGATCCTGTGTAACTTTGTGCAATATGTGTGTGTGCTTAAATATGATTGAGCTCTTGGGTGTGTTTTCTTAACAAACTCCATACACAATAATCTACTATTTCTTTTCCTTGAGTTCAAGTTCATTTTGCTCCTCGTTATCCCTTCTTTTTGGTATTTTGCTCATTTTTCATTATTGGCCTGCATTCATCTCAACAAAAAGGTTAGGATCCCAATTGCTTGTCATAAATCATCCAAAACCCACAAGGGAGTCCTAGATGCACTTTCAATCTCCCCCTTTTTGGTGATTGATGACAACCAATTGAGATTTCACAAAATATGACAAAAAGAGATGAGATTTTCATAAAGTATGCACATATGACTCAAAAATACATCAAGCAGTAAGAGAACTATCCATATGTGCATTCTTTATGGTGGGATGCATAACTAAGTGCATTGAAACATTGAGAATGACATAATTTAAATTGATGAATCAATACAAAGTACATATGTCATTTCAGGAGCAAAATTGCAGATTTCAACACATATTTGCAAATTAATTAAGCATTTCAACACAGAAGCATAGTTAACATGTAAACAGCGTTAAGGCATTACAATCACAAAGAAAGATAAAGAGAACTCTCTCCTCGCACCCTACCACAGCTAAAGCTAAGACTCCCCCTCAATCTCTCCCCCTTTGGCATCAAGACACCAAAAAGAGAGAGAGGAGGGTTCTAAGATCTTCACTCTTCAATGTCGGTCCTCTCGTCATCGTCTTCATCTTCTTTGCTTTCCGCTTGACGAGGAGGAGAGGGAGGAGGAGCGGAGTCGCTCGAGCCCCCAATGCCAAAGTAGGCAAGCTTGGAGGGGTTCAGAGGCCCGAGTTCGGTGAAGTCCGGGTCGGACTCCTCAGAAATCACTGGAGATCCAATGGGGTCGATCTCCAGCTTCTGGTAGATTTGCTTCATATTGGCCTTTATATACTTCATGTCCTCCTTTCTTCTCTTGTTGAGCTTGTGGACCTTCACTTCGGTCTTTTTGCAGGAGGAGAATATGGCGGTCAGGTACTTGAGGATCCCACTAGTTGATCCTCTCTGAGGGGCTTCCCTAGAGGTAGGGACAGCCCTAGCACCGCTTCTTGATGTTGTCGGTGCCTCGGGACTGGAGGCCGGCGAGGGAGCAGCTTGGACACTCACCGGTTGAGGCTTCTGAGGCCTCAAAGGAGTGTGCTCCACATCCTTCATGAACTCAATACCTGTGACTTTCTCAATCATATACATGAGGTAGGGAGCATAACCACATGACCTATTAGGCATGCAGGATATGTTGACCATATCATTCCAAATGTATTCCGCCACATCAAATGGGCGGTCCTTGCTTATGACTCTCATTAGGGTTCGGAGGTAACCCTGCACGCTCTCAGCATCTCTATCTTTAGGAGCAATAGTCTTCCTCAGCACTCTGCTGAGGACCACAAAGAATGGGTTCATGTTCTTTGTAGAGGGAGGGACATACTTTGAGTTCAGCTCATATAGGAATTTCATCCTATCCTTCTCCATGACACCTATGTTGTGGATGATCAGCCTGTCATGTCCAGAGGTGTCCAGATGTAGCAGATTAGCAAAGTCCTCTTGATTGATACTATACTTAGATCCGTGTGTCATCCAAGTAACACTCTCTTCATCCTCACTTGAGAAGTGGCAAGTTGCAAAGAACTATGCAATCACTTCATCATTCCAGTGATGCCTGAAGGCAAAGAGATCCTTCAGGCCATGCCTCTCAACTGCTGCAATGACTTCATCAAAAGCTGAGCACTTCTTCTCAAGGTGTGCCCAGTCAATCCACTGATTGCGCACCACGGGGGTCTTCATCGGTAGATACACCGATTTGTAGAAGTCTGCATGGAAGTTGCACCAAAACCTTCCATCGACAGCTTGCTTTGGCCTGCCATACCAGTCAATGCTTCTGAACTTGGCTGAAGAATCACTGCCCTTGCCGTTGAACTTCTCCTCAGTAGGGTCCCGGACCCCTTCCCTGGGAGCATGGAGCTTCAAGGGCCCGACTGGCCCCGTTGCTATCCCCTTGCCCTTGCCCTTGGCTTGGCGGGCACTTGCCGAGCTAGGGCCACCACCAGCCTTAGAGGCTGGCACCTTGGAGGCCGGCTTCTTCGCCAGCACTTTCCTCTGAACCTGAGGAGGGGAAGGAGCAGGCTCAGAGGGTCTTTCTTGGCGCTTCTTGCCAAGACCTGTCGAGGACCGAGGTGCCACCTCGTGGTCCAACTCGGCCTCAAAGTCGGAGATTTCGTTGTTTGAGCTCGACATGATCTGAGAATGATTTTGCAAGAATGATGGTAAGTGATACAAGGCATAGGTATGAAAATATAACAATGAATTGCATTGAGGAATTGAAAAATTAGGTTTTCAGTTCAGAAACATCGGACTTGTCCGGTGCACAGGCACGGACTAGTCCAGAGGACCGGACTTGTCCGTACATGGACCGGACTAGTCCGGTGTTCATCCTCAAAAACCTAACAGATTGGTCAAGGGATGATTCCTAATGCAAATCTAGTCTAGCATACACGTAGTACATCAAATAAGCATGTATCTAGTGAAGGATGCTAGGCTATACGATCAACAATGGAGAAAAACAAGATTTCTAGGGTTTTGAAGAAAGTTACCGAAGAAATCGATTGAAGCTTGAAGGTTTGGGGGTTGGAGGCCGGACAAGTCCGCTAGCTTCAGTCCCCAAGAGGTCAAGCTTGATCTCCGCCCAAATGCGAACTTTTTCGACGGAGGGAGCAGAGAATCGCCTTGGTAGCTCGAGCGCAAGAGAGAGGAAGGCGTGAGCAAATGTGGGGATGAGAAGATTAGGGTTTGGTGGCGGCTAGGGTTATGGACACGAAAAATCGGACAAGTCCGGACATGACCGGACTAGTCCGAAGTCATCCAGAGAGCTATATCGGACTAGTCCGTGGTCTATCGGATTAGTCCGGTCTAACCGGCACTCTGCGGACTAGTCTGCAAGAGCGGACTAGTCCGGGTAACCACGGACTAGTCCGTGGTCACCAGGAGAAATTGCATAGCCCATTCATATATATTTGAAGGTTCATTAATAGAGAATAGGTGGGACAAAACAAATCAATTAATCTTGATGAATTTGACCAGTAAGCATACAACAATCACACAATGATCATAATTCATCAAGATCTAATAATTGACATAGTTTTTCGAGAAAAAATGAAGAGGGATGATTTTCACAATTCAGTCAAAATTTTGAAGAGGTCATACAAGTATGCAACTTTTCAAGCCACACTCCGAGAATCCAGGATATTTAGTTCATTTCGGAGTTCGCAAAAACGCTTTTCATCAAGTGGTTTGGTGAATATGCCGGCCAATTGTTTTTGGGTGTTGACGTGTGAGATGGTAATGTCTCCTTTCATGGAATGGTCTCTCAGGAAATGATGTCTTATGTCTATGTGTTTCGTTCTAGAGTGCTCAACTGGATTGTGGGCTATTTTAATGGCACTCTCATTGTCACAAAGGAGAGGAATACGGTTCAAATTGTAACCGTAATCCCTTAGAGTTTGTCGCATCCAAAGGAGTTGTGCACAACAACTCCCGGCTGCAACATACTCCGCTTCGGCTGTGGATAAAGCAATAGAATTTTGTTTCTTGGATGACCAAGAAACTAAGGATCTCCCTAGGAATTGGCATGTGCCGGAGGTGCTTTTTCTATCTACTCTGCACCCGGCATAATCTGCATCGGAGTAACCAATGAGGTTGAATTTTGAGCCTTTTGGGTACCAAAGACCAAGGTTGGGTGTATGAACTAAATATCTCAAGATTCTTTTTACGGCTGTCAAGTGACATTCCTTAGGGTTGGCTTGAAATCGTGCACACAAACATACACTCAACATAATATCTGACTTAGATGCACATAAGTAAAGTAGAGATACAATCATGGAGCGATATACCTTTTGATCGACGCTAGGTCCATCTTCATTGAGATCCAAGTGGCCATTCGTTGCCATGGGGGTTTTTATGGGCTTTGTCTTGTCCATGCCAAACTTCTTGAGTATGTCCTGCGTGTACTTGGTTTGGCTTATGAATGTTCCTTTCCTTTGTTGCCGCACTTGGAATCCCAAAAAGTATTTTAATTCTCCCATCATTGACATTTCAAACCTGTCTGTCATGATTTTGCTAAATTCCTCATAAAAAGATTGATTAGTTGATCCAAATATTATATCGTCAACATAAATTTGACAAATAAAAAGATCATTATCTAAGTTCTTTGTAAATAATGTATAATCTACTTTGCCAATTTGAAAACCATTCTTAATTAAGAAATCTCTAAGACACTCATACCAAGCTCTAGGAGCTTGTTTGAGGCCGTAGAGAGCCTTACGCAATTTATATACGTGGTCGGGGAACTCTTCATCTTCAAATCCGGGTGGTTGCTCCACGTACACCTCTTCCTTGATCGGTCCGTTGAGGAAGGCGCTTTTCACGTCCATTTGATACAGCTTGAAATCATGGTGAGTAGCATATGCAAGTAATATTCTAATAGATTCAAGCCTAGCTACTGGAGCAAAAGTCTCATCGAAATCCAAACCTTCAACTTGTGAGTACCCTTTGGCCACAAGTCGCGCCTTGTTTCTTGTTACCACTCCGTGTTCGTCTTGTTTGTTGCGGAGGACCCACTTGGTGCCCACTATGTTTGCATTGGGTCTTGCCACAAGTTCTCACACCTCGTTACTCTTGAAGTTGTTCAATTCTTCTTGCATTGCCACCACCCAGTCCGGATCCTTCAATGCATCCTCAATCCTGCGTGGTTTCAAAAAGGAGACAAACGAGTAATGCTCACAAAAGTTAGCTATGCGAGATCTAGTGGTTACTCCTTTTTGGATGTCACCGATGATGTTGTCGATTGGGTGATCCCTTTGAATGCATTGGTGTACTCTTGGGTGGGGCACTTGGGGAGTTGTGTCTTCATGATCGTTTTCTTCTCCCTCTGAGTGGTTGCCCTCATTGACTTGTTGATCATCTTCATACCCTCGTGCTTGTGTTGAAGCTCCCCCTTGATTGTTGGTCTCCTCTTGTGGTTCATTTTCCTCATTTATGTGTGAAGGTGACTCTTGTGGTTGAACTTCACCTAGAGCCATTCTTTTCAATGCTAGACAAGGAACTTCTTCTTTACCTAATTCACATGGATCAACTTGCTCCTTTTGGGAGCCGTTAGTCTCATCGAACACTACGTCACGTGCTACTTCAACAAGTCCGGAGGCCTTGTTGAAAACACGATAGGCGTAGGTGTTCGAATCGTAACCGAGCAAGAAACCTTCATCGGACTTCGAAGCGAACTTTGAAGTCCTGGGCTTCTTGTTCAGGATATAACATGGAGAACCGAAAACTCGAAAGTAAGAAATTTTTGGTTTGTTACCGGTGAGTAGCTCATAGGGAGTTTTCTTGAGTAGTCGATGAAGATAAAGCCGATTTGCGGCGTGGCAAGCGGTGTTAATCGCTTCCGCCCAAAATCGATCCGAAGTCTTGTATTCATCGAGCATTGTTCTTGCCATCTCTATGAGTGTTCGGTTCTTCCTTTCCGCAACTCCATTTTGTTGTGGTGAATATGGCGCTGAAAATTCGTGCTTGATGCCCTCTTCATCAAGGTACTCCTCCACTTGTATGTTCTTGAACTCCGTGCCATTGTCGCTTCGAATACTCTTGATTGACAATGAAAACTCGTTTTGAGCTCGCTTGGAGAATTTCTTGAGTGTTCCTTGTGTTTCTGACTTATCATGTAAAAAGAAAACCCAAGTGAAGCGAGAAAAATCATCAATGATAACCAAACCGTATTTGTTACCGCCGATGCTTATGTAAGCAACTGGACCAAACAAGTCCATGTGAAGTAGTTCGAGCGGTCTTGTTGTAGTCATGATGTTCTTTGCGGGATGATGTGCTCCAACTTGCTTCCTGGCTTGGCACGCGCTACAAGGTCTGTCTTTCTAAAAAACAACATCTTTCAAACCTCGGATGTGATCTCCCTTGAGGAGTTTTTGAAGATTCCTCATACCAACATGCGCTAGCCGTCTATGCCACAGCCAACCCATGTTGGTTTTTGCAATCAAGCATGTGTCGAGTTCGGCTTTATCCTTGTTGAAGTCAACAAGGTAAAGCTTTCCCTTCAACATACCCTTGAATGCAACGGGACCATCACTCCTCCTTGAGATGGTCACACCCTCGTTAGTGAACAAACAATTATAACCTTTGTCACATAGTTAATATATGGACAACAGGTTATAATCTAAAGATTCAACATGTAAAACATGAGAAAGCGTGTGTTCAGAGGATATTGCAATTTTATCGGTACCGAGCACCTTTCCTTGACTATTATCTCTGAAGTAGATGCCTTCGTTTGGGTCCTCGTTTTCTTCATATTCCACGAACATCCTCCTTTCTCCGGTCATGTGGTTGGTGCATCCACTGTCTAGCACCCATTTGGATCCACCGGAGGAATAGGCCTGCAAAAACAAATTATGTTTTGGTTTTAGGTACCCAAGCTTGCTTGGGTCCTTGGAGGTTAGTTACAATACATTTGGGCACCCACACATGGGATTTTGTGTTCCCATGGCGTGGCCCAACATAATAAGCATAAACCTTACCAAGATTGTTTCTCATTAATACATAAGAGGCATCAAAAGTTTTAAATAGAAGCTGTTGTTGTTTATGAATCGGACTAGTCCGGGTGGCCGGACTTGTCCGGACACCGACCGGACTAGTCCGGTATTCATGCGAGTTCAGTTTCTTATTCTTCAACTTATCAGTTTGAGAGGATCTTCCCTTCACAAAGGAGATTCTTCCCCTGTTATTCTTATGACTTCCAGCATGTTGCTTTTCATCATAAGAGTAACCAATGCCATATTTGACATTTGGAGGTCTTTGGACCAAGTATGCACTACGTGCATAGTTGATCTTCTCCTTGTCAAATATTCCATCGGTAGGATTTTTATCCTTTGTGGAGGTTGACTTTTCCTTCAAACTGGTGTTGATTTTACTACATGTGCACATATGAACAAGATCAGTTTTAGTGGGTTGAGAAGGTGAACTTGAAGAGGAGGAAGGTTCACTTAGCTTGAGTGACTCAACTTGCACTTCAAGGATTTTGTTAACCTTGATCAGGTCAGCAAGTTGGTCCTTGATTGCAACATTTGAGTCGGTTAACTCCAAGCAAGTTTTCTTGCTTGAAGCTAGCTCAAGCTCTAGTGAACCGTTTTTCTCATTTTCAAGCTCGAGGAGTTTGTCAAGTTTGACATACTTCTCCTTTTGGGAGATAATCATGTCCTCTTGACGATCAATTAACCTCTCCTTCTCAACAAGTTGGTCAAGTAAAAATCTCATTTTAGTAGCAGTTTTCCTATGTAGTCCATTTAGCATGTCCTCATCATCACTATCTAGTTCATCATCACTAGAGTAGGAATGCATGGAAGGGGTTTTGATGTTTACCTTGCGTTTACCTTCCTTTGCCATGAGACAAGTGCCATTTCCCTTCTTTGCACCGAGTGTGGGGAAGAGTGTGGATTTCTTGGATGTGCTTTCCATGGCTATGCTAGCCATCTCTTCTTCATCGGATGATGAGGACTCATCGTTTGAGTCCCACTCCTTCCCAATGTGTGCTTGTTTGGCTTGTTTCTTCTTCTTGAAGAATTTCTTAGGTTGAGGCTTGGTTTCTTTAGTTTTCTTCTTGTTGTCCTCATACGGGCAATCAACTATAAAGTGGTTATACTCACCATAATTATAGCACGCCCGCCTCATCTTTGGCTTCATCCTTTCCTTGTAATTTCCTTCACTTGATTTTGTTCCTTGTCTCTTCTTCATTATTCTCTTGAACTTTTTCATGAACAAAATCATATCCTCTTCATCTAGCTCACTACTCTCGTCATCACTGTCCTCCTCTAGTTGTGCTTCTCTTGCTTCTTTGGATAGAGGCTTGAGAGTAGATTTTAGGGCAACTCCTTTCTTCTTGGCCGAGGTGAGGTCGGCAATTTCTTTGACGTGCTTGGCTTGTTTCTCCATCATTTCAAAGTTGATAATTTTACCAAGCAATTTATCCGGAGTCATCCTTTTGTAATCGGGGCTTTCTCTGATCATTGAGCATAGCGTGACATTGCGAGGCATAAAAGCTCTAAGGATGAGCTTTACCACCTCGTGGTCATTCCACTTCTTGCTCCCATATGATCGAACCTTGTTGACAAGTGTCTTCAATAGATTGTACATATCCTGGGGTGATTCGTCTTCCTCAATTGCGAATCTTCCTAGTTCCCCTTCAATCATTTCAATTTTTGCCTCACGCACATGTCGGTCACCTTCATGTGCTGTTTGTAGTGTATCCCATATCTCCTTAGCAATTTCGAGTCCATCCACCTTGGTGAACTCGTCTCGACTGGGAGAGGAGGTGATTACGGCTGCGGCTTGAGCGTTTCTGTGGATGGCCTGCTCTTGACTTGGGGTGAGCTCTTCGTCGTCATCCGGAATATCTATCCCTGTACATACAACATGCCATAAACTTGGGTTGAGGGAAATCAAATGCATCTTCATATTCTGCCTCCACATGGAGTAATCACTCCCATCGAAGTGTGGGGCTTTTCCAAGTGGGATAGATAAGTAGTGATTGTTATTGGAATTTAGACGATCATAATTAAAAGGATATCGGGAGTAGTCGGTGTGACTACTCCACTTCTTCTTCTCTTCAACTTTCGCTTTCCCTTTTGAAAGTGCCTTCTTTCTGAGGAGCGCCTTTAGCTCCAGCGTCTCCTCATCGTCGTCCTTGAAGTCTTGAATGGCTTCGAGGTACTTCTCCAGTTTTTGGGTATTGTCGTTGTTGACTTCCTCTTGGTTGTTGATTTTGTGGACGTCCTTCATGTCCGACATGATCTCTTCGAGTGGTTAAACTCTTTCTTGAAGAACCCGCTTTGATACAAATTGAATGTAGGCCTAGAGGGGGGGTGAATAGGCCTTCTGAATTTTTGTCGGATCCTGCAACACTCAACAACAAGTTCAATACCAGAGAAATCGGACTAGTCCGATAAAGTGCGGACTAGTCCCGGTGTTCACAGACTAAGTTGATCAAGATTAATCGATTAGGTTGATTCTTCAATGTGTGCAGCGGAATTACAGAATCAAACAATAGTTTAACAGTTGTATATTGGATTGTATCACAATTAAGACTTGTGTTCTACAATTTATTGTAAATTGAACAATGTGTATCAAACCCTAGAGTAAGTAGATCAATTTGAGTGATGAACACAAAAAGGACAAGACACACAATTTATCCCGTGGTTCGGCTACCACGAAGGCAACCTACATCCACGTTGAGGAGCCCACAAAAGGACTGGGTCTTCTCCAACCCTACCCTCGTCGGATCGCCACGAAGGCCAACCCTCTTCCACTAATCACAAAGGGGTGAATAACCAAATTCAAGGGGCGTTCTCACACGTTGAGAGCTCCCTTAGATTACAAATCACAATGCCACCAAAAACACACTCAGAAATTACAATTGAAACGCAGGAGTGTGTTAGAGATTCAAACCAAGAGCTCAATGATGTGTTCCAAGTGTCTCCCCAATGATCTAGAAGTGATCCTCAAAGGATTGATCGATTTTGCACTTAATTTCGTGGAGAGAGGTGGTTTCTGAGTCTCTTGGGAGGTGTGACGGCGCTAGGGTTCGAGAGTTTGTAAAAGTGGGTCGTGCACCTCTATTTATATGGGGTTTCTAAAAGTGACCGTTAGAGTTCAGAAAGATCGGACTAGTCCGTGGTGGTCACCGGGCTAGTCCGGTGTGCTGTGTGTAGCAAACCCTAAGTGTCCCGAAATATCGGACTAGTCCGGTCGAAAACGGACTTGTCCGATTTCACTACTGGAAATCTTCGAACTAGTCCGATAGCCATCGGACTTGTCCGGACATATGAAACCCTAAGTGTGTTGGATGACAAGTCCGCACTTGGAGGACTTGTCCAATTTAGATCAGTGGGTATTTCGGACTAGTCCGTGTAAACATCGGACTTGTCCGAAGTGGATCAGAATGAATATTGGACTAGTCCGGTTAACAATGGACTTGTCCGATTTTGTGTGACTTGTGAAGTGTGTTGAGGACTAGTCCGCCCTGGGGAGGACTAGTCCGACTCAAGTCAGAAAGATATCGGACTAGTCCGACACATTCGGACTTGTCCGATCTGGTGCAGAAAGGATATCGGACTAGTCCGGTTGATATCAGACTAGTCCGGTCCTGTGTAACTTTGTGCAATATGTGTGTGTGCTTAAATATGATTGAGCTCTTGGGTGTGTTTCCTTAACACACTCCATACACAATAATCTACTATTTCTTTTCCTTGAGCTCAAGTTCACTTTGCTCCTCATTATCCCTTCTTTTTGGTATTTTGCTCATTTTTCATTATTGGCCTGCATTCATCTCAACAAAAAGGTTAGGATCCCAATTGCTTGTCATAAATCATCCAAAACCCACAAGGGAGTCCTAGATGCACTTTCAGCTCGGCTTCCATTCCCGTGGAGAACTCTCATATGATCAAAGCTTCCAAGGTTTTCTGGACCATCAAAAATTTCTGGAATTCAAACCTTCCTAGGTCCAACGACTCTTCCATGAAGCGATGCCCTAGTCATCAGTCAAGTTCAATTCAGAATTCAAATGGGACCAATCGTCCGGTTTCCAAATCTACGACCATATCCAACAAAGGGGCTCTGTTAGAGATGAAGCAGGGTCAACAGATCTCCCATCATTCAAAGCCCCCACCCGCTGTGAGAGGTAAGGGTAGAAGGAGTAAATCTCTGTCAACAGGCCAGCGTAAATTCGTGTGGGTTCCCAGGAAAAAAGGTGCTGGAAGTGAAACGAGATATCCAGGCAGATCAGCTACACCCAATGCTCCTTCAGCTGACCATAGAAGCTCAGGCACCAAATGCTGCTATCGATGCTTGAGCCCTCTGCAAATCCGCTATCCGTTGCAAATTTTGCTTCAGATATGGTCATAAAGAGAGGACCTGTCTCAAAAAACGCGGGAAGCCAAACTGTCGTGTTTGGAAGATCAAAAGGCATGCATCTGCTGGTGGGCCTTGGAGGCAGGACTCGAAAAAATGGGCCAAGTCGGGGTCTCCTCAAGTGACGGCGAGTGGGGTTTTGGCCGCCCCTGAGAACCCCTGGGCGGTCCTTAAATGTGCCCCCTCTTCTTCCTCGGTCACTACGCCAAGTGCTCTCCACACTGTTCACACTTCCACTGCTCTCGTTCCCTCCGTCCTCTCCGGCGCTCCCCCCATGCCCAACTTCCCGGTCGATCCTGCTCGATTCATCCCTGACGATGGCCTTGCCATTGTGGATGGCGGGGAGGACAAAATCCACATAGCAGTCGTCCACCTCCCGGGAGAACCGATGGCGAACCACGAGCAGTTCATCATCGTTGAGGACCTCAATCGCGTACTGGAGAAGAACTCCTATGCGGGCTTCATTCAGCACATTGTCCAGTACATAGAGAGGTTCTACACCTCACGGTACGTTCCACGGGGCTCACCTCTCTCGGTATTGCTCTCATCGGTCTCGACTGCAACCTTCAGCGGGATCTCCTGCTCCTCAATAGTCATGTGGTCATAGCAAACATCACGGTCCATTTTGTGAAACATGACTTTGGCCGTAGTCGTCGTGAACGCGATTTTTCTGCAGTCGGCTGGCTTATGATCCTCAACTTCCCATTGGACTACCAGTCGATGGGCAACATTGATTTGGCCACCTCTTCCTTTGGCAAGCTCATCAACTGACATACCAATCCAGTAGCTCGGGGCTATGTCATGATCAAGTGTCTTCATCATGGGGCTGACATGGTGCCACAGAGTCTGGTGTTCCGACACGACTCCAGGGACGGTTGGGTGGTCTTGTGGTCCTGCCGGTGATTGTTTTGAACTATCAACATCCTGATGTTGTGGCTAACTTCGAGGAGGATGTTCCCAACAACGGCAACCCGTACCCGCTACTAGGACATGAGAATGATGACGTGGAGAATCAGTGGAATCCATGGGCCCCAAACGACCAGGAAGGTGACCCTGTTTGGGATGCTGCAGTCCAACAACAACAACAGCTAGCAGACCTAAATTTGGGGTGGGGTCCGTGGCCAAACCAGGACAACTAGCACAAGCAACAACAAGCCCCCCAAGACCAGATCATCCTCCCCGAGGAGGACAACAACCCCAATGGACCCCCATCAAGTTCTTCTACCACTATCTCAGATGTCGGTATTGAGCATCAATACACTACTCATTCCAGCCCGCTCAATTTCTTCAAACCAGAGGACATCTCCAAACAGTCGGACTGGCTCTCTCCTTCTGATTCTGAAGCGTTCAGAAAAATGCTTGCGGTCGCCTTTCCTCAGTGGGCAGAAGCTTGGTGGAACTCCACTCCTACTGTGCAAAACCAGGGCTTTGCCCTCTTAGTTTTGTTTGGAAACAAGGACAGCCCAAGGAGTTCGAAAAACAAGTTGTTTAGGCTCAAAATTTCTCTAGAAGAGTTAGATCAGCAAGATGAGGAGCAGCCACAATTGCCTCTGAATCGACTAGCGAAGCTTCCCCGATTGAGCCCCAGCGAGCGCTTCGGCAAGGTTTACACCCGTTGGGTTCGAAAGCCCAAACCTTATATCCCCGTGCAGCAGAAGATTCTTTAGAAGGACCCCCGTCGCAGCCCACGCATCAACAAGTGGTTGGGCCACAAGTAGATCTTCGAAGGTTGCAGACGTCTTCGACCTCATGTAGTCAAGAAGACAATACATTTTGTTGAACCTTCAACACTGGAGTATCCTGGTTCTTCCTCTTCCGCACTCTTTTAGGGACCAATCAAATTCCCCTCGCTGGAAGAGATAGAGCAGCGCACAGAACCTTACCCGGAGATACCTGCAACCTTCTTGGCCAAAGCAGCCGAAGACTGTGGTGTACCACCTGCGGTGGTGCACCGCGAACTGCATTCTGATGAGGCAGTTAGTGGGAGGGATGACACCCTTCCTAGCCAGTAACAAGGTCTCAAATGAAGATGAAGTCAAGACAAGTGTCGAGCTTGTGGCTCCCTACTAAGGAGGATGAAACATTTTGTCAGGACCTGTGGTGTGCCACTGCTCTTCTTCATTGGCTTTGTGGGTCTTTTGGTGTTGTTGACTTTGGTTGTTACGTGAACCTTATCTTTCTGAAACTCTTTGCTCTAGACTGGTTTGTAACAACTAAGCATGCTTTTGGCGTGAGGTCACTAGCATTTTGTTTTCTTCTATGCTTGAAGTTTCACCATGTCAATTCACAGTAAACAATATAATGTGTTGAACTGGAATATTCGGGGGATCAATGATCCGGCCAAACAGCAGGCAGTGCGAGCCAAGTTGGAGGAAAGGTCTCATCTTTTGTCTCCAAGAAACTAAGAAAGAAGCTATTGACACATCCTTCTTAAAGAAAATAGCTCCAAAATGATTCAGTGAATTCGCCCGAGGGGCGCATCGGGTGGCATCTTGATGGGATGGAATGCAAATCAGCTTAATGGAACAATTGTTCACACCCTTCCATTCGCCATCACTGTCCAATTTACCTCCAATCTTGATGGCAAGAGTTGGCACCTCACTACAGTCTATGGCCCTTGCGCGGGTCAAGCAAGATTGGATTTCATGTCATAGCTCCAACAACTAGTAATCCCTGAAGATGAGTTATGGATGATTATTGGGGATTTCAACTTTTACAGAAGCCATGATGACAGAAATAGACCGGGGGCGAGTTCCTCTGACATGCAATTCTTCAATGACTGGATTAGCTCCCAAAGCTTGATGGAAATTCCGCTAAAAGGAAGGCAATTCACGTTGAGTAATATGCAAGCAAATCCATTACTTGAACAACTGGATTGGTGCTTCACATCTCTACAGTGGACAATCATATTTGCCAACACGTTGTTATTACCGCTTGCCAGGACCACCTCGAATCACATTCCCTGTGTTGCTCAAATTGGTACTTCCATTCCAAAAGCAGGGATCTTTCGATTTGAAAATCATTGGATACGCCATGAAGATTTTTTGGATATTGTAAAATCAGTTTGGTAGAGGAATTATTGAATCCAAGATAGTACGAAGAGATTCAATGCTAAACTCAAGGTTCTTCAAAGCACTTTGAAGAAATGGAGCAGAGGTAAGGACCGATGGTCACATATGATCAGTCAATCTAACAATGTTTTAATGGTACTAGATAAAATAGAAGAAGTACGACCACTTCACCTTCTTGAAAGATCCCGTCGGCGAATTATCAAAGCTCACATTGCCAACATACTCCTAGAACAAAATGACTATTGGAGGCAGAGATACACCATACGTTGGACAAAGATGGGAGAAGAGATAACCAAATTCTTCCATGCAGCAGCCACATAAAGATATCGAAAAAACCTTATCTCCATGATCATAACTGAGGAAGGCAGAGAACTGGTGGAACACAGTGAGAAGGAGGCTTACATTTGGTTTAGTTTCAAAACTCGCTTAGGCTCCTCCAACCCCATCAATATGTGGCCAGCTCTTTGCGAGCTTCTCCCATCGCACCAGGATATATCATATCTCGTCAAAACCTTCTCTTATACTGAGATAGAGGAAACTCTAAAAGAAATGCCTAGTGACAAAGCTCTGGGCCCAGATAGTTTTAACACAAGGTTCTTCAAACATTGTTGGCCCATCCTCAAGGAGGATGTGATGGGGATATGTCATGATTTCTTTCATGGTCGCATAAGTCTTGGGCCGATCAATGGCTCGCTCATCACCCTAGTTCCGAAGGTTACCACCCCATCCACATTAAAGGATTATCGCCCAATATCTTTGCTTAACATGGTGGTCAAGATAATTACCAAGATGATGTCCAAAAGGCTCCAAAGAAACATCACCCAGCTTATACATCGCAACCAGTACGGGTTCATCAAATCCAGAACAATTCAGTATTGCCTGGCTTGGTCTTATGAGTACATCCATCTATGCAATAGGTCTAAACAAAAATTGGTAGTTCTCAAGCTTGATTTTGAGAAAGCCTTTGACATGATGGAGCATGTTGCCATCATCTTCACGATGCATAATCTACACTTCCCTGAGAAATGGATCCAATGGTGCTCGGACATACTTTCCTCTGCCACCTCTTCGTTATTGCTCAATGGCACCCCAGGTAAACCTTTCCATTGCAGGAGAGGCGTTAGACAGGGGGGCCCACTTTCCCCTCTATTGTTTGTTCTAGCTGCAGAATTGCTCCAACACATGTGTAATTGGGCCTCCATGATGGGGCTCCTGACTTTACCTCTATCTGGTACTGGCTCGACTGATTTCCCTTGTGTACAGTACGCAGACGACACTCTTCTCATTCTTCATGTCTCCCAGAGGGAGCTTTTCTTCATAAAGTCCCTACTTCACACTTTTGGAGAAGCCACTGGACTAAAGGTTAACTTTCACAAGTCCTTCCTTGTCCTAATCAACATCCGAGACGAGGAAGCTAACATTCTAGAAAGGACATTGGACTGCCAGGTTGGTTCTTTTCCATTCACTTATTTGGGTATCCCCATGAGCCCCATCAGGCCAAAGGTTCGTGATTTTGATCGGTTACTTAACTCCATGGGAAGGAAAATCTCCGCATGTGCCTCTTGGCTATCCATGGCGGGTAGATGCACTCTGGCCAACACAATCATATTTGCAACTCCGATATATACCATGTGCACACTAAAGCTGAGACCTACAGTAATCTATAGGCTCGATCAAATCAGACGCTCATTCATTTGGAATGGATCAGATGTAGCGGGAATAGGTCAACCAATAGTGGCTTGGGACAGAGTCACCACCCCAGTCAATAAGGGAGGGCTAGGCATAATATGCATTAATAGACTGAACTCAGCACTACTGCAGACATTCCTTTTCAAGGCTTATAACAAATTGGACATTCCATGGGTGGATTTAGTCTGGAATAGTTACAATAGAAGAGGACAACCTCCACACTCTCTTGATAAAGGGTCGTTCTGGTGGTAGGGTGTTCTGTCATACTGGAATATATTTGTGAACAACATCAAGGTTAGGATTGGCCCTGGTGATACAGTCTTGCTCTGGAAAGATAAATTGATGGAACAAGATGTGCTTTCACAGAAGTTCATCTGTCTATACTCTTTTGCCAAAAATCAGGACGCAACTGTTGCAGACTTCCTAGCAAATGAGTCCATAGCAGCACATTTTCATTCTCCAATGTCCCAACAGGCCCTATCAGAATTGGATAACCTCAAAACTCTTCTATACTCGCAAAGAAACACAGAGTTTCATAAAGACAGATGGTCTCGGCTAGAAAATCAATGAGCTTTCGCCCAACCCTGACATATCATTCTTAATATAAGCATATATCTCCTCCTCTCCCTATCCTGTGGATCTGGGGCACCAAAGTAACCACGAAACTAAGGATATTCACATGGTTGTTGTTTTTGGACCGTCTGAACACTAGAAACTTACTGAGGAGGAAAAACCTGAAGGTAGATAACGATGATTACTCTTGTGCACTATGCCAGTTAGGTACGGAGGAGTACACGTACCACCTTTTCTTTCAATGCCCCCCTCAGTATGGCTTGCTAGAACCTAATAGGTATCACTTGGAATCATGATCTCCCTTTTTTGGACACTCTGCAAGAAGCCCATGATAATTGGACAAGACAAGGTTTCATGGAGGTTTTCTCTATTGCTGTCTGGGAGATATGGCTAATGAGGAACGGTAAGATTTTTAGAGAAGAGATCCACGCTGATAAAACAGAGTTGTAGATTTAGGGACGCCTGCAAGGAGTCCCTCTTGAGTTGGTGTTCCACTTTGTAACTCATGAGCAGTGTCTCTTCCCCCTCAGGAAGAGTCCATATTTGTACCTATCAGTTGTATGCCATAATATAATACAATATTGCAGGAGGGGTTTCTCCTGCTGTGTTCTTGCACAAAAAAAACATAAACCATTAGAAAGTTATGAGCACAAGAGTCACAACCTTCACTACAAATAATAATCACACGCAGCGTGTGTAAACAAACAGTGGTACGTGGATGCTGCACAAGCACAACCATAACTGCCGCTCACTCATCGGACCAGCTGATATCCACCATGCCGACGTTCTGGTCGAGCCCCAGAGCGTCCCACACCGCCGGCGATGCGTCGATGATGCTGTTGTCGCAGGGCGGCTCGAAGTTGTGCTCGTCGTCGCAGCCGTGCACGGAGTCGCACTCGTCCACCACCTTGGCGTACACGGAGTTGCCGTTGGCGGTGATCTTGATGCGGTGGCCGCAGCGCGCCATGTCGCTGAACCACCCCGTGGAGAGCGCGACCACCTTCTCCTCGTCGCCGTGGTACGCGTTGTCGCACTCCGACGGGCCGCCGCCGTCCTTGCCCTTCTCGAAGCTGTTGAGCGTTAGCACGGCCTTGGTGCTCGCGGTCACCGGCGGCGAGCAGCGATACTGCGGGTACTGCTTGCCGTCCTCGCAGCAGTCGGGGTCGTTGCTCTTCTCGCGGTTGCCCGACCTGCCCGGGAGGTAGCCGCTGGCGCGGCACACGCCGAGGCCGGCGCCTGGGCGGAGGGAGGACACGACGTGGGAGATGGAGAGCGCGGCCAGGAGGAAGATCGCCGTGGCGACTAGAGTTCGTGCAGTGGCCATTTTCTGCGTAGCTTTGCTTGCACTCCCTTGATGTCAACTATACTAGCTTTGTTTGCCTTGATTGCTTGAGATTGGCGTGCTGCAGATGGGAGCTTTTATAGTCATCTCGCATGCTATACTTTCTGCTACTGTGCTTGTGAACACGGGAGTTCTGCATGTGTCTCCACGGCCAATCGCTGCTATGTTCAGATGGGGGCAAGTAACGTTCATGAACCGCCGTGGCGTATCAAGTGGTTACATGAACGTAAGGAACACGGAATGCGGCTTCCCTCCTCCCATTCAGTCCTCCCATGCGTCCTCCCGTTGACGTGTCAAAATATTATTGGTTCTTCATTAATACTCAGTTTAACTACCATATCTTCACAATAAATAAGATGATGACACATCAGCGGGAGGACGCATGGGAGGACAAATGGGAGGAGGGAAGCCGTGTCCAAGGAACACGGGCGCACGGCACTTCACCGTATATCAAGGGATGGAGGAGGCACCTTTTCTTTTCAAAACGGAAATTTACTTTGAATTTAAATATTTCTCAGCAACAAATAACAAAATTGAATATTTTCGCCCCAACTAGGCTATTTTACGGTAGTTCCTTTTTTTCTATTAAGACAATGCGATAAGTTTTCTTGTCTCGAGATTCGGACAATAATCAAGAAAGAACGAGATAAGATCCGGTTTGGTAAATCTTATTGATTTTTTTTCACCAGCTTATAACATAAGTTGTACTAAACAGTGAAAAAAACATCTTTCATACATAAATTATCATAAACCGTTTTGCTTTTTATGCTAGAGAGCCTAAACAAAAAGTACTCTCTCCGTTTAAAAAAAAATTGTTGTCTTGAGCAGCTTTCTACGGCACATGCTCGCACCCCGCACGACCACCTCCCAGTAGTTGGAAGCAAGATGATGCATCGTGGTGTACCAACCGATTAACATTCTATACAAATACAATGAACCATAAAGAATAACTAGTATCTCAATAAAGGCGAATTCCTCTTATGTCTTCATCAATGACAATAGTACTAATGGATACTCTCTCCAATCTAAAATAAATGGCATTTAGGAAAAAATCCAATTCAATTTGAACTAAATTAGATGCCTTGCTGATTTTATGGTTTTGCTGTAATGTTCTTCAACAAATAATTGGGGACAATTTATCATCTTATAATGGACAAGGCGAAGTTTTCTATTCGTTGTTTTCTCTCTAGTGCCCATTACAATTAATTAACATATATGCTAAACATCAGACGCCTGAAACCACACCTATTTTCAGGCGACGGCCAGCACACGGGGGATAGCTGCTCAGGAACAACAGCCAACACACTTGAAATAAAACTAATTTTTTATTGTGAATCTGTTTTCTTGTAAGGATTATGTTAATTGTAAAATAATTAAACAAAAAATTTGTAATTGATTTAACTATAGAAGAAATAATTAAACATTAGTTACAAAATTAGTGATTAATAATGATAATTAGGTGTTAATTACCCAGTGCCTAAAATTTTAAAAAATTTCAAACGTCTGACAAATAGACAAACCCATTAATTAATAGTCACTGCAAAAAGAGATTGCAAATGAAGAAGAAGTTAAAGAATGAGAAAAATCTTTGACTTGTACATGTATACCGTTTACGACAGAGCTGCCGCTAAAATTGAACAGAAAAAACTATACATGAATGAATGAAAGAATTTGGATTCAAATTCTACCCAAAGCCCATCACCTTGGGCGCGAATCTCAAGAAGCGCGTGAGCGAGTTGGGCAGGAACTTCCTGGCGAAAAGGAAGCAGACGGTGGTGGTCTCGCCGTTGTACGTGCACGTGCGGCCGCCCCTCAGCCACCGCAGGAAGTCGACGGTGACCTCCATCCTGGTGAACCGCGCCGGGTGCGGGCCGCCGTGCGACCAGTCGACCCACGTGACGCTCCGGTTGGCCCCCGCCCACGGCCGCCGGACGTGGAGGAGCGTCGGCAGGTAGTGCTCGTCGGCGTAGCAGCTCCGCTTGCAGAAGCGCTTGAAGACCGGGAAGTAGACGCGGTCGGCCATGACGTCGGCGGCGAGGCCGCGGTCCATCTCGAACCACTGCGAGCCCTTGCGCCACTGCCCGGCGGTCACGACGGGGCTCATGCCGCGGTGGTACCGCCCCCGCCCCGTCGCGCCGAGCTTGTCGTAGGACTCGAGGAAGACCTTGGCGGAGCCGACGAGGTGCGCGTGGACCGTGGGCAGGTCGAAGAGCGGGACGTGCGACTCCGACAGGAGCACGAACCGCGCGTTGGCGGGGTCGTCCAGCAGCGCGTGTGCCAGCAGCCGGCGCTCCGCCTCCACCATGCTGATGTGGCCCCATTTCACCTCCTGCGACCAACAGGCAAGAACGCAGATTGAGCGATTTGTTCATGAATTGGAATGCCATTCCTTGTCTTGTTTCTGGAACAACAACAAAAATGCTAACAATAATGGAGCGGTTCTGGATTGTCCGCCTCCCCTCGTCAACCATTCATTCTTGCGTTGCGATTTTGATGTTTGAGTAGTTTTCAACCAAGTTGCCTTGTGACATTGACCTTTTAAAGTTTTCTTTACGATACTTTTTATTTGTTCTTGAATTGATACGTTAAAAAAAGTATATTTAGTTTAGAATTCCTCTTTGGTCTCCGAACCCATGCGGAGCAACTCTCGACAGTTGGCACAACTTTTGCTCTGCCGTGACGTGTTCGACTCATCATCATATTCTAATTTCTAAGAAAACCATGCATGTGACACCTACTCAAATTATGATGCTTTCCGTGTGGATCAGGGGTGGAACCAACCTGGTGATGAACTAAATTGCAGTTCAAGTATCCAAGCACTTTCCAAACTGAAATGTGAGAAACGCAGATGGTTTTCGAGAATAGAATGAAATGGATGCACGTTGCCAATCTATCCTCGAAATTGATGCGATCAGCGATAAGCACACAACAAGAGGCAAGAAATAGAAGAAGAGATTTGCCCAAATCAGTTAGTAATGGGGGTAAAGAATGTACGTACCTTGCTAGGGATCCTTCGCCGGAAGAAGGCGGAGCCTGCCGGCGGCTCGGTGCCGTTGAACGCCGGGTCGGTGTGCACGTAGACGGTGTAGAGCCCGGCGTGGCCCTCGAAGAACTTCTCCCACAGCGGAGCCATCGGTAAGTCCCACCGCGCCAGGAACAGGAACGCCACCTTCGGGGCCGCGCCGGCCGGTGTCTCCCTTGGCGCCGACGCCGCTCGCGCCAGCAGCTCGTTGTCGTCGTCGTCGGTGTCGCTTGCCGGCGGCCGCGACTGGTTAGACGGGACCGTTATCGGTGTTGGTCCTGCTTGCTGCGGCTGTTGCGGACGCGGCGACAGCGGCGGCGTATGGGCAGCAGCAGCAGAACTGGTGCGCGTGTCCGCTGGCGGCCGCGACGGACGAGAGCGAATCGTTGTTGGCATCGGTGACTGGTTCGTCGTCGCGGCGGGGAGAGGGAAGAAGAGCCCCAGCGCTCCCCCTCGGAGGACGGCGGCGGTCGACGCCGTGTAGGAGGACGCGCCCAGGATGGACACGGTGACCGCCACGCCGAGCGCGAAGCCGAGGGCGGCGTAGTAGAGGGGGAGCTTGGTCCTGACGAGGCACGGCGCGGCCGCCATGCCCATGCCCGTCACCACCACGTGCTGCTGCTTAAAGTTGTTGGTAGCGGCGGTCATGGCTGCTGCTATTTGTCGTTGCCGGTGGCTGCGCGCGCGTCAGCTAGCTCGGCTTCTTCGCTTCGGGGCATATGAAGGCGAACGAAGCAACCGGTGAGGGCGGGAACTGGGGCGCGCGGTGCTCGCCACTCATCACCACGCGGAGGAGTATTTGTCGGCACACCAAGCTCGCACGCAACAAACAAGGTGCTGGCGGCGATGACGGGGCGGAGGAGGAATATTATGACGTGAGGACGGTCGACGGAAAAGGAAACGCGAGACCGGTCGGGACCTCGTGTTGCATCGCATCGCAACATGGATGTTTCAATTCATCACCGGGACCGGGAGGAAGACGAAGCTTCCTCCTCGGGGGCGGGGGAGGTGGACGACCTGGTCGCGCGCGTGGGTCTCCTCCTGCTGCCGCCGGATTGCTCGTCTGGTGTCGTGGTCGCCGCGTGCTGCTGCTGTATTAATACGACGGTGCCTGGCGCGGTTTGTTGGTCAAAAGACTGGTGCGCGGATACGACCTGCGTCGACGATTTCATTCTTTCATTCTTCCTTCTTCGTCTTTATCATTTTTTATTTTTGGCATACGGGAAGTTAAAGAAACAGTAAATGTAAATAAAATGGTTGAGAACCCGAGAGTATCGTCTTGACCTGAGAAAAATCCAATGATTTACGAGGCGAAAACTTCAAAATTATTCTGCAACCTATAATACCAGTGCATTATCCTCACTGGCTATGGTTAATTTTACTACTTTCTCTAAACCTCCCTATCTGATCTCCCTGTGATTCCGTCAGCCCCTCGGTTCCCACGCACCAAAGCATCAGGTCACGGATCAGGATCCTCTAATTTTACATCCCTAACTTTACCTGTGCAGTAAGTTCATCCACCATTCATTTTCATTTGTTTAATCACCGGTCCTAGTAAACTTTATGCAACACTATCGGTACTCTGCAGACCGGGTACCCACGCGCACAGGAGAAAACCGCTAAGGACTCTGCCCCTGCCTAAGGAGTCGAATCCAAAGCTACCACGTCGAGGAGGGAAGGACCAGATCCTACCTCACCGTCAGGGGGGCTCCCAAGCTGCCACGTGACTGGCAGGACCGCACCCACGCCTTCCCGCTGAGGCGGGCTCCGGATCCGCCACGTGGCCGATCGGGGCCTCAAGGTCAAGCCCGCGTCCTCGCACGGGAAGGCACCGGAGCTACCACGTGGCCTGCAGGGCTGAGCCCCCACCCCTCCATAGGGGTGGGCTCCGAATGCGCCACGTGGCCTGATCCGTCAAGTGCTTTACTTCCCGCAGAGGCAGGCTCCGGCGCAACCACGTGGCGGACGGCCTACTCAGTGCGGTAGGAAGCTGCAGTAAAGGAACGCGTGCGCTGTTTAGACATGCATTAAGTACGCGCGCCTTCCCCAGGCAGGCTGAGTCGCGCTTGCGAAAGTCAAGGCTCCAGTGTCCTGTCTTGTCCAAGTAGCCGGTACAGACCCACGCCGCAAGACGGACGAATGGGCCGCGAGGACAAGACAGACGAGACGTGCACCACCATCATCACCAACTATGTGTAGCCCTGGCGCACGGCGCGGCGGGACGGCACATTGAAGCCCCTGACAAAGGGAAGTAGATAACAATTAATCCTAGATCTTGTATAGGATTTGGCTCTCCCCGGGACCACCTGTCGGGTCCTGGGTCTCACCTTGTAACTACAGAGTCCTTGAACTATAAAAGGACTCGGCGGACGACCTTCGCTAGGGACGGAAAATTAGACCAAGGCTCATACACGCTCAAGCAAGGCAATACACAAACACTCCCGTGGACGTAGGGTATTACGCTCCGGCGGCCCGAACCACATAAATTCCCTGTGTTCATCATCCTGCTGTGTTCGATCTCCTGAGACTAGCCCTCGTGAGTCCAAAGAACCTCCGCGGGCTGCTCTCTAAGCAGGTCCGGGGGAAGTGTCGTTTACGACCTTCGACAAACACCATTAGATACAAAACGAATGGTAGATGAGCTTTACTGCACACTGTACAACCGCACCAGGCGTACGTCGCGCCTCCTGCACAGGCGTATGCAACTCCACCTCAGCACCAGGTGTACGCAGACCCGCCTGCTCACCCGGGGTATGCGCTGCCGCCGCCGGCACCAGTCAGCCCTAGCCAAGGGTGTGCAGCGCTAGCACCTCACCTCCGTTTCGTGGTCTGGCCACGAAAGTTCCGGCCACACATGCCGGAGAAGTACGACGAGAGTGTCAACCAGAGTGAGTTCCTGCAGATCTACACCACTGCGATACTAGCTGCAGGAGGCGACGAGGCCATTATGGCTAACTACTTCCCCGTCGTCCTGACCGGCCCAGCTCGGTCATGGCTCATGAACCTGCCCCAGGGGTCCATAACCTCCTGGGATGAGTTGTGCCGACATTTCGTGGCTAACTTTGGTAGTTCCTACAAGCGCCCCGGCACCGAGCTTGACCTCCACGTCGTTAGACAACGCGCTGGAGAGTCGCTGCGATCGTTCATCCAGCGGTTCTCCCAGGTACGGAACACCATCCCTCATGTTGCTAGCGCATCGGTTATCGTCGCGTTTAGACAAGGTGTGAGGGACAAGAAGATGCTCGAGAAGCTAGCCACGCACGAGGTACGTGATGTCTCCGAGCTGTTCTCCCTGGCAGACAGATGTGCTAGGGCAGCTGAGGGGCGCAACTGGCACTCCCAGCCATCCTCAGAAGTAAGGGAAGCCACCCCGACTGAGGAAGGAGCCTCTGCGAGGAGCAGCGGCAAGAAGAAGAAGAAGGGCAGTCAAGAACAGGCCAAAGCCCGGAGCCCAGGCAATGGCGGCTGCGGCGCCCGACGGAGCCCGAGCGTCGCGTCGAGACAAGCGCCTTAGGAAGTCGCCTGACCCCGAGGAGCCTGACTTCAAGTGCCCGGTGCACCATACAAATAGCCACAGTGCTAGCGAGCGCCGGGAAGTGAAGAGATTCGCGGAACGATTCCGCGAACAGAAACAGAGGCAGCAGTGCCAGGAGGGTGCACCCCCCCGCCAGAGGGAGGGCAAGCAGAAGGCTGATCCTGAGAAGGAGGATGACAGCGAGATGGGGTTCCAGGAACCCCAGTGGGCGGTCAAGGCCGTCTTCGAGGGTGGCGACTCCAACTCCAACAGTGATAAGGAGCGCTGCAAGACCCTCCATGTCATCTACGGGGGAGCCACCGACCCCATGTCCCGAAATGCGGTGAAAACCCTGCGACGGGCAGTGGTTGCAGTGGCCCCCGCCCCAAGTCCGGCTCCCTACCACAAGTGGATGAGCACGGCGATCAGCTTCGACGCTTCTGACTGCCCGAAGAACATGGCAGGGGCAGGAGTGCTCCCACTGCTGGTGTCCCCGACCATCGCCAACGTGAAGGTCTTTCACGTGTTGATAGATGGAGGGGTGGGCCTCAACCTCATCTCCACGGTGGCTTTCCAAAAGCTGCAGCTACCGATGTCTCAGCTCACACCCTCGAGCCCGTTCTCGGGTGTCGGACCTGGGAAAATCCTCCCGTACGGTAACATACACCTCCCGGTGACCTTCGGGACCCCGGAGAATTATCGTACGAAGAGTGTTTTATTCGACGTGGTAGACGTCGACCTCCCCTTCAATGCAATCATCGGGAGGCCAGCCCTCTGTAGGTTCATGGCTGTAGCCCACTACAGCTACCTCGTCCTGAAGATGCCGACGCCTTCCGGTGTCCTCAGGATCAGAGGGGACCGCTCAGCTGCAGTGTCAGCCTTGGAGCAGCTCCAAGCACTTGCAGCGGGGAGGGCTCCGGCCCCAGGAGGCTCGAAGGAGAGTCGGCCAGAGCAAGGCCCGGTGCAGCGAGCCTCCACTATTGCACCCTGTGTGCAACCAGCCAACGACGACGACGTCCCCGTGAAGGTCGTCGGGATTGGCTCCGAGGCTGCCCAGACAACCCGTATCGCGGGGAACTTGGACAGCAAATAGGAATGCACGCTCATCACCTTCCTCTGGGACAACGTCGATGTGTTTGCATGGCAACCATCACAAATGCCCGGGATCCCCAGGCAGGTGATTGAGCACCATCTGAAGATCTACCCCGATGCCTGACCAGTACAGCAGAAGCCCAGGAAACAGTCCATCGAGCGGCAAAACTTCATCCGTGAAGAAATCAAGAAGCTGCTCGATGCTGGTTTCATCTGGGAGGTTCACCACCCACGGTGGTTGGCCAACCCTGTTGTCGTTCCCAAGGCTGGCGGGAAGCTCCGGATGTGCATCGACTACACCAATCTCAATAAGGCATATCCCAAGGATCCATTCCCTCTTCCTAGGATAGATCAAATAGTAGACTCAACATCAGGCTGTGACCTTCGGTGTTTCCTAGATGCGTATTCCGGTTTTCACCAAATACCTATTGTTATGTCTCCATGCCTTATGGTCTCAAGAATGCTCCCCCCACCTTTGTACATGCAATGCATAAGACATTCGGGGACCTCATTAGAGATATGGTAGAGGTGTATGTCGACGACATCGTGGTAAAAATTAGGGACAACACATCCCTATTAGACAACCTAGCCCGAGTCTTCAGCAAGCTGCGCATGACACGCACAATGCTGAACCCCGACAAGTGTGTCTTTGGGGTCTCTGCAGGGAAGCTCCTTGGTTTCTTGGTATCGCACCGAGGGATCGAAGCTAACCCAGAGAAGATCAAGGCGATAGAGCTGATGCAGCCGTCGGCCCGCATCAAGGACGTGCAGAAGCTTGCAGGATGTTTGGCAGCCCCCAGTCGGTTCATCTCAAGACTGGCTGAGCGAGCCCTGCCCTTCTTCAAGATTCTGCGGAAGTCAGGCCCCTTTGAGTGGACTGAGGAAGCTGAATCGGCCTTCCAGGAGCTCAAGAAACACCTGACGACGCTACCCATTATGGTGGCCCCAGAACCCGGCGAACCGCTCCTGTTGTACATCACCGCAACAACAGAAGTGGTCATCATGTCTTGGTTGCAGAGCGGCCGGAGCTACTACCGCAACAAGCACCAGAAGGAGCCCCAGAGGGGGAGGCCGAGCCTCAAGGGCCGAACCCAGAAGAGCCCCCCCCCCCCCCCCCCCCCCCCCCGCTGTGAGTTCCAGTGACCAAGTGCCTTACGGGTCCCAACCTCTGGAGGCCCAGCTAGACCCTGGGAGCCACATTCCCCAGGATGCAGACGCATTGCAAGGAGCCCCGGACCCCCGGGGAGGGTTCGGACCTCCCAACGGCCAGTCTACTACGTCAGTGAGGTCCTCCATGAAGCAAAAACAAGATATTTGGAGGTACACAAACTGCTGTATGCAGTGCTCATAGCGTCGAGGAAGCTCCGACATTACTTCCAAGCTCACCAGGTTTCAGTGGTGACCTCCTTCCCACTGAAAACCGTACTCCACAGCCCCAATTCGACTGGCAGCATTGCCAAGTGGGCAGCGGAGCTGGCTGAGTTCGAGCTGGAGTTCTTACCTCGACATGCAGTCAAAAGCCAAGCACTGGCGGACTTCTTGGCCGAACGGACCCCATCGCCAAGCAACCCGCGGGGCCCAGACAACGGCGAAACGGTGCCCAAGGCTCCATTTTTCACCGAAACCCCCTAGACGCTCTACTTCGACGGCTCCTCGCGGAAGCAAGGGGCCGGGGTCGGGGTCCTGCTCCTCACCCCGACTGGGGAGCAGTTCAAGTACATGGTGCGCCTCGACTTCAAGGCGACAAACAACATGGCGGAGTATGAAGCCCTAATCTTTGGGCTGAAGAGTGCCCTGACCCTCAATGTCCGACAGCTTCTGGCTAAAGGTGATTCTCAACTGATCATCAAGCAAGCCAGAGGAGAGTGCAGCTGCAACGACCCTCAATTACCAGCATACCTGCTGCACGTCCGGAAGCTGGAAAAGGACTTTGAAGTCTTGGAATTGTGCCATGTACCCCGAGTCGACAACTCAGTCACAGACGACCTGTCAACGAAGGCCTCCACAGGGGCCCTAGTGCCCCAAGGAGTCTTCGCAAGGACGTTATCGCGACCAACCGCCCGAGCAGCCGAACCGGGCGAGGGGGGCGAGCCCAGCACCTCGAAGCTGGCAGTCCCGGCGACCCTACTACCATGGAGTCCGCCAAGGATCGTATGCGCCATCGGGGGCTCCGAGCTACCGGGCGCCCAAGATCCAGAGGCTCAAGCAAGTCCCGATGCATGGATCTCGGAGGTCCGGGACTACTTGAAAGACAATATCCTTCCCGAAGAACATGCCCTGGCAGAAAGGATTGTTCGCATGGCTAAAAGGTACACGCTGGTGGAAGGGGATCTCTACCGGCGTGGCGCCAACGACATCCTACTGCGATGCATTACCCGGGAGGAGGGCTGCGACCTGCTCGCAGAGATCCATGGAGGCGAGTGCGGGAACCACGCGTCCTCCTGCACGCTGGTCGGTAAAGCCTTTCGGCATGGCTTTTACTGGCCGGCAACACTCCAGGATGCCGCCGAGATGGTAAAGAGATGCAAGGCGTGCCAGTTCCATGCCAAGCAGATCCACACACCAGCTCAGGCGTTGCAGATGATCCCTCCCTCATGGCCATTCGTTGTATGGGGGTTGGACATCCTGGGACCCTTTCCCAGAGCCATCGGAGGATTCCAGCATCTCTACGTCGCCATAGATAAGTTCACCAAGTAGCCGGAAGCCGCCCCAGTTGTCACCATCAACAAGCAGTCAGCAGTGAAATTCATCAAGTCGATCATCTGCCGGTTCGAGGTCCCGAACAGAATCATAACTGATAACAGGACCCAGTTCACAAGTGCAGCGTTCTAGGAATACTGCGAGGACCTGGGGATCCAAGTTTGCTATGCATAAGTTGCTCATCCAGAGAGCAATGGGCAGGTCGAGAGAGCCAATGCAGAGATCCTCAAGGGCCTCAAGACTCGCACATTCTCACACCTTGAGAAGCATGGTGCAAATTGGGTGGATGAGCTTCCGTGTGCATTGTGGGCTAGCCGGACATCAATTAGCCGGGCCACGGGGGAAACACCTTTCTTCTTGGTGTATGGGGCAGAGGCCGTCCTCCCCCCAGAAATTACCATGGGCTCCCCCCGTGCGCGGAGGTACGACGAAGCCACACAGGACCAGCTCCGGCATGAAGACCTGGACCTCGTCGACGAGGGACGAGTGCGAGCGGCTCTCCGAAATGCACGGTACAGGCAGGCGCTCCGGCGCTACCATCAGAGGATCGTGCGGAGTAGGGAGCTAAAGGTAGACGACCTGGTGTTGCGCCACATACTCTCCTGGGAAGGGTCTAACAAACTCTCCCCCAGCTGGGAGGGTCCCTTCCGGGTAACAGAGGTTTGCCGCCTAGGATGCGTCCGCCTGGCTACGGAGGATGGACAACGATTACCCAACCCATGGAACATCGAGCACCTCCGTAAGTTCTACCCCTAGACCAGGGTTGGGGCAATGCTATTTCATTGCAAAAGTTACATACTGCCTCAGGACAACACTTAGGATAAGGCGATGGGGCTCCGAGTGCACATTCCGCTTAGCCTGGTCCAGAACCCTAAGTAGGTGCACTCGACTCCATCTGACACCCAGGTCAGGTTATTCCCCTTGTAAAGTCTACTCCATCTTATGAGAAACTACAATGAAAGAATGTTGTCCTGCCTGGTATAGGGTTTGTCAATTCAAAAATTATCTTTAATTTTTATGATGTTGCTGAAAGCCCGCCATAACTCGTGATCTATCATGAGCGTTGTCGTTTTCCCCCTGCTTTAGCAATAGTGGGAGCCTTGCTGTCTGGACTGTAGGTGAGGTTGCTTGAGGTACCTGCAATGCGCCTGGGGCCTCGGATGTTCCAATACTCGGGGTCTGTGTCTCCAGATGGTCTCCCCCGGAAAAGGTTTACGCCAAGCGGGAGGTCCAGGGCCACAGCCTGCTTAGCCTGGTCCTGTACCCTAAGCCTGTGCGATCTGCCTCCCCAGCGCTACAGCCGAGTGCTGGGGGCCAGATGACTACCCTTGGGTAGTTTGGACGACGAGTCCTAGGCGCAGAAGCACTGAATTACCCAAGCCCCACGAGTCAGCCCAGGATCGTAAGTCAAGCGACACTACAAAAAGAGCAAGGGCAAAGTGACCAACGGACAAAATTACTTCTCTTTTTTGATCTATGTACAGGTCTTTGAGGAAGTTATTCCAGCAACCACCGCTAGAGTACCCGCGAAGACAGTGGACACCACCGGCTTGAAGCTCCGGCAGCACCCCCAGGGGGCCCGGTGTTGACCTCTCGCTGAAGATGGCGGGCACCGCCGACCTGAAGCTCCAGCGGCACCCCCAGGGGGCCCGCTGTCGACCTCTCGCTGAAGATGGCGGGCACCACCAGCCTGAAGCTCCAGCGGCACCCCCAGGTGGCCCGCTATCGACCTCTCGCTGAAGATGGTGGGCACCGCTGGCCTGAAGCTCCGGCGGCACCCCCAGGGGGCCCGCTGTCGACCTCTCGCTGAAGATGGCAGGCACTGCCGGCCTGAAGCTCCGGCGGCACCCCCAGGGGGCCCGCTGTCGACCTCTCGCTGAAGATGTCGGGCACCGCCGGCCTGAAGCTCCGGCGGCATCCCCAGGGGGCCCGCTGTCGACCTCTCCATAAGGATGGTGGCCACCGCGGAACTGAAGCTCCGATGGCACCCCCAGTGGGGCTGCTGTTGACATACCTGCATACTCAGCTACGACAATGCTACCTACGAATCCTAGGCTCCTCCTGCACCGGTCTGCCCTAAACTCTAAGTATATGACAGGTGTGCCCATAACAACTGGCCACACCTGTCAGGGGGCCATACTTTGGGGGACGGCAGGTCCTGGAAGTTAAGGAACAACAAGCAGCTGGAAGACATTACTAGAAATAAAAGCATGCTGAGTATAAAAGGGCACCACAGACAGATTTTTTATCACACAAATAAAGAGTTTTACATCACAGCCAACCACAAGACAAAAACAGAAAGACAAAAACTTAAACAGACGCCCGGCGAGCCCTCAGCCGCTCCGCTGGAACCTTGAGGCGATGAGTGCCACCGCATCCGAAACTTCAGACTTGGCGGCCTCTTCCCTCTCGACGATGGGCCCCTCGAGGACCGGCTGCAGGGAGACGTCGGGGTACCAGCTCTGGTAACAGGACATGATGTGCGTCGCCACCTCCTTCACCAGCATCCGTCCCTCGGCCTCCAGCTGGTTGTCAAGGATGGCCCCCAGCGAGCGCATCCTCGAGCTGGTGGAATCGAGCGACGGGAACACCTGACTCACCTCCTGCGCCGGCTCCCCCACGCGCGCCAGGCTGAAGACGAGCGGCACCAGAGCCGAGTCGGAACCGCCAAGGAACTCCCAGACCTTCCGGGCCTCGGCAGAGCGCGCCGCCCGGAGCTCCTCTACCTCCTGCTTGGCCGCCGCCAGTGCCCGGGGGCCGCCGTCCAGGAACTGCTTCTCCTTGGTCGTCAGGGCCCTCTCGTGCTCGCCGACCCCCGCCTCGCGGCGGTCCAAGTCACCCTCCTTGAGGGCAACGTTGAACTCGCGGTCCAGGAGGGCCTGGCGCTCGACGGACTGGGCCTGCTGCGCCTCGGCCACGGCGGCTTCCCGGCGGTCCAACTCGGCGGCGCGGACTCTCGCCCCTTCCTGCTGGAGGATGAGCCCGCGGCAGGTTGCCTCCACTTCGGCCTGCTTCGCCGCCAGCTCCTGCTCCCGTTCGGCTAGAGCAGCCTCCCGGAGGGACAACAGGTGCTGAAGGTCCTCGCAGGCCTGGAGGCGGGAGCTGGCCTCAGCGTGGATGGCCTCGGCGTCAGCCTTCAGCTTCTGGGCCAGCTGGGCGATGAGGTCGCGCTCCTGCTCGAGGATCTTCATCACCTCCCGAACGACCGCCTCCCGCTGGGCCGCTCGGCTCTTCGCCAGCCGGGTCTGGCCCTCCAGGGTCCTCACCCATTCCCGGAGCCGGTCGTCCTCGTCCTCGAGCCGCCCTTTCTCCCGGGCAAGGGCCGCCTGGGCCTGCCAGAAGCCGGAGCAGGCCACGGCCATAGCCTCAGACAGGGAGAGAGGCTCCGCCGTAGCAGCGGGCCCCTACCTCCCCACTTCCTCAATGTCGTCCTCCATTTGGAGGACCACTGGGGAGGCGGGGACCAGGGCCCCCTCCCGGATGGCAGCACCTGGGGCGGTGGCGCCAACTGACGTAGCAGTGTCGGAGGGCGCGACAGCATCAGCCGGCATGAAGTAGCCGGTGGACACGGAGTCGTTGGCAGGCGCGGCGGCAGTTGTCGGCACGCGCGGCTGGGCTTTGGCAGCCGCTGAGGAGACCTCGGGCACGGAGGCCCGAGGTACCCCGGCGGTAGCAGCCTGGTGCATCGGAGCAGGGCCCGAGGCAGCAGATGATCCCCGCGAGCCGGCTGGAGCGGCAGAACCCCCAGCAGAAGTGCCTGCGGGTGGTGGAGTAGCTGTGGTGGCACTGAAACCAAGAAAACTCAGACCATAAGAGATTGACATGATAGGTGCACAACAAAGAACACCCAAGGTAAAATCTGAGTAGGCTTACCGGGGGACGCTGAAGTTCCACCGCTTCCCGAAAGGGATGGTGGGGTTCGGACCCCCCGAACCCGTGACGGGGGCCCCTGAGTGTGCTGGGGGCCCCTGTGGTGGTGGTGTCGGCGGCACCCCCGAGGTCTGGCACCCCTCCGAACGAAGAGGGAACGCTGGGGTCCCGTAGGCGTTGAGGAGCCTCCCCCTCTTGCGTGTGGAGGACTCGGGCGGCAAGGTGGCACCATCGGCACCCCCTGGCGATGAGCGCGGCAGGGCTCCGGAGTCCTGACGAGGGGCAGAAGGGGCCGGCGGCGGCGACCGGGCGTGCTTCTTGGGGGACGGGTCCAGCACCAGAACCAGCACCTTCCCCTTCCCCTTGTCGCTAGGGGCGACGACACCACCCCATGGATGGTGCTGGGGGCCGCTCGAGGAGTCGTCGCTTGAAGAACCAACGTCGCTTAAGGGAGCCTCGCCTCCCTCAGCGTCGTCAGCAATGTTAAACCCCCGGAACGGGTCCCCGATCTAGCGCCGCGCTACCCCGGACTCGTCAAGGGTCGGCATCGTCTTCAGCAGCTGCCTCCTCAACTCGGAGTCCGAGCACAAGGGGCGGCAGGCCGACGGAAGAGCAAGTGCCTCAGCGGAGATGTCGTCGGGGCAGACCCGGGTCAGCATGTCGAGCAGCTGCTGCTCGCCCAGGTTGGAGCCGGGGTCGGTCTCGAGCCGGGTGCAGTCCGACAGGCCGGTGAACATCGATGTCGGGCGGGCGCGGTGCTGAAGCGGAGCTATGCACCGGGACATGAAGTCCCTCAGCACTATGGCAGACGACAGCCCGTGGTCCGCCAACATCTGGATCCTCTCCAGCACCGGGTTGAATGCCTCCTCCATCTCTGGGCGCTCCTCCTAGAATGATCGCTCGGAGTAGGGGATCCTGGTGGGGAGGCACATCCGGTCGTGGGCCTCGACCTTGGCAATCATCCAATCTTCGCGCCACAGCTCCCACCTCGCGGAGTTGAAGGAAGCAATGTACCTTGTGGGGACCTTTGTCCGGCGCTGGAAGTAGTAGGCGCCGAGGTGCTCCTTCGAACTCCTGCCGGTAGCCCTCAGTACAAAAAAGTACCGGAAGAGCTTTACCGAAGGCATCACCCCCACGAACATCTCGCAGAGGTGAGCGAAGACCGCCAGCATGGCGATCGAGTTCGGTGCGAGGTTGTGGAGTTGGAGGCCGAAGGTCTCCAGGAGCATGATCAGGAAGGCGGATGCTAGCGGGACGAAGTTGGCCAGCACGTACGATGAGAAGAGGACCATCTCCCCGGCGGGGAGGCTCAGCGGGAGCCTCCCGTGAAGGAGCCACGACTCCCGCTCAGGAGTATGCCAGCCAAGAAGCCGGCGCATCGGGGCCAGGTCAGCGGGCCTGGATAGCCTGGACTTGGGCAAGATGCTCGTCATGAGGATTGAGGGAGGAGGCTCTGGACGGGGAGACTGGGAACTAGAGCGCAAGAACTGGGCTTGAGGCAAAAGCACGAGCGCAGGGGAGCAGAGGCGGGAGAAAGGACCCTCAGGGGGAAAGTTCTCTTTTTATGCACCCTTGCAGGCCAACAGGCGCAAAAGTGTGGATCGCCACAGCCTCAGTAGAAGAGTAACGAACTCGTATGGGCAATGACATGAGGGCCCGGGTCGCTCGAAGAAGAAGGCGAGCCGAGCAGCTAGCCATGCGGGAGGTAACTCGGTGATTTCCGAAAGGGCAAAAGCAGCGGAAGTGCAGGAGCCGCCTTGGGAACCACCGTAGTTAAAGCACGATTGAAGGCAGGAGTCACGTCGCGCGGCGCCTGTTCAGCACCTTCACTTATTGGAAGGAGACACGTCGCCTCAACGGCAGGGGCGTGTCGCCTGGGGAACTGCCTCGAAGTGGAATCGGAAGAGTTGCGCGGGAAGAAAAGGAAGAAGACCCCACCTGCGGTATCGACGACTCTCCCAAAGTGGGCTCGGGGGCCACTGTCGGTACCCTGCAGACCGGGTACCCCCGCGCACAGGAGAAAACCGCTAAGGACTCTGCCCCTGCCTAAGGGGTCGAATCCAAAGCTGCCACGTCGAGGAGGGAAGGACCAGATCCTACCTCCCCGTCAGGGGGGGGCTCCCAAGCTGCCACGTGGCTGGCAGGACCGAACCCATGCCTTCCCGCTAAGGCGGGCTCCGGAGCCGCCACGTGGCTGATCGGGGCCTCAGGGCCAAGCCCACATCCTCGCTGGGGAAGGCACCGGAGCTATCACGTGGCCTGCAGGGCTGAGCCCCCACCCCTCCATAGGGGTGGGCTCCGAATGCGCCACGTGGCCTGATCCGTCAAGTGCTTTACTTCCCGCAGAGGCAGGCTCCAGCGCAACCACGTGGCGGACGACCTACTCAGTGCGGTAGGAAGCTGCAGTAAAGGAACGCGTGCGCTGCTTAGACAGGCATTAAGTACGCGCACCTTCCCCAGGCAGGCTGAGTCACGCTTGCGAAAGTCAAGGCTCCAGTGTCCTGTCTTGTCTAAGTAGCCAGTACAGACCCACGCCGCAAGACGGACGAATGGACCGTGAGGACAAGACGGACGAGACGTGCACCACCATCATCACCAACTATGTGTAGCCCTGGCGCACGGCGCGGCGGGACGGCACATTGAAGCCCCTGACAAAGGAAAGTAGATAACAATTAATCCTAGATCTTGTATAGGATTTGGCTCTCCCCGGGACCACCTGTCGGGTCCTGGGTCTCACCTTGTAACTACAGAGTCCTTGAACTATAAAAGGACCCAACAGACGACCTTCGCAAGGGACAAAAAATTAGACCAAGGCTCATACACGCTCAAGCAAGGCAATACACAAACACTCCCGTGGACGTAGGGTATTACGCTCCGGCGGCCCGAACCACGTAAATCCCCTGTGTTCATCATCCTGCTGTGTTCGATCTCCTGGGACTAGCCCTCGTGAATCCAAAGAACCTCCGCAGGCTGCTCTCTAAGCAGGTCCGGGGAAGTGTCGTTTACGACCTTCGACAAACACCATTAGATACAAAACGAATGGTAGATGAGCTTTACTGCACACTGTGCAGTAGTGGGGCGTAAGTCAGAGGATCCCCTTCCCAGGTCAGGTGTCTCCTTGGCAACGCACGTCCTATCAACGCAGGGAGGACATAATGAATACACCTCATCTCAAGATTTGTTCTCCGAGTTGGACGTCCAGTTTAGCATAGGCAAGACGACCAAAACAACTGACAATGTCACCGTATTAACTTACCTGGCTCCAAAGCAAAATGATACTACTTCGGTTTTTAGGGCTGATCATGCATTATTCTCCAGGCTCCAGCTATCTTATATGACTTAGGCCCTGTTTAGAACCTCTAAAATTAATTGTTAGCTAGCTAATAATCTATTAGTTGACTTGTACCAACTAATTATTAGCTAGCTAATTATTAGTTGGTGCTTGTTTGAAATCTCTAGAGCTAATTTTGTTTTTATACATTAATTGACTGTAGCACCCCCTCAAGGAGAGAGAGGGATGAGAGAGGGCAAGAGTAAAATGAACTTTAGCTAACAATCAGCTGAAATTAGCTAGGTTGGAGCAGCTAATGAGATTATTGTTAGTTGGGGGTTAGCTAATAATTAGCTGTGTTATTAGCTGGACTGTTTGAAATCTCTATAGCTAATTTTTAGCAGCTAACTATTAGCTCTAGGGGTTTCAAACAGGATCTTAGAGACTTCGAGAGTGACAGGTCGGGCTAGCAGTACTCGCGGGCTTGGAGTTAACGGAGGTGGCGTGCTTCGCCAGAGGCGGGAGATGGCATTTGGGCCGGATCGAGATGCGAGAGCACCATGCTGATGAGTTGGTACGGTAAACAATTTTGAACCCAACAGCGGGGGAGCTGCTGAGGACGGCTCAAGGAGGGTGGATGGCGGGGGGAGGGAACTCAAGAATGTCGGGTGCGGACGGTCGGAGATTGAAAATAAAGTTGTGAACTTTAGTTTCGGATCCAATGACGTCTCAAATTTTTTATACAGGCGGTCTGTTAAAAAATATGTTGTGATATCGAATGATTTAATAGCTGGCTGTGATTATAGAACATCACAGACGGCTCACAAAATTAAACCACCAGTGTAAAGATACATATTTTTACAAGCGGACTATAAATAAGATCGAACCACCTGCGATATTATAGGCGACTGATGCGACCGGACGTGCGTGTTGGTTACCGATGTGACTTTTTTTTCCGATGGGAAACATTCCGCTATCATTTTCATAAAAAACAGAGATCCAGGTCCAATCGCTTACAATCAACTGCTCTCTGAGCAGGAAACCAGAACTAGACATCAACCGAGCACCTAGCCATTAACAATAGTTTTTGGCCACACCCTTATAAAGTTACTGTAGATAGCAAACAGTCCACGAACTTAATACCTACACAAATAGTAGTAATTCAGAAACAGATCCAGAAAACCAGACCAAAAAGTGGACCTCATACCATCTTTCAACTCATCAGCTTGTCATTTCTCCCCGCGCTTGGATCCTTCAGCACTTCCTGGTCCTCTTCCTCCTTTGCCTGGCTTCATCACCTGCATCTTCTCAGCTTCCTCATCTTCACCGATCTGGACGTCTTGCGCCACCGGCGATGCCTCAATCCGCAGAACCCTTTGAGTCTTCATAGCTGTCATAGCAGATTTTATCAACAAGCCCAATCCAGAACGGATGGCCTGCTGTGCGTCATCTTTAAACAACCCTGCCCAATAACCCATAAAGACACACGCATGCCAAATAATCTCACATGGGTGCTTAATGATTTTTTTATCAAAACAAACTCTATTGCGAGCCTTTCAAATGAACCAACACATGGCTGATAAGCCTAGCATATAAATTTTCTCCCCACCAGGCAACGTCTGTTAAATCCAAAGAAAGAATTGATCAAAGGACATGTACTATTAAAGCAAAGTGATATCACAAACCATATTACTTTAGCAACTGGACACTTAAAAAACAAATGTTCAACATCTTCCTTATCCTCGCAGAAAAAGCATAGCTCACTTCCATGTCAGTTTCGTTTAAGCAAGTTATCTTTAGTTAGGATGACATTATTAACAGCAAGCCACATGAAAACTTTTATCTTTTGAGGTACTTTGGCTTTCCAGATCATTTTAAAACTATTCCCATCCTCATGCTTAGTTAGATGCTTATACATCGATTTAACTGAAAATTTTCCAGACCTCTCCCAGAGCCAATGCACTTTATCCTTATCATTAGATATAAATACTGTATTAAGCCTTTGCAATAGCTCATACCACTGAGAATGCAAAAACCATGGCAATTGAATATTAAAACGAACACTCCAGTTATCCCTAGCACACTGTGAAACAGAAATATATTTATCTGATGCAAAGAAGTACAGGAGAGGGTATTGCACACAAAGGGCAATATCATTCAACCAACAATCAACCCAGAAACAAACCCTTTCCCCATTGTCAACTTTAAATTTTCTTCCCTTCATGTATAAACCTCTAACTTTCAACAGATTTCTCCAAACTGGGGAATCTGTTTGTTTACTCTTAATACCTGCAATAGGAGCAGATTTGATATACTTAGCATTAATTACATCTGCCACAGTTCCAACTCAGATTCAAGCCTCCACCACCATTTACATAAGAGGCACAGATTCATTTTTCTAATGTTTTTTATACCCAAACCCCCTTTCATTTTATTCTTGCAAACCACTTCCCATTTAATTAAATGTTATTTTTTTTTGCATTCCCCTGCCATAGAATCACCTCCTACTACTAATACATTGCTTTTGTCAAAAATGATTTTCAACCCTGACATTGCCTCATACAGATAAAAAAATCAATTTAAGATTCCTAGCTTCCTCAACATTTTCCTTAATACCTATGATGGTGTCATCCGCATATTGCAGGATGGCCACGCCATGAGGAATTAAATGGTCAGCCAAACCTCTAATCAAGTTATTCTCTTGGGCTTTCAGGATCATCTTGTTAAGTGCATCAGCAACAATGTCAAATAAGCGTGGGGACAGGGGATTTCCCTGCCTTACACCCCTATAACTATGAAAATGAGGCCCAATCTGATTATTCAATTTCACACTTAATGTACCATATGAATCCAGGGGCACCACGCCTCACTAAAACCTCTATTTTTCAGACATTGGAGAAGGAACACCCAACTAACCTTATCATATGCTTTCTTGAAATCAAGCTTTAAAATACTGCCTTTCCCCTCTTTTTTCCTTTTGGTTTCATGTAACAATTCATGAAGGGTTAAAATACCAGTCATGATATTCCTATTAGGAATAAAGGCAGTTTGAACTATACTAATGATTTTATGAGCAACAGGTTCCAACCTCAGTGTACTTTTGTAAACCACTTATACAAGCAGTTTAGCAAGCAAATAGGTCTGAACTGCTGGATTTTCTCTGCAGTTTTAATCTTAGGTAACATTGTAATCACTCCAAAATTGACCCTGTATATATCCAGGGAATTACTATGGAAATCCTAAAATAATAGTAAGCAATCATCCTTTATTATCTCCCAGCAAGTTTGGTAAAACTCAATTGGAAAGCCATCAGGCCCAGGGGCCTTATTTCTGTCCATTTTAAACAAAGCATCTTTAATCTCCTGCTCCTCAAAAGGCCTAACAAGCCACAAATTGTCTTCCTCAGAAACCCTCTCATATCCCTCCCACATACTATCTTCCAATTGGAAAGAATTAGAATCAACTTTACCAAACAAGGACTTATAATAATTAGTAGCATGAATCAACAGGTTCCTAGTCCCTTCTATACAACTATCACCATCCACGGGGAGTAAATAGAATTCTTTCTTTTCCTACCACTTGCAATCCTATGGTAGTACGATGTATCATTATCCCCCTTAAGAAGCCAACTCTCATGACCACGCTTAAACCAATATAGTTCTTCACTTTCCAAGATGTCAAGCAATTTCCTTTGCAGGGAAGATTTTTCCAACAAGACCTCATCAGTTAACAAACCCACATCATCAATTCCCTCAATTTCATCTATTCTAACACACTACTACAAAAAGCATTTTTACAGGCGCCTCAATTTTTCAAACACAGGCGGTCCTTAAAAATATGCGACTGTGATGACGAATGATATAATAACCGTCTGTGATGAAAGAACAACACAGGCGGATTTTAAAGAACAACCGTCTGGGTAAATACATGATCTTCAGAATCGGTTCTTAATTAAGAACCGTCTGTAATGCAACGAACTTCACAGACGGATTTTAAGAAACAACCGTCTGGGTAAATACATGATCTTCACAGACGGTTATTAATTATTAACCGCCTGCAATGCCATGAACTTCACAGACGGATTTTAAGAAACAACCGTCTGGTTAAATACATGATCTTCGTTGGCGGTTCTTGATTAATAACCGTCTGTAATGCAATGAACTTCACAGATGGATTTTAAGGAACAACCGTCTGAGTAAATACATGATCTTCGTTGGCGGTTCTTAATTAATAACCGTCTGTAATGCAATGAACTTCATAGCCGGTTCTTGATTATATAACAACGGCCTAAGAAGATCATGTATTTTCAGTGGCGGTCATTGTTTAATTATCATAAGCGGTTTTCATTGAAATTACAGGGATGTAGTTGCAATTATATATCACAGCCGCATGTAGTCGTGCAGGCAAAATTGTATCAGGAAAAAAACACAGATGAGCTAGCGGATACTAGTAAAGTAATGCATTATAGGAAATGCTCGATCACCAGTGAGGCTGGCTTAATTGTGATAATACACCATTAGAGGCTTTACAATTGTTCAAAGATAATTTCTTTACACACTGAACAAAAATCATGCTACATTCATTGTAGATCGACGATGAAGCTCCCATCGATCAATCTAAATTGTACCGTCCTGCTTGCTCCCGAACACGTCTCTTATATTCCGCTGGATCCTGAAAATATTGACATTATTTAAATTAACAAATGTCGAAGGAGGAATGAATAACCTACATTGGTCACTAAGTCAAAGTGTCATCTAACCTTGATAAGTAGATTATAGCAATCATTTTCAACATCAGGCACATTTGGCTGATGCAGCAAACGCTGAACTTCAAGTAGTATAGTTTTGATTGTAAAAGCACTGCACCACCCCTACGAAATATAATTTAAGCAATATAAGAAACCAGTTCAAATAAGTTCGACAAAAATTATAAGTAATAATTACATGAACAAAATAGGTCTATCTTACAGTCTCTTGATCAAGAATCCCGATGCAGAGTGCTCCCGAACGATGGACATTTGGGTGGAAGAACCCAAATGGAAAGGAGCATCTTGGAGGCACCAAGGGATAGTCCTCAGAGAAGGAGATTGTCAGGGGGTAGTAACCATCTTCCCATTCAGTCTGCAAAAGAAATTTATTAATAGGAGGACGATAGTTAAACTCATATTGTGCTTGTTCTTCATGACTTACCCCTTCTTTACCGGGGACGATGCACTGCCACTTCAATAAATCTCCCGATTCAGGCTTCGCAGAGAAACCCTACGCGGAGAAATTGAAAATACCAAAAACAAACAACACGGAAAAACAAACTACAGTTAAGTTCATCAGTCCATTACAGATACATATGTATATACAACCATGTGACCGGTGTGCCATATGTACATACATGGGGATGGTTCTTGCGCCACGCCAAGCGCTCCTCCTTCAATCGGCTACACGCCCGAGACATCATTATCTGAAGAAAGACCAAGCTTCCAAACTTCCAAATCATTGAGTCCAAACGCATATGTACACAAATGCAAAAGGACACAATCCATATACCAACATTGTTCTAAGTTGATTTCAGAAGATACAAATATATACAATATATATCATCTCGCATTGCTATATACATTTTTTCCAGCATTGACATCTTCTCGCATATAGGGTTTCAAATTCTTTTTAATGCTTCTCTCTACGCGCTTGATGTTTTCTGGTTCGGTGAAAAGGTACATCTCTTCATACTGATTATATTCCTCTTCATTATCTCCCACATTGTCAACCCCAACAATATTTTGCTTTCCAGAAACAACTACGTGCAACTTCTCAGTTTCTGGATCTTGAACATAAAAAACTTGTGCAACATTATCGGCGAGAACCCACAGGTCATCTTTGTAACCCACTTTATTCAAGTCTACCAGTGTCAGTCCGTAATTGTCCACTTTCAAACCATCAGGATGTTTGACCCATTGGCACTTAAATACGGGCATTACCATTCTTTCGCCATAATCGAGTTCCCATATTTCCTCTATGAACCCGAAGTATGTGGTCTTCTGCCCTTGCGAATCATAAGCCTCAATACGAACACCACTATTTTGTGCAACACTCTTACCGTCTTTTTCTTTAGTGTAAAATGTGTAACCATTGATGTCATATGCTTGCCATGATGTTACCAAAGCAGATGGGCCACAAGCTAACTTTTTCATTGTTGCCTCTTCTATAGTGTTTCCGTATGATATATTTTTGTCCATTAACCATTCAGTGAAACATCTTCTGTGCTCTTTCATGATCCAGTCCTCTTTGCGGTCTTGGTTTTTATCACGAAGCTCAATTTGGTGTTCCTCGATGTACGGCTCAGCTATTGCGAGCTGTTGTAGTACACCAAAATGTGCACGGTGTACATTCTTGTAATCTTGAACAATAAAAGTTTTCTTACCCACTTTGCCTCTCCCACGTAGTCTACCCTCATGTACCGGTATAGGCACACCTATCGATTTTCCATCTTTGATGTAATCAGCGCAACCCTCAATCACTTCTTCAGTGGTGTATCCTTCCATAATTGAACCCTCTGGGTGAGCACGGTTCCGCACATAACCTTTTAATACTCCTAAATATCTCTCCAACGAAAACATATGATGTAAATATAGTGGCCCCAATGCTTTTATCTGATCAACAAGATGTATGATTAGGTGTACTTGCATATCAAAAAAGGATGGTGGGAAACACATCTCAAGCTTGCACATTGTCTCGACGATGTATGTTTTCAGATAGTCTAAATCTTCACGTGCTATCACCTTTTGCGATACTGCATTGAAGAAGTAACACAAACGTGTGATGACAACTTTTATATGCTAAGGTTTGATTACTCTTATTGCAATGGCAAGGAAAACTGTCATCATCATGTGACAGTCGTGAGAATTATAACCGAATAAAGACAAGTCTTTCATCGAGACTAGTTTGCGGATATTGGATGAGAAACTTGTGGGAACTTTGATCCCACGCAAGCATTCGCAAATTGCTTTTTTCTCTTCTAGCGTCAAGTTGTAGCTGGCTGGGGGAAGGTAATGCTTCCCGTTCGCCTTTTCTACTGGATGAAGCTCTGGTCTCAAATCAAGATTTACTAGGTCCATACGTGAATTTAATCCATCCTTTGTCTTCCTCGGCATGTCCAGCAAGGTCCCAATGATGCTGTCAAATACATTCTTTGTAACGTGCATCAAATCAATACTATGGCAACATTCCAGATTCTTCCAATACGGAAGATACTTGAAAAAAATTGATTGTTTCTTGAAAGCCATGTCAGTTGTATCATCCGAAGATGTACTTTTCTTTCTCTTAATTCCTTTACTCTTTTTTCCCTTACCGAAAGCAATATGAATGTTCTTGACCATTTCAAACACAAGTTTTCCACTGTAAGGTTTCGGTGCAGTATCTTTTTCGATTTTGTTATCAAATTGTTCTTTCATCTTCCTATACTTGTGTGTATCTGTCAAGAACCGTCGATGTCTCATGTACACCGTCTTTCTGGATGAAGTGAGGTATAGATATCCAGTTCTATCCACGCACCTAACGCAACCTTTCTTCCCTTTCATTTGTCTCGATAATGTAAACAGTCCGGGATAATCATGCACGGTAACGAATATCATTGCTCTTAGCGTGAAATACTCCCGCTTGTACTCATCCCATGTACGTACCCCTTCATTCCACAATTTCGCCATATCTTCCATTAAAGGTTCCAAGAACACATCAATTTCGATGCCGGGTTGTTTCGGACCTTGGATAAGAACAGATAATAAGATATATTTCCTTTTGTGACACAACCACGTCGGTAGGTTGTACATAGTTAAGACCACGGGCCATGTGCTGTGTATGCTCCTTTTTTCACCAAACGGATTCATTCCATCTGTACCCAAGGCAAACCTCACATTTCTGATTTCCTTCGCAAATTCTGGATACTGAATATCAAAATTTTTCCACTGCGTTGCATCACCAGGGTGTCGTATATGTTTTTCATTCTTCTTGCGTTCCTCGGAATGCCAACGCATAAGTTCAGCCTCCCTAGGGTTTGAGAACAAACGCTTCAAGCGATCAATTACCGGAAGGTACCACATCACCAATGCAGGAATTTTTCTCTTATTCTTTCCGTCTGCATCGCCAGAAGTATCGTCATCGTCACCTTCAGGACCAATAATAAACTTCTTATTCTTCTGAGTCTTTTTCATGTTGGTAACATACTGGTGATTGTAGTCCTTCTTATATCTACTGACACCACAAATGGGGCATCTAGTTGCGAGCTCATGCTCTTTGCGATACAGAATACAATGGTTCACACAAGCGTGTATTTTTGTCACACCTAGTGCCATCGGGCAAAGAAGTTTCTTCGCTTTATAAGTGCTTCTAGGCAGTTTATTTGGATTTGGAAGAATTTCTGCCAGAAGATTCAAAAGATCAGAGAAACTACAATCGGACCATCCGTGCGTAGCTTTCAACTTTAGTAGTTCTAAGACTGCACGCAATGTAGTAAACTCTTTATCACAACCGTTTGATTCATCATATAAAAGCTCTGTGGCCGCATTCTGCAATGTCTCCATTTTACTTAAGCCTTTGCTTGCTCCCATAGAAGTCAGTACATATGGTTCAATGTGACGCAACATCTCCTCACAATCGAACTCATCATCATCATCACCAGCTTGATTGTCACTACCATCATCGATATGAACATTATCATCATCTGAGCCTCTCTCATCATCTTTATCCACATCATGTGTATCTAACTCACCATGCTCTGTCCATATTGTGTAGTTATTTTTGAAACCTCTTTTCACCAAATGAGATTGGATTACTATAGTATCCGTCCAAGCAATCTTATTTTCGCAGTCGATACATGGACATAATATGTCATCTATCTTTTGCAACTTCGCATGTCTCTTGGATGCTTCAATAAAATTTGCAACATTACGAATGTACATAGGATCGGGTCTTGGCATGTTATACATCCACGCTCGACGGTCCATGCTTCAATAATAGAATTTTTTGTCAGATTTACAAAATTTGGCCACAAATATTCTCTAAAGGTCTTCTATAAAATGAATTTACAGAGACATAACAAGTATGATTAGGGCGACTAATGTAGGAGACGGGCGACGTCTTGAGGCGGACGGAGTCAAAGGGGGAAACAGGCCCAGCAGCATGGGCTAGGTCTGGGTGGGATCCAGTCCGTTATATCGGGAAACAAGGCCCAGATGCATCTTATATATATTACAATAGCATCTGTTAATTAAACATCATATTCATGTCACATAATAGGTACAAAAAGGAAACAATCCATATAGTCCATACATCAATATACCAGAACACAATCCATAGTCCTTACACATGCAAAAGGACAGAATCCATATACCAGAACACACAAAACTAACAGCTTATCAGCTAATGAAAATATACAAAGAAAAAGTAAGGAAACTACATTTACCTTGCAGAGGCGTCAGCACGGTGGGCCGGCTGGGTGGAGAAGTGGCGGTGCGGGGTTGAGCGGCGGCGCGGCAGTATGGGCTGGGCGGCGGAGCGGCGGCGCGGCGCAGGGGAAATTTCAACAGCCTGGCGGCGTCGATATAAATTCTCCAGGGTTGCGTTTTGACTGCGGTGAGGGGTCCTTATATAGACGTAGGTTTTTCACAGGCGGTTTTTAACTTTATCGCAGGCGGGTTTTACTTAGCAACCGCCTGAGATGATGTTTATTAATTAAGAAGTAAATATCTTCACAGGCTGTTGGTACTTAATAACCGCCAGGGAAGATTTTTATCTCAGGCGGGTATTACTTAACAACCGCCTGAGATAATGCCAACTGAACAAAATATTTTTAAAACTTGTATACATGTATGAATTTTTTTAATTTTTTTAAAAGCACTCCAACATGTCAAACTTCAAATTATCCACCAGTATTCATTGACACTTGATTGAAATATGTACAAAACACAAGAAAAATGTACAAGAACACTTGATTGAAATCCTAAAACTACACTACGGCCCCGCCTCCTCCATCCTCTCCGCCAGCTTCTCAAACCAAGCCAAGCGGTCCTCCTCCGACTCGTCGTCGTCGTCGTCGTAGTCGTCACCATGGTGGTGGTCGCCGTCGTCGTCGTCGCCGTCGTCAGTGGACGACTCGTCGTCGCCGTCGTCGGTGGACGACTCGTCGTCGCCGTCGTCGGAGGACGACTCGTCGTCGCCGTCGTCGGAGGACGACTCGTCGTCATCATCGTCATCATCGTCGTCGTCGTCGAAGTCGTCCTCCTCCTCCTCCTCCTCCTCCGGCGACGATGCAGCAGGAGAGAGGGTCGGCTTCTCCGGCTGAGCCGATTGCTCCGGCTGTACCGGTGGCTCCGGCTGCACCGGCGGTGGAACGCGCTGGTCGTCATTCACCCTCTCGGGGGAGGTGCAGCGTATCCGCTTGCATGGCTGACTCGGAGGGCTAGGTGGTGGAAGGCTGGCCATGGCTGTGGTGGTTAATCGGCGGCGGGCTAGGAGAAGAAGAAAGGAGTGGAGAAAAGTTTTGTGCTTGTCCATAACCGACGACGCGCCTTATATAGGTCTGTGCGGAGTAGACGAGGGAGCGGTTCGTTTCCCGCGCATTGAACTCTTTGCAGACCTCGTGCGGCGCACAATTAAACCACTGCGGAAGACGATCTTGAGAGATCCTTGCACGCGTCCCTGCACCACGGCTTCTCAACTTCTCCGCAGACCTCGTGCGGCGCGTCAGTTAATTAACACTTCTCAGGCCGTTAAATAACATATTGTAATTTCAAAAATGATTATCTCAGGCGGTTATTACTTATAAACCGCCTGAGAAAAAAGAAGTAAAAATCTTCACAGACGGTTGGTACTTAACAACCGTCTGCAAATATGTTTATCTAAGGCGGGTATAACTTAACAACCGCCTGGGATAATGCCCGATACTCTTCTGCAGTTTCCTTATCCCTTGCTTCTTTTTTATTTAGATTCCAATATAAATACTCAAACATGTTTACATTCTGCAAATTGTGTTCAAATTCGATGATTCTTTCTTCTACATTTGTATTAAATTAACATCTACCAACTGAACAAAATATTTAGTTCATTGCGCATTGAACTCTTTGCAGACCTCGTGCGGCGCACCATTAAACCACTGTGGAAGACGATCTTGAGAGATCCTTCCGTCGCACGCGTCCCCTGCACCACGGCTTCTTAACTTCTCCGCAGACCTCGTGCGGCGCGTCCCCTGCACCACGGCTTCTTAACATATATAGCATTTGTTGTATGTTTTTTATGTTCTGACCAATTTCAAAGGATTTATGAAGTGAAATTTAATGGTAACCTTTACTTATCAATAATATTACAAGAAGGTGGATTTTTGCCTTTTTAAAGGACCAAATTTAATCAAGAATATTAAATAAGAAGAAGTAAATATCTTCACAGGCGGTTATTGCTTAACAACCGCCTGAGATAATGCCCGATACTGTTCTTCAGTTCCCTTATCCCTTGCTTCTTTTTTATTTAGATTCCAATATAAATACTCAAACATGTTTAGATTCTGCAAATTGTGTCCAAATTCGATGATTCTTTCTTCTACATTTGTATAAAATTAACATCTACCACATGAACAAAATATTTTTAAAACTTGTATAGCTGACATTGTAATGTTTTGGTAAATATCAAATTAATTTCTACTCACATATTATTCACATTTGTGTATCTCATAAAAAAAAGGTTCCTTCACTCAAAATTGTTGGTATGAACATATTTGTATAATTTATACATGTATGAATTCTTTTAATTTTTTTAAAAGCATTCCAACATGTCAAACTTCAAATTATCCACCATTCTAACTAAATGCTCATATTCATATGAGGCATTCATCAAATTATGAACACACATTGATTCCAAAAAATTTAAAAAAATATGAAAAAATTCCTAGATGTTGGTATGATGATTAAAAATGTCCACTGAAAAAATAAATGAAAAAAGCATTATATTCATCAAGATAGAAAAATGAAAAATAGCATTTGTTGTATGTTTTTTATGTTCTGACCAATTTCAAAGGATTTATGAAGTGAAATTTAATGGTAACCTTTACTTATCAATAATATTACAAGAAGGTGGATTTTTGCCTTTTTAAAGGACCAAATTTAATCAAGAATATTAAATAAGAAGAAGTAAATATCTTCACAGGCGGTTATTGCTTAACAACCGCCTGAGATAATGCCCGATACTGTTCTTCAGTTCCCTTATCCCTTGCTTCTTTTTTATTTAGATTCCAATATAAATACTCAAACATGTTTAGATTCTGCAAATTGTGTCCAAATTCGATGATTCTTTCTTCTACATTTGTATAAAATTAACATCTACCACATGAACAAAATATTTTTAAAACTTGTATAGCTGACATTGTAATGTTTTGGTAAATATCAAATTAATTTCTACTCACATATTATTCACATTTGTGTATCTCATAAAAAAAAAGGTTCCTTCACTCAAAATTGTTGGTATGAACATATTTGTATAATTTATACATGTATGAATTCTTTTAATTTTTTTAAAAGCATTCCAACATGTCAAACTTCAAATTATCCACCATTCTAACTAAATGCTCATATTCATATGAGGCATTCATCAAATTATGAACACACATTGATTCCAAAAAATTTAAAAAAATATGAAAAAATTCCTAGATGTTGGTATGATGATTAAAAATGTCCACTGAAAAAATAAATGAAAAAAGCATTATATTCATCAAGATAGAAAAATGAAAAATAGCATTTGTTGTATGTTTTTTATGTTCTGACCAATTTCAAAGGATTTATGAAGTGAAATTTAATGGTAACCTTTACTTATCAATAATATTACAAGAAGGTGGATTTTTGCCTTTTTAAAGGACCAAATTTAATCAAGAATATTAAATAAGAAGAAGTAAATATCTTCACAGGCGGTTATTGCTTAACAACCGCCTGAGATAATGCCCGATACTGTTCTTCAGTTCCCTTATCCCTTGCTTCTTTTTTATTTAGATTCCAATATAAATACTCAAACATGTTTAGATTCTGCAAATTGTGTCCAAATTCGATGATTCTTTCTTCTACATTTGTATAAAATTAACATCTACCACATGAACAAAATATTTTTAAAACTTGTATAGCTGACATTGTAATGTTTTGGTAAATATCAAATTAATTTCTTCTCAGACGTGAAATTTTAATTAACGATGAACACACTACATCCATTAACAATATTCAATCATTCACACAGTTCAAGAACACACAAGATACTCATTCATTAACAATATGCACATCTCACAAAAGAACACACAAGATGCACAATATTTACACAAGAACACACAAGAACACAAAAGATACACAAGTAATATTCAATCACATAGATGAAAAAAGATAGATTTCATTCATTAACAATATTTACAAAACAGAAGCAACTAAAAACAACAAAAAGAAAAACTAATTAAATCCTACTCCTACTCCTCTTCCATCTCCTCCTCCTCGTCCTCCGGCGGCGACTCCGGCACCGGCTGCACCGGCTGCACCGGCTGCACCGGCTGCACCGGCTGCACCGGCTGCACCGGCGGTGCAACCCCGAGGTTGCTAGCCGTCGCCTCCACCAGCGTTCTACGGCCCTGGGGGCCAAGAACCTGGGCCATCGTCGCGAACAGAATGTCGAGACGATCAGCCACCCCCACGAGGGCGTAGAGGTAGTGGCCCAAGGTACCCATTCCAGTATACTCTGGAAGGGTACCCAGCCCCAAGGCACTCATGGCGCGAGACGTATTGTTGTACGCCTCTCGCGCCATGAGGAGGCGCTGCTCGGCGTTGATCTTCTCGGGGGAGCTGCAACATTGTTTCTTGCAAGGTGGCTCCCTCGGAGGGCTTGGCGGCGGAAGGTCGGCCATAGTGGTGTTGGGTCGTCGGAGCGGAGGAAGACGAAGAAAACAAGAGGATTCAAAGTGAGCGATGCGCTTGTGAGCCATAGTGGTGTTGGGTCTTTAAGGCCGCGCGGAGTGGAAAAGAAAGGTCGCACCTCGGGGAAAAGAAAGGTCGCGCACGCGTGACATGGTCACTGACGTGTGGGACCGGGTCCACATGTCAGTGACCGCTGATTAAGTCAGGGGATCCTCATCCCGGTTGGTGAGGGGTCTTTATGTAGGCGTTCATCAAATTAAGAAGTAAATATCTTCATGTTTAACTCAGGCGGGTGTTACTAACCAACCGCCTGAGATAATTGTATCTTCTCAGACGGGTGTTACTAACCAACCGCCTGAGATAATTGTATCTTCTCAGACGGTTGGTAAGTAAAATCCGACTAAGATAACATTCTTCCCTGACGGTCGGTACTTAAAATCCGCCTGAGAAAATGTGAGTCTATATATACCCCTCGGCAGCATTGGAAAAACCTAACCCGGGCGAAACACTTAGACGCCGTTAGGCTGCCAAAATTTCGTTTGCCGCCAAGTGTTCCCCCTCGTCACTTCCAGGTACGCCGCCGAGCTTCGCCGTCGCCGAGCTTCGCCGTCGTCGCCGAGCTTCGCCGTCGCCGCCGAGCTTCGCCCTCCTCACTTCCAGGTACGCCGAGCGAAGCCATTTCCGTCACCGCCGAGCTTCAAGGTAAACCCTAAACCCTTCGACCTTCCATCCTCCTTCGCCGTGCCGCCTCCCTCCCCGCCCTCGCTGCCGCCTTGCATATCCTTGGTTAGGGTTCGGGAATTAGATAATGGTAGGCATCCTTGGTTAGGGTTCGGTGGAATTCGAAAAACTGTCAAGTTCGGTGGCATCTTTGGTTAGGGTTCGGTGGGGCAAGATTTATGTGGATGGTTATATCACGATAAATTGGTAGTTGGTTCTGTGTGTCTGAAACTGTTCCGACACATTAGTGGTAAACATGATTCTAGACTCTAGTAACAGCAGTATATTCCCTATTTCTGTCATCGGCCTTGCATATGCCACATAATTCTCTATTAGGGGCAAGATTTAGCTATATTTGGTTAAGTTGACCAAATTTGGCTAATTTTGGCTAAGTTACATTAGATATAGTTATACTTGACTAATTTTGACTAAGTTATGCTATATTTAGCTATATTTGGCTACTTTTGCTTAGAGTTAGCTATGCTAGACTAAGTTTGGCTAAGTTTGCTTTTATTTCTCTAAGTTTCATTTGAGCAATTGTAGCTAATCTGTGCTACCAAAGATGTCTGCACTTGTGGCTCCATCAGCTTCATTTTAGCAATTGTACCTAATCTGAGCTACCAAAGTTATGCTATATTTAGCTCTGAAGCCAAACAAAAGTTGCTGGCCAACTCATTTGTGATGCCAGGAGCATCCTCACGCCCATATCTAGGTAACACTAGGTGTGGCGATGGAGTCTGAGCATATGATGCCGATCTCTATGATACAAGAATTTAGTTAGACCTATATAACTTCAAAAATGTGTTTTGGCTAAATTTACTTAATTGAGCCAAAATTGAGAAAATTTGTTTTAAATATGACCAAATTTAGTTATGCCATTTATTAGATTTTTTGTCTTATTAGATCTAGCATGGAAAGCCCTAAGAAGACTGGTCCTGATTGTAACAACAAAGAAGACAATATGGAGTTTACTGACTCCAGCAGTTCAGGCTCCTATCACAGTCCTTCGGATCCTTTTCCGAATATAAAAATTAAAAAGACTTCAGTGGATCTAGACCCGGAATATGATCCTGCCGACGAGGTATGGATCACGAATCTTAACTTCAGCAGTTCAAGTTAATGTTGGTTGTCAAGTATACGAAGTCTTATAATTTTTTTCTACCTAGATTAATCTCGAAGACAATGAGGTGACATCGGCTCCTAAAACCGCAGAAGGTTCACCAATGGATGAATCCTCAGCTTCACTCAAGCGGAAACGAGGGCAACGAGGTCCCAATAAGGGTCTATTGGACCGCATCATGTACATAACAAGGGTCGGTCCAAGTGGGCTTCCCCAAGAACCACTGGATTCAGTTACCAAGTACCGTAATGCATGCGGTTTTCTTGTTAGGGAGGTTGTGCCGATCACAAGCGAGAATTGGAGGAAATTACCCGAGCAGACCAAGAATGAGTTGTGGGAAAAGATAAAGAAACAATTCAAGTTCCCGAAAGGCACAGAAGAAGCTGTAAAGAAAGCAACATTGGTCTCTTGCGGCAAGAAGTTTCGATGCTGGAAGAGTGAAATGAATGCTTATGTTAAGGCCAATAAGGTCCCTAGCCCGAGGAAGATGGGAAAAATCACACAAGCTCAGTGGCAAGAGTTTGTTCGTCAAAAGAGCACACCTGATGCTAAAGCTCTAAGTGCAACTAGGTCAGAGCTTGCAAAAAAGAACAAATACCATCATCGCTTGGGGTCTGCCGGATATGGCCCCAAAGTCCAGAAATGGAATAAGATAATAGACGACATTCTTAGTAAGGGCAATCCTCACCCATTAGAAGGGTGCGATGAGCGAACTCAACGCTGGGTCTTTGCTCGGTCAGGTTTGACCAGCGAGGGCAAACTTGAAAAGCCCGACTCTCTGAATGAAGTAGAGGATAAAATGAAAGAAGTAATTGAAAAGCAACAGAAGGGTCTCTTCAAGCCGAAGAGGGAGAATGACCAACTTACCGCTATCTTGGGAAACCCTGAACACAGCGGACGGGTTCGAGCGGTCTCTTCTCAAATGTCTTGGCTATATGGTTTCCCTAAAGATAAAGACACATATAGAAGACGTGAGAAGTTTAAGAAAACACTTGATGAAACAATTGCTCAAAAGGTCAAAGAAAATATGCAAGAAATTATGGAACAACTTAGACAATCAGGACAATTAGTGGCACCGAGTACAATGATGGTTCCGGTGCAAAAGGAGCAATTAGTATCTCCAACTGCCTACCCTAGCAGCGTTGGTTCCGTGCCAGGCTCAGGGTCAGCCCATAAGTTCCCTGTCGATGATATTGCTAACGACAAATCTTGTCGTCTTCTTGTCCCGATAGGCAGAGCAGGGAACAAAACCAAACAGGTTGCCACTGCTATGGCAAAGCCTGATCGTGACTTCAACGGGAGTCCACTTCCGTTGTATTATTCTGTGGTGCAAGTTCTTCAGATCATTGATAATGATTATGAAGATTATGAAATAGACCACGTCACACCTGAGGGGATCGCGACTCTGAGGCAGGCTGTCAACCAATTAATCCTTTGGCACCGACGCGATATCGTGTTGGACGATGAGCCAATTTCTAGCCCCGTCGCATCTCCAAATACTGCAACCCCATCTTCTAAGGCGAAAGTGCATGAAGATCCACTCCCAGTCCGGGAAGATCCACTCCCCCTATGTCTGAGCAAGGATGATGATATCCAAGAGCAACAAGTTGGACAACAACTTCAAGCAGTACCAGAGCAAGCTGTTGCTAGTAAAGAGCAACTAGTTGAGCAACAGCTTGAAGTAGTACTAGAGCCAGCTGCTGGGAGTAAAGAGCAATCAGTTGAACAACAGGTTCAACAACAAGCCAGTGTCCAACTTCCGACGACTACTCCTCGATCATCAGTGCCTGTCAAAGTTAGCTCATACGAAAATAAGAAACCTTCATCAGAAGTGACAAAGTATTTGGAAGCTATGAAGGAAAATATTAGAAAATCGAGTGCATCTCGTTCTTCTCATGAGCCAGCATTAGAAGATATCGAGGAGTGGGAAGAAGACGGTGTCATGTATAATCGGCGGACGGCTTTAGTTAAACCAGGAGTTCCAATATACAAGCTTGAGGATGTTCCTCCTAAATTTGAGAATGGGAAGCCGTTAATGACATCCGTACAACTTAGCAAACAACCCGTCGCGCTCAGAAGAATGCATGAGTGGTACATCACTGCCAGCACAAAATATGGTCTTCAGTGCGTCACATTTCGTATTCCAAAAGAAGCATTCTGGAGCACTGGAGTAGATAAACGAGTCATTTTATTTGAAGAGCTGCTTTCCCTTTTCCATCGGGGCATGCTCGAAATCAACCTGCTGCTCGTCTGGTGCTTGTAAGTGCTCTAATATTTTGTATTTGCTTTTCTTACTACACGCATACGCATTTCATGAGATTATAACAATTCTGGACTTCTTCAATAGGATGCAATACATGGATAATGAAAAGTTGGCGCACAAGACAGGTATCCTTGACCCTACTAGGATTGCAAAGTCGCTATTCGACGTCCAGGCAAATCGAGAATCAAGCCAGTACAAACACATGAAAAAAAAAGATTTTGAAAGAGCAATTGCAAAACTTAAGAAGGATAGAAAGGCAGAAGTTGCAGCTTACATAGGACATGCGATGTTTAACTTTGTCAGAGACGGCCAGGACCTCGTAAAGGCTCCGTACCACTTCGAGTAAGTTCGACACATGGCATTGAAATAGCAATTATTGGTAATTGTTAACACGTGTGTTTGTATGTTTGCAGTAATCACTACATAATGATCTTCATCAAGCCAACGCAGGGAATGGCAACAGTCTTGGACTCGGCCGATTACCCACCAGATCGTTACAAAGATTTCCTTTCCATTTTGAAAAAGTACGTTTATTCAATAATTTTAATTTACGCACATTTAGAATGTGTTGACAAGTTTTATATGACATTTCTTGTATTACAGCGCTTGGCGGTTTTACGCGGAACAGCTTGGCGGTCAGAGACCTCCTAATACGAATGCATTGGACATTAAAACGTATTATGCTTGTCCGAAGCAGCCTGCTGGGAGTCTCTTATGCGGGTATTATGTATGCGAGCATCTTCGGACCGCCGCCGTATATAGAGTCAATCGTGAGGATGTAAGTTATCCTTAATGTCGATACCTTATTTTCTTACTTTTGTGTTTCATTTTCATTGTAACTAGCATAGTTTAATGCTTATATTCTCTGCTGTTCAATATTACCAGAAACATTATTTTCATATTTTGATTCCAACTTCAAAATTCAATTGCTCATAGTACAACTGCTCCAAAAATACCTACTAAATTCTTGTATACTCTCACTTTGATCTATACTTTGAGATTGTTGAAACCAACACATTCTAAACCTTGTTATGTGTTATATTGCAGCACAAGAAGAATCTGAACGAAGAATGGCCGGTTTGTAGAAGTATTCCTGATGGAGGAGCCGACAGGATTGCTTCTGAACTCTGTCAGTTCATTCGTCGCGAAATTTTGCACAAAACGGGGAAGTTCTTTGATAAGAGAGGTTCAGCAGCTGATGTGCCAGAACTTTGCGACTATACCAATCTAAACAGTTTTTAGTGAAAACTTGTAAACTTTGAGATGAAATTGTATCTGTAACTTGTACATATGTATATTGTTTTAGTGAAATTGACTTCTGTGATGATAATATTGTTGTCTTTTGTTCTGTGATGATTGTTGTTTTTTGTTCTGTGATTATATTGAATTGACCTGGAAATTAGAAATAACAGCAGTAGTACTGCATGACCTGGAAATTAGAAAAACAATTATCACAGGCGGCTAGATACAAGTAAAGAAACATCTGTGATAACCTAATTTTCACAGGCGGTGTCTGTTATGGTAGAAACCGGCTGCGTTAAAGGGTCTTCACAGACGGCTGATATAGGTAAACTCCGTCTGTGATAACTTCATTATCATAGACGGGTTAGTTATGCTTCAATAACCGTCTGTAAAGACACATTATCATTGGCGGTTAGTTATGCTTCAAAACCCGCCTGTGAAGACATATTATCATAGGCGGTTAGTTATGTTTCAAAATCCGCCTATGAATACAAATTATCATAGACGGTTAGTAATGCTTCAATACCCGTCTGTGAAGACTTCTTATCATAGACGGTTAGTTATTCTTCAATAACCGTCTGTGATAAGACCTTTATCACAGACGGTTATATATGCTGCACGACCCGTCTGTGATAAAGTGTTTTCACAGACGGCTAGCCTAAGTAAAGAACCGCCTATGATAATCGATCTTCACAGGCGGCTATCCTTAGTGAAGAACCGTCTATGATAATTACTCTTCACAGGCGGTTTCACTTCTCCGCCTGTGAAATTGCGGATTATCACAGACTCTTCGTTTCAGGCGGTTTTAAAAGCCGTCTGTGATAATAGGTTTGGAGCCGCCTGTGATGAGGCTTATTGTAGCAGTGACAATCAATTCACGTTTTCTCTTCTTCAAATTACCCAGAAGGTTTACTCCCCAACCCTTAAAAAATTTCTTGAGTTTTTTAAGTTTAAACAAGACACTACCAAGGATGTCTTTATCCTTAGTTTGCTCAGCCCAGATTCATTTCACATGTAACAAAAGATCTTTGTGCTTCAGCCAGGATAACTTGAAATTAAACTCAATTTTGTTTACTTTTCTACCACTCCGTTCTCAGAACTAAAGGATTGTGGTCAGATAGAAGTCCGGGCAACTTCTGAACAGAAACTATTGAGAATAAAATTTCCCACTCATTATTTATAAGGATTCTATCCAACACCTCAAGTGTAGGATTTTTCCTATTATTAGACCATGTGAATTTTACCTCAGGTCCAACAATCTCTCTCAAGTTGTTAAGTCAATGATTGTATTAAAAACGTCAGTATACCTATTAGGAACAAACTTTGTGTTTTTCTCCTGAGAATTCCTCACAATATTAAAGTCACCTCCCACTATGAAAGGATTAGTCAGGTTACAACAAAAACTAGACGATTCAGTTAAGAAAAAATCCTTCTTATTATCTTGAGCAGCCCCATAAACATTTAACGGACACCAATGTTTCTTCATCACTTTGTCCCAAAACCTCATCTTGGTGATGAGATCACCCTCAACACATGATATGACCTCGAACATATCCAAATTTACTCCAATAACCCTACCCGCAGATTTTCCAAGGGCGGGCATCCAATGCCACTCATAAAGGTTAGCAGGGTCAATGCTTCTCAACAATGAGGTATCAACAGTCTGAACCAACATTTCCTGAACACATACAAAATCAAAATGATATTTACCAATAAGATTCTGAACATAAACTCTCATGCCTTTTTTCCTTAAACCCCTACAGTTCTAGAACACCCCTATCATTTTTTAACTTTGGTTTTCTTAGAAGAATAAGACATAGGATTTTCCGAGGTGACTTAAACGTGCAGCGCATGTGCGTCCTTTGAATTCAATTCAAAGCATCCCATCACCACCGCACGCGCTAAGAGATGAACCACCAGACTACTACAATTCTATAAGGACACACCCGCACTATCGTCTTTTCCGCATAACCACTGTACTACTACTCTTCCTACTCACCGCACAACCGCCGCACCCTATCGGCGAGAACACCAAATGGCTGATAAGAACACGCCGCCGCCAAGCCCGCCGAGGGACACAACGACTGCGACCGGACTCCCCTCGAGCTCCATGCGAATGGACTCCATCCTCTGCAACATGGCACGAGATGTATTTAACATTACATCTCGCTCCATGCGGCACCTTGGGTTCGGTACCCTTCCATAACATACTGGAATGGGCACCACGGGCCACCACATGTTCGGTCTCGACATTCTTTGAGAGACGATGGTTGCCAAGCTCGGTGTTGAGGGTCGCAGGAACATGGTGGCGGCAACAGTCAAAAAACTGGTTTCCCGGTTCTGCCACCGGAGGTGCCACAAGAGCCCGAGGAGCCCGAGGAGGAGGAGGAGTAGAAATTAGTTATTTTTTTCCTTGTTTTTAATAGATGTTGTTTTCCTTTTCTTGTTTTTAGTTGATGTTTTTTTCTTGTGTTTGTAATATAATATTTTTAAGTTAATCAACTTAATATTGTTGTTTATCGGTGTGCTATCTGTTCCTAATCACTGATCAATCATCGAAAGGATGTGTTTGTAATAGACGATCATCGAATGGATGTGTTATGAAAACATAAACTAATGGACTATATATCACATTAATGTATGTGTTACACATTATTGATGTAGAAAATGTTTATAGATATATATATTGCATAAGTTGATAAATGTCATAAGTTTTCACAGGCGGTTCTTAACCAAAAGACGCCTGTGATAATAGTATTTCTAAATATTTTCAGGAGCGACTCCTCAGCTTCCCAGTCGGTGATTAAGAAGTCACCGCCTCAGAAAACTATTTTATAAATTACTTAAAATGTTTTCATAGACGATTTTTAATCTAGGGTCGCCTGTGATATGAGTTCTCTTTAAATGAAGCGTTGTCCACGTCCCGTAACCCTAAATCTGCGAACATTTTCATTTTGCCACCAAGCCCCCCCCCCCCCCCCACCGCCAAGCCCTCTCCCTCATCGTCCTCACCCACGTCGTCCTCGCTGTCATCGTCCTCGCCCTTGTCTTGGTCGCTCTCATCGCCGTTGCTGCCGTGCGCTATCCTCAGTGTTGTCATCCTCACCATCGCTGTCCTCACCCTCTCTATTGCTGTTGCCGTCGAGCGCTATCCTTGCTATCAAAGTTACAGTCATATTTGTATTTATCTATGTGGGTTCCATCATCTTTTGACAAAAACACTACCATTTCTTTAAGATAGTGGTTTTGATTTTGCATAACTATTTTTTTATTTCTCTCAAAGTGTTCGTATTTAATATCTCGTAGAAAAGACTATGGATAATTATCAGTCGTCCTTGCTGGTTATAATAGTGTGAAAGTAGTGCATTCCCTCTTTGTCTTCATGGGCAATTTTTGCTCTCAACCCTAAAACCTAGCAGCTCGATCTAGATTAAAGTTTGATGGTAGACTACTGCAAACTCCTAAGGTTGGTTACAATTTATTATTTTTATATATTTTTCTAGTTAAACATTGTGATGACAAAACATTGATGCTACAAATCTGATTACATCTTCTTTTTGAAGCTTAAAGCTGGAAATGGAGAAGACATTTTCCCTCAAAGTGGGAGGTGGAACTTCAACAATCATGTCTTCTAGACTGCAGTTTAGAAAGCTTGGTGAAATGATTGCAGCTCGATCTAGATTAAAGGAGACATAACCGTTTCCTACTCATAAGAATACAACCGTTTCCTATTCATTGCAATGTTAGGGAGACAAAGCTATAAACTGCAATGTATGAATTATGAATATTAGATGCGAGTCGAGAGAAACTTTGAATTGCAATGTATCTACCATGAATTGCTATGTAATTGAACTATAGTTTGCAATGTAGAAATTATGAATTACAATGTACGAAGCTATAATTTGCAATGTATGAACTATGAATTGCAATGTAGAAACTATGAATTGCATTGAATATTTTGTGATTGTTGTTATTAAAATTTGATCAGGAAATTAGAAAAATAAGGTTTAATTAGTTCTATCCTAATTCTTTATCACAAGCGCACGTTGTATGTTAGGACCCGCATGAGATAATGCTTCATTACAGACGACACATTGTACGTAAATAATTATCTGCGGAAAATCATTAGCACAGGCGGTTTTTCGAGGCCGCCTACGAAAATGGGCGATTTTCACAGGCGCTTTGTTATAAGCAGTTTTGAAAACCATTTGTGATAATATGTTTAGAGCCGTCTGAGATAAAGCTTTTTGTAGTAGTGTTTTTTTTCATTCGGCTAAAATTTAGTGACTTCCTTTTATTTTATTGTCAGTGGCCTTCTTGATGCATGACAATTGGCAAATCAGGCTTTCAAATATAATCCATAGGATTATTCCAAAGTTTATTTGGGTGTTAATCCAAGTATTCCGCGGGGATTTGGGATTATCCCCCATGCGCGAAAAAAGAGACCCGAAGATCGAATACTACAAATGAGATGCACAAATAATATTCCGCACCCACACTGTACAAAATAATATTGTTGTATCTAACCGTATGTTATTGGCCTAACTAGGGGATATTTAATTGATGATTGAACAATCCTTGTACTATTTGTAATAACTAAGAACAAGAACATGTGTAAAGGGAGCTAAGGATTTGGACACACTTTTGATGAATGTACCTTTGTTAGAGGATGAGGATGCCATGGAGATCCTTAGAGAAGACGGCAATGATGCAGTGGCTGCAGTGGTCCGTAGACCATCCCATTGGTGCAACACCGAAGGGGATTAGACTCTGTCTGAGGAGTTCCGAGTCTTGTCCCCATTGGTAGGCGGCTCCATTATCTTATATATGGTGGTGTTGTGCGATAGGATTTCACAACCAATAGTTGATTGGGGGTAACCAATAGCCTTCGCGACCTCCACCCACCTGCCCGCACCTCCGCGACCTCTTCCCGAACGATGAGGAAGCGAGTCGGGATCTCCCGAAGACGAGCACCCAACCCAACGCCCGCTTCAGACAGACCAAGCAACGCCTCGCATACCGTAAAGGCAGTGATGCGGAGTGCCCCAAGCTTTTTGGCGGCCAGCACGCCCTCCCAAGCAGCCCATGCTGCCTATTCACGGGCACTCACGACTTCAGCATGAAGCCTCGTCGAATCAGCGTGTGCCCCTTCAGCCTCTGCTCGAGCTGCTTCCACGTCCGCCTGAGCTCGCTCGAGCTCATGAGGCAGGGCAGCTCGGTCATCCTACCCCGAACTTGGGCCACCCTCCCATGAGAGTCGCGCCCTCTCCACAGACTTCTGGGTCAATCTCTGCTGGGAAGGTGGAAGCAAGCCTAGAAGGCAATCATAATGCAAAACCAAAGGAAATCACCTAGCTATTTGAGGCTACGACCCTCAGCCTCTGGAGCACTTCGAGGACCCCATCACATCCCACCTTGGGGCCCGTCCTCATGTTGGCCTGCCACGAGAAGATTTAAACAATGTCCTCATGGATGCTCTCCCACTCGATGCATGTCCTGGCCCCGCCTCGCTCGGAAGCACCCCATTCTATGAATGGCGAAACCAAAGGTCTGCCACCACCGTTGATGCCTAGAGCCTCACCTTCGTCAGACGCTAGAACTGGGACGTTGGGGGTGCACCGATAAAGCGATGCCCCTGACTCTCACGTCAAAAGGTCACGATGACCTCGTAGGATTCATTCCCCACATAGCTGACTTGTCCGCGGGTGGCCACTCAGGCCCGCTAGAGCAACGCTGACCATCGAGACTGCGCGCCCCGCCCAGCCTACTAGGGCAAACGATAGAGGCGGCAACAGGTCTGCCACTGTGGAAGCACCCCCGAGGATGACGACACCCGCTCCTACTACGACGGAGATGTCACGACGCTCGCGGGAATCCATCTCAACGGTTGTATCACCTCCCCCGACCCACTCGTCTGGACCACCACACCGAGTCGATATTACCTAGAATAAGAGAGAGGTTCACGAAATGAAGAAGCATGATGAAAGACAAGCAAGTCGGAAGAAAACCCGACCCAGTGGAACACCGAGGATCGATGAGCCCTCGGACCGTGGACTAGTTCGCACCCTCAGCCACGAGCCGCGGGGTTGATGAGCCAGCAGCAGTAGCAGGAACATCACCAATGGGAGGCGCGAAGAACGGCGAACCCTCTTTCACCACCTGTATCGCCCTTCTTTGCAGCACAGTAACCTTTGGGCCGTGCCGCTGGATTCAACCACGACGACATCGTGACCAACGACGATGATAGGTACCCTGCGACTTCATGTTTCACCTCTCATGAAATGGTTGACTCTTTTTGGTTTCACGGGGAAAGCGGAGGGGTCACAAGGATATCCGGAGGTGATGAGTAAGGCGGAGGAGGCTAGCATATACGTCGGGGCCTTTTATGGCGCCCGACGCAGAGGTTACAATCGCGTTTGTCAAGAGACATGCGTGCAATGAACACTAGCATTAAGTCCCCTTGTCTCGTTAGACACACACTATTGCAGGCATGTGGACTAAAGCGCAAGTGTAACACCCTCATTTTCATCCGTCATGCATTGCACACATTCTTATACATGTTTAATATTAAGCAACACAAAAAGGAACAAGGTTAAAATGAATTAGAACCAAAACAACAATTAAAAACCTGTGTTAGTGTGGACTTGTCCGGATTGGACTCTGAACCAGTCCGATCTACTCTCTGTTGTTTTCCAAACTTATCCGCTATTTGATCTGGATTAGTCCGAAAATGCTTCTGTTGTCGTCCGAACTATGTTGTAATGACATAACCGGACCCAATCCAGGATAAAGGAGGAGGGGTTGTGATAGGCTTGGAGAGCCAAAAACTATACTTAGCCATTATCATTGAAATGAAACCCGTTAGATATTCATTGGGGCGTAACCCTCTTAGCGACGTGCCATACCGGAACCCGAGTATGGTGTTAAGTAGGCAAGGGCCGGGTCGCCACCGCCTTAGTGGCACACCATATCTGTCGGGATCCACCTTCCGAGGGTTCACTTGTGCATCCCGTACCAATCCCTGGATCAGTAGTTAGTACGCACAACAGAATAGATCGAGATCCATCAATGATTATTTTTTTATAATCAATATAAGTCTTACAAATATGATATAGATTACATTGGATGTGCTTGGAGATGATCACCAAAATAGATAAATCCTCAAAACAGCAGAGCAGAACGGTGCCATGCCCAACAGGCAGACTTGGGAAGTAGGAGTAGACCTAATCGTCATCCTCACATGCTTCAGCTTTTTTTTCTTCTGATAAACCACATATAAAGCAAGAGTGAGTACATAAGGTACTCTGCAAGCCCTAACACTACTCAAGGGAAGGTGTTTCATGCATTGGGGCTTCTAGCAAGGAGAGGCCATACGACTTAGTTTTGCCGAAAAGCATTTTATGCAAGGTTCTCTTTGAAAAGAGTTTTGCAATAATAGGGAGAAGTAGTTGAATCAGTATTATTATAATTGACGGGCCCTAGGGGAGTTTCAGACCATCCCGCCAGTTCGCTCACTTTTAGATGAGTCTTCGAACCCCTGTCCCTTATGACTCTGGCACACATGCCAACACTTTCCCAAAACACGGCGGCCTCGACCACCCACCCACACACTTCAAGAAAATGCACTAATGCTAATCATTAGGAGCCCAAAACATAGTGTGCCAATACTGTGACAATAGTTATCCGGATAGATTAAGATTCTGCAAAGTTTGTACACTTTACCCACAGGCCATGCATACCTAGCAAGGGTATGACGTGACACTCATCCCATCTTCCCCGAGTAACCCCACAATCACACCTCGGCCCGACCCAAGGGCTATTCGGGCAATTCCTACCTAGCCAGACATCAGACAATCCTCGATCTCTGTACCATTTCCTAGTCTGTCGTGCCCTCCATGGCTCTCCAGGTTTTCTCTTGTGGCAGTTACCAGAAAGGTAGGGCGAGTCCTACCCATACAGGTTCCGTGGTTGTACGAAATCACTATGTTGAGGTCAAATGAACCGGTCCATATATTGGTTAGGCGGCTCCATCCATCCTTGGCAAAAGGCTAGTTCGAAACACACATTATCGAACTAAACTGAAGTACTCAACACAAGGCTAGTCCGGAAAACATGGCCATCAGACTATTACTGAAGCATTCAGTGCCAATTAGTGGGTTACATCGAATACACAGCCGCAACTGGTATACCTGTTAGGGAGCTCGCGACATCCCATCACCATACCCACCTCGACCATCCTTCCCCTTCACACACACAGTTCATTAATCACCCACCCATATCCTAACTCACACCACCAAACACCTTTTTACACATTTCACAATCATGTATACAGTATGTAGTGGTTCGCGATGCGAACATCGCAGGGGTTCCTAAGCATAGTACTAACAAGGGGGTGCTCACATTGCTGCTATAGTGCAGTGACGAAGCTGTTAGGTTGTCAAGGGGTTGTGTTGTCAAGGTCAAGGAGGGGATTTTGATAGTCACTGCTATTATCATAACTGATGTAGTGTCTTGTTTCAAGCTGTTGATAGCGAGTAACCATCGTGTTACTATTTATCGTTGGCTAGTAGCTAACATCGATACTTAGTCATCGATATAGCTCATGCTACCACATTTCAAGTGGTTCATAGCATAGCAACTATTTAAAATAGGTATACAGTCATGCAATGAAAATAGGCCATAGGTGCGATTGCAAAACATAGGTAAAATATGATCAAGGAGTTAGAGCTTGTCTTTACGGTGGTTTATCGAAGTCTTTGTCCTGTTCTTCATGATCTGGCCTTAAATATCTCCTTCATGAGCTCTCCGATTACTAAGTACGTAGCTATGCAAATAAAATATGAAACATTGATAAATATCCCATAAATCCAAATAAAACTCCAATAATTACAAATAATCATTCAATAACGCGATTTCTAAGGTTCTTAGAAGGTTTATCGAAGAATACACCATTCTACGGGTGGCTATTTGGAAACGCTACTGTCTCTTTGGTCAACTAAATGGCCGTTGAAAGGATATAAATGATTTATCAGTCTTCTTAGTTATTTACATGGTTTATGACATTTAAGGTGAACTCACTAGCTTATTCTATAAATTGCCTATATTGTGGTCAATTAGTTGACCATAATTTATATGTGCCTTATTTATATTTACTTTATCTTCATAATAGTATATTCACTAAGTTTCTACTAATGTAAGTCTCATTTATTTTAGAGACTAATCCTGCGCTTTAACATTCCCTAGCAAATTGCTCATTTTTACTAGGAGCTGATGAATAACTTATTATTGTGTACACTTCTCTAAATCCATTATTTTAATAATGTGTTTCTAAAAAGTCTTAGACCTATTTTTGAACTCATGTAACATGTGTTCACTAAGACCTTCCATAGAACCACTAATGACAAGTTTATTTTATGTGCGTGTGAGTTTCTTTTACTTAATAGTTTCCTAATTGCTCCTCCATTATAACTAGTTCTTTATCTCACATTTTATTTTGGTCATTACTATTCTATGGTCCTAGTACTGTATTCTACAAAGTATTTAAAGGGTCCTTTATGGAAATATTACCTAAATGGAAGCTTCTACGTGTCTCTTGCTAATTAATGGTTATTTAAATGATTTTATATGAGAATGATAATTAATTAATTATCCCATAATTAACGTTATCCAAACATTACTAAATGTCAAATAATATTCTAGATATTCTTAGCTAATGATTGGATCTATTATTCTATTTAAAGGTCATACATCATTTTCTCTAGTTTTGACCATTTAACTATTTTGCGACTTCTGTAATTATTTTACTGTCCCATAATCAGATTAGCCAAATACCACTTGAATTATATTATAAAGGACACATAATATTTTTAGAGAATTTTAGATGATCATTTATGGGGGTATTATCATTTTTTGTCTAAACATGAATTTCCTTGATTTTCCTAATGGGTTAATTTATTTTTGGGGTGCCAATAATATCTACCATAATTCTATGCAAACATTTTGTACTATTAATCACTCTAATATATTCTAAGAGCTAAATATTAATTCAGAGACTTTCACAAAATTTTCGTATATTTTTAAAATGCATATTTTATTGTGTTGTGTACGTTTTCGTGTGGTCCTAGCCATTTTCTGTACTCGACCAGTCTCTGACTTGTGGGGGCTTATAGTACGAGTGTGCACCTAGCAATTTCCCTACCGTTCTGTTTGGCTGGCAGAGAGGGCCCATTAATCAGTGGTGCACAGAGAACTGGTCTATGGACCCAGGCTTGGTCTACGGGCTGTTAGGTGTGCGGTCTACGTGGATCCAATGCACCCAATGGGGCCAGCGGGGTGGTGCGTGCGTGGCCCTAAGGTGGCGCTCGCGTGGCGCTGAGTCGACCGTCACGTGAGCACTATGCACCGTCATTGCATGCCACCCTGGCAGCTAGCCCAGGACGGCAAGCCCGACAGGGAGCGACGGCGGGCAGCCAGGGAGCTTGCCGGCGGTCGACAAAGCTAGTCGGCCGTCTATGGCGGGTCCGCAGTGGCGCGCTCAAGCGATCTGCGTGCTCTGCTGGGCCGGGGACGCGCCCATGGCGGCAGGCGATGGCGCACGGCGGCTAGAGGCGGTGGTGCTCGGGACAGCGGCGACGGCATCATAGAACACGACTCCGCGCGCGATTTCTTCTCTAAGGCTGAGCATCAGTGATGTGAGTCTGCATGTGTCGGTGTTTGGAGACCTCAGCCGGATCCGGGTGGCACCGTCGGTGCCCGACGGTGAGCATCATCGGCGAGCGGTGGCGGCATATGGTGAACTACCTGCGCGCCCAACAATCCAACGGGCTAGTCGGTTGGAGACACATTCTAGAGTATGGTAAGGTCCTGGTGAGCTCGGTTGGGCCAGAGCGGCGTCCGTGACGGCCAGCGACGACATACAGCGGAGGGAAGTTCGCGTGCGTTTTCTAGAACGACGGGAAAACTGGCCAAGGCCGTGTTCTAGCGCGTGTGGAAGGTGTTGGAGTGGCCGCATCGGCTGGGGCGAGGCCCACGGCGAACGACAACGAGGAAGGGCGGTGGTCCTGGTGGCAGCGCGTTGGGAGCGACCCTCCGGTAGTATTTTGTTCTGAAGAAGTACACCTATCTGTGCTACGAGCTAATACAAGCACGTAGGGCATGATTTCTCGTGTGGAGGGATCTTCTAGCTCTCCTGCGGCTATGGCGTGCGGTGGCGCCGGCGAGGGGCCGTCGGGATCTACTCGTTGGTGCGCTAAGCAACAAAACAACAAGTCTTCTATGTGTTCCACACAATGGTAAAGCATTGGGAGAGGTTAATTGGTTTACCTCGACTCTGACGCGTCAGAACGGCGAGGTTGCCAGAATTGGGGAAGAAATAGGGGACCGATGATGTGCATCCAAATTGGAGGGGAGGAAGCCTCGTTGAAGAGCGCTCGACTGCCAGGAAGAATTAGGGAGGTGTGGCGAAGATGTTGCGCCCGAGAATGAAGGGGAGGGAGCCATTTTATAGGCGCCCGAGGCGGTTCCCATGGCGGTGGCCAGCGCGACTTTTGACACGAGCCATGGCGGTGCGTAGGGCTCCATGGCACACGAGCCACACTTTCTAGCTGGTGACGAACAGCCACACACGCAACGTGATGTTGGATCTATCATGGCGATGAGCGATGCGACGAGAGGATGGTGACCCGGCGGGAGGTGACAGAGGCGGTGCGGGCTTCTCCACGCGCGTAATGCGACGAGGTGCCGTGCTCGGGTCACGGTGGCCATGATGCCGGGTAGGGCGGCGACGTGAGTAAGGCGGTCGGGTTTTCAGGGAGGAGACAGGCGGTCGGACACGGCGGCCACGGGCAAAGCGACTGGCGACGTCGCGTCGGGTTTCACCTGGGGCGTGGTCGGGCTAAGAAGGGGAACGGGAGGGAGAAGAAGCCGACACAGTGCTGGGCCAGGCCGGGTCGTGCGCTGGAGAAAAGAATTGGGCCGCACAGAAAAGAAAAAGAGAGGGAAGAAGGTTGGGCCGCGGGAGGAGAAAGGGGAGGAGAAAGTGGGCTGCGCCCAGGAGAGAGTGAATAGGTTGGGCCGAACGGATTTTTATGTTTCCCCTTTTTCTTTATTCTTTCTCTTATTTTGAATATAAACTCTAGCTTGAATTTGAATTGATTCATAGTGGAAAATTCATATTTTGGTATATTTATATTTAACTAGAATTCCACCCATTAGGTTAATTATGTTTCCATTTGATTTATTTGTTTCATTTAAATTATTTATGGAGCACAATCCTATACATATATTTTATTTTATGTATCATTTAACAATTTAACCACAGGTCCTAGAAATGAATTAGGTGGATTTGCACCTACACTTTTGTGTAACAGTTTTATTTTTATTTTGGTTTGCACTCCTGTAACGTGGAGATTATTTAGCCTTTAGCGGTCTCACGCAAAATTATTCGTGGGGTTGAGATTACCATTTTGTGTATACATCTTTTTATATTTTTATATACTTGTCCAGCTGGTTATGCTGACTTCAATTATATCCTCATTTTGAGTCCAATTATTGTACATATATTTTATGGTTTGATTTGCATTTTATATGTGCATATGTTTGTACTTGCACACATATGCGTATTGATTTTTGTTTATGATTAATTCTTGTTCGATATTTGTTCAAAATTTTAAATCGGAGTGATTTTTGTTATTGTTCAAAATTCGGGTTGTGCCAGATCTACCACACTTAAATAGAATCTCGTCCTCGAGATTTGAAGGTTGTCTTAGGTAGGTAGGGATTCATTTTCTAAGGTTGTTTTTACTGCCTTGAGATGGTCATTTCCTTGATCTTGACATTAATGTACTGAAGTTTCTCTTGTTTACCATGCCACAAGTTCGGGTATGTGTACATTTAATTCTCAATATGCAGTATCGGTCTGTTGATCCATTGCATCAAGCAATACTTGCTCTCCAGGATTTTTTACATGTCTTGTGTGGGGTTGCACACTTTGAGGGGCGTGTATCTAACATCCTTGTGTGGTACTTACGGTATTAGGTTGTGGCTTCTATTGTATTAACTGGTCCGACTGGTCATGGAGGCAACATGCCTTAGTTCCAAAAATTCGTTTGTACCCCACACTGGTGTCTCCGTATGGTACAAGCAATCACTACCATGGTGGGGGTGAATTCTTACTCTGGTTTTTTGGTTATTGTTACTATTAACTACCTCTGTGGTTGTTTGGTTATTGCTACTATTGACTACCTCTAGTTCTGATTTCTGCCTCTTAGGGTCCTTATTACGGGCGGAGCCATAGAATGGCGTTCTTTCATCTCTGACTGTACTAGTGTTGTTCGATATTCAGCATCGTACAGGGTCTCGAAAGGTGATATCTTTAGACTTTGTTGGGTCCACTACTATGACTTCGACTTTTAGGGCTTGTCCAAGAAATGTTTGCTGCTAGCTCCTCTACTGTTATGTTGCCCATACGACTCAAGAAGCAGATTGATGTGTTGGTTAATACGAAGGGCGTCACCGTGGAAACTCAGATTTTCCACATTGTGTCATGAGCACCAGCTTCACGATGTGAGCATATACAATCTTGATTTGGTATTAACTTGATTTCAAATCACAGGTATACCTAACTCTCTTAACTGGTTAAGCATGTCATCGTCTCAATGTGACGGGTATTTCTGCTTCTTCATGCGTTGTTCGGTAGACGATGCTTGTCTTGAGCTTGTTTTCTTCCTGCTTGACCACAACACTAGGGTTCTCTAAGGTGATGAACTTAGTCGGAAAATCTCTTCTTGTAGTTTGTAGGTATGTCTCTTGTGTTTGATCAATCAATACGTGCCCATTTGATAGGATCTCTTTGCCCTCAGTGTTGCTTTGCAGTGTTGACGTGGTTAGAAACTTCGCGCCTATGTATGGTTCCATTTCTTGTAATGCTTCCACATCTATATCTGAGCATGTATACATTTCCGACACTCGTTCCATGGGCCTAGCTTCCTAACTACGTGTCATGAATTCCATGGGAGCGCTTGTGGCTGGCTCTTATCGTTATCTCAACTTCATTCACCGTAGTAACCTTGCGGTTGGCAGATGGTGTATATCCTTGCCGGTGTGCCAACCAATCTATGGGGGTATGATCCACACCATTTTGTATGGTCTTTTAGGTCTGTTAAGGTCCTACCCCACTTAAATAGAATTTTAACTACTATTTTTTTATTAGTGCATGTTTATTATTATTATTATTATTATTATTATTATTATTATTGATATATTTATATTTTATTATTGGTAGTTTTGTTTTGTTTACTTATGTATTTAATTATTTATTTCTTGACTTTGAGGATTAACTGGAGATCGAGATGGTGTTCCTGCATGAGCAATGTGCTCATGGTGAGCTCAAACAGGGATAGGTTTCTGAATGAGTATTTCTTTTACCTGGTAGGAAGAGAGGAGTGGAAGATTTTGTTTTAGTCGTTATTATTATCCTCACATATATATATGTACATATGTATAATTTATATTTTATTTTATGTATTTTTTAGTACATTATATTCGATATACATATAGATATACGTGTGTAGGTATATATATACACACATTCCATATGTATTTATTTTATTAAACACCCAACTTATCTTCTTTTATTTGATTGTTGATCTGTGTTGATATTAGGGCACACAATTTCACTCAATCAAAGAACCAAATGAAAACTAGCGAATCACACCAAAACATTACTAAATTACAAACTTATATATTATACTATTTATTGTTCTATTCGTGGCTTACTCTAGGTCACTATAGGCCAAGCCATTCTACTCATGGACACTACGGTCATTCTAGGATTCTATTGATGTGACTGAGGAATGTAGGGTTGCACGTGCTTGCTCTTCCACCGATTGTGATGTCGTTCTTAATACGTGATGATTACATCTTCTAGTAGCATTAGTAGAGTAATTGCTTCATTTGTCTTTATGTACTCTCTTGAATTGGTTAGGAGGTTGTTTGACTGATCACATCCTCGAATTGTCTGGTGCAGATGTTGCATGGTTCCAACCTTGCACATCGCGTTGGTGTCCATCGCACTATTGAACGACCAAGATGTATTGAGAGGGCTGGTGACACCATCGATGAAAATAAATTACGTTTTTAACATTGAAGGAGGTAAGTGCGGAAGGAACATAGAGGAGAGAGAAGTTTTTTTTTTCATAAATAGTTTTGTAATCTTCAAAATATGGGTTCAGAAACTAGGATGGCGCTAAGGTTTCATCCTACGGCCAAGTATGGCTCTGATACCACTCTGTCGGGACCTGCCTTCCGAGGGTCCACTTGTGCATCATGTACCAATCCCTGGATTAATAGTTGGTACACACAACAGAATAGATCGAGATCCATACAACGATTATTTATTTATAACCAATATAAGTCTTACAAACATGATCTAGATTACATTGGATGTGCTTGGATATGATCACCAAAATAGATAAATCCTCAAAACAGCATAGCAGAACGGTGCCAAGTCCAACAAGCAGACTTGGGAAGTAGGACTAGACCTAATCATCATCCTCACACGCTTCAGCTTCTTTGTCTTCTGATAAACCACATATAAAGCAAGAGTGAGTACATAAGGTACTCCGCGAGCCCTAACACTACTTAAGGGAAGATGTTTCATGCATTGGGGCTTGTAGCAAGGAGAGGCCATACGGCTTAGTTTCGCCAAAAAGCATTTTATGCAAGGTTCTCTTTGAAAAGAGTTTTGCAATAGGAGGGAGAAGTAGTTCAATCAGTATTATTATAGTTGACGGGCCCTGGGGGAGTTTCAGACTATCTCGCCAGTTCTTACTTTTAGATGAGTTTTTTAACCCCTGGCCCTTATGACTCCGACATGCATGCAAACAATTTCCTAAAACACGACGGCCTTGGCCACCCACGCACACACTTCAAGGAAATGCACTAATGCTAATCAATAGGAGCCCAAAGCATAGTGTGCCAAGACTGTGACAACAGTTATCCGGATAGATTAAGACTCTGCAGAGTTTGTACACTTTACCCAGAGGCCATGCATACCTAGCAAGGGCATGACATGACGCTCATCCCATCTTCCTTGCGTAACCCCACAATCACACCTCGACCCGACCCAGGGGCTATTCGGGCAATTCCTACCCAGCCAGACATCAGACGATCCTCAGTCTCTGTGCCATTTCCTGGTCCACCGTGCCCTCCATGGCTCTCCAGGTTTTCTCTTGTAGTAGTTACCAGAAAGGTAGGGCGAGTCCTGCCCATATAGGTTCCGTGGTTGTACAAAATCACTATGTTGAGGTCAAATGAACCGGTCCTTATATTGGTGAGGCGACTCCATTCGTCCTTGGCAAAAAGGACTAGTTCAGAACACACACCATCAAACTAAACTGAAGTACTCAGCAAAAGGCTAGTCCGGAAAACATGACCATCAGACTATTACTGAAGCACTTAGTGCCAATTGGTGGGTTACACCGAATACATAGCCGCAACTGGTATACCTCTTAGGGAGCCCGCGACATCCCATCACCATACCCGCCTCGACCACCCTTCCCCTTCACACACACAATTCATTAATCACCCACCCATATCCTAACTCACACCACCAAACACCTTTTTACACATTTCACAATCATGTATACAGTGTGTAGTCGTTCGCGATGCGAACATCGCAGGGGTTCCTAAGCATAGTACTAACAAGGGGGTGCTCACATCGCTGCTATAGTGTAGTGACGAAGCTGCTAGGTTGTCAAGGGGTTGTGTTGTCAAGGTCAAGGAGGGGATTGTGATAGTCACTGCTATTGTCATAACTTATGTAGTGTCTTGTTTCAAGCCGTTGATAGCGAGTAACTATTCTGTTACTGTTTATCGTTGGCTAGTAGCTAACACCGATACTCAGTCATCGACATAGATCATGCTACCACATTTCAAGTGTTTCATAACATAGCAACATTTTAAAATAGGCATACAATCATGCAATGAAAACATGCCATAGATGCGATTGCAAAACATAGGTAAAATATGATCAAGGAGTTAGAGCTTCCCTTTACGGTGGTTTGTCAAAGTCTTTGTCCTATTCTTCATGATCCGGGCCTTGAATATCTCCTTCACGAGCTCTCCGATTACTAAGTACGTAGCTATGCGAATAAAATATGAAACATCAATAAATACCCCATAAATCCAAATAAAATTCCAATAATTACAAATAATCATTCAATAACGTGGTTTCTAAGGTTCTTAGAAGGTTTATCGGAGAATACGCCATTCTACGGGTGGCTATTTGGAAACACTACTGTCTCTTTGGTCTACTAAATGGCCATTGAAAGGATATAAATGATTTATCAGTCTTCTTAGTTATTTACATGGTTTATGACATTTAAGGTGAACTCACTAGCTTATTCTATAAATTGCCTATATTGTGGTCAATGAGTTGACCATAATTTATATGTGCCTTCTTTATATTTACTTTATCTTCACAATAGTACATTCACTAAGGTTCTACTAATGTAAGTCTCATTTATTTTGGAGACTAATCCCGCGCTTTAATATTCCCTAGCAAATTGCTCATTTTTACTAGGAGCTGATGAATAACTTATTATTGTGTACACTTCTCTAAATCCATTGTTTTAATAATGTGTTTCTAAAAAGTCTTAGACTTATTTTTGAACTCCTCTAACATGTGTGCACTAAGACCTTCCAGAGAACCACTAATGGCAAGTTTATTTTATGTGTGTGTGAGTTTCTTTTACTTAATAGTTTCCTAATTGTTCCTCCATGATAACTAGTTCTTTATCTCACATTTTATTTTGGTCATTACTATTCTATGGTCCTAGTACTGTATTATCCCAAGTATTTAGAGGGTCCTTTATGGAAATATTACCTAAATGGAAGCTTCTATGTGTCTCTTGCTAATTTATGTTTATTTAAATGATTTTCTATGAGAATGATAATTAATTAATTATCCCATAATTTACGTTAGCCAAACATTACTAGATGTCAAATAATATTCTAGATATTCTTAGCTAATGATTGGATCTATTATTCTATTTAGAGGTCATACGTCATTTTCTCTAGTTTTAACCATTTAACTATTTTGTGACTTCTGTAATTATTTTACCATCCCATAATCAGATTAGCCAAATACCACTTGAATTATATTGTAAAGGACAAATAATATTTTTAGAGAATTTTAGATGATCATTTATGGGGGTATTATCATTTTTTTGTCTAAACATGAATTTCCTAATGAGTTAATTTTTTTTTGGCGGTGCCAATAATATCTACCTTAATTCTATGCCAACATTTTGTACTATTAATCACTCTAGTTTATTTTAAGAGCTAAATATTAATTAAGAGACTTTTAGAAAATTTTTGTATATTTTTAAAATGAGTAATATGCATTGACGGTAGACGAACTTGTAAGGGTGTGTCAAATAGGTCCACCAATTTTTAAAATGCATTAAGAGGCCCCTAAACTAATTATGTGTTTTAGCAACAGTCCATAACACATGTGGCATGTCCACATGACAGACACTTCACTTTGTGAGACCTATGTGTGCTGAATACATTGGCTTTGACAATAAAAGTTTTGAATGTTGTCATAACATCTTTTTAGCAAGGTCTGACTCTAGCTCCGAGCTTCTGCAAGGTCCGACAATAGGTCCGACTTTTTTTGTCTAGATCCAATATGTTTTTAGGTAGCTCCGGTGAGCTTTGTATTTAGCTTCGGCATGTCTTTGTTAAGCTCCGATATGTCTTGCTAGGTCTGACTTATGTTGGTTAGCTCCGACATGTTTCTCTAGCTCCGACTTTTGGGATGACTAGTTCCGACTAGTTTTGGTTAGCTCCGTCGCTAGGTCCGACTAGCTTTGGTAAGCTCCGGCGCTAGGTTGTACTAGCTTTGGTAAGCTCCGGCTCAAGCTCCGGTTAGCTTTGGCAAGGTTCGGAGCTTGATCGTAATATTCCAAATTTTCATGTGAAATGTTTCAACTTGCTTTACACTTATGGAAAGGTTGCTTAGTATTCTTTTACTAAGGTTTTGGTGTGTTTTGGTTGATATGGTTGATATCGTTTTTCTATGCTTTGCAACATGTTTATGTGAGGTGCTCACGTAAGGTGTTGTGTTCAGAACTAACTTGAGTTAAGTCGCGGACTTGGGCTCGTACGGATTGGTTGTTTATTCATGTGCAGGTGTTGCTTGAGTTCAAGACATGGCTGGTGAAAGGATCCTTTGGACTAGTCTCAAGGAGGATATGAGGTTCCAACAACCAAATTCAGGAGGAATTGTGGTTGAGCGGGTCAGGAGGTCGCGCAGGATGATTGAATCAAGGGCAGTGCATATGAAGGTTACTGGACGTCTAAGGAAGGTGTTTGCACGTATGCATGCAGCGCATGACGTGGGAACATGGTTCTGAAGATGGTTTATGGATGGGAAGATCTGGTTGGAAGGATCAAACCGTATCAGTTGAAGACTTTGGCTGCGGCAGAGTCGATTATGACTCGGTATGGAACGTATCGAGTTGGTTATGTTAGAATTTCTTGTGGGTCACGAATTTGAGTTGTTTTAGGAATGTGGGATACGTTCCTAAGGTGTTTGGAAGTCTTAAGATTGCTTCTATCTGCGTATAGAAGAGTCCTAAGCAGTTATGGAAAGTTTCGATTCGTGATCAGAGTAGGATTGGAGTCCTAGTTGAGATTGGGTTGGCCTAAGGACTGCTTATATAAGCAAGGGAGGCCAAAGCTCGTGTGAGACAACTTTGGAGCTGTTCCTCTTGTGTTCTATTGAATAATATTCGTAGTTTGAAGGAACTTTTGTGCCTTGTTCGTCCGACTTGTTCCAGACAAGTTTTACTCGTCGAGTTTCTGGACAGCACTACCTTTCATCGGTGGGTTTATCATAACTCGAGTTTTACAGATCCATTTGACGTGATTCTTTTTGGTTTGTCTTCACAACTTGATTATATATCATATGCCAAAATTTCACGGTCATTGGATTTGTGGTTTATGATCTACACGAGTTTCTTTGCAGCGTTCCAGAACTGTTTTTCTCGGGTAGGACAGATTGACCTTTGTTCGATCTTTCGATCATAACTTGAGTTTTTCTTGATGGATTTGAGTGATTCTTCTTGTGTTTTCTTCGTGACTTGATTCTCTCTGATATATATCACTTTTGTCCCGGTGAACACGTTTACATTATTCTCACACACGATTTATTTAACAGATCATTTTTTTGCTGAAGGGGATGGGATTTAATTGTTTTCGCTGCGTAAGATTTTTTAAATCTACCATTAACCCCCCCCCTCTGGTAGCTTTTCACGTTCTCTTCGATCCTACAATTGGTATCAGAGCCAGGGTGCTCTAATCTTTGTGATTTTCACTTGTTTTTGACTAATCATCATGGAGAAATACTCCGCCAAACCTTGTGTGTTTGCTGGTATTGATTTTCAGGTTTGGAAGGCACGCATGGAGGCTTTCATCCAGGCCCAAGGCTTCACCATATGGGAAAAGATGTACAAGCCTTATGATTTACCATCAAACGATCAAGTTATGGCTATGAACCTACGGGACATCGACAACAACAACAAAGCCCGAAACTTGATCATCCAAGGGCTCACTCAGAGCAACTTTGACCGCGTTGCACATCTCCGATCGGCATACGATGTATGGAGAGCACTTTGTGACTATCACGAAGGATCCAACAATATCAATGAGGTAAAACAAGATATTTTCAAAAGGGAATATATGCGTTTCGAGATGCAACCCGATGAGTCTATCGATGACCTCTTTGCTCGCTTCAATAAAATTCTCAGCAACTTACGTAGTGTCAATGTTAACTTTTCTGATGATGAGAATGCTAGGCAACTTCTTAGTGCATTAGACATGTCAATTTGGGATATGAAAGTAACATCTATTCGTGAATCAACTGTCATGAGTTCTCTTACATTAGATGTGCTTTATTCTAAACTAAAAACTCATGAAATTGACATCTTATCACGTAAGAACCCAAATAAGTCTATTGCATTTGTCTAACAACGTGATATGCCTAGCTCCCGCCAATCATCATCTTGCAATACTCTTTCTTTGTTGTCCTCACTAACCCTGGAGCAGATCCAGAAGAGGAGTTAGCACTCATCTCAACTAGATTCTCAAAAGCATTGCACAAAGTGAGAACTAGAAGGAGAGGAAGCTCCGGACCTTAACGCTGTTTTGAATGTGGTAAGATAGTACACTTTTGTACATAATGCCGTAACCTTTCAGGTCCTACTACTCGTGAAGAAAAACAGAACAAGGTCAAGACCACCTCTGGAAATCCCAACAAGAAAAAGAAGGGTACCATAGGACGCAAGATGATTAACAGCTTCATCACCGCGCTTCAAGAACTCAGTTCAAGTGATGTAGACTTTGAAAGTGATGAAGATGATGATGATGATCTAACCAACTTATGCTTCATAACGGGCAAAACAAGATCAAGATCAAGTCAGGAGGATGCAGAATACAACAGTGACGACGATGAGGTATGTTCTACCTGCAATGAAATGTGTGATGCTATTTCTCTTGCAACTATTATTGTAAAGAAAAAGGACAAAAAGCTTAGGGATAATGCTACTAAAATAGAATCACTAGAATCTAAAATCAGCCGTTTAAAAACTTTGATTCCTAGTGATAATGCATGTCCCTCATGCGACTTAATCTATGAACAATTGTCCATATTAAGAAGTGCACACTCCTCCACTCTAGATAGACTTGATGAAGAAATTGAAAAGAACAGAGAGCTTGCTGCACTTGACATTGGAAGCTTAAAATATGCTTCTTGTTCTACAATTGATTTGCATTGTTCTAGTTGTGATGATCTTGAAAAGAAACTAAAAGATGCTATGAATGAAATTTCAATATTGAATAATGCTTTACGTTCTCATGAAGTTAAATATTGTTCCAATTGCAAATTAAAAGGAAAAACTTAGGGTGAAAATTGCCTTGATCTGTCCAATAAACTTGATAACATGCATAGGACATTATATCGGCTTTGTAATGGGAATAAGAACCTAAACTTACTGCTGAATTCTTTCAAGTCTTGCAATGATAAAACTGGTTTAGGTTTTGATTCTCATGCTCATGCTAAGACACATCCACCTAAAATTGTAAAGTCATTAGGAGGTGGTTTGATTCAAACAGTTCCTAACAAAAAGAAGTGGTTTTCAAATCCGCAGGAGTGTTGTCTCATTCGGTTTCAAATAAAAATATTGCTTGCTCATCTAGACATGAACACAAAGTTAAATTTCATTGTGTCTACTGTGGTAGAGATGGTCATGTCATAGATTTTTGTTATAGACTAGCTAAACAACAGAAAAGGGAAAGAATGATTGCTAGATCTCATAACTTTCATGCAAAATTTGCTGCACATATTAAACCGAATGCCAAGAACATGCAACCTGCTGTTATGAGTCAAAAACATTCAAAGGTTACCTCCGGAGCTTCTGTTTTTGCCTCCGGAGCTACTGATTTTTGTGCTACACGAGTAACACCTTATAGGTCACTAGTTAAGAATAAAAAACCTCAAACATTGACTCATAAACCTGATGTTTTATCTCAGCTTTCGCATGTTTTTCCTGATGCATGTCATGTGACTCAGTACTGGATAGCTAAATGCCTTTTGACTAACCCCAGTATTGAGTCATCGACGTATTGTGCTTGTATGTAGGTTACATGCTTAAGGAAGGAGAACATATGGATTGTGGATTCAGGATGCTCACACCACATGACCGGTAACAGAGAATGGTTCTCCTCCCTCTCCTTTGTGTCACATGTAGAAAATGTTACTTTTGCTGATAATTCTTCAACTCCTATTATTGCTAAATGTTCGGTTAGAGTAAATGATCACTACCCTTTAAAAGATGTGGCACTTGTCAAAAATTTGAAATACAACTTGCATTCTGTTTCACAATTGCTAGATGAAAATCTGGAAATTATTTTCAATAAAAACTGCTGCAAAGTTGTAGGTTCAAATAGTGAGCTTATTTTTAAAATGTCTCGGTTTGGAAGAGTTCTTAAAGCTGATTTTGATATGTCTTCCTCTAAGCATAGGTGTCTAGTTGCTAATGATTCAAAGGGCTTATATTTTTGGCATCGTAGACTTGGTCACGTAGGTTTTGATCATCTAACGCGTGTTATTGCTCTTGATCGCATACGTGGGTTGCCTAAGCTTAAAGGGGACAAAGAAATTGTGTGATCTTCTTGTAGACATGCTAAGATGGTTGCAGGTTCACATACTCCTCTCACAATGATCATGACAACTGAACCAGGTCAACTTTTGCACCTTGACACCGTAGCACCTTCACGTGTTCAATCCTTCGGAGGTAAATGATATGTTCTTGTTATTGTTGATGATTATTCTAGGTACTCTTGGGTTTAATTTATGGCGTCTAAGAATGAAGCTTTTAGTCACTTTAGGACTTTATTTCTTAGATTATCAATTGATCACCCAGGATCTTTAAAAGCAATTAGAAGTGATAACGGATCTAAATTTAAAAATCAATCTTTTGATCACTTTTGTGCTAAAAATGGAATAGATCATCAATTTTCTTCACCATATGTACCTCAACAAAACGGTGTAAGGATCGAAACGCCCAAGAGGGGGGGGGGTGAATTGGGCTTTCTTTCAATTTTTTAAAGCAATTAAGATTAACGACCTCAAGCCCAATTCCCTATGAAATTAAACTATGCAATCAATGTAAATTAAAGTTGCGGAATGAAGATTGCATAAGTGTAAAAAGGGAGAGGGATGCAAACGCTCAAGGGACACGGAGTTTATCCCGTGGTTCGGTAAGACCACAAGGATCTTCCTACATCCACGTTGTGGCACCCACCGAAGGGTTTTGCCACTCCCAAGTCACCGAGACAAGGGATTTCTTCACTATTCTTCTCCGTTCGCCAACCTCGGCAAGGTGGAGCTCAAGCCTTGTACACTTTGGAATCCTCCAGGCTTCCACAATCTTCTTGGCAAGCTCCGGAAGTCGCACACACCAAGGGACACTCCCTTATGGCTCTCACTACACTAGAGACTCCAATCACCAAGAGTGGAGGCACCCAAGCACTATCTCTAGCTAGTTCTAGCCTATCTCTTGGTGTACAAATGATGAGCAAATGATGTGAAAGTGGTAGCTCTATTGCTTGAATGCTCTAGGATGTGTAGAGTATGTCTGGGCTTCAAGTCTTATCGATTTGACAGGTTGAAGGGGTATAAATAGCCAGCCTCCACGAGATAGCCGTTGGAAAAGTAGGCTGACATCACTTCTCTGCGAACACCGGATGATCCGATGTCTCCCCTTCAGTTAACATCGGTCAAAGCCAAATTAGCTGATGTCACTGTGTCAGATATGACCGTTGTTAGACCGATGTTGATATGTCTTCTCATCGGATGATCCGGTGGCTCTTCCTCCATAATTTTGCTTGATCTTGAAGCTCACTGGAGTGATCGACCGATGTGTGTAAGTCTGCACATCGGATGATCCGGTGCTTCACTTGGTCCAATGGTATTGCAATCTGTGATGATGGACCGATGTCACTGAGCCACTCACATCGGATGATCCGGTGAGTGCATTTGTCTGAGGTCTTCTTCTTCAGTTGAACCAACTCGACCGATGTAGTCAACTCATAGAACGTCGGTTGATCCGGTGTGCTCAATCTTGTTGACTTCGAGTTGTTTTGAGTTGTTCTTTTGGAATTTGAACTTGTGACCTCTTTGACACTTGTTTGAAATGTTGTTTTGATTGTCTTCAAGCATTGAGTGATATCAAGTTAGAGCTTTCACTTCTTGTCTTCATATGATTTGATTTGATCTCATTCATTGATTTTATATGGGTCTCCAATGTAACTTTGATTTCATTTGATTGAGTGTTATTGAGACCTTGCATTCACAAATTCATTAGTAATATCGAATGGTTGTCATTAATCACCGAAACCGTACCTCATGGGGCCTAGATGCTTTCAATCTCCCCCTTTTTGGTGATTGATGACAACACAATAATTTAAAGCGCAAAAATAATGAATTTGATGATAATACTCAAGTATATATGCAATGAATACAACATAGGACACATTAAGCTTGTAAAACGCAAAAGAAATTTGTGGTGCGAAAAGCTCAATTGATTAAAAGCATAAGCAAATGAGACAAGTGAAAGAGTGCTTAATTAAAATTACAAAAGAGTACTCAAGCATGAATACAAAGGATAAGCACACACTCCCCCTTCACTCCCCCTGAGACTACCACTCCCCCTGACTCTTCTACATCTTCTCCCCCTTTGGCATCAAGACACCAAAAAGGGATCAGAACGCCTACAGACCCTGAGAGCTGGGCGCGAGGACGAACTGGGCACCGTCGCAGTCGTCGGAGCTAGAGTCGCCGGTCGTAGGAGCTACTGGAACGGCGGGAGCTGGAGGGTCCGCTGCCGGTGCTGGAGGAGAGGAAGCAGGTACTGGAGGTGCCGGTGGAGCTGGAGGAAGTGGAGCGCTCACCACGGACGCCGGCGTCTGCTGGAACAAGATCGTCGCCGGCAGTGGTGAGTGAATCGGTGCGCTGGATGTCAGAAGTGGTGACATACTGATTGAAGGGATATAAGTAGTAGGCACCTGAGCAACACCTGGAGCCAGTCCCAGTCCAGGCTGCTGTGGAGGAAGGGCGATCCCGGTCTGAGTGTAAAGGTTGTTGATCAACCCTAGGATCCCCATCATGGCCTGCTGGGTCTGCTGCTGCTGGTCATCTGATCTACCAGGTTGGTGAACCGGTCCGTATCCTCTCGCCTCTGACGGGCGATCTCCAGCTGGAGCTCCTGCTGCTGCCGCTGCAGCTGTGCCAGGTGAGCAGCCTACTCTGCCCTGGCCTGCTCAGCAGCGAGCCTGTCCTGGCGCTGCTGCTCGATCATCTGCTGGAGAAGAGATGACAGCTCTGACGGCTGTGACACCTGCGCCTCGGACACAGGAGGTGGTGTCGGTGGCAGAGCAGCTGATCCTCCTGCCTCGGCGTCGTGCTGCCTCGGTGAGGGTGGAGGCGGAGGGAAGTACTCCTCGACACTCTCGTCTGTGTCGCTCTCGGACCAGACGTGCTGCAAGTCCTCCCCCTGAGCCTCAGCCTCAGCAAGCCTCTCGTCCTCCCGCTCTAGGTCGGACCAGTCTTCCTCTGACAGACGGGCCCGGACCTGGCGCTCAACTGGACGACCAAGGCGACGGTCTCCAGGAGCAGAGGCACGATAGTGACCAAAGCGAGTCACACTCTCGTCAGCAAGCCGGGCCTGTGCTGCATGTCCCTCAGGCACCACCATAGAGCAAATGTAACTGATCCAGTGCCCGTAGACCATCTGCCTCATCATGCCAATCCCATCCGTGATTACGTCTTCCATCTCGCATAGGAGTATGTCCACGATATCGAAATCCATCCCGTTCATTATGTAGAACAGGAGGGTCTGCTGCAGACTCGTGAACCCCTCCAAGTAACCTGACCTCGGCAGGAGCGTGCGGCGCAAGGCGAGGTGCACAATGCGCGCAGCTGGGGTCAGGAGAGCTGGAACTCTCGGCTGGTCCGGAGAGAACGAGGGGCCAAACAGAGAGCGGATCTCGTCAAGCTGTGGTGCTACCCCTCCAGTAAGTGGCCTCCTCGGTGGATTTGCCTGCCCATAGACCTTCTCGTGCATGCAGGTGTCGTGCAGGTCCAACTCAAGAATATGCCCCAAAGTCTGCCTCGAGAGGTGGTAGCGCTGACCATTGAACATGAAGGCAATCGACCTCCTGCCCTCTGAGATGTACAGGGTCGTGTAGAAGACACGGACCCACTCTTCCACATAAGCACTTCTCTCATAAGACAGCAGCTGCACCAAACCTCTGTATCTCTCAAAGAAAGGACGGACCTCAGTCTCCGCTGCCACTGCAAGCTGCCCCCAGTCCAGGTAGTTGTGCTGAAGAAGCTTGTGCCCCCCGACGCCTGTAGGTCTCATAGAGAGACGCCTGGGTGACAGTCCAGAAGCGACTGTCCACAAGAATCTCTCGGGGCTGTGGGAACCACTCCTCAAGCAGCACGTTCCAACGAAGCTTGCGTAGCTGCTTGGCCTTCATCTTCCTGTAGTCCGTCAACCGCACTCCCTCACCGACACGGACGGCTGTGTCCATCTCGTAGATGGCCCTCTCGGCCTCCCTGTCCTCACGACGGTCGGCAGCCGTCGGTCTCGGACGAGGAGCAGCCTCGGTGTGACCCCCACGCGTCCGGGCTGAGCGCCGGCGGACGAGAGGCTCAACCGGCTCCTCTTCGGCGTCGGAGTCGTCGATCACGGGAGGCTGCCTCGGACGGGCCTCGCGAATCCTCAGGGAACCCCCTCGGCCGCGCTCACGCTCCTCGGCGGCGCGAGCGGCCATTAGAGCCTGCTTCTCATCCTTCGAAAGTTTACGCTTCTTCGCGGCGGGCTCCGCGATCGCTTTTCCCTTTCCTTTGCGGTCACGACCCATCTAGATGCAAAGGAGAGCTAGGGTCAGCGACGAACAAAGAAAGGATAGCGGAAACACCGATGGACGTCGCACGGCACGAGACAAACCTAGGCGACGGAGATCAACCGGGCCGGGAAAATCTAGCGAGGTGGCCGGAGAAGACGGCGTTGCTCGGGTGGAGGTGCTTCGACGGAGGGAGGAGCGGTTTGTGCGTGGGGCGGCTTTGGTGGTGGAGAGAGGCGGCGGCGGCGCTTGGCGGTGGCGCTGGCGGCGGCGCTGGATGACGGTGCTGCGAGCGGTGGCGGCACTGGGCGGCGGTGCTGTGGGCGGCGGCGGCCGGGGACGGCGGCGGCGGCTGCCTGTAGGCGGCGGCGGCGGCGTCCGGTGGCTGTGGAGGTGGCGGCGCGGTCGGCTGCGGCAATTAGGGCGTGGTCGGCGGCGGCGAGAGCACGGGAGAGCGAGGCGTCGGGGAGAGAGAAGACACGGCGGCGCGTGGGTTTAAATAGTGGGACCCAAACCCTAGCCGAAAATTTAACACCGGATGGACCGATGATAGGTGAAGTGAGCATCGGTCAATTGCCACAGAAAGGATATTCAAGAATTGCTGTTGACACCGGATGGACCGACGTCTAGGGTTTTGATCATCGGTCGAATAGCACAGTAAGGGTGTTCAAAAGAGTGATGTAGACACCGGATGATCCGACGTTAGAGGGAGTAAACATCGGTTGAATTGACCACCACTTCGGATGAGTGAACATCGGATGGACCGATGTTTTCCAGAATGAACGCGTCGGATCATTGGAGGTTCTGACTGAACTGGCCCTTGAAGAATAAACACCTAATGGTCCGATGAGGGATTGGCTTGGGCATCGGATAATCCGATGACAACAGAAAGAAAACATCCCATATATGTCCTTTGACCAAACAAACAATCAAAGAGAAACACATGTCTTAGGACTTTTTGGGCAACCCCTTACCCCTCAAAAAGCTAATATGCCAATAGCTTGGCTAGGCCTTAATGCAAATGGAACACCAAGAGAAATGTAGGAAAATATCCAAAAAAAAATTGTAAGGCCCATGCTTTGTGAGGTAGAGTATGAAGACTTCTATCTCTTTGAAGCATGTTCCTCTAGGCATTAACGTACCTAACATTTTGTTCTTTCCACCTTATATGAGTTGAGATATTGCATTTCAAACAAGTCTCCTTCTCATGAGGTGGGTTTCCCTTTGTGACAATCTACCGTATGCAATGCCAAACAAATTATGGTGCAAGAGATTAAATGAGTGCAAGTTTATATGGCAGGGATCATGCAAGGCATAAAATAAATCTATCTTGCCAAGTTTGAACCTTCCAAAGGCTTCCTCAGGGAAAACTATTTCTAGCTCACCCCTATCCTTTGGGAGTTAGACAAGACCTATATGATATGCATCCTTACATGAACATGGCAACTTACATGACGTTAGATGCATCTAGCACATTTAATTCTCTTCTAAGTCTAGACAAAGTTTTCTCAACAAGTGCGGGAAGGGAATGGGGTTTCTAGCAAATCTAACCGCACTTGCATTGTCACAAAGGAGAGGCACACAATCATACAAGCATCCATTTGACATGATATGGGGCCTAGATGCGGAAAGATATAGAAATGAACCAAATATGGAATGGTAATTTGATTTGACAATTCGATTACCGTCCATATCCGCGTCGAGCTCCCATTCTCAAGTTTCTTCAAGAGGTCCTTGGTAGATTTTTCTTGATGGTGGAGGTCCCCTCTTGAAGTTGCATCGTGGCCGGTCACGTGTTCTTGATTTTTGGCACCCAAGCTAACTTAGGTCCTTGTATGTGTGATACAAGTGCTTTTGGGACCCAAAGTTGCTTGGGGAGCTTCCCCTTCATGCCCTTAATGTTTTTGCCGATGAACCTTGCCACCTACTTTACTCAATAGATAGTAGTGATTATCAAAGGTAGATGTGTAGTTAGTAGGCAATTTTGGAGAAGGTCGGTTAGGAAGAGGACACTCCCTTGTATGATGACCGGTAACCTCGCAATGTTGGCAATAGGAACCAACTTCCTTGATGAAGCTTGTTTTGAGCTCCGGTGAGGGTACCTTTCCTTTGTTAGGCACCGGGAAGGATCCAAGTCCTCTCTTGTTGAAGGCCTTTGCTTGTTGGAAGAGGATCTCCTTGTGCTTGACTTCTCCTTTTGATAGTCTTGCCACACTAGTGCGGAGACTCTCAATCTCTTCCATCAAGTCCTTCTCCCTAGCATTTTCTTTCATGGGCAAAGACTTGTGCAAAAGGTTAGTAGCATGAGACGTAATCTCATTATTAAGGGTTTCTTTCTTCATAGTTTTTAATTCTTGATCTAGAACTTCATGAGCAAGGCTAAGTACTTGATGTTCTTGTTTTAACTTGTTGTGCTCTTCCAAGAGTGTTTGGTGTGCTAAGTTAAGCTCATGATGATCAAGCTTGATTTGAGTCTTTTCTTCCTCAACTTGCTTGACGTGAGATTTGAGCGTGTCATGCTCCTTAAGTATGCTTTCATACTTGTCAAGCAAATTGAGGTTAGTATTCTCAAGTTTAGCATGAGCTTGTTCAAGAGCTTTGACTTTGTTCTTTTCCCTTTTAATGATGGTGTGGTATTCATTTATCAATGAAGTTAATTCATCGGGGGAAAGCTCATCATCACTAGAGTCGTCACATACCTCAATGTTACCTTTTGCCATGAGGCACATGGGAGGTGGACGAAGAGGTGAGTTATCCTTGTTGACGACGGCAAGCCCCGCCAAGTTTTCTTCATCTTCACTTTCTTCGTCGCTTGACTCTTCATCCGTGATCCACTCATTTGCCTCGCACATGAAGACTCTTTGAGGCCCTCTTCTTTTCTTTGGAAAGAGCTTGGTCTTCTTGCCTTTGTCAAATTTCTTCTTTCCAAAGGAGCGCTTGGGCTTGACCTCTTCTTCATCTTCATCAGTTTCTTCTTGCTTTTGATGCTTTCCCTTGTGGTTGTCCTTCCTCTTGTCCGGTCTTGGACAATCATATGATATGTGGCCTTGATCGCCACAATTATAGCATGTCTTGTTTTCATCTTTTCTTGGGAGGAAGGCTCTCTTGTTGGGATCAAAAGTATATCCCTTCTTGGCAATCTTGGAATTCAAGCAAGAGAATTTCCTCATCATTGATGCAAGCTCATCATCATCATCTTCACTTGATGTTTGCTCTTCTTTGCTTGAACTAGGTTTGATCATTTTCTTGAAATTTGTTTTCTTGAAAGCCTTGAGAGCAATTGTCCTTGTAGAAGATGAATCCTCCATCATCCCAAGTACACTCATCTCATGAGCGTGAATCTCCCCAATTAGCTCCGAAACTTCAATGTGATCAAGTGATTCTTTTTGGAGCATTGAGTTGATGATGTTATACTTTGGCTTGGGAAGGAGCATGAGGATCTTTCGGTTGATAAGTCCCTTGCCAAGAGAAGCAATATCAAGAGCATTTATTTCCTCAATGAGAACATTTAAGCGAGAAAACATTTCATTTACATTTTCATGAGGAAACATTTTAAATTCATCATATTTAGATTTAAGCAAGTGATATTTAAGTTCTTTAACACGAGAGGAACCCTCATGAATTTCAATTAAGCATGTCCAAATTTCACAAGCTTTTTCTTTACTAGCAATTCTAGCGAATACATCTTGACTAATGCATTCATAGATGGCATTTCTAGCTCTAGCATCCCATTTAATTTGATCACCAATATAATTATGATCTCCAAATCCCGCATGGGTCGCTTCCCAAACTTCGGGAGCAATAGCCTCTAGGTAGGCACGCATGCGTGCTTTCCAATAGGCAAAGTTCTTGCCCTCGAAGATAGGAACCGAACCCCCATTCTTGGCCATTTAAGCTTTCTAGCGGTGAAGCTAGAATGATCCAATGAGCAACCTGGCTCTGATACCAATTGTAAGGATCGAAACGCCCAAGAGGGGGGGTGAATTGGGCTTTCTTTCAATTTTTTAAAGCAATTAAGATTAACGACCTCAAGCCCAATTTCCTATGCAATTAAACTATGCAATCAATGTAAATTAAAGTTGCGGAATGAAGATTGCATAAGTGTAAAAAGGGAGAGGGATGCAAACGCTCAAGGGACACGGAGTTTATCCCGTGGTTCGGTAAGACCACAAGGATCTTCCTACATCCACGTTGTGGCACCCACCGAAGGGTTTTGCCACTCCCAAGTCACCGAGACAAGGGATTTCTTCACTATTCTTCTCCGTTCGCCAACCTCGGCAAGGTGGAGCTCAAGCCTTGTACACTTTGGAATCCTCCAGGCTTCCACAATCTTCTTGGCAAGCTCCGGAAGTCGCACACACCAAGGGACACTCCCTTATGGCTCTCACTACACTAGAGACTCCAATCACCAAGAGTGGAGGCACCCAAGCACTATCTCTAGCTAGTTCTAGCCTATCTCTTGGTGTACAAATGATGAGCAAATGATGTGAAAGTGGTAGCTCTATTGCTTGAATGCTCTAGGATGTGTAGAGTATGTCTGGGCTTCAAGTCTTATTGATTTGACAGGTTGAAGGGGTATAAATAGCCAGCCTCCACGAGATAGCCGTTGGAAAAGTAGGCTGACATCACTTCTCTGCGAACACCGGATGATCCGATGTCTCCCCTTCAGTTAACATCGGTCAAAGCCAAATTAGCTGATGTCACTGTGTCAGATATGACCGTTGTTAGACCGATGTTGATCTGTCTTCTCATCGGATGATCCGGTGGCTCTTCCTCCAGAATTTTGCTTGATCTTGAAGCTCACTGGAGTGATCGACCGATGTGTGTAAGTCTGCACATCGGATGATCCGGTGCTTCACTTGGTCCAATGGTATTGCAATCTGTGATGATGGACCGATGTCACTGAGCCACTCACATCGGATGATCCGTTGAGTGCATTTGTCTGAGGTCTTCTTCTTCAGTTGAACCAACTCGACCGATGTAGTCAACTCATAGAACGTCGGTTGATCCGGTGTGCTCAATCTTGTTGACTTCGAGTTGTTTTGAGTTGTTCTTTTGGAATTTGAACTTGTGACCTCTTTGACACTTGTTTGAAATGTTGTTTTGATTGTCTTCAAGCATTGAGTGATATCAAGTTAGAGCTTTCACTTCTTGTCTTCATATGATTTGATTTGATCTCATTCATTGATTTTATATGGGTCTCCAATGTAACTTTGATTTCATTTGATTGAGTGTTATTGAGACCTTGCATTCACAAATTCATTAGTAATATCGAATGGTTGCCATTAATCACCGAAACCGTACCTCATGGGGCCTAGATGCTTTCAAACGGTGTTGTAGAAAGAAAGAACATAACCTTAGTTGAGATGGCTAGGACTATGCTTGATGAATATCAAACTCCTAGGAAATTTTGGGCTGATGCGATTGCAGCCGCTTGTTGTATCTCAAATCGTGTTTTCTTGCACGCTAAGCTAGGTAAAACACCATATGAGGTCCGGTTTGGACATAGGCCTAGTGTTACGCACTTTCGGGTCTTTGGTTGCAAATGCTTTGTTAAGAAACATGGCAATCTTGATAAATTTAATTCTATATCCATTGATGGCATGTTTCTTGGTTACCCATTGTGACACCCGGTTCCGAAAATGAACCAAGTGAACACATATGTGTGCCCATGACGTTCAACACACATACACCAGTGCATTCACAAAAGAGTATACAAAAAATTACTACAGAACAAGATTAATTAACCAAATTTTATTACACAATTCAAAATATTCTCGAATACAAGCTCTAATGAAGATTAATGACAAGTTCAACTAATGCAGTGGAAATAAACAAATTAAGCAACTAAGCAAACTAAGCAAAAGGGATAGCACAGCTCCAATAACACCACAGGCAAAGCTGACGGTAGACACGGCCTAGAACTCCGCATTATTGCCATTAAACTCACAATCTTGACCTGCAACTGTGGGGGGGGGGGGCTTGCAAGAGTGAGTACATGTCGTACTCAGCAAGTGTGGAAAGTATGACATGTGGCTGATTCAAATGACGAATGTAATAAAAGCTAAGTGCTGAAAAGTACAGTAAAAACCATTTGGAAAAGCAATGTATCATATTTATGTGAAGTAAACTCATCATAAACCATGTAACCATCATAATACCAGTCCATAGTTCACCATTACCAATAACCATAATTAATGTCGTAAACCATGATTCCATCCCATAACCATAACCATAATATCAACCATAACCATCACCAAACTATAACCATCCCAAATCCCAATTTCCCTCTAATCATGTGAGGGTCCAAGTTGCTCATAACCGGGAGCACGACTATCATGATAGTTTTAGACACACTCTGTAGAGGTTGTACCGCTTTACCCACGTGTTTGTGATTTCATCACCTTTTGATGACTGTAGAATCTCAATTATGCCGTCTCACACTTCCTTAGGTGTGTGGCCAAGAGATCACAAAATAGCATTTACAAAGGGATTACTAGCCTATTTAGACCCCACTGAGGTTTCATCGGTGGCAATGTCTCCCACTGAGCACATCTTCAACCAAGGGTCCCCTCTTGAGCCATTCGGATCCCAGGGTAGTCCCACCAATCATCATCAAACCCAATCCGACTACCCCTTCCCCGAGCATCCTTAATGGTCCAAATATCACTGGCAAAACTCTAATTAATCAGCTATGCCGCACCCGTACTTGGCCTCATGGTGGCAATGTAAATCCTAGATGGTCGCTCCACGAACTGGTCCTTAGATCTAAAGCAAGTAACACCACCATAACATCCAACCCATCCACACACCAGGATTGCTTAGATCACCCATTACCATATCATATTGAACTAGTTCATGTCAACTACAATCTCATTAATGCATAATTAAATTGAGTGATATAGTCGTTTTCCCATCCCAGTTGATTAAGCGAAGCAAAAGGTAAAAATCCCTTCCCGACTCTCTACCATATATTCCAGGTGGCAAGGGTGGTCAATAGAACTAGTAAACTTCCTACCATAGGATCCCCATCAAAATTGACACAAGCATGCAGTTTTGCAAATAAAACATTTATTTTAAAACAGGATCAATATGCTTCAAGGACACTTGCCTTGCTCCGGCAAATAGGGTTGCTCAAGCGCTTTGAAGTCTTGGTTCTGAAAATCCTCGTACACGACCTCTTGAGAACTTTCCTCTACTCGTGATCACACATACAAGAAAATACATACAAATCAACACGATGCACACACATTAATCAACATGCGATGACATGCATGCATGCAAGGTTCAATTATTAATTAACTATGGTTGTTTATTGATTAGATGCAACTAGTTCATATGTGTTCATATGAGTTTACGGGGGGGGGGGGGGGGGGGGGGTTAATGAGAATTAATGCTGCTGAAAATAAAAAGACGATGCAACTAAAATCAATTTTCATCTATTAGATCTAATACGTCGCTAAAATGCGCATCGGAAAAACGAATCCTACCGTAGATGCAATGGGTTTGAAGATCGCGGAACGGAGGCGATGCGTAGACGAAGTGGATGGCGCAGCAGACCTCCGACGGCACGACGATGGTGACGCAACGACGATCTCCGGTGGACGACAACACCCTCCTCTTTTTCTTCCTCTTCCTCCTTTTTTCCTCTCTGGCGGCGGCTCTGGACTCCTCTGGTTTTTTTTCTAGGCAGCTAGGGCTTTTGGGACTGTTGTGGCGCTTCTGGGGTCGGGAAATCGAGTCCCGGTCCCTTTTATAGTCGGCGGCAGCTAGGGCACGCGGGCCAGGCGCGTTGGCGGCGCGTTGGGCGCGCGAGCAGGGCTGGCGTGCGCGAGGGCGGGTTGGTCGGGTGTGCTAGCGCGGTGGGGCCAGGGCTGCGCGCGGGAGCGGCAGGAGGCCGGGGGGCGCGGGCGCTGGCTGGGCCAGCTCGGCCAGGCCGGCGGCGCTGGGTCTTTTTTTTTTATACTTTTATTTATTACTTTATTTCTTTATTTTCATTATTTTTTTTCATTATCACTATTATTACATATTTTATTATTTATATATATTATATATATATTAGTATTATATATTATTTATTTATATTTCTTTATATATATATATATTATTTATTACCTAATACATGTTTTATATTTTTATTTTCTTTTTCTTCTTTTGCTACTCATATTTGCACATGTATGCTTTATATTTTATTATCTTTCATTTACTCCATTAATGTTTAATGCATGAACATGTATGCAATGCATGATGCAAAGATTTAGGATGTTACAAACCTACCCCCCTTAAAGTGAATCTCGCCCTCGAGATTCGACAGCGTGGAGAAAAGATGAGGGAATTCCGTCTTCTGGTCTTCTTCACGTTCCCACGTAGCTTCGGCTTCCGTATGGTGGTTCCATTGCACTTTGCACCAACATACTCTCTTATTCCTCGTGACCCTTTCCTTCACGTCCAAGATCTTGATAGGTTGCTCGACATAGGACAAATGTTCCTGAAGTTATAACTCGTCCATCGGCACTTGTTCTTCCGGCACCCTCAGACACTTCTTGAGTTGAGATACGTGAAACACGTCGTGTATACCGGAGAGATACGCCGGCATCTTAAGTCGATAAGCTACCTCTCCTCGCTTGTCCAGAATCTTAAATGGCCCGATATAGCGAGGTGCCAGTTTTCCTTTAACATTAAAATGTCACTGACCTCGGATAGGTGACACTTGGAAGTATACAAAATCTCCAAGTTCGAAAGTCAGACTCCTTCGCCTATTATCCGCATAACCCTTCTGTCGAGACTGGGCAGCCCTTAAGTTTTCCCGTATTATTTGAACTTGTCTTTCAACGTCTTGTAACACATCCGGACCAAATACTTGATTCTCTCCTGTCTCATTCCAGAACAAAGGTGTCCTACACTTCCTTCTGTATAGTGCTTCATAGGGTGACATTTTCAAGCTGGCTTGGTAACTATTGTTGTATGAAAATTCTGCATATGGCAAGCTATTATCCCAACTTTTCCCATGCTTTAAAGCACAAGCTCTTAACATGTCCTCTAAAATTTGATTGGTCCTCTCGGTTTGTCCATCCGTTTGAGGGTGGTATGCTGAACTAAAATTCAATCTTGTTCCCAAAGCTTCATGCAATTTCTGCCAAAACCTGGAAGTGAATTGTGAACCTCTATCCGAGACTATCTTCTTCGGAACTCTATGCAAACATACTATTCTTCCCATATACAGTTCTGCCAATTTCTCTCCATTATAGGTGGTCTTGACGGGAATGAAGTGAGCTGAATTAGTTAATCGATCCACGATTACCCAAATCGAGTCATATCCTGACTGTGTACGTGGTAATCCAACTATAAAGTCCATACCAATCTCTTCCCACTTCCACTTCGGAATCTTTAATGGCTGCAGTAATCCTGCCGACCTTTGATGTTCAGCTTTAACTCGTTGGCACACATCACACAATGCAACATATTTGGCTATGTCCTTTTTCATGTTGGCCCACCAATAGCATGTATTCAAGTCCTTGTACATCTTTGTACATCCAGGATGAATTGAGTACGGCGAGTCATGTGCCTCCTTTAGTATTGTCTCCCGAATATTCTTTACATTAGGCACAACGATTCTCTTTCTGAGCCATAAGGTACCATATTCGTCTTCATCAAATCTGAATTATCTCCCCCCTTTGGTCCTTTCCTTGATTTCCTTGATCTCCTCATTCGTGGTTTGTGCTTCTCGAATTTATTGCTCCAAGGTTGGATTTAACTCCATTATTCCCATCTCATTCACAAATCTGAGGTTCAACCGTTCAAATTCCTTACATAGCTCGGATGGTAACTCTCGAACTGTGAGTTGATTACTTACTCCTTTTCTACTCAAAGCGTCAACCACTACATTGGCTTTTCTTGGATGATAGTTGATCCCCAAATCATAATCTTTGATGAGCTCAAACCATCTTTGTTGCCTCAAATTCAGATCCGTTTGTGTGAAAATATACTTAAGACTCTTGTGATCCGTATACATTTCACACCTATGTCCAAGGATGTAGTGTCTCCAAATCTTCAATGCATGTACCACAATTGCTAGTTCAAGATCATGTGTAGGATAATTCTGCTCATGTTTTTTCAATTGTCTTGATGCATATGCAACCACTTGACCTTCTTGCATAAGCACGCATCCGAGTCCTTGTCTTGATGTGTCACAATAAATATTAAAACTCTTGCTCACGTCCGGCAATATTAAGATTGGGGCTGTTGTTAACCTCTTCTTCAACTCCTCAAAACTGTTTTGACAAGCTTGAGTCCATCAGAAAGCCTTTCCCTTCATTAGTAATTCCGTCATTGGATTGGCTATCTTGGAAAAGTCCTTGATGAATCTATGGTAATATCCAGCCATTCCAAGAAAACTCCTTATTTCCTTTACATTTTGCGGTGGCTCCCACTTCAAAACATCCCTCACTTTTCCAGGGTCGACCGATACTCCTCCTCCTCCTGAGATGATATGACCCAAAAATGGCACCTCTTTCAACCAAAACTGACACTTGTTGAACTTGGCATACTATTTATGCTCCCTAAATTTCTGCAACGTGAGCCTCAAGTGTTCCTCATGTTCTTTTTCATCATTCGAGTAGATCATAATGTCATCAATAAACACCACGACGAACTTGTCCAGGTACTCCATGAAGACTTTATTCATGAGGTACATAAAGTAGGCAGGCGCATTTGTCAATCCAAAACACATCACGGTGTACTCATAAGATCCATACCGTGTCCTAAAAGCTGTCTTGGGTATGTCCGACGGTCTAATCTTCATTTGAAAGTAACCTGACCTCAAATCAATCTTGGAAAACACACAGGCACCTTTCATCTGATCAAACAAGTCTTCTATGCGTGGCAAGGTGTACTTGTTCTTGATTGTTACCTCGTTGAGAGCTCGGTAATCCACACACATCCTTTGCGTTCCATTCTTCTTGTCCACAAATAGAACAGGCGCTCCCCATGGTGAAGAGCTGGGCCAGATAAAACCCTTCTCTAGTTGCTCTTGAATTTGCTTCTTGAGCTCCGCTAATTCCATAGGAAGCATCCTATACGACCTCTTAGCTATAGGTGCAGTTCCAGGTATTAAATCAATAACAAACTCAATGTCTCGATCGGGTGGCATACCTGGCAACTCGTCTGGGAACACGTCCAAAAATTCACACACCACCGGAATTTCCTCAATTGCAGTACCATCCATGTGATTCAACTCTAATTGCTTCGGTGCATGTTGGGTTGCTTCAAATTCTACGGTGATCCCTTCCTCATTGGTCAACATCACCGTCTTTGTGGCGCATTCGATAACTCCATTGTGCTTCCTCAACCAGTCCATACCAAGTATAATGTCCAATCCTAGAGAATCCAAAACAATGAGGTTGGCGGAGGTTTTTCACAGGCAGTTTTTAAAATTTCCACAGGCAGTTGGTACTTAATAACTGCCTGAGAAGATGTTTATCTCAGGCGGGTTTTACTTACCAATCGCCTCTGATGCTGCTAAGCCCTTGTCAAGCTAATCCCTGCACAGCAAGCTATTGTAGGTGAAAGTAACACCCGTGGCCCATCATTTGAATTGTTGAAAGCATCAATTTGAAGCCTGACAATCCTTGGAAGGATTTCCCATCCATTTGAACGATTTCTTTCCCTCCTGTCCATTTGAAAACTTAGGAAGATGCTCCTTTATCAGTTTTAATGCCTAAATATATTGACTAAAAATCAGTACCTACTTTCTTAGTGCTTCACACAAGCGAGTAAGCGAACAACTTCAATCACAAATCTTGTTTTTACACTTTCATAGGGATTTAACCTTAATCTTTCAAGCATAGATTTATCAAATAAGTGAAGCTTCCTTATCACACATGTTAATGGCAGTTATAAGTGAAGGATGTGTCGAAGCTAATGAAATCTGAATCGGACTGAAGATAAAGAGATCCTGCATATGAGTGGTGATGTCCAGGTTAAACAGCGTGAAGCTATGATGACAACCTTCAACAACATGAAAAGTGATGCCAAAGTTATGCTTGCATCAACCAAGGCATGTTGTGAGGGTATAACACTTGTTGGGGCAAGCATAACCTTGGCCAAAATTAGAAATCACGCCACTGTGGATTACTCTGAAGCCGCCATGGATTACTCTGAAGTTTTCTCCGTGCGTGCTCGGTAAACTTCAGAGTAATCCATGGCGGCTTCAGAGTAATCAACGGTGGCATGATTTCTGATTTTGGCCAAGGTTATGCTTGCCCCAACAAGTGTTATACCCTCACAACATGTCTTGGTTGATGCAAGCATAACCTTGGCATCACTTTTCATGTTGTTGAAGGCTGTCATCATAGCTTCATGCTGTCTAACCTGGACATTGTCACTCATATGCAACATATCTTTGTCTTCAGTCCCATTTAGACTTTGTTAGCTTTGACACACCCTTCACTTGTAACTACCATTAACATGTCTGATGAAGAAGCTTCGGTTATTGATAAATCTATGCTTGAAAGATTAAGGTCAAATTCCTATGAAAATGGTAAAAGCAAGATTTGTGATTGAAGTTGTACGTTTCGTCGCTTGTGTAAAGCACTAAGAGAGATGGTACTGATTTGTAGTCAATATATTCAGCCATTAGAACTGATAAAGTAGCATCTTCGTAAGTTATCAAAATGGGGAGAAGAGAAAGAAATCTTGCAGGGCTTGTTTGGGTGTACTCCTATCCAAACAAGCCCTCAAATGGACGGGAAGTATCGTCAGACTTCAATTGAAGCTTTTAACAATCCAAATGACGAGTCTCGGGTGTTACTTGCATCTACAAGAGCTTGCTGTGAAGGGATTAGCTTGACAAGAGCTCGAAACAGAAGCTGAATTTAATAATGTTCGAAACATGCTATCTAAAGCTGAAATAGAACATTGTTCTAAGTTGATTTCATAAGATACAAATATATATAATATATATCATCTCGCATTACTATATACATTTTTTCCAGCATTGATATCTTCTCGCATATAGGGTTTCAAATTCTTTTTTAATGCTTCTCTCTACGCGCTTGATGTTTTCTGGTTCAGTGAAAAGGTACATCTCTTCATACTGATTATATTCCTCTTCATTATCTCCCACATTCTCAACCCCAACAATATTTTGCTTTCCAGAAACAACTACGTGCATTTTCTTAGTTTTTGGATCTTGAACATAATAAACTTGTGCAACATTATCGGCGAGAACCCACAAGTCATCTTTATAACCCACTTTATTCAAGTCTACCAGTGTCAGCCCGTAATTGTCCACTTTCACACCATCAGGATGTTTGACCCATTGGCACTTAAATACGGGCATTACCATTCTTTCGCCATAATCGAGTTCCCATATTTTCTCTATGAACCCGTAGTATGTGGTCTTCTGCCCTTGTGAATCATAAGCCTCAATACGAACACCACTATTTTGTGCAACACTCTTACCGTCTTTTTCTTTAGTGTAAAATGTGTAACCATTGATGTCATATGCTTTCCATGATGTCACCAAAGCAGATGGTCCAGAAGCTAACTTCTTCATTGTTGCCTCTTCTATAGTGTTTTCGTATGGTATATTTCTGTCCATTAACCATTCAATGAAAAATCTTCTGTGCTCTTTCATGATCCAGTCCTCTGTGCAGTCTTGGTTTTTATCACGAAGCTCAATTTGGTGTTCCTCGATGTACGACTCAGCTATTGCGAGCTGTTGTAGTACACCAAAATGTGCACGGTGTACATTCTTTTAATCTTGAACGATAAAAGTTTTCTTACCCACTTTGCCTCTCCCACATAGTCTACCCTCATGTATCGGTATAGGCACACCTATCAATTTTCCATCTTTGATGTAATCAGCGCAACCCTCAATCACTTCTTCAGTGGTGTATCCTTCCATAATTGAACCCTCTGGGTGAGCACGGCTCCGCACATAACCTTTTAATACTCCTAAATATCTCTCCAACAAAAACATATGATGTAAATATAGTGGCCCCAATGTTTTTATCTGATCAACAAGATGTATGATTAGGTGTACTTGCATATCGAAAAAAGATGGTGGGGAAACACATCTCAAGCTTGCACATTGTCTTGACGATGTATGTTTTCAGATAGTCTAAATCTTCATGTGCTATCACCTTTTGCGATACTGCATTGAAGAAGTAACACAAACGTGTGATGACAACTTTTATACGCTCAGGTTTGATGACTCTTATTGCAATGGCAAGGAAAACTGTCATCATTATGTGATAGTCGTGAGAATTATAATCGAATAAAGACAAGTCTTTCATCGAGACTAGTTTGCGGATATTAGATGAGAAACTCGTGGGCACTTTGATCCCACGCAAGCATTCGCAAATTGCTTTTTTCTCTTCTAGCGTCAAGTTGTAGCTGGCTGGGGGAAGGTAATGCTTCCCATTCGCCTTTTCTACTGGATGAAGCTCTGGTCTCAAATCAAGATTTACTAGGTCCATACGTGAATTTAATCTGTCCTTTGTTTTCCTCGGCATGTCCAGCAAGGTCCCAATGATGTTGTCAAATACATTCTTTGTAACGTGCATCAAATCAACACTATGGCAAAATTCCATATTCTTCCAATACAGAAGATACCTGAAAAAAATTGAATGTTTCTTGATAGCCATGTCAGTTGTATCATCCGAAGATGTACTTTTCTTTCTCTTAATTCCTTTACAATTTTCGCCCTTAGCGAAAGCAATATGAATGTTCTTGACCATTTCAAACACAAGTTTTCCACCGTAAGGTTTTGGTGCAGTATCTTTTTCGATTTTGTTATCAAATTGTTCTTTCATCTTCCTATACTTGTGTGTATTTATCAAGAACCTTCAGTGTCTCATGTACACCGTCTTTCTGGATGAAGTGTGGTATAGAAATCCAGTTCTATCCACGCACCTTACACAACCTTTCTTCCCTTTCATTTGTCCCGATAATGTAAACAGTCCGGGATAATCATGCACGGTAACAAATATCATTGCTCTTAACATGAAATACTCCTGCTTGTACTCATCCCATGTATGTACCCGTTCATTCCACAATTTCGCCATATCTTCCATTAAAGGTTCCAAGAACACATCAATTTTGATGCCGAGTTGTTTCGGACCTTGGATAAGAACAGATAACAAGGTATATTTCCTTTTGTGACACAACCACGTTGGTAGGTTGTACATCGTTAAGACCACGGGCCATGTGCTGTGTATGCTCCTTTTTTCACCAAACGGATTCATTCCATCTGTACCCAAGGCAGACCTCACATTTCTTGTTTCCTTTGCAAATTCTAGATACTGAATATCAAAATTTTTCCACTGTGTTGCATCACCAGGGTGTCGTATATGTTTTTCATTCTTCTTGCGTTTCTCGGAATGCCAACACATAGGTTCAGCCTCCCTAGGGTTTAAGAACAAACGCTTCAAGCGATCAATTACCGGAAGGTACCACATCACCAAGGCAGGAATTTTTCTCTTATTCTTCCCGTCTGTATCGCCAGAAGTATCATCATCGTCACCTTCAGGACCAATAACAAACTTCTTATTCTTTTGAGACTTTTTCATGTTGGTAACATACTGGTGATTGTAGTCCTTCTTCTGACACCACAAATGGGGCATCTAGTTGCGAGCTCATGCTCTTTGCAATACAAAATACAATGGTTCACACAAACGTGTATTTTTGTCACACCTAGTGCCATCGGGAAAAAAAGTTTATTCGCTTTATAAGTGCTTCTGGGCAGTTTATTTGGATTTGGAAGAATTTCTGCCAGAAGATTCAAAAGATAAGAGAAACTACAATCGGACCATCCGTGCGTAGCTTTCAACTTTAGTAGTTCTAAGACTGCACGCAATGTAGTAAACTCTTTATCACAACCATTTGATTCATCATATAAAAGATCCGCGCCGCATTCTGCAATGTCTCCATTTTACTTAAACCTTTGCTTGCTCCCATAGAAGTCAATACATATGGTTCAATGTGACGCAACATCTCCTCACAATCGAACTCATCATCATCATCACCATCTTGATTGTCACTACTGTCATCGATATGAACATTATCATCATCTGAACCTCTCTCATCATCTTTATCCACATCATGTGTATCTAACTCACCATGCTCTCTCTATATTGTGTAGTTGTTTTTGAAACCTCTTTTTGCCAAATGAGATTGGATTACTACAGTATACGTCCAAGCAATCTTATTTTCGCAGTCGATACATGGACATAATATGTCATCTATCTTTTGCAACTTCGCATGTCTCTTGGATGCTTCAATAAAATTTGCAACATTATGAATTTACATAGGATCCGGTCTTGGCATGTTATACATTCACCCCGTGCTTCAATAATAGAATTTTTGTCATATTTACAAAATTTGGCCACAAATATTCTCTAAAGGTCTTCTATAAAATGAATTTACAGAGACATAACAAGTATGATTAGGACTACTAATGTAGGAGACGGGCGACGTCTTGTGGCGGACGGAGTCGAAGGCGTCGGGAGCAGCAAGCGGGGGTGAAGGATTGAAGTCGTGGGGCAAACATGCCCAGTGGCATGGGCTAGGTCTGGGTGGGATCCGGTCCATTATATCTTGACGTCAGATCCCATCCGATGGTAACTAAATGGGTGAGTTATAAAACCATCTCCCTAGAAAGCTAACCCTAATCACTACAATAAGATTATTATAATATAGTTCATACATCAATATCTAAAAGATCAAACTTCCAAATTATTGAGTCTAAACACATATGTACACACATGCAAAAGGACACAATCTATATACCAACACACTATGACACAATCTATATACCAACACACTATGAGAATATACCAACATGCAAAAGGACACAATCCATATACCAACACACTATGACACAATACATATACCAACACACTATGAGAATATACCAACATGCAAAAGGACACAATCCATATACCAACACAACATGCAAAAGGAAACTATGAGAATTTACTTAGATACCTTGTGGTGCGATGTGGGACTGGGCAGATCAGGCATGCCTCCGTGGGGCTGGGCGGCGGCGCGGCAGTGCGGGCGGTGGTGCGGCTGTGCGGGCTGAGCGGGCTGAGCGGCGGCGTGGTAGTGCAGGATGGGCGGCGACGCGGCAGAGCAGGCACGGCGGTGGAAAATTTCGGCAGCCTTGCGGCGGTGGAAAATTATCTGGAGTTACGTTTCGACTGTGGCGAGGGGTCTTTATATAGGCGTCAGTTTTTCACGGGCGGTTTTTAAATTTTTCACAGGCGGTTGGTAATTAATGACTGCCTGAGAAAACCATCATCTCAGGCGGTCAAACCGCCTGTGATAGTGCCCGAGCACTACAGGAATACCGGTCACTTACGTCGGCCAAAGCCGACGTAAGTTAGGCTTAAACCGACGTAATTAACTTAATTACGTCGGTTTTTGCTTAATTACGTCGGCTTTCAGCCGACGTAGGGTTTTGGACGTAATTAAGGTAACTTACGTCGGCCACCGACGTAAGTTACCTTAATTACGTCGGTCTGCAGGAGCCGACGTAAGTTCACCCTCGAGATGGGCCTTGGGCTGGGCCGGATGACTTACGTCGGCTTGGGCAGGCCGACGTAAGTTAAGTGCTGTAACTTACGTCGGCCAGGGCAAACCGACGTAAGTTAAGTGGTTTAACTTACGTTGGTCTGGCCATACCGACGTAAGTTAACCTGGGCAAACTTACGTCGGCATGCTCATAGCCGACGTAAGTTAAGTTTTCGAATTTTTTTAAAAACAGAAACTGTCTACCTCGCTCGATGGCGAGTCACAGAACAGTCAAAAAATATATACAGATATATACAGATATATACAGTCACAGAACAGTCAATATAAGTTCGCCCATAGTTCAAAACATCAACAAACACCACAATTTTCCAAATAAATTACACCGGGCTACACGCTAGCCCCTCCATTACCTCCAGGATCTTCCCGGCGCGTTCCGGATCCCTGCAAAACAAACATAATCACTAGTAAGCATCAATGTCAACTAAGTGATAACATAAGAGGCCAAGAACATCAGTGACAAAAGAAGGAAGCATGATGTAGTTTCAAATGAAGTAATGTACTATATCACTAGTTAAATGGAAGCACTAGCCCTTTGTTAACTCAATGAACATCAGTTTCGACATAAGAAGGTAACATCAGTGATAATCACTAGCTCTTTTGTTAAATGGAAGCACTAACAACTTATTCACTATATACTAATCATTTCTATCATGGTCGAAAACTACTAAAGCTTGATTAGATACACTTAAAGAGAGTTTCTCACCTGCTCCAGTGTCTACACGCTACCCCCTCCACTGCCTCCGGGATCTCGACGCGTTCCGGAACCCTGCAAAAGAATCATAATTAGGATTAAATGTGATGCAAATAACTTTTTAACATAATGAAAAGGGAATCAAACTCCTAGGTATAGACAATATTACCTGCTCCGGTGTCTGCTGCGGCGGAAGCGTAGGAATCTGGATGTCCTGACCGCTTTGTCGAGCAAGAGCCTGCCATTGCAAGATATTAGCAGATATATGTTATTAAGTGTTGTGAAATTTAATACGGTACTTTAAATTACTTACCGCCACCGTTGCTTGCATCTGGGCCATCATTAAGGTCGTCCTCTGCTGCTCCTCCCTTGCCTCCGCTCTCGTCCGCTCCAGCTCTGCCTGAGTTTGCGTCAGCGACTCCCTCATGGCCTGGAGCTCCAGCTGCGTCTGCGAGAGACGACCACTGGTCCCAGCGGTCGAAGCCTGCGACGATGAAGCGCCTCTCAAAGGTCGCGTCGACCTCGAGTCGACAACTCCATCGAAAATGGCAAACCTGCAAAAGAATGAAAACACTAAGTAGAAGAAGATTAATTGAAAAAGAAATGAAACACACGAAGAACTCACCGTTCGTGGGCCTTCCCGCCTCCGCTTGCGTACGCGGCTTGGGGGTCGATCGGCGTGCTTTCCCAATCGTAATCCGCACCGTGTATCTTCGCGACCTCCTGCGCGTACTTTGTCTACAAAACAAATAAATCTTGTAAGTATGTCAATAATAGTATTAGTTATAATGAAATTGATGAATTTCAAAAACTTACCAGTCGGTCGGCTGCGACCTGACTACACTGCCCTGGCTGAGAAGGGTCACTTCCCTTGTGACCTCTCTTCCAAACCTGGGTCGGGGTCGGCTCATGACCCAGCTCTCGCTCCTGTACATCCGTGTTAGTGAGATAAATAATATATTAAGAACACATAAATAAAATAAAAAGGTACTTACCATGCGTTTAGCCAAACGCAAGTAGCCGTCACCGCCATAGTTGTGCTTGCCCTCGGACCCCATGCGGCACTGTCTAGCCTTCGTGGACTTGTTGATAAAAGCGTCGCTAGCCCAGTACCGACAGAGAGCTAAGTACGCCTCGATGTTACCCTGTAACCAAGAAATACTAACCTGCACATATTTCATTTTCATCAACGCGGTTAACATACGTAGATATTGTAAATATTTAACAATATTAAAAACTTACCTCCGCGTACTGCTCCTCTGTCAAGTAGGAGTCCGAGTCCTTCCTAAAGACACCCCTTTGCTGCTCCTGCTCCTGCTCCCGGGGGTGCCGCTTGTAGTAAGCGTTGACGGCCTGAATCCGGGCGTATGACAACGCCGCCGTCGTGAGCTTCCGAGCGTTGTAATGGAACACGCGTCTCGCGTGGTCCTCCATGCCCGGCTCCTCTACTTGGTACCTCAACTTTAAGCAAACAAATATTTAAGTGATATGCAATTAAGAATTCAAAGGAGTTGAAAAAACGAAACAGTTAAACTTACCATAAAATCATGCCACACGGCTCCCTGAACCGTGCCGTGCACCGGGTGAGAGACCCGAGCGTAGTCATCCCACGACAGGGCAGGAAAACCGTCAATTACACCGGGGTAGTGCAACTTGACGATAGCACCGAGGACACTGTTAACCTGCCTGTGGTGCTTCTCGGCCCCCGTGAACGAGAAGTCGTACCAACATCTACAAAATATATTAAATCATTAAGTAAAGAAAAACAACATCTAATATTTAGTATACTATATACAGTTTTTATACCTGTCTCCAACGGGACGGATCGTGGTCCGCTGAGTAGTAACCGGAGGAGGAGCCGCAAAGTGGGTCCTCCTCGTCCGTCGCCTCTGCTGCGACGCTGCCGCGTCCTGTGACCCTGAAGGCTCTGCGGACCCCCCGGAGCCTCCAGGAAGGCTAGTGGTAGAGGGCTGCCCAGGGAGGCTAGCGCTAGCCGGCTCCGAAGGGAGGCTAGCGCTAGAGGGCCCCCTTGACTCTGCAGTTTAACGCGAAAGAAATTGTCGTTAATGTATTGTTATGTTATGTGTAACGGCCCTACAACCTAGGCAGATAGATCCTAAACCCACCCAAGAGTGACCGAGCAGAGCGTGCTCATGACGAGACGCGTGATCCGGATTCGAACGAAATTTCGGCAGCATAACCCCGCTGTTCTCCACTGCACGCCCAAAAATGGTGCAGCAGAGAACAACAGGGTTACGCCACCGAAATCTCGTCCAAATCCGGACCCGCGTCTCGTCACAAGCCACGCCCCCTCGGTCACTCCGAGGCTGTCTAAAAAGGGACAATTTCGAACCTGCACGTCTCACATGCCAATGGCATGTGAGACGTGCCGATCCGAAACGGGTAACACATTGCTATAGGTTACGTTGCTCATTTTCATTTTGAGGTCATTTAAGAGAGAGGAAAGAACTAGAGAAAGACTGAGAGGAAAGTTGGTCTTAGAGAAGGAGGCGGAGGACTAAGCCATCGGGGGAGGCGGAGGACTGAGGCGAGTGAGCCGTCAGATAATATCCGACGGTCCACACTTCAGATCGGCCACATAAAAGTCCTCCCCGACCTAACCCTACTCATTTTCCTTTCTCTTCTCCACGATTCCATCGCTCCAGAGTCCAGATACGGCAGCCGCGACGATCCCCTTCTCCTCTCCTCGATACCCCTACTCCAGCGACGGTCCTCCAGGTGCTTGCCATCCTCACCGTCGTCGTTCGCATACTTTACCTTACCACTAAATGGGCCTTGTCGGGCCTTGTCAAGCCTGTCCGAAGCCCATTTATGTATATATAGTACTAGAACACTCAAGCAATCAAATTAAAATTGTAACCATAATTTAAGCAATTTAAGCATAATTAAACATAATTAAATACACCACCTAAGCGTAATTAAGCAAATTAAGCAAAAATAAGGAAATTAAGCATAATTATGCATAATTAAGCAAATTAATCATAATAAAATAAACCACTTAAGCATATTTAAGCAAATTAAGCAAAAATAAGGAAATTAAGCATAATTATGCATAACTAAGCAAATTAATCATAATAAAATAAACCACTAATGCATATTTAAGCAAATTAACGAAAAATAAGGAAATTAAGCATAATGAAGCAAATTAATCATAATAAAATAAACCACTCATGCATATTTAAGTAAATTAAGCAAAAATAAGCAAATTAAGCTTCGGGGCCGGCCGGGGAATGGCGGGGCGGCGCTCCGGGTCCGGGCCGGCGGTCAGGGAGGGTGAGGGGGAGGGGGTCGGGGAGGGTTGGGGAGGGGAGGGGAAGGGGGGCGGCGCTCGCCGTGGAGGGGAGGGGGAGGGGGAGGCAACGGTGCGGTGGTGGCGTCGGCCGGGAAGGGCTGCAAGATATCTATGTCATGTCATCTAGTCGTCTACGTTGCTGAGGGAGACGATCGGCGCCGGGCCGGCGGTCAGGAAGGGTGAGGGCCAGGGGAGGGGGTTGGGGAGGGGAGGGGAAGGGGCCGGGGCGGCGCTCGCCGTGGAGGGGAGGGGGAGGGGGAGGGGGAGGCAGCGGTGCCGTCGGCCGGGAAGCCGTGGCGGCGCTCCTCGGGGTCGGGCCGCCGGCGGTGAGGGCCGGGGGAGCTAGGGGGAGGGGGTCGGGGAGGAGGGGAGGCCGGGTCGGGGAGCTAGGGGAGGAGGGGACGGTCGGGGAGTAGGGGAGGGGGAAGGGGCCGGGGCGGGGCGGCGCTCGCCGTGGAGGGGAGCCGGCGGTGGCGTCGGCCGGGAAGGCGGCGGTGGCGTCGGCCGGGAAGCGGCGGCGGTGGCGCTCGGGGCCAGGCCGCCGGCGGTTAGGGAGGGGAGGAGGGGAGGAGGGGAGGGGAGGAGGGGAAGGGGCCGGGGCGGGGCGGCGCTCGCCGTGGAGGGGAGCCGGCAGTGGCGTCGGCCGGGAAGGCGGGCAGTGGCGTCGGCCGGGAATCGGCGGCGGTGGCGCTCGGGGCCGGGCAGCCGGCGGTTAGGGAGGGGAGGAGGGGAGGAGGGGGAGGGGAGGAGGGGAAGGGGCCGGGGCGGGGCGGCGCTCGCCGTGGAGGGGAGCCGGCGGTCGCGTCGGCCGGCAAGACGGCCGTGCATATTTAAGCAAATAATCAATCAAACAATTAAGCAATTAAATAATTTCAGCATAATTTAATAAACAATTAAGGATTTCAGCAAATTTAAATTAAGCAATTAAACAATTTCAGCAAACAATTAAGCAATTAAACAATTAAGCAATCAAACAATTAATCAATCAAACAATTAAAATTTAAACAATTAATCAATTAAATTGGGGAGGAGGAGGGGGAGAGAAGGGGCTCGGGATGGGAGGGGAGGGGAAGGGGGGGCGCTCGGCCGTGGAGGGGAGGTCGACGGGGAGGGCGGCGTCGGGATGGGGAGGTGGACGTCGGCGGCAGGGCGGCGGCGGCGGCAGGGCGGCGGCGGCCCGTGGGGTGGGGGGGTCGGGGAGGAGAGGAGGGAGGGGAGAGGAGGGATTACCTTGCTTGTGGCGGCCGGGCGGCGACGGCGACGGCGGGGCGGCCGGGCGGCGTCGGGCGGCCGGGCGGCGACGGCGGGGCGGCGACGGGGCAGCGGCGGCGGGGCGGCGGCGGCTCGGGTCGGCGGCGTCGGTTGGGAAAAGGAGAGCGCGCGTGAAATGAGAGCGCGCACCGCTCGCGCGGTTAGGTTAAACAACTACTTACGTCGGCCCGACTTACTTACGTCGGCCAACGTCAGGGCCGACGTAAGTTAGGCTTAACTTACGTCGGCCAATTAACTTACGTCGGCTATGGACCGAGGCCGACGTGGGTAATTTTTATTACTGTCGGTCCATATACTTACGTCGGTCTGCCGACGTAATTTATTTAACCTACGTCGGCTACCAGGGACCGACGTAAGTTACTTACTTACGTCGGCCAGCCGACGTAAGTTGCTCTGGCCGACGTAAGTGATCGATATTCCTGTAGTGGAGGCTCCTCAGTTTCCTTATCCCTTGCTTCTTTTTTAGATTCTAATATAAATACTCAAACCAATCTAGGAAGATCCACTCCTCCTATGTCTCAGCAAGGATGATAGTAATCTTGCTAGTAAAGATATCCAAGAGCAACAAGTTAGACAACAGCTTCAAGCAGTACCAGAGCAAGCTGTTGCTAGTAAAGAGCAACCAGTTGAGCAACAGCTTGAAGTAGTACTAGAGCCAGCTGCTGGGAGTAAAGAGCAATCAGTTGAACAACAGGTTCAACAAGCCAGTGTCCAACTTCCAACGACTACTGCTCGATCATTAGTGCGTATCAAAGTTAGCTCATACGAAAATAAGAAACCTTCATTAGAAGTGTCAAAGTATTTGTAAATTATGAAGGAAAATATTATAAAATCGAGTGCATCTCGTTTTTCTCATGAGCCAAAATTAGGAAATATCGAGGAATGAGAAGAAGACGGTGTCATGTATAATCGGCGGACGACTTTAGTTAAACCAGGAGTTCCAATATACTAGCTTGAGGATGCTCCTCCTAAATTTGAGAATGGGAAGCCGTTCATGACATCCGTACAACTTAGCAAACAACCCGTCCCGCTCAAAAGAATGCATGAGTGGTACATCCTTGCTAGCACAAGATATGGACTTAATTGCGTCACGTTTCGTATTCCGAAAAAAGCATTCTGGAGCACTGGAGAAGATAGACGAGTCATTTTATTTGAAGAGCTGCATCCCCTTTTGTATCGGGGCATGCTCGAAATCAACCTGCTACTCGTTTGGTGCTTGTAAGTGCTCTAATATTTTGTATTTGCTTTTCTTACTACACGCATACGCATTTCATGATATTATAACAATTCTGGACTTCTTCAATAGGATGCAATACATGGATAATGAAAAGTTGGCACGCAAGACAGGTATCCTTGACCCTACTAGGATTGCAAAGGCGCTATTCGACGTCCAAGCGGATCAAGACTCAGCAAATTTCAAGCACATGAAAAAAAAAAAGATTTTGAAAAAGCAATCGCAAAACTTAAGAAGGATAAAAGGACGAAAGTTGCAGCTTACATAGGACATGCAATGTTTAACTTTGTCAGATACGGCAAGGACGTCATAAAGGCTCTGTACAAATTCGAGTAAATTCGACACATGACATTGAAATATCAGTTATTGGTATTTGTTAACACGTGTGTTTGTGTGTTTGTAGTGATCACTACATAATGATGTTCATCAAGCTAACGCAGGGAATGACAACAGTCTTGGACTCGGCCGATTTCCCACCAGATCATTACAAAGATTTCCTTTCCATTTTCAAACTGTACGTTTATTCAATAATTTTAATTTACACACATTTAGAATGTGTTGACAAGTTTTATAAGACATTTCTTGTATTACCGCGCTTGGCGGTTTTACGCGGAACAGCTTGGCGGTGAGAGACCTTCCAATACGAATGCATTGGACATTAAAACATATTATACTTGTCCGAAGCAGCCTGCTGGGAGTGTCTTATGTGGGTATTATGTATGCAAGCATCTTCGGACCGTCGGCGTATATAAAGTGAATCATGAGGATGTAAGTTATCCTTAATGTCGATACCTTATTTTCTTACTTTTGAGTTTCATTTTCATTGTAACTAGCATAGTTTAATACTTATATTCTCTACTGTTCAATATTACCAGAAATATTATTTTCATATTTTGATTCCAACTTAAAAATTCAATTGCTCATAGTACAACTGCTCCAAAAATACCAACTAAATTCCTGTATACTCTCACTTTAATCTATACTTTGAGATTGTTCAAACCAACACATTCTAAATCTTGTTATGTGTTATATTGCAGCACACGAAGAATCTGAACGAAGAATGGCCGGTTTGTAGAAGTATTCCTGATGGAGGAGCTGTCAATATTGCTTCTGAACTCTGTCAATTCATTCGTCGCGAAATTTTACACAAAAGAGATAAGTTCTTTGATGAGAATGGTGCAATAGCTGATGTGCCAAAACTTTGCGACTATGCCAATAGAAACAGTTTTTAGTGAAAACTTGTAAACTATGAGATGAATTGTATGTGTAACTTGTACATATGTATATTATTTAGTAAAATTGACTTCTGTGAGATGACTTCTGTGATGATAATATTGTTGACTTCTGTTCTGTGATGATATTGTTGACTTTTGTTCTGTGATTATATTGAATTGACCTGGAAATTAGAAATAACAGCAGTAGTACTGCATAGGTTATACCTTATCACAGGCGGTTATTTACTAACGGCTAGGAATGCATGTGAAAAACAATTATCACAGGCGGCTAGATATAGGTAAAGAACCATCTGTGATAACTTATTATCACAGGCGGTTACTGTTATGGTAGAAACTGGCTACGGAAAAAGTCTTCACAAGCGGCTTGATGTAGGTCAACATCTGCCTGTGATAATACCATTATCACAGACGGTTAGATATGCTACAAGACCCGCCTATAATAAGACAATTATCACAGGCGGGTATGTATGCTGCACTACCCGCCTGTGATAACTTATCTTCACAGACGGCTAGCATAAGTAAAAACTGTCTGTGATAATGTTTCTTCACAGATGGTATCACTTCTCCGCGTGTGAAATTGCGAATTATCACATGCTCTTCGTTTTCAGGCGGTTTCAAAAACCGCGTGTGATAATAGGTTTGGAGTCGCCTGTGATAAGGCTTATTGTAGTAGTGGCAAACAAGATGGATTGTCAAAAAGAATAATAAAAGGGAAGACAAAAGGAAGGAGAACGGTTCAGAGGGGATCTCTAATACAGAGAACAAAAGCTCACATCTAATAACGGCGCGAAGTGGAAGAGACACCTCGTGTTCGTCGTGCATCTCTTCACCTCTCCCATCCAGGCAAAACAACATTACTTTTACTCTTCCATCCCCTCCTGGGCTGTTGGAGAAAACTCACTCTGCCTTCCACACACCTCACGAGCGCTCCAGTGTGTGCCTGCCATGGCCAACTTCCCCATAAATCCAGCAAGGTTTATGCTGACGCTGATGCAGCTTGAAGATGGTGACCCACGCACACCGATGAGCAAGAAGAGTTTGCTACATTGCGGGTGAGATTCCGAAGACGCATGAGGACTCGACACTTGCTGTATCAACAGAGGTACTAACCCTGCACAGAGAAATCATCTTATGCACAATATTGCGGAGTTTATTGATGAAGGAGCCCGAAAACACCTCATGAATTATGGGTCTCACCCTTTCGGAATTGGGCTGTACAAGTTGTGTGATGCCTGTGAAAGAGATGCTCTTATTGCAGCTAACCCGCATTAATTGGATTGGCAAACATTTATTTACTTTTGTGAAACATGATGAAGCACCCATCAATTTTCGTAGAGCAATATTCACGCACAAGTGTTGGGTCATGATGCTGGGTTACCTGCTAGACTTGAGGGAATTTGTTCCAGTTTCGGTCAGTTAATATACTGGAATAGAGAAGACTCTTACCTCACTAGATTATTTCTTTACATGCTTGTAGATGATCCGCTGGAAATCCTGAGAAGTTTAGTTATTAAAAATGGCTCTGACATTGGTGGAGAAGGAAAATCCTGGATCATCCCGCTCTATATCTTCAATTCTCTGTTTGCTAACGGTTTCCTTATAGATGAAGAGAATCCCTCAAAAAATAATGGTAATCCTCACCCCATTGAAGGTCCTATTCTGCCAGGACCCGTCAAAATATGGCGCACCAGAATCAAATGCACCAGGAGGATGTTCAAATGCAAGGTGATCCAAACCCACAGCAGCAACATGAAACTGAGATTTCTGATGGACAGGCAGTTTTGTGTGTGGCTGACAGGATCCCTCCGGGTCCAACTATCAATCGGAGAGAGCTTTTCTCCCCGCCTAGAGGTCCAACCAAGCAGGTGATCATCCATAACCTCCAGAGGTGACTAGTCAGACCTCTCAAAATGATCATGTGTTTCAGCTGGTGACCTCCAAACTCAAAACTTGATCAGAGACCTAGATGAGGAAACATGCAACATGGCGGCAAGGGTCACTCTCCCTCCAATAACAGTCCTACTGGAGAAAGAAGGGAGAGAGATAACTAGGGTTCAAATAAACGCAGTGCTCTCTGATTTTGAAAGACCGAATAACCAAGAAGATAACATGGATCATGTAGAGCAATTTTAGACGGCCAAGAGGCAGTAAATACATCTAAATCTCAAATGTCTGCAAGAAAGGAAGGGAAAAAGCCTTACAAGACCTATCCAGCTCAGAGAATGATCACAAGAGCCCTTGCCAGAACACAAAAGAACCCCATAGTAGAATCTGATGTAAGAAGAAGCTCTCGTGTGAAAGATAGAGCTGGTGGTCTCAAAGAAACTCATAGCACTGATCCTCTGATTATCTCTCCTGGAAAGGGTGGTAAGAAGAGAAAGGTAACAACAGACACTACTTTATCAATTCCTAATTGTGTATCTGAATTTCCTGGCCTATCCGACATTGAAAATGCTGATGAAGTATTCTCTGAGATCCCCATTTCTATTATCCAAACATTTGCAGTCGACAAGTGTCGTTTAGCTCCGTCGGAGATCACTACGGACATTTTGATGGCTCTCAAGGAAGTGGAAGATGGACAAAATTCCTGAACAATGGTGGTCTTCAAAGGATTTTGGGGTCTCAGAGGGTTTTAATTCTTGGGTGTCTTACTTATATAATTATCTGTCTTAATTGCCATGGAACTGTCTGGGAAATGGTTTGAGGATTTTATTATTTTGCAACATTTCAAGGAGGGTTTGATCTGATTATTTTGCTACATTTCAAGGAGGGCTATATGTTAATGTATGGCAAACTATCCAGCCTTTTGATGATGTTGATGATGAACTGGCGAGCAGGAACTTTTATTCACCATGTTGTTATATACTTCATCTTCACGTTTGCTTGTATCTTTGGTACAAGATCTATGTCATCCGATCAAGTGGAAACCAAAATGGATAATACAAACTTAAGGTGTTGGAATCTTTTAAACTGGAATATTAGAGGCCTCAACTCCACAGATAAAAGCAACGCAGTTAAATAGAAAATTCTCTCCTCAGATTATGACATTCGTTTGCTTGCTGGAAACCAAACACTCAGAATTTGATCACTTCTTTGTAAGACGATTTGCACCAACCAAACTTGATAGATATGAGTTTGTGCCTTCAATAGGCAACTCAGATGGGGATTATAGTGCTATGGTGCAACAACCGTTTCCAAGGTTCTCTGCGACAGAAAAACAGGTTTGCAATTACAGTGAAGTTCTCATCTAGAGTCAACAATGATTCTTGGACTTTAACTACAATATATGGCCCTTGTGCGGGTTCTGAACGGCAACAATTTGTGGAATGGCTCTACTCACTGGAAACTCAAGAAGATAAATGGCTTGTGGTGGGGGATTTTAACTTTTACAGGAGCAATGAAAATAGAAATCGGCCTAGTGGTGAGATAAATGATATGCTATTATTCAATAACATTATCAGTCATCTTGGACTAGTAGAAGTCCCCCTTAAAGGTATGAAATACACCTGGAGTAACATGAAAACAATCCGTTACTTCAGCAAATTGATTGGTGTTTCTATTCCCTGGAATGGCTTATCTCTTATCCAAACACAAGTATGATACCTTTGTCCAGGCTAATATCAGATCATGTCCCTTGCTTAGTAAAGTTGGCACCAATATTCCGAAGGCAAAAGTTTTCAGGTTCAGAAATTTTTGGTTGGAAGGGCCAGGTTTCTTTGAAGTAGTGGAAAAAACATGGAATCAATGGCTGCCCCACGAAAAGATCTCCGTGCGAGTCTCCAACAAATTCAAGTTACTTAGGAGATAACTTAAATGATGGAGTCACCACAACATGATGGAGTCACCACAATGCAAATCTATCATCTTTGATCAGAACAAGTGAGGAAGCCATAACAGTGTTTGACAAAATAGAAGAGTAACGCTTAATATTCTGTCAGAAGTTTAATTTTCGTAAAGTGCTGAGAAACCATGTCCTGAAACTTCTTGAATATCGGAGAATCTATTAGAAAAATAGATACACGGTTAGATGGCTGCAGCTTGGCAATCAATGCACTAAATTCTTCCATGCAGCGGCAACAGAGCGTTATTGCCTCAATTCTATACCGACTTAAATGACAGAGGGCAACTCATTTCAGATCACAATGCTAAAGATGAGATTTTATGGGCTGACTTCAAGAAGAGAATGGGTTCCACACAAAACCATGTCATGCTATTTAATCTAAATGAACTGGTAAAAAGACATGATCTACAGCGTTTTGATCTGACCTTCTAAACAGAGGATATTGATCACATCATTCGTAGTATGCCAGCAGAAAAGGCCCCTGAGCCAGACGGGTTTAATGGGCTATTTTTTCAAGAAGTGTTGGCATATCATAAAACATGGCATTTATGAACTATGTGACCAATTTTTCAGAAAAAAAATTGGAGTTACAAGCCCTCAACTCATCCTTGGTCACATTAGTACCAAAAGTAAATAATCCTACAAGGATTGGGGAGTATAGGCCAATATGCTTGCTCAATGGTACGATCAAAATAATCACTAAACTCATGGCCAATCAACTCCAAACTGTCATCCTCAAACTCATTTATGGTAATCAGTATGGGTTTATCAAGAGTCTTACAATACAAGGTTGTCTGGCAAGGGCTTTTGAGTATATACATCAATGCCATAAATCCAAAAGGAAGATAGTGATATTAAAGCTGGACTTCGCAAAAGCTTTTGATATGATTGAACATAGCATAATTTTGGATATGCTATCCCAATTTGGTTTCCCAAGCCGCTGGATTTCATGGACCCGAGAAATTTTGTGCTCGGCTTCTTCCTGTATCCTCCTTAATGGAATCCCCGAAAATCCTTTCAAATGCAAATGAGGTGTGCGGCAAGGAGACCCACTTTCTCCTCTCCTCTTTGTGCTGGCTGCTGAATTGCTATAATGCATAGTCAATAAGGCTGCAGATCTGAATATTCTCTTAAAGCCAATAAGAGAAAGCTTCTCTAAAGATTTCCCAATCATCCAATATGTCGATGATACTTTGATGATATTGTCTGCTTCCCGAAAAGAGCTCTTCTGTTTAAAAGGTATTCTTCAATCCTTCTCTCAATCCACGGGCCTTCAAATCAATTACAATAAGTCGTGTCTGGTCCCATCAACTTGTCACACCAAGAGGCTGAAATACTAGCTGGGGTTTTTGGGTGTCAACTACAAAAATTCCCTTTCACGTACTTAGGCCTCCCTATGGGTACCGCCAAACTGATGGTCGAAGACTTTGAGGGAATGATCAACAAAGTAGAGAGAAGGCTTTTGGCTACGTCTAAATTTATCAGCCAAGCCAGAAGGCTAGAAATAGTTAACACGGTACTCTCTTCCATGCCAACATATGCAATGTGCACATTGCACGTCCCCATCACAGTATTGGACCACATTGATCGAGCCAAAAAATTTGTTTATGGAATGGGTTCAGACAAGAAAGCAAGATGAGAGCTTTAGTTGCATGGGAAAAATGCACTAGGGCAAAAGACAAAGGAGGACTCGGTATTGTCTGTCCGAAACTGCAAAATGAGGCCTTGCTGTTAAAATTCCTAGATAAATTCTATAACAAGTGTGATATCCCATGGGTTGATCTGGTCTGGAACACATATTACACAAATGGTAGATTACCAAAGAATACTGAAATGAGGGGCTCTTTCTGGTGGAGATAGTAATGGAACTTAATCACAAATTCAAGAACTTAACATCATGTCAGTTGCGTGTTGGGGATACTATTTCTTTATAGAAAGATGAATGGAATGGATTTCGCCTCCAAGACAAATTTCCCCACTTATTCTCGTTCTCTAAAAGGCATACAATCTCTTGCAAGAATTTTTTTTTATGATGATGACTTGAGTAGAAACTTTGCTTTATCACTCTCGCAAGAAGTATTCTTGGAGCTACAGGAGCTCGGTCAAATTTTAGAGAGTTGTCAAATATCTTATGAGGAGAAGGATCAATGGGTTTACACATGGGGCTCCAGCAAATATTCATCTCGCAAGTATTACAAAAGGCATTTCTCTTACTTAGAGCTGCCGGTCATCTTCCCAAAGATTTGGTCCTCTAAATGCAATAATAAGCTAAAGGACTTTATCTGGCTTCTGCTCATGGACAGATTGAATACACGTAACCTCCTCAAGAGAAAGAATATCAAGCTCCAAAATAATTTATATACCTGCTCCTTATGTCCAAGGCTAAGAGAAGAAACAGTGATGCACCTGTTCTTTAAATGCCCATTATATTTGCTCAGGATTGTTGGGGTCTCATTGGTATATATTGGAACACCCAACATAATTTCTTTGATATGCTGATAAATGCCTGTGACAGCTTCAACAAAAGCTTCTTCATGGAGGTGTTTATAATAGGAGCCTGGAGTATCTGGAAGCAGCGAAATAATGGGAAGATATTTGAAAATCAAGTGCCAAGTCAGATCAAATGGAAAAACATTTTTGTCTCTGAATGTAAACTACAGGCACTAAGATTGAAAGCAGATTACAAGCAAGCCCTATTTGACTGGTTAGAAGGTTTAGGCAGTGGTTAATGTGATATGTTTTCTAGAGTCTGTAAGATAATCTTAGCTAGGGAAAACATATTGTAATATTCAGCTATGATCAATATATTAAGCAGTAGGATCTTGCTGCTGATGCTCCCTTTAAAAAAAAAATGAATCTACATGATTATTCCGGGGTTCCTTTGGGTGTTAATCCAAGTATTTTTTAACAGAACATACCAAGTGACAGAAAAAATGGGCCCGGATCGGAGAATGCAGATGAACTGCACAAATAATATTCCACAAACACACTGTACGAGATCCCACTCATGCATATTTGCCTTCCGTTTGGAGCGAAGAACTTTATCTGTGAAAGACAGACATGTACGAAATGTCACTCATGCATATTTGTCTTCCGATTGGAGCGAAGAACTTTATTTGCGAAAGACAGACACCCATGCTGCTGGTGCCACTTGCTGGTTCGAATTTAGCAGTTCAGTAAAGGTGGCGCGAACTTGACAATATCCACTAAGAACATGTCGTTACGAGATGTGTGTTCCAGTTCATTCTGTTCCTGGAGTCTCCCTTGGATTATTGAATTATTTTCGTGTTCTATGTATCGATACAATAATTCAATTACAGTCTGGATTGCTAAAGGGCCACAATATCTGTACAGATCGCCTTCAAGACACATGCAAAATTTAGCTCTAGATGTAGGCCCTCCCGTAAGCCTTCAAAAAATAATGTAATAAACAAAAAATTATTGAAAGGAGTAAAAATAAAAATGATTTACTGAAAATGGAGATAAAATACAAAAAATGAGAAGGAATTCCTGGGCTCATAAAGACTACGGGCGTGTTTAGTTTATAGCCGAAGATTGCCGCGCCGCCGCAGTTGTGGCGCCCGATTTTGCCGCCACAGTTGCGGTGTGGCGTGGCGGCCAAAAACAACTGCGGGAGAACGAGGCTGGACGCGGCAGCCTAAGCTTCGGCAAGAAACCAAACATCGACGAAACATGCCGCACTTACGGTGTTGACCGAGTGTGGCAAGGTGCGGCTGCGATCCAAACACCCCCTACTTGTGCCATTTTCTAACTTGTCAATTTTTGAGCAAATAGACTTGGCCAACCTTAAACGCTACTGGGCCGAACCAATAGGCTTGGGCCAGAAGAGAGATCACTATGCGGGAGTGAGACGCATCTCCCATTCATCGTATTCCCATCCATCCGTTACCTACTTTTGATGGCTTCACGCGCAGTGCCACCCAATGCCCTGTCTCTCACGCACGGTGCGTGTCTGTTTCTAAAACAAGACACACCTCGTATAGTCAAACACTCTCTCACACCACACTCGCTTTTCTGTTTCCATCTGGAACTTGCATCTCTACATCTGAAATCCTGATGGCGGAGTCTGGGCGAGTTGGGGAGGATGTTTTCGCCGCCGTGATGCAGCCTTAGCCGCTGCAGGAATGGATTTTGAGGTCATGGCACCACTTGTGTTAAAATATTGCCATCAGGTGATCTTTACTCCTCTAGTCTCCCTTTCTTGCTCCTAGGGATTCACTAGCCTCCACTTATTTCTGTGACGCTCATGGGGATTCACGGGCTTTTTTGATTTAGTCTGCACATAGGTCTTAGTGCCTTGGGGATGAGTGAAGATTTGTCCACATTTTTGTGGAATTGAGTCTATTTGGATTGTAGCATTCCTTCTTTCACCGATTGTCCCCGCTAGCTTGTGATATTTTCTGTTATATGTGTGCATAAGATTTTAGCTTTCCCTTTTTGTTTTCTTGGAGGAACGGACCTTGGATGTTGTACTACCAGGGTTTAATGGCCCGCAAAACATTTTCTCAGTGGTCTACTGCATAAGACATTGGTAGGTCTTGATTGGGATAGACATAATTTGTTTTTTCTTCCCGCTCCTATGCAGTGTCACTGGAACCAGACCGACTAGGAGGAATAGGTCTTGTGTAATTCGATACGGGCAGTGCTTCCTTAATAGGTAAAAATATTTTATCTGTTTCTTCTTACCTGGTGCTACATCTCTTTACTAAGCATCCTTGCCTATGGTGATATGGATTGCATAGGTACGGGCAGAGTGAGATTGAGGCGACAAAACAAGATTGTTGGACCTGCACCAAATGTATGGACGTCTGCAATTGGGTTAAGTCCTATGTACAGTTAATCTTGAAAAATCTGCTCAATTGTCATATTTTTACACTGATTACGGTAGCTGCCTTTGTTTGACCAGAAAAAAGGGGGGAGCTGGCTACTGGCTCACTAGTCCATGTGGCCAAGGATAATGGAAGCTCCTCAGCAAGTGAGCTCCTTGAAAGTGCACCGGAGATTATGGATGCCGTGGCAGCCATAAGATCGATGAGTGTTAAAAAGGTAATATTATCTCGTTTTATAGTTTTTCATTTCTCATATATGTCATGATTCTAGTTTTTTGGCATAGTTGACTAATTCTTATGCACATGTAGCAGGGTACAGAGAGAGTTCGGTGTAAAAATATTGCAGACAGTGAAGTGACGGCAGATTTGGATGAAGCAATGTTGTTCCTTGAGTATTGTCACAAATTCCAAGAGGTATTAAAAATAAAAAACTTCTGTTTATGTTATACTCAACTTTTTATTATTTTTCCTTTGATAAATAGGATCACACACACACATGGCTGTATTACTACAGTATTAGCACATGTATGTTCATTGTAATATAATGATGTTGTGACTGAAAAGTTTGTCCTGTGTTTGCGAATCTTCTACTACTACAATAAGCCTTATTGCAGGCAGCTCCAAACCTATTATCACACGCGGTTTTTAAAACCGCCTGAAACGAAGAGCCTGTGATAATTCACAATTTCACAGGTGGAGAAGTGATACCGCATGTGAAGAAACATTATCACAGACGATTTTTACTTATGCTAGCCGCCTGTGAAGATAAGTTATCACAGGCGGGTGGTGCAGCATATATATCCGCCTGTGATAATTGTCTTAGCACAAGCGGGTCTTGCAACATAACTAACCGCCTGTAATAATGGTGTTATCACAGGCGGATGTTTACCTACATCAAGCCGTCTGTTAAGAACTTTTACCACAGTCGGTTTCTACCTTAACAGTAACTACATGTGATAATTAGGTTATCACAGATGGTTCTTTACCTGTATCTAGCCGCCTGTGATAATTTTTTTTACAGGCATGCCTAGACGTTGATTAATAACCGCCTGTGATAAGGTATAACCTATGCAATACTACTGTTGTTATTTCTAATTTCTAGGTCAATTCAATATAATCACAGAACAAACATCAACAATATCATAACAGAACAAAAGTCAACAATATTATCATCACAGAAGTCAATTTCACTAAAACAATATACATATGTACAAGTTACACATACAATTCATCTCATAGTTTATAAGTTTTCACTAAAAACTGTTTCTATTGGCATAGTCACAAAGTCCTGGCACATCAGCAACTGCACCTTTCTCATCAAAGAACTTCCCTTTTTTGTGTAAAATTTTGCGACGAATGAACTGACAGAGTTCAGAAGCAATCCTGTCAACTCCTCCATCAGGAATACTTCTACAAACTGGCCATTCTTCGTTCAGATTCTTCGTGTGCTGCAATATAACACATAACAAGGTTTAAAATGTGTTGGTTTGAACAATCTCAAAGTATAGATCAATGTGAGAGTATACAGGAATTTAGTTAGTATTTTTGGAGCAGTTGTACTATGAGCAATTGAATTTTGAAGTTGGAATCAAAATATGAAAATAATGTTTATGGTAATATTGAACAACAGAGAATATAAGTATTAAACTATGCTAGTTACAATGAAAATGAAACTCAAAAGTAAGAAAATAAGGTATCGACATTAAAGATAACTTACATCCTCACGATTCACTCTATATACGCCGGCGGTCCGAAGATGCTCGCATACATAATACCCACATAAGACACTCCTAGCAGGCTGCTTCGAACAAGCATAATACGTTTTAGTGTCCAATGCATTCGTATTGGAAGGTCTCTCACCGCCAAGCTGTTCCGCGTAAAACCGCCAAGCGCGGTAATACAAGAAATGTCATATAAAACTTGTCAACACATTCTAAATGAGTGTAAATTAAAATTATTGAATAAACGTACAATTTCAAAATGGAAAGGAAATCTTTGTAACGATCTGGTGGGAAATCGGCCGAGTCCAAGACTGTTGCCTTTCCCTGTGTTGGCTTGATGAAGATCATTATGTAGTGATCACTGCAAACACACAAACACACGTGTTAACAATTACCAATAACTGCTATTTCAATGTCATGTGTCAAACTTGCTCGAAGTGGTATGGAGCCTTTACGAGATCTTTGCCGTCTCTGACAAAGTTAAACATTGCATGTACTATGTAAGCTGCAACTTTTGTCCTTTTATCCTTCTTAAGTTTTGCAATTGCTTTTTCAAAATCTTTTTTTTTTCATGTGCTTGAACTGTTCTGAGTTTCGATCCGCCTGGACGTCGAATATCGCCTTTGCAATCCTAGTAAGGTCAAGGATACCTGTCTTGCATGCCAACTTTTCACTATCCATATATTGCATCCTATTGAAGAAGTCCATAATTGTTATAATATCATGAAATGCGTATGCGTGTAGTAAGAAAAGCAAATACGAAATATTAGAGAACTTACAAGCACCAGACGAGTAGCAGGTTGATTTCGAGCATGCCCCGATGCAAAAGGGGATGTAACTCTTCAAATAAAATGACTCGTCTATCTTCTCCAGTGCTCCAGAATGCTTGTTTTGGAATACGAAATGTGACGCAATTAAGGTCATATCTTGTGCTGGTAAGGATGTACCACTCATGCATTCTTCTGAGCGAGACGGATTGTTTGCTAAGTTGTACGGATGTCATGAGCGGCTTCCCATTCTCAAATTTAGGAGGAACATCCTCAAGCTTGTATATTGGAACTTCTGGTTTAACTAAAGCCGTCCGCCAATTATACATGACACCGTCTTCTTCTCACTCCCCGATATTTCCTAACTCTGGCTCACGAGAAGAACGAGATGCACTCGATTTTATAATATTTTCCTTCATAGTTTCCAAATACTTTGACACTTCTGATGAAGGTTTCTTATTTTCGTCTGATCTAACTTTGATAGGCAGTAATGATCGAGGAGTAGTCGTCGGAAGTTGGACACTGACTTGTTGAACCTGTTGTTCAACTGATTGCTCTTTACTCCCAGTAGCTAGCTCTAGTACTACTTCAAACTGTTGCTCAACTGGTTGCTCTTTACTAGCAACAGCTTGCTCTGGTACTGCTTGAAGCTGTTGTCCAACTTGTTGCTCTTGGATATCTTTACTAGCAAGGTTACTATCATCCTTGCTGAGACATAGGGGGGAGTGGATCTTCCTGGACTGGGAGTGGATCTTCATGCACTTTCGCCTTAGAAGATGGGGTTGCACTATTTGGAGATGCGACGGGGCTAGAAATTGGCTCATCGTCCAACACGATATCGCGTTGGTGCCAAAGGATTAATCAGTTGACAACCTGCCCCAGAGTCACGATCCCCTCAGGTGTTACGTGGTCTATTTCATAATCTTCATAATCATTATCAATGATCTGAAGAACTTGCACCACAACATAATACAACGGAAGTAGATTCCCGTTGAAGTCACGATCAGGCTTTGCCATAGCAGTGGCAACCTGTTTAATTTTGTTCCCTGCTCTGCCTATCGGAACAAGAAGACGACAAGATTTGTCGTTAGCAATATCATCGACAGGGAACTTATGGGTTGACTCTGAGCCTAGCACAGAACCAACACTGCTAGGGTAGGCTGTTGGAGATACTAATTGCTCCTTTTGTACCGGAACCATCACTGTACTCGGTGCCACTAAGTGTCCCAATTGTCTAAGTTGTTTCATTATTTCTTGCATATTTTCTTTGACCTTTTGAGCAATCGTTTCATCAAGTGTTTTCTTAAACTTCTCACATCTTCTATACGTGTCTTTATCTTTAGGGAAACCATCTAGCCAAGACATTTGAGAAGAGACCGCTCAAATCCGTCTGCTGTGTTTAGGGTTTCCTAAGATAGTGGTAAGTTGGTCGTTCTCCCTCTTCGGCTTGAAGAGACCCTTCTGTTGCTTTTCAATTACTTCTTTCATTTTATCCTCTACTTCATTTAGAGAGTCGGGCTTTTCAAGTTTGCCCTCGTTGGTCAAACCTGACCGAGCAAAGACCCACCGTTGAGTTCTCTCATCGCACCCTTCTAATGGGTGAGGATTGCCCTTACTGGTAATTTCGTCTAATATCTTATTCCATTTCTGGACTTTGGGGCCATATCCGGCAGACCCCAAGCGATGATGGCATTTGTTTTTTTTTTGCAAGCTCTGACCTAGTTGCACTTAGAGCTTTAGCACCAGGTGTGCTCTTTTGACGAACAAACTCTTGCCACTGAGCTTGTGTGATTTTTCCCATCTTCCTCGAGCTAGGGACCTTATCGTCCTTAACATAAGCATTCATTTCACTCTTCCAGCCACGAAACTTCTTGCCGCAAGAGATCAATGTTGCTTTCTTTACTGCTTCTTATGTGCCTTTTGGGAACTTGAATTGTTTCTTTACCCTTTCCCACAACTCATTCTTGGTCCGCTCGGGTAATTTTCTCCAATTCTCGGTTGTGATCAGCACAACCTCCCTAACAAGAAAACCGCATGCATTACGGTACTTGGTAACTGAATCCACTGGTTCTTGGGGAAGTCCACCTGGACCGACCCTTGTTATGTACATGATGCGGTCCAATGGACCCTTATTGGGACCTCGTTGCCCTCGTTTCCGCTTGAGTGAAGCTGAGGATTCATCCATTGGAGAGCCTTCTGCGGTTTTAGGAGCCGATGTCACCTCATTGTCTTCGTGATTAATCTAGGTAGAAAAAAATTATAAGACTTCGTATACTTGAAAACCAACATTAACTTGACCTGCTGAAGTTAAGATTCGTGATCCATACCTCGTCGGCAGGATCATATTCCGGGTCTAGATCCACTGAAGTCTTTTTAATTTTTATATTCAGAAAAGGATCCGATAGACTGTGATAGGAGCATGAACTGCTGGAGTCAGTAAACTCCATATTGTCTTCTTTATTGTTACTACCAGGACTAGCCTTCTTAGGGCTTTCCATGCTAGATCTAATAAGACAAAAAATCTAATAAATGGCATATTAACTCTACATGAAGTGTTGCATGAAGAAAAAGATGGAAGCATTCTAGGATTTGATAAGGCATTCTAGGGTTTAAGGCGACTGACCAAAAGGTTCCTATACATTGCGAGGGTGACAAGCATGTTAAAGTTGCTCATCAGCAATGGCAATTTTATCTTCTTATTCTAAATAGGGTAGCTTCGTTCAGAGTGGCGACCACGTTCTTGAGGTTTACTAGGCGGCGCCTAGCTCCGGACCTATAACTGATCAAGCTAGAGACTGATAGCAGCAGCAACTAGCAAGCTCACTTTACACTGACAACCCAAGACATTCTTGTATCATAGAGATCGGCAGCATATGCTCAGACTCCATCGCCACACCTAGTGGTATCTAGATATGGGCATGAGGATGCTCCTGGCATCACAAATGAGTTGGCCAACAACTTGTTTGGCTTCAGAGCTAAATATAGCATAACTTTGGTAGCACAGATTAGCTACAATTGCTCAAATGAAGCTGATGGAGCCACAAGTGCAGACATCTTTGGTAGCACAGATTAGCTACATTTGCTCAAATGAAGCTAACTTAGAGAAATAAAAGCAAACTTAGCCAAACTTAGTATAGCATAGCTAACTCTAAGCAAAAGTAGCCAAATATAGCTAAATATAGCATAACTTAGTCAAAATTAGTCAAGTATAACTATATCTAATGTAACTTAGCCAAAATTGGCCAAATTTGCTCAACTTAACCAAATATAGCTAAATCTTGCCCCTAATAGAGAATTATGTGGCATATGCAAGGCCGATGACAGAAATAGGGAATATACTGTTGTTACTAACTACCAATTTCACAGTTTCAGACACACAGAACCAACTACCAGTTTATCGTGATATAACCATCCACATAAATCTTGCCCCACCGAACTCTAACCAAAGATGCCACCGAACATGACAGTTTTTTGAATTCCATCGAACCCTAACCAAGGATGCCTACCATTTTCCAATTCCCGAACCCTAACCAAGGATATGCAAGGCGGCGGCGAGGGCGGTGAGGGAGGCGACACGGCGAAGGAAGATGGAAGGTCGAAGGGTTTAGGGTTTACCTTGAAGCTCGGCGACGATGGCAATGGCTTCGCTCGGCGTACCTGGAAGTGACGAGGGCGAAGCTCGGCGGCGATGGCGAAGCTTGGCGGCGACGGCGGCGAACACTTGGCGGCAAATGAAATTTTGGCAGCCTAACGGCGTCTAAGTGTTTCGCCCGGGTTAGGTTTTCCTAACGCTGTCGAGGGGTATATATAGACTCCCATTTTCTCAGACGGATTTTAAGTTCCGACCGCCTGAGAAGATGGTTACCTCAGGCGGGTTTTACTTACCAACCGCCTGAGAAGATAGGATTATCTCAGGCGGTTGGTAAGTAACACCCGCCTGAGATAAACTTCTTCTCAGACGATTATTAAGTACCAACCGCCCGTGAAGATATTTACTTCTTCTTAATTAATATTCTTGATTAAATGTGGGTCCTTTAAAAAGGCAAAATTCCACTTTCTTGTAATATTATTGATAAGTAAAGGTTACCATTAAATTTCACTTCATAAATCCTTTGAAATTTGTCAGAACATAAAAAACATACAACAAATGCTATTTTTCATTTTTCTATCCTGATGAATATAATGCTTTTTTCATTTATTTTTTCAGTGGACATTTTTACTCATCATACCAACCTCTATGATTTTTTTCAGATTTTTTTAATTTTTTTTGAATCAATGTGTGTTCATAATTTGATGAATAACTCATATGTATATGAACATTTAGTTAGAATGATGGATAATTTGAAGTTTGATATGTTGGAATGCTTTTAAAAAAATTAACAAAATTCATACATGTATAAATGATACAAATATGTTCATACAAACAAATTTGACTGAAGGATCTTGTTTTTATGAGATACATAAATGTGAATAATATGTGAGTAGAAATTAATTTGATATTTACCAAAACATTACAATGTCAGCTATACAAGTTTTAAAATATTTTGCTCAGGTGGTATATGTTAATTTTATACAAATGTAGAAGAAAGAATCATCGAATTTGGACACAATTTGCAGAATCTAAACATGTTTGAGTATTTATATTGGAATCTAAATAAAAAAGAAGCAAGGGATAAGGAAACTGAAGAACAGTATCGGGCATTATCTCAGGTGGTTGGTAAGTAACACCCGCGTGAGATAAACTTCTTCTCAGGCGGTTGGTAAGTAAAATCCGTCTGAGAAAAATTTAAACACCGCCTGTGAAAAATGGACGCCTACATAAAGACCCCTCACCTACGGATGTGTCGACGTCTGTGCGCGACCTTTCTTTTCCCCGAGGCGCGACCTTTCAATGCGAGGTAAACCAACTGTTCCACACGGCCCTTATTAAAGACGCGCCATCGTCCTTTAGTTCTCCACAAGCACGTCGCTCACTTTGAATCCTCTTCTTTTCTTCGTCTTCCTCCGTTTTGACGACCCAACACCACTATGGCCGACCTTCCGCTGTCGAGCCCCCCGAGGGAGCCACCTTGCAAGAAACAATGTTGCAGCACTCCCGAGAGGATCAACACCCAGCAGCGCCTCCTCATGGCGCAAGAGGCGTACAACAATACGTCTCGCGCCATGAGTGCCTTGGGGCTGGGTACCCTTCCAGAGTATCCTGGAATGGGTACTACCGTCGACCACTACCTCTATGCCCTCACGGGGGTGGCTGATCGTCTCGACATTCTATTTGCAACGATGGCCCAGGTTCTTGGCCCCGAGGGCCGCAGAACGCTGGTGGAGGCGACGGCTAGCAACCTCGTTCTTGAGGTTGCACCGCTGGTGCAGCCGGTGCAACTGGCCCTGTCTCCTATTGCACCGGCGCCAGAGTCGCCGCCGAAGGACGAGGAGGAGGAGGAGGAGTAGGAGTAGGAGTAGGATTTAATTAGTTTTTCTTTATTGTTTTTAGTTGCTTCTGTTTTGTAAATATTGTTAATGAATGAAATCTATCTTTGTTCATCTATGTGATTGAATATTACTTGTGTATCTTGTGTGTTCTTGTGTAAATATTGTGTATCTTGTGTGTTCTTGTGTGAGATGTGTGATTGAATATTGTTAATGAATGAGTATCTTGTGTGTTCTTTAACTATGTGAATGAATGAATGTGTAGTGTGTTCATCGTGTTCCTCAGACTCGGGTATTATAAGGTAATTATCTCAGGCGGTTGGTAATTAAAACCTGCCTGAGAAGAAGATTATCTCAGGCGGTTGGTAAGTAACACCCACCTGAGATAAACTTCTTCTTAGGCAGTTATTAAGTACCAATCGCCTGTGAAGATATTTACTTCTTTTTAATTAATATTCTTGATTAAATGTGGGTCCTTTAAAAAGGCAAAATTCCACTTTCTTGTAATATTATTGATAAGTAAAATTTACCATTAAATTTCACTTCATAAATCCTTTAAAATTGGTCAGAACATAAAAAACATACAACAAATGCTATTTTTCATTTTTCTATCTTGATGAATATAATGCTTTTTTCATTTACTTTTTCAGTGGAGATTTTTACTCATCATACCAACCTCTACGAATTTTTTCAGATTTTTTTTAATTTTTTTTTAAATCAATGTGTGTTCATAATTTGATGAATGCCTCATATGTATATGAGCATTTAGTTAGAATGATGGATAATTTGAAGTTTGACATGTTGGAATGCTTTTAAAAAAATTAACAAAATTCATACATGTATAAATGATACAAATATGTTCATACAAACAAATTTGAGTGAAGGATCTTTTTTTTATGAGATCCACAAATATGAATAATATGTGAGTAGAAATTAATTTGATATTTACCAAAACATTATAATATCAGCTATACAAGTTTTAAAATATTTTGCTCAGGTGGTATATGTTAATTTTATACAAATGTAGAAGAAAGAATCATCGAATTTGGATACAATTTGCAGAATCTAAACATGTTTGAGTATTTATATTGGAATCTAAATAAAAAAGCAAGGGATAAGGAAACTGAAGAACAGTATCAGGCATTATCTCAGGTGGTTGGTAAGTAACACCCGCCTGAGATAAACTTCTTCTCAGGCGGTTGGTAAGTACCAACCGCCTGTGAAGATATTTACTTCTTCTTAATTAATATTCTTTATTAAATATCTTCTCAGGCGGTTGGTAAGTAAAACCCGTCTGAGAAAAATTTAAAAACCGCCTGTGAAAAATCGACGCCTATATAAGGACCTCTCACCACAGTCAAAACGTAACCCTGGAGAATTTATATCGACGCCGCAAGGCTGCCGAATTTCCTCTGCGCCGCACCGCTGCTCCGCCGCCCAACCCATATTGCCGCGCCGCCGCTCAACCCCGCACCGCCACTTCTCCACCCAGCCGGCCCACCGTGCTAACGCCTCCCCACCGTGCTGACGCCCCTGAAGGTAAATGTAGTTTCCTTACTTTTTCTTTGTATATTTTCATTAGCTGATAATATGTTAGTTTTGTGTGTTATGGTATATGGATTCTGTCCTTTTGCATATGTAAGGACTGTATGGATTGTGTTCTGGTATATCGATGTATGGACTATATGGATTGTTTCCTTTTTGTGTGCTCTGCTAGTTTGGTCTTTTATATATTGATGTATGGACTATATTGTAATAAGCTTATTGTAGATTGTACCTATTATGTGACATAAATATGATGTTTAATTAACAGATGCTATTGTAATATATATATAAGATGCATGAAGTTTAACTGAACTTGTAATTGTAGTTTTATGTGTTTTCCTTTTCAATATGCTACTTGTGTGTGCGTACCTCCTGCTTGCATATATTTCGAAGGAGTGATTAGGGTTAGCTTTCTAGGGAGATGGTTTTATAACTCACCCATTTAGTTACCATCGTTGTATGGGATCCGACGTCAAGATATAACGGACCAGATCCCACCCAGACCTAGCCCATGCTGCTGGGCATGTTTGCCCCACGACTTCAATCCTTCACCCCCTATTGCTGCTCTCGACGCCTTCGACACCGTCCGCCTCAAGCTACAATAGGGTTGGGCATTGGCGACCATACCTCCTCGTTACTAGGTGAAATCAATGGTGGCAGGGTGCAGAAGCCAGCGACAGGGCCATCTGCAAGCGGCAGCGAGGTCGAGACAGTGTTGGAGGCACCGGGGCCAGCTGCCGGTGGTGGCGAGACCGAAAGACGGAGGTGATGGCCGGAGCCGCGGGCGACAGCGCGCGGTGGTCGGTGGAAAGTCAGCGGCAGTCACCGAAGTGGCAAAGTGGAGCCGTGCCACGCTCCAGCAGCGCGCCTCTCCATCGCATCAGGTCGGGGGCGGCGGCAAAAATCCACCCGTACCCGCACCCGTCGGGTGCAATACCCATCGGGTACCCGTACCCGCGGGTATAATTGCCATCCCTAGATCCCACCCAGACCTAGCCCATGCCACTGGGCCTGTTTGCCCCACGACTTCAATCCTTCACCCCCGCTTGCTGCTCCCGACGCCTTCGACTCCGTCCGCCTCAAGACGTCGCCCGTCTCCTATATTAGTCGCCCTAATCATACTTGTTATGTCTCTGTAAATTCATTTTATAGAAGACCTTTAGAGAATATTTGTGGCCAAATTTTGTAAATCTGGCAAAAATTCTATTATTGAAGCATGGACCGTCGAGCGTGGATGTATAACATGCCAAGACCCGATCCTATGTACATTCATAATGTTGCAAATTTTATTGAAGCATCCAAGAGACATGCGAAGTTGCAAAAGATAGATGACACATTATGTCCATGTATCGACTGCAAAAATAAGAGTGCTTGGACGGATACTATAGTAATCCAATCTCATTTGGTGAAAAGAGGTTTCAAAAATAACTACACAATATGGACAGATCATGGTGAGTTAGATACACATGATGTGGATAAAGATGATGAGAGAGGTTCAGATGATGATAATGTTGATATTGATGACGATAGTGATAATCAAGCTGGTGATGATGATGATGAGTTCGATTGTGAGGAGATGTTGCGTCAAATTGAACCATATGTATTGACTTCTATGGGAGCAAGCAAAGGTTTGAGTAAAATGGAGACATTGAAAAATACGGCAATGAAGCTTTTATATGATGAATCAAACGGTTGTGATAAAGAGTTTACTACAATGCGTGCAGTCTTAGAACTACTAAAGTTGAAAGCTATGCACGGATGGTCCGATTGTAGTTTTTTTGATCTTTTGAATCTTCTGGCAGAAATTCTTCCAAATCCAAATAAAATGCCAAGAAGCACTTATAAAGCGAAGAAACTTCTTTGCTCGATGGCACTAGGTGTGACAAAAATACATGCTTGTGTGAACCATTGTATTTTGTATCGCAAAGAGCATGAGCTCGCAACTAGATGCCCCATTTGTGGTGTCAGTAGATATAAGAAGGACTACAATCACCAATATGTTACCAACATGAAAAAGACTCAGAAGAATAAGAAGTTTATTATTGGTCCTGAAGGTGACGATGACGATACTTCTGGCGATGCAGACGGGAAGAATAAGAGAAAAATTCCTGCCTTAGAGATGTGCTACCTTCCGGAAATTGATCGCTTGAAGCGTTTGTTCTCAAACCCTAGGGAGGCTGAACTTATGAGTTGGCATTCCGAGCAACGCAAGAAGAATGAAAAACATATACGACACCCTGGTGATGTAACGCAGTTGAAAAATTTTGATATTCAGTATCCTGAATTTGCGAAGGAAATCAGAAATGTGAGGTTTGCCTTGGGTACAGACGGAATGAATCCGTTTGGTGAAAAAAGGAGCATACACAGCACATAGCCCGTGGTCTTAACGATGTACAACCTACCGACGTGGTTGTGTCACAAAAGGAAATATATCTTGTTATCTGTTCTTATCCAAGGTCTGAAACAACTCAGCATCAAAATTGATGTGTTCTTGGAACCTTTAATGGAAGATATGGCGAAATTGTGGAATGAAGGTGTCGACTGTTGGAGTCGGCAGATCTCCTGACACTACTAAAGTGTTGAAGGAGTTTGTAGTTCGGTGTGGGCGCGCGGAGACTCAAGAAGGTGAATCACGATTGGACACGAGAGACACAGTGGTTTACGTGGTTCGGGCCGCCTGAGCGTAATACCCCACTCCACGGGAGTGTGGTGTTGTATTAGTTTAGGTATGAAAGCTCACGTCAATGCGTGTGTGCCTGAGAGCGTTCCCGAGCCTTCCCGTGTATCGTCGGTTTGTCCTTTTATAGTACAAGGACAAACCGTTACAAGTTAGCCTGGCCCGACATGTGGCCCCGGCGGTTACTAGTATTGATACACGATTAATTGTTGTTAATAACCCTGTAACGGGCTCCGACAGTGCCGTTACAGGTGTTAAGATTGTCCGATTAAGTGTCATTAACATGGAATTAATGACAATTAATCGGGTCTTGAAGTCCGCGGCTATCCTTTGAAGATCCGGAGTCGTTACAACGTCTTCCGGAGGTTTGAGGCGGCCAGCTCCGACGTTTGGACACGTGGCAGCTCCGGAGCTTGCTTGTGGGAAGCGGGAAGCTCCGGGGTGGCCTGGCACGTGTCAGGTCCGGAGCTTCTCTCGGTCAGGGGTTAAGTCCGGAGGTGCCGTTTCAGTACCTAGCCCGGAGCTTCACCCTTGTGGGTAGTAGCTCCGGTCTGGCAGTACACGTGGCAACCTAGGGGTTAACCATGTTGGAGAAGCAGGTCCGGTTATGTCTGACAAGTGGGCCTCCGAGGGTCTTCAATTTGAGTAGACGTCCTTCCCTTGAGATCTTTGTAACCTCAGGGGGTGTATGGTTTTTAGGGTACCGACAGTGGCCCCCTGGACCTACCTCCGGGGAAAGTCACCGGGGTGAAGTCATTCCGTCGGAGGTGGGTCCATACTCGCGACTCTTGAACTGGGTCTTCAAGGGTCTTCGGAGGTGCCGTTGGCGGGGCTTTACGGTTAAATCCCGACGCGTGGCGCACCTCAGGCGGTAGATAAGATCTTTGACGTGCGGATCTCTCGCAATTGAAGGTCGCCGGTTCCCGATACGAAAACCGTATCGGTTCCGCGCGCCTTGTCAGGTCGCCGCCTTTGGGTTTCCCGCCTCGTGATGACAACTGTTCGCCTGGGTAAGAACCTCGACTTGATCGTCATGGTGGTCCCGGGCCCTCTTGTCATCGGCAGGGTTGAATTCTTGAGTAGTATCCTTGACTCCCCTGCAGTTTCCATCCAAGCGTTGCGAGGGGTTACTTAAGAAGGAAAGCGCACCGTCGGGAGTTCTTTACGCTTCCCATCTGTTCTTGCGCTCAAACTCCCAACTCGTACTTTGCTCCTCTTCTCTTGCCTAGCTGTGCTGCGATGGAGTTGGGTCTGCGTGAGAGTCGCTTGAAGACTGACAGCGATCTGAAGAAGGTCCGGGCCCTCATGGGGTGGTCTTCGGACTTCTTCAACCGCTCGGTCCGCGCCGGCGGAGAGCTCCCCTTTGAAAAGGAGCACGCTGGCGAGATGGTGTACTTTTCCTCGTATGCCATGGTGGGGCTGATCCCACCGTTTTCTTCTTTCTTCTTGATGCTGCTGGACTTCTATGGTCTGCAGCTGTACCACCTTGGCCCTCACTCCATTCTCCTTGTGTCCATCTTTGTCCACTTCTGCGAGATGTGGGTGGGCATCCCTCCCTGCATCGAGCTCTTCCGAACCTTCTTCACCGTCCACACCACCGGCCGAAGCAATGAGTATCTTGGCTTCTACTACTTCGTGAAGCGCAAGAAGTGCCCATTCAAGTACCTCCGGTCATTCCCTTCCGGGAAGTGGGATGACTGGAAGAAAGATTGGATAGTCGTTCGGGTGGAGGAGCATGAGCGGTTGGAGTTGCCAGACGGTCTGCCCGGCATTGACACGTCGATATGGAGCGAAGTTCCGGTGCTGGCGGAAGCTTTCGACCCTGTCCTGACCAGGATCCGCCAATGTGTGGAGGGAGGATTAACTCCCCAGGCGGTGTTCTGCAACTTCCTGTCCAACAGGTGGGCGCCGCTGAAGAGGAGGGAGAAGCTCGCCTGGGCCCTCAACAGCGTGATGGACGAGGACCGGGTTGAGACCGGGTTGAAGTCCAGCATGGCGGGGAAGACCTTGGAGTTTCACCTCAAGAAATTCCAGCACGGCATCGACGTTGACGGAGATTACTTGACTCCGCCGCCGGCCTTCCTCCCTCTGAACGTGGAAGTTGAGTTCAGCAGGGAGCTCCGGCGGACGATGCCCGCGCTTGACGACCTTGGTGTCGTCGAGAGAAGATCAACCACCCGGTTGGCGATCCCCGGGTTGTCCGAAGACGGCTCCGCCCCTGTCCCACAGCCAAGAGCTGAGGTCATCGGCAAGGGCAAGGAGCTGGCGGAGGAGCCGGAGAGCCGGAAGAGGAAGCTGCGACATGCTGACGGAAGGTCCATCGGGCCTGCCACTTCCCCCCCGGTTCCCCCTCCCTAGGAAGGAAGATCCTCCGCCGCCGTGGCGACTGTCCACGTGGTGGGGTCCTTCCGGAACGTTACTGTTCCGGCGGTGGGATCCTCCCGGAGTGCGACTGTCCCCGTGGTGGATCCCTCCGGTGGTGCTAGCTCCGGGCGCGCGACTCCGGCATCTGGAGTGGTGAGGGCCTCCAGGTCCAGGAGTTCCTCCCGATCGAGGAGAGCTCCGACCCGGGAAACGCCCGCGGCTGTGGCAAGTCCTGGGAGTCCTCCCGGAGCTCCTACACCGACCGTGGCCAGCCCGGATCGTCCGGGAAAGAGGTTCCGCACAAGCTGGTGCGGGAGCCTCCCAAGGTAATTTTTCTTTTTTACCTCGATTAACTTTTTAATTGTAGCATCTGTTTGCTCAATTTCTTCGTTCTTCATCTGCAGCGTTCCCAAGAAGGGGAGTGAAGCTCCGCCCTCAGCCACAGTGTCTGAGGCTGCGAGGGCTTCTGCTCCAGTCCCGGTGCCGCCCCAAGCGGAGGCTACGACAGCTCCGGCGCCGGCTGTCGTGGTCATGGACCTCGACTCGTCTCCAGAAGTTCCCGTGGTAGCGCCGGACCGCGGGAATGAAGATGCGCCAGCGGCACCCGTCCCGGAAGTGGAAGCTCCGGGTCCTGGTGCTGCAGTAGTAGAAGCTCCGGCTGTTGAGTCGGAGGAAGTAGCAGTCCCGGCTTCGGAGCCGGAAAGTGCTGAAGCTCCGGCGATTGAGCCGGAGGTGGCTGAAGCCCCGGCATGCGAGCCAGAAGTCGAAGTAGTTCCGGCAGTTGGGCCGGTTACTTCCGAAGCTCCGGCCGCAGAGCCGATGATTGTTGGAGCACCGGTCACAGAGCCGGCGGCTGAAGATGCGAGGGAGCTTGAGCCTCCCTCAGAAGAGGTGTCCCGGCCGGAGCCAGTAGCGGCTCCTGCTCCGGAGGTGACGACGTCGATGGTACCTGTGGCAGAGCCAGAGTGCCTGAACAAAGTCGCCGGCCCCCAGCCTGAGGGGGCAAATGAAGACTTGGCGGCGGGACCATCTTCGATGGCGACTGAGGTCATCCCGGAGGAAGGTCCTAGTGCTTTGGAAGCTCAGGGTTCCACTCTCGTAGAGTGGGACCCAATTTTTGTATGTGAAGACCCACTGGAACCAGCGGAAGAGATCCCAGCAGGTCCGGAGCCCATCTCGCTGTCGATGTCCATCGACAACGCCTGCTCCACTCTACGTCAGGTCCAACTGGCCTTCTTCCACGACAGCAAGGCTCTTGAAGAGGAGCGCCAAACCCTTAGGCGGTGGCTTAATCGACTCCACTTCGAGACTAAGCTGGCGCAGTCGAGGCTTGCGGATGACAAGGAGTGGATCAAGCGGGAGAAGATCCGCCTGGAGCTCTGGGGTAAGCTGCTGGACGAGAGGGAGAGCATGACTCACACCCTCGACGCTCAATCCCAGGAGTTCCACGACCAAGCTAAGGCTTCTAACGACGCGACCAATGCTCGGTTTGATCAGCTCGAGGCCATCAGCACCGCACTCATCAAGCGCCGAGAGGCACTTGAAGGGAGGGAAAGACGGCTCGAGGACGAGGAGCAAAAACTCCTAGAGCTACGGGATGACGTCTTGCGACGGGAAGAAGAGCTCGCCAAGAAAACAGCTCTGGCGGACAAGGGCCTCGAGGAGCGCACTAAGAAATTGGAAGAGCGCTGCCTCGAGGAAGAGGAGAAGGCCTGGGTGCGGGGGCAGGAACTCTACGAATACGAGTGTGCCCTTATCGCCCGGGAGAAGAAAGTGGAGGCTAGGGAGAAGGACCTGGTCGACCGCCGGAACAAGATCCACCTCCGGGAGGAGGAGCTCGGAAGACTTGAGAAGCGGGTTGCTGCAAAGATCCAGCAAAACGCCAAAGAAGTTGAGCGCCTCACCCGCGAGAATTCGGAGCTGACGGCGGCCCGGAGATCCCTGGAAGAGATGAAGAACTTGAGGAAGGCGGACTCCCTGCAGATTTGGGAGTTCCTGGGCAAGGCCGACGACGCGCTGACGCCGATGGGTTTCAGCCCCGTGCACCCGGATGATCCGGAGCCGGAGCCGGACCTTGCGTTGCAAGCGTTGAGCGCCGCAGGCAGCAAGCTCTCCAAGGTGAGCGACGTCATCGCGGACCAGCTGGAGGTCGAGGGGCAATCCCTGGCTAGGAACGTCACAGAATATGTGTTGACGTGCTACACCAGCCGGAACCCTCGATTTCCTCTGGACCCGGTGCTTGAAGGCCCCGTCGAAGGAGAAGGCGAAGCTACCCGAGCCCGCGTGTCGGAGGTCGCCCAGAAGGTCACCGAGTTCTTCCATAGGGTCTAGGACCGTCTCTTTTAGCCTTTACTTGTATCTTCTCTTCTTCCTCAATTTTGTAATCCCTTGTCTCCAGATGTAATCTCCGGTCTTCAGATGAAATGAAATCCCCAATTTTTTGCGAATTTCATTTTTTTGTCTTCAACATCTTTATCTTCACTTGGCCCCCTGGTAGATGTGCACAATTTGATTGTGAACATGTACCAAAAGGATGTTGAGTTTTGTTGAAGACGAATTTGCTTCGAACTTGTGGAATTTAGGTCCGAAGTTTTTGATAGTGAAGGTCCCCTGAAGCTGTCGGAACTTAGGAGCTCCGGCACTGTCCATCGCTGGAGCTTAGTAGCTCCGGCAATAGCCTCTATCAACACGTTGAGCGTCGGTAGTTAATACTCCAAGGTGTCGGAGCTTAGCAGCTCCGGCAATGACCTTTGCCACACTTGGTTTGTTGGCAATAGACTCCAGTGACGGGGTCTTCTCACCATCTTTTAGTCAACGCCGACGGTTGACGCCCTGGTGGGAGTCGGAGCTTGGTTAGCTCCGGTTTTTCTCCATCAACGTAGGGTTCATTTTTCCTGCACACTTAAGCCAAGAAAAATAGTAAAATTCGTTCCTTGTCTATAACTTCGTCGCGGCTTACGGTTCTCAAGAAAATTTTAAGTTGAACACGATTTTTAATACGACTGGATGAATTGTCTTTTCTTTTAGATCCAATTGTCCATGGACCCACCTTACTTTGGCCTGCCGGGATGTAGGTAGAGTGGCGTACTTAGGGTGCTTGACCAGGCTAAGTCGATAGCGCACTCCGGCCCTAGAATGGCTTGGCGGCTTTCAGGCGAGTTGGCCACAGACGATATTTAAATCCAAAAAATCTGACAATTCAACTCGAATCGTATGTAAACCGGTCAAACTAGAACTTCTTAAGAATTGCACGTTTCTGTTATAGACAAGAAAGAGAAAAATAAAAATGTCGAGCCTATGCAAAAATGAATGCACGTGGAGTCTATTTCACATGAAGATGTCTTTCATTATAGGTCCGGGGTACAGGGGAAACAAGTACACTCTTAGGGTACGGAACCAGGCTAAGTGTGTTTGGTTTCTCGTTTGACCCAGGGTAGTTAGCCACACTTTTAGTCCGGAGACTGTGTCAAGTGTTGCATGAGCTTTTCAAACCTTTCGGGAAAGGTCCGACTGCTCTCCCGGAGGAACTACCCGACTCTGTACAATGACTCTATAACATACATTTCAGGTTACTTAAGACTCACCTCCGTGGAATTAGGTGTAGAACTTACGGAGGTGCTCGATGTTCCAAGGATTTGGGAGAGGTGTCCCATCCTCGGTGGCCAAGCGAACGCTTCCGGGACGGGATACTTTGATCACTCGAAAGGGCCCTTCCCAGCCGGGGGAGAGTTTGTTTTGCCCTTCTCTGGATAGTATTCTCCGTAGCACCAGATCGCCTTCCTCGAGCTGTCGGTTGTGTACATGCCGCTGGTGATAGCGCCGTAGAGCTTGGCGGTATCGGGCATTCCGAACAGCTGCTTGGCACCTTCCCTCCTCGAGGAGGTCTAGGTCTTCGCACCGGAGCTGGTCCTGCGCGGCTTCGTCGAAGGTCCGGACTCGGAGGGAACCCAAGGTGATTTCCGGAGGAAGGATCGCTTCAGCTCCGTACACCAGAAAGAAGGGTGTTTCTCCGGTTGCCCGACTTGGAGAAGTCCTGTTGGCCCATAGAGTGGGCGGAAGCTCTTCGATCCAATTGGCTCCGTGCTTCTTCAAGCGCTCATAAGTGCGTGTTTTGAGTCCTTTAAGGATCTCTGCATTTGCTCTCTCGGCTTGTCCATTGCTGGCAGGATGAGCTACGGAAGCGTAGCAAACTTGTATGCCGAGGTCTTCGCAATATCCTTGAAATGCGGAGCTTGTGAATTGAGTCCCATTATCAGTGATGATGTTATTTGGGACTCCGAATCTGCTCACGATGGATTGTAGAAAATTGATTGCAGATTGTTTGTTGATCGTCACAACGGGAGTTGCTTCCGGCCACTTGGTGAACTTGTCGATGGCGACGTACAGGAACTTGTAACCTCCGACGGCTCTAGGGAAGGGTCCCAAGATGTCCATCCCCCACACAGCGAAAGGCCATGTGGGAGGTATCATTTGTAAGGACTGAGCAGGTGTATGAATTTGCTTTGCATGAAATTGGCATGCTTTGCATTTCTTCACCAGCTCAGTGGCATCCTGGAGCGATGTAGGCCAGTAGAAGCCGTGCCGAAAGGCTTTTCCGACCAGCGTGCGGGAAGATGCGTGGTTCCCACACTCGCCTCCATGGATTTCTGTGAGGAGCTCGCAGCCTTCTTCCCTTGTGATGCACCGCATTAGGATGCCGTTGGCACCGCGCCGGTAGAGATCCCCTTCTACCAACGTGTATCTTTTAGCCAATCTGACTACCCGATCAGCGGATGCATCATCGTCAGGAAGGATGTTGTCTTTCAAGTAGCTCCGGATCTCCGAGATCCATGCATCGGAACTGACTTGAGCATTTGAGTCTTGCGTGCTGGGTTGCTCGGAGCTTCCGGCAGCACCTACGACCCTTGATGGCTGCCATGGTAACAGGGCCATCGGGACTGTCAGCTTCGGATGCTGATCTCGCCCCTTCGTTCAGTTCGGCAGGCTGAACTGTGGGTTTTGACAACCTCCGGACAAAGGTTCCATCAGGAGCCGGAGCTCCAGTTGACGCCTTGGTCGAGAGTTCGTCAGCTTCAGCGTTGTGAGCATGCTGAACATGGTGAAGGTCTAGGACTTCAAAGTCCTTCTGAAGCCTCTGGACTTCAAGGAGGTAAGCAGCCAGCTGGAGATTATTGCAGGAGCATTCACCCTTCACCTGCTTGATGACGAGTTGTGAATCTCCTTTGACCAGCAATTGCTTGACACCGTATGATAGTGCCACCTTTAATCCATAGATGAGTGCTTCATACTCCGCCATGTTGTTGGTTGCCTTGAAGTCAAGGTGTACCATGTATTTCACCTTCTCCCCAGTTGGTGCGAGGAGAAGGATTCCAGCTCCGGCTCCCTGCTTCTGCATGGAGCCGTCGAAGTAAAGGGTCCAGTGAGGCTCAGTGAAGGTTGGAACTTGAGGTTCCGTCTTCTGCTCGCTGGGGCCCCCAGAGTTTAATGGAGAGGGAGTCCATTCTCCCACGAAATCTGCCAACGCTTGACTCTTGATTGCTTGTCTCGGAATGAATTCAAGATCGAATTCAGCCAATTCCGCTGCCCACTTTGCAATATTCCCAGTTGAATTGGGATTATGCAGGATCGCTCGAAGTGGATATGAGGTCACCACCTTTGTGAGCTTGGAAATAGTGTCGAAGCTTCCTTGAGGCAATAAGAACTGCATAAAGCGGTTTATGCACCTCTAGGTATCGAGTCTTGGCATCATGTAACACTTCACTGATGAAGTATACCGGGCGTTGAATGGTCCGGACCCTCCCGGAGGGGTCCGGAGCTTCCTCTTCATTGATCCGGACCCTCTCGGAGGGGTCCAGACTCTCTTCGGGAACCTCCGGGTTCTGGGTGGAGGAACCCGGAGCTTCTTCAGAAATGACCTGGACCCTCTTAGAGGGGTCCGGGTCCTCTGAAGTGGCTTCTTGTGGGTTTGAGTCTGGGAGCTGGGACCCAGACCCGCTTTCAGGAACCTCCGGACCCTCCCGAAGGGGTCTGGATTCCTGAGTATTGGGTAGTTCCGGTCTCTCCGCAACCAGAACCATACTGACGACTTCGTCAGTAGCTGAAATGTAAAGCAATAAAGGCTCACCAGGGTTTGGAGCTACCAGGACTGGTAGGGTGGTGAGGAACTGTTTCAGCTCTTGGAATGCCTTCTCTGCTTCTTCAGACCATTGGAATGGTCCGGTCTTCCTCAGTAACTTGAAGAAGGGAAGTGCTCTTTCCGCCAGTCTTGAAATGAACCGGCTGAGGGCTGCTAGACATCCAGTTAATTTTTGGACGTCTTTGATGCGGGTTGGTGGCCGCATGTCTTCAATGGCTTTTATCTTCGCCGGGTTAGCCTCTATGCCCCGGTGACTTACCAGGAAACCAAGAAGCTTTCCGGAACTAACCCCGAAGACGCACTTGTCTGGGTTTAGCTTCGTGCGGGTGGCCCGCAACTTGTCGAAGACAGCCTGCAAGGTGTCCAAGAGGGACTCCTTGTTCTTGACTTTGACCACGATGTCATCAACGTACACTTCCACTATGTCTCTGATGAGTTCTTCGAAAGTTTTGTACATAGCTCGTACAAAAGTTGAAGCTGCATTCTTGAGACCAAACGGCATGGCTGTGTAATAATACAATCCATCCACTGTGATGAATGAAGTATGCTCTTCATCCTCCCTAGACATCCTGATTTGATGATATCCAGAATATGCGTCTAGAAAACATAGTAACTCGCACCCGGAGGTGGAATCCACTATCTGATCTATTCTAGGTAGTGGGAATGGATCTTTTGGACATGCCTTATTCAGTGTGGTGTAGTCGATGCACATCCGAAGTTTCCCGCCGGCCTTGGGCACAACGACTGGGTTCGCCAGCCATTTTGGATGGAAGACTTCTCGGATAAATCCGGCTTCGAGCAACTTCTTCACTTCTTGTCGGATGAAGTTCTGTCGCTCTACAGATTGCTTCCGAAGTTTCTGATGCACAGGCCGAGCATCGGGGTAAATCTTCAGATTGTGCTCAATCACTTCCCTGGGGATCCCAGGCATTTGTGACGGTTGCCAAGCAAATACGTCAACGTTAGCCCGGAGGAAAGTGATGAGCGCGAATTCCTATTTGTCATTCAACCCACCCGATATGCGGGTGGTTTGAGTGACATTGGAACCAATTTGGACGACTTTGACGGGGATGTCGGTGTCGCCGCTCGGCTGCACACGGGGAGCAGAGGTTGAGCCTCGTTGCCGAATGCTCGGAGGTTTTGGAGCTTGCCCCTGTCTGGAGTCCTCCTCTTGCGCAGTGGTGAGTGCATGGAGCTCCTCCAGAGCAGTTACTCCGGCGGTGCGATCTCCACGAATCCGGAGAACGCCTGCTGGTGTTGGCATCTTCAACACCAAGTATCCATAATGAGCAGCTGCCATAAATTTGTATAGGGCAGGCCTACCCAAGATGGCGTTGAATGGTAAGTTGATCTGAGCGATGTCGAAGACCAACTTCTCGGTGCGGTACTTCTCCCGTGTCCCGAAGGTAACGGGGAGAATTATAGCTCCGAGTGGGGTAATGGCCCCCGGACCTACTCCGAAGAATGGTCGAGAGGGCTGAAGATCCGAAGGTCGAAGCTGAAGTCTGGTAAAAGCTTCAAAGCTTATAAGGTTCAGCCCCGAACCTCCATCCACCATAACATGATGGAGTTGGATGTTGTTGATGGTGGGAGATACCATCAAGGGTAATTGGCCAGCTCCGACCATGCTTCGAGGACAGTCCGAAGCATCAAAAGTGATGGGTGTGTCCATCCACTTTTGATGTGGCTCCGGTCTAGCTGTAGGAGCTACAGCAGCCATATCCCGCCGCATAGTCTTGATGACACGACGAGAAGTGATGTCCCATGATCCACCAAAGATGGTGTTCATGGTTTTCCGACGCTCGTTGTCGGAGACGTCGGAGTCATCGTCGACGGAGGTGTAGACGGCTTTCAGGACCTTTTTGGGGTCCTGAAACCCTAACTCCTCTTCAGCCGGAGCTTCGTCAACCTTCTGTTTTCCCTCCCTCTGTCGGAAAGGAGACTCTTCCCGGCGCTTGTTGTAGCGCTCGGCAAGGTTTTGGACCTCCCGGCAGTCTTCCAGCCTGTGGCTGCCTGTTTTGTGAATGGGGCACCACATTTTGGATTTGCCGCCGTATTCGGAAGACGGTCGAGGTCGCTTCTCGGGGCGTGGCCCCCGGCCACCAGGAGTTGCAGTGGCTGCAACGTTGGATGTGCCGGCCGATGGCTTCTTCTTGCCGTTGGTCTTCTTTTTCTTCTTGCCACTCCTGGAGGTAGCGGCTTCTTCTTTGGAGGATTTTTTGTGATCCTCCAAGGCTGGTTTGGAGTGCATTTCACGGCCCTCCGCAGCTCTAGCACATTTGTCTGCCAAGCTGAAGAGCTCCGTGACGCTGGTGATCTCTTTGATCGCCAGCTTCTCCAACATCTTCTTGTCTCGTACACCCTGTCTGAATGCCACAATGACAGAAGCGCTTGAGATAGAAGGGATAGTGTTGCGTACCTGAGAGAACCTCTGGATGAATGACCGTAAGGATTCTCCCCCTTTTTGCACGACCGCAAAAAGGTCTAGTTCAGTGCCCGGTCGGGTGTATGAACTCCCGAAGTTGGCAGTGAACTTACGGCACAGCTCCTCCCAACTGTCGATAGAGTTGGGTGGAAGGCTCATAAACCAGGACCTGGCGGTCCCAGTTAAGGCTACTGGAAAGTAGTTGGCCATCACGGCCTCGTTTCCTCCAGCTGCTAAGATTGCAGTGGAGTATATCTGCAGAAATTCTACGGGGTTGACAGTCCCGTCGAATTTTTCCGGCAAGTGTGGCCGGAACTTCTGTGGCCATCTAACCATGCGCAGGTGCATGGCTAGGACGGAACAGCCTCCTCCTACTCCTTCCAGAGTAGAAAGGTCTTGAGCATCCCGTCTTTCTCGAGCTCGCTCGATATGGACACGGCCATCCTGCTGGCGGTATCGGCGATCAAGCTCCGCCCGGAGGTCATGTGTCGAAAGCCGGGATACCGTATGGGTGCGTCGTGCCCCAGAGGGCAACGACATCACTTGCTGTGACGCAGCTCGTCTTCGGTTGTTGGAGACATGCGGACCAAGTCTTCCAGACAACGTCCGTCGCTGCGACGGGGCTCGCCCTGAAGGAGGAGGACCCTGGTTGTTGAGGCGTTCAGCCGCTGCTGCGACCAAATGCTCAACATCAGCCCTCCATTGCTCCATGGCATCTTGAGATGCATCCGGAGGTGGTGGTCGCTGGAGAAGAGCACGCGCTGCATGGAGCGCGTGTTCTGGGTTGTCATGACTTGCCGGCGCAGTATGTGACGCCGGCGCACCATCATGTTGCCCGGCACGTCTTGCCGGAGAAGATGGTGGTGGTGGGAGTGTGACTCCTGCTGGTGCTGAGGCTCCTGCTGGTGGCTGCATGTTGGAGGGATTGCCCCCGACAGCCTGAGCAGCAGGTTGCCCATTGGATGATCCAGCCGCAGAATTCACCATTCTTGAAAATCTCAGGCCCCCCTACCTGGCGCGCCAACTGTCGACTGTTGGAGTCGGCAGATCTCCTGACACTACTAAAGTGTTGAAGGAGTTTGTAGTTCGGTGTGGGCACGCGGAGACTCAAGAAGGTGAATCACAATTGGACACGAGAGACACAGTGGTTTACGTGGTTCGGGCCGCCTGAGCGTAATACCCTACTCCACGGGAGTGTGGTGTTGTATTAGTTTAGGTATGAAAGCTCACGTCAATGCGTGTGTGCCTGAGAGCGTTCCCGAGCCTTCCCGTGTATCATCGGTTTGTCCTTTTATAGTACAAGGACAAACCGTTACAAGTTAGCCTGGCCCGACATGTGGCCCCGGCGGTTACTAGTATTGATACACGATTAATTGTTGTTAATAACCCTGTAACGGGCTCCGACAGTGCCGTTACAGGTGTTAGGATTGTCCGATTAAGTGTCATTAACATGGAATTAATGACAATTAATCGGGTCTTGAAGTCCGCGGCTATCCTTTGAAGATCCGGAGTCGTTACAACGTCTTCCGGAGGTTTGAGGCGGCCAGCTCCGACGTTTGGACACGTGGCAGCTCCGGAGCTTGCTTGTGGGAAGCGGGAAGCTCCGGGGTGGCCTGGCACGTGTCAGGTCCGGAGCTTCTCTCGGTCAGGGGTTAAGTCCGGAGGTGCCGTTTCGGTACCTAGCCCGGAGCTTCACCCTTGTGGGTAGTAGCTCCGGTCTGGCAGTACACGTGGCAACCTAGGGGTTAACCATGTTGGAGAAGCAGGTCCGGTTATGTCTGACAAGTGGGCCTCCGAGGGTCTTCAATTTGAGTAGACGTCCTTCCCTTGAGATCTTTGTAACCTCAGGGGGTGTATGGTTTTTAGGGTACCGACAGAAGGGGTATGTACATGGGATGAGTACAAGCGGGAGTATTTCACGCTAATAGCAATGATATTCGTTACCGTGCATGATTATCCCAGACTGTTTACATTATCGGGACAAATGAAAGGGAAGAAAGGTTGTGTTAGGTGTGTGGATAGAATTGGATTTCTATACCTCACTTCATCCAGAAAGATGGTGTACACACCGACGGTTCTTGACAGATACACACAAGTATAGGAAGATGAAAGAACAATTTGATAACAAAATCGAAAAAGATACAGCACCAAAACCTTACAGTGGAAAACTTGTGTTTAAAATGGTCAAGAACATTCATATTGCTTTCAGTAAGGGCAAAAATAGTAAAGGAATTAAGAGAAAGAAAAGTACATCTTCGGATGATACAACTGACATGGCTTTCAAGAAACAATCAATTTTTTTTCAAGTATCTTCCGTATTGGAAGAATCTGGAATTTTTCCATAGTATTGGTTTGATGCACGTTACAAAGAATGTATTTGACAGCATCATTTGGACCTTGCTGGACATGCCGAGGAAAACAAAGGACAGATTAAATTCACATATAGAACTAGTAAATCTTGATTTGAGACCAGAGCTTCATCCAGTAGAAAAGGAAAATTGGAAGCATTACCTTCTCCCAGCCAGCTACAACTTGATGCTAGAAGAGAAAAAAGCAATTTGCGAATCTTGCGTGGGATCAAAGTGCCCACGAGTTTCTCATCCAATATACGCAAACTAGTCTCGATGAAATACTTGTTTTTATTCGGTTATAATTCTCACAACTGTCACATGATGATGACAGTTTTCCTTGCCATTGCAATAAGAGTCATCAAACCTAAGCATATAAAAGTTGTCATCACACGTTTCTATTACTTCTTCAATGCAGTATCGCAAAAGGTGATAGCATGTGAAGATTTAGAGTATCTGAAAACATACATCGTCGAGACAATGTGCAAGCTTGAGATGTGTTTCCCACCATCCTTTTTCAATATGCAAGTACACCTAATCATACATCTTGTTGATCCGATAAAAGCATTGGGGCCACTATATTTACATCATATGTTTTCTTTGGAGAGATATTTAGGAGTATTAACAGGTTATGTGCAGAACCGTGCTCACCCAGAGGGTTCAATTATGGAAGGATACACCACTGAAGAAGTGATTGAGGGTTGCGCTGATTACATCAAAGATGGAAAATCGATAGGTGTGCCTATACCGGTACATGAGGGTAGACTACATGGGAGAGGCAAAGTGGGTAAGAAAACTTTTATTGTTGAAGATTACAAGAATGTACACCGTGCACATTTTGGTGTACTACAACAGCTCGCAATAGCTGAGTCGTACATCGAGAAACACCAAATTGAGCTTCGTGATAAAAACCAAGACCGCACAGAGGACTGGATCATGAAAGAGCACATAAGATGTTTCACTGAATGGTTAATGGACAAAAATATACCATACGGAAACACTATAGAAGAGGCAACAATGAAGAAGTTAGCTTCTAGCCCATCTGCTTTGGTGACATCATGGCAAGCATATGACATCAATGGTTACACATTTTACACTAAAGAAAAAGACAGTAAGAGTGTTGCACAAAATAGTGATGTTCGTATTGAGGCTTATGATTCACAAGGGTAGAAGACCAGATACTTCAGGTTCGTAGAGGAAATATGGGAACTCGATTATGGCGAAAGAATGGTAATGCCCGTATTTAAGTGCCAATGCGTCAAACATCCTGATGGTGTGAAAGTGGACAATTACGGGCTGACACGAGTAGACTTGAATAAAGTGAGTTATAAAGATGACCTATGGGTTCTCGCCGATAATGTTGCACAAGTTTTTTATGTTCAAGATCCAAAAACTGAGAAGATGCACATAGTTGTTTCTAGAAAGCAAAATATTGTTGGGGTTGAGAATGTGGGAGATAATGAAGAGGAATATAATCAGTATGAAGAGATGTACCTTTTCACCGAACCATAAAACATCAAGCGCGTAGAGAGAAGCATTAAAAAGAATTTGAAACCCTATATGCGAGATGATGTCAATGCTGGAAAAAATGTATATAGCAATGCGAGATGATATATATTGTATATATTTGTATCGTCTGAAATCAACTTAGAACAATGTTCTATTTAAGATTTAGATAGCATGTTTTGAACATTATTAAATTCAACTTCTGTTTCGAGCTCCTATCAAGCTAATCCCTTCACAGCAAGCTCTTGTAGATGCAAGTAACACCCGAGACTCATCATTTGGATTGTTAAAAGCTTCAATTGAAGTCTGACGATACTTCCCGTCCATTTGAGGGCTTGTTTGGATAGGAGTACACCCAAACAAGCCCTGCAAGATTTCTTTCTCTTCTCTCCATTTTGATAACTTACGAAGATGCTACTTTATCAGTTCTAATGACTGAATATATTGACTACAAATCAGTACCATCTCTCTTAGTTCTTTACACAAGCGACGAAACGTACAACTTCAATCACAAATCTTGTTTTTACGATTTTCATAGGAATTTGACCTTAATATTTCAAGCATAGATTTATCAAATAATTGAAGCTTCTTCATCAGACATGTTAATAGCAGTTACAAGGGAAGGGTGTGTCGAAGCTAACGAAATCTCAATGGGACTGAAGACAAAGAGATGTTGCATATGAGTGATAATGTCCAGGTTAGACAACATGAAGCTATGATGACAACCTTCACGCCGTTTAACCTGGATATTGCCACTCATATGCAGGATCTCTTCATCTTCAGTCCGATTCAAATTTCGTTAGCTTCGACACATCCTTCACGTATAACTGTCATTAACATGTGTGATAAGGAAGATTCACTTATTTGATAAATCTATGCTTGAAAGATTAAGATTAAATCCCTATGAAAGTGTAAAAACAAGATTTGTGATTGAAGTTGTTCGCTTACTCGCTTGTGTGAAGGACTAAGAAAGTGAGTACTGATTTTTAGTCAATATATTTAGGCATTAAAACTGAGAAAGGAGCATCTTCCTAAGTTTTCAAATAGACAGGAGGGAAAGAAATCGTTCAAATGGATGGGAAAATCCTTCCAAGGATCGTCAGGCTTCAAATTGATGCTTTCAACAATTCAATTGATGAGCCTTGGGTGTTACTTGCATCTACAATAACTTGCTGTGCAGGGATTAGCTTGACAGGAGCTTAGCAGCATCAGAGGCGGTTGGTAAGTAAAACCCGCCTGAGATAAACATCTTCTCAGGTGGTTATTAAGTACCAACCACCTGTGAAAAATTTAAAAACCACCTATGAAAAACTGACGCCTATATAAAGACCCCGCGGAGGCACGCCTCTGCCCAGTCCCACATCGCGCCACGAGGTACCTAAGTAAATTCGCATAGTTTCCTTACTATGCATTGCATGCTACCTTTTTCTTTGTATATTTTCATAAGCTATCAGTTTTGTGTGTTGGTATATGGATTGTGTCCTTTTGCATTTGTGTACATATGCGTTTGGACTCAATAATTTGGAAGTTTGGTCTTTCAGATAATGATGTCTCGGGCGTGTAGCCGATTGAAGGAGGAGCGCTTGGCGTGGCGCAAGAACCATCCCCATGTATGTACATATGGCATACCGGTCGCATGGTTGTATATACATATGTATCTGTAATGGACTGATGAACTTAACTGTAGTTTGTTTTTCCGTCTTGTTTGTTTTTGGTATTTTCAATTTCTCTGCATAGGGTTTCTCTGCGAAGCCTGAATCGGGAGATTTATTGAAGTAGCAGTGCATCGTCCCTGGTAAAGAAGGGGTAAGTCATGAAGAACAAGCACAATATGAGTTTAATCATCGTCCTCCTATTAATAAATTTCTTTTGCAGACTGAATGGGAAGATGGTTATTACCCCCTGACAATCTCCTTCTCTGAGGACTATCCCTTGGTGCCTCCAATATGCGCCATTCCAAGTGGGTTCTTCCATCCAAATGTCCATCGTTCGGGAGCACTCTGCATCGGGATTCTTGATCAAGATACTGTAAAATAGACCTATTTTGCTCATGTAATTATTACTTAATTGTTGTCGAACTTATTTGAATTGGTTTCTTATATTGCTTAAATTATATTTCGTAGGGGTGGTGTAGTGCTTTTACAATCAAAACTATACTACTTGAAGTTCAGCGTTTGCTGCATCAGCCAAATGTGCCCGATGTTGAAAATGATTGCTATAATTTACTTATCAAGGTTAGATGACACTTTGACTTAGTGACCAATGTAGGTTATTCATTCCTCCTTCGACATTTGTTAATTTAAATAATGTCAATATTTTTAGGATCCAGCGGAATATAAGAGACGTGTTCGGGAGCAAGCAGGACGGTACAGTTTAGATTGATCGATGGGAGCTTCAACGTCGATCTACAATGAATGTAGCATGATTTTTGTTTTCTACTTGACAGAGCGCTTCATCATCGTTGTTTGCAGCTGTACAGAGAGAGGCTCACTTAAACTTGTGCTCAGTGTGTAAAGATGTTATCTTTGAACAATTGTAAAGTCTCTAATGGTGTATTATCACAATTAAGCCAGCCTCACTGGTGATCGAGCATTTCCTATAATGCATTACTGTACTAGTATCTGCTCATCTGTGTTTTTTCCTGATACAATTTTCCATGCAACGACTACATACGGTTGTGATAATTGCAACGACTACATCCCTGTAATTTCAATGAACACCGCTGGTGATAATTGAACAACTACATACGGTTCTTACACAATGACTGCCGGTGAAAATACATGATCTTCTCAGGCCGTTGTTAATTAAGAACCGCCTGTGAAGTTCATTACATTACAGGCGGTTCTTAATTAATAACCGCCTGAGAAGATCATGTATTTACACAGGCGGTTGTTTCTTAAAATCCGCCTGTGATATTATTTTATTATAGGCAGTTCTTAAGTAATAACCGCCTGAGAAGATCAAGTATTTACCCAGGCGGTTGTTTTTTAAAATCCGTCTGTGTTGTTCTTTCATCACAGACGGTTATTATATCATTCGTCATCACAGTCGCATATTTTTAAGGACTGCCTGTGTTTGAAAAATTGAGGAGTCTGTAAAAATGCTTTTTGTAGTAGTGTTCTAAATTAACATTTCAAAGTTGTTGACCATTTATTTAAGTGTATTGTTTACTTAGTATTGCTAAAAAAATCTGACGTACCAACATGTTTCTTATAGTTAATTTGGAATACTGAATCTGGTTATACAGGTTCCGTAGAAAGAGGAGCAGTAGGATTGCATCTGTCTGCTTGTCTAAATTGAGGTATATAATTTATTTTGACCAACCTTTTACATTGGCTAAGACTACACACACGCACGCACACACATGCCCGCGCGCACGCGCGAGCGTGCACACACACACACGATATCAGTAAGATACACCAAATAGCTATATGGAATAGACATTTGGACGTTTAATGAGGAAGAAAAGAGAGAGTAGGAGAAATTATGACATAAACGTTGGTGAGGAGGCCCCCTTTGGCACAACTCCACAACGCTGATTCTCAAGCAGAATCGAGGAAGTTGCGTGTCCAACATTATTTTTCACGAGAAGTGATTTTTTGCTGATTCTGTGAAGTGATTATCTGAAATGAACTATAGAGCTGAGATATGAAAAATATAGCTTTGCCTGATTCTCTGTCCTGTTTCTAAGAGTTTGTTCAAGAGAATCCTATAATATCACTTTTAGCCACAAAATAACTTCACCAGTGAACCAAAAGTGAATATAGAAAATCAGCTCCGAGGAGCTTTGGTAAAGGGGGTCAAAGAATACGTTGACGTTGTTGCTTGTGCTTATAAGATATAGAAAATATATTGAAGCTAGCGTTTGTACCTAGCTTTATAAGATGGTCCGATCATAGTTCTAGAAAAATACTATTGTTTGGTTCCAACTAGCAATAAATCTCCCGCAAATGGTTGTAAACGAAAGGAAGCTAGGATTTGCAAAGTGTTGTGCACATTATGTGCTTGTGCACTGGTTTACTAACACATGTGTTGTATTGATTGTGTTTTGCAGCTATTAGTCACTTGGAGCTTCGAATGTTATTTATTTGGCATGTCTAGACCAACGGACATCCCTTTCAATTACCCGAGTATTGGTGTGTGTTGATACATTACCTAGATAATATGTTATGTACAACACTAGCTTGGATCTGTATTTTTCCTTTTTGAATCCTGTACACATACATATATGACAATCTTGAGTGGTGGAACTGCTTGTTCATTTTAGGAATAACTTTTGTGGATGGAACTGTTGAAAGTTTGAATATGTGATGGTGTTGTATACATTACAATGGGTATTTCAATATAATAACTTTTTTAAAATGTGGCAACACTCTTTTTGTTTTTGACACGTTCAAATTCTCACGTGTGCCAGCCACTTATGTTGTTCTCACATCACAGTGAGACCATGTGCTACTATATATAGACTTGTTACATATCACGCCAGAATGAGTCTGACACCATGACATTTTCCGGAACAATAATGGATTTTACCAACCTTGCTCTGGAGTGTATTTGAGATTTCCTGTGTGTTTTTTACACTCGGGAGTTTACATAATCTGGTAGCATGTAAACTAATTAATAATCATAGCAAAATTACCATATGTTTCTTAAAAATATTTTATTTGTTTCTTCTTACCTGGTCCTACATCTCTTTACTAAGCATGCTTGCCTATGGTGATCTGGATTGCATAGGTATGGACAGAGTGAGATTGAGGCAACAAAACAAGATTGTTGGACCTGCCCCATATGCAGAGGCGTCTGCAATTGCAGCTATTGCAGGTTAAGTCCTATGTACAGTTAATATTGAAAAATCTGCTCAATTGTCATATTAAAAGCTATATGTTAATTCATTATTTCTTTTTACACTGATTATGGTAGCTGCCTTTGTTTGACCAGAAAGAAAAGGGGGACCTGCCCACTGGGTCACTAGTTGTGTGGCCAAGAATAATGGATGCTCCTCTGCATGCAAGTGAGCTCCTCGAAAGTGCACAAGAGTTTATGGATGCCGTGGAAGCCATAAGGTCGTCGAGTGTCAAGAAGGTAATATTATCTCATTTTATAGTTTTTCATTTTCTCATATATGCCTTGATTCTAGTTTTTCTAGCATAGATGACTTATTCTTATGCACATGTAGCAGGGTACAATGAGAGCTCGGTGAAAAAATATTGCAAACAGTGAACTGACGGGCAATTTGGACCTTCAAGATGTAGATTTGGATGAAGCAATGTTGTTCCTTGAGTGTTGTTGCAAATTCCAAGAGGTATTAAAAATAATAAACCTCTTTTATGATATACTCAACTTTTTTATTATTTTTCTTTTGATAAATAGGATCACACGCGCGCATGGCTTTATTACCACAGTATTAACACACTTATGTTCATTGTAATATAATGATGTTGTGATGGAAAAGTTCAGCCTGTGTTCATGAATCTTGTGAATTAACATTTCAAAAAGTTGTTGACCATTTATTTAAGTGTATTCTTCACTTAGTATTGCAAAAAAAATCAGGTGCACCAACATGTTTCTTATAGTTAATTTGGAAAACTGAATCTGGTTATACAGTCTGGGTAGAAAGAGGAGCAGAAGGATTGCATCGGTGTACTTGTCTTAATTGAGGTATATCATTTATTTTGACCAGCCTTTTATATTTGCTAAGACTACACACACGCGCGTGCATACACACACACACACACACACACACATATATATATATATATATATATATTAGTAATCTACACCATATATCTATATGGAATAGACATTTGGTCGTTTAATGAGGAAGAAAAGGGAGAGCGGGAGAAATTGCGACATAAATGTTGGTGAGAAGGCTTCCTTTAGCACAACTTCGCGGAGCTGATACTCAAGGATAATCAAGGAAGCTATGTCGAATATTATTTTTCAGGAGAAGTGATTCTTTGTTGATTCTGTGAAGTGATTATCCGAAATCAACTAAGCGGTTGAAGCTGAAAAATATAGCTTCTTCTAATTCTGTAAAGTGATTCTCTATCTTGGTTCTAAGAGTTTATTCTAGAGAATCACATAGATTCACTTTCAGCCACAAAATCATTTCACCAGAGAATCAAAAGTGAATATAGAGAAGCTCCGAGGAGCTTTGGTAAAGGCGGTCGAAGAATACGTTGGCATTGTTCTTTGTGCTTATAAAATATAGAAAAGAATATTGAAGCTAGCATTTGTACCTAGCTTTATAAGATGGTCCGATCGTAATTCTAGAAAAGTACTATTTTTTTGTTCGTACTAGCAATAAATCTCCCGCAAATGATTGTGAATGAAAGGATGCTAGGATTTGATAAGTACTGGTTATCTATGTAAAACATGCATATATCTACTAAATATTGTGACATTACGTGCTTGTGCACTTGTTTGCTAACTCATGTGTTGTGTTGATTGTGTTTTGCACCTATTAGTCACTTGGAGCTTCAAATGTTATCGATTTGGCGTGTCTAGACAGACAGACAGACATTTCAACATTACCCGAGTATTGGTGTCTGTTTTACATTACCTAGATAATCTGTTATGTACAACACTAGCTTGGATCTGTATTTTTCCCTCTTGAATCCTGTACACACACACACACACACACACACACACACACACACACACACACACACACACACACACACACACACACATATATATATATATATATATATATATATATATATATATATATATATATATATATATATATATGCCAATCTTGAGTGGTGGAACTGCTAGTTCATTTTAGGAATAACTTTTGTGGATGAAACCATTGAAAGTTTGAATATGTGATGGAGTTCTATACATTACAATGGGTATTTCAATATAATAACTTTTTAAAAATGTGGCAACATTCTTTTTGTTTTTGACACGTTCAAATTCTCACGTGTGCCAGACACTTATGTTGTTCTCACATCACAGTGAGATCATGTGCTACTATATATAGACTTGTTACATATCACGACAGAATGACATCTAACAACATGACATTTTCCGGAACAATGGATTTTACCAACCTTACTCTGGAGTGTATTTGAGATTTGCTGTGTGTTTTTTACACTCGAGAGTTTAGCATAATCTTGTAGCGTGTAAACTAATTAACAATCATAGGAAAATTACCATTTGTTTCTTAAAGATATTTTATTTGTTTCTTCTTACTTGGTGCTACATCTCTTTACTAAGCATGCTTGCCTATCGTGATCTGGATTGCATAGGTATGGACAGAGTGAGATTGAGGCGACAAAACAAGATGGTAGGACCTGCCCCAAATGCAGAAGCATCTGCAGTTGCAGCTGTTGTAGGTTAAGTCTTATGTATAGTAAATATTGAAAAATCTGTTCAATTGTCATATTGAAAGCTATATGTCAATTCATTATTTCTTTTTACACTGATTATGGTAGCTGCCTTTGTTTGACAAGAAAGAAAAGGGGGGAGCTACCCACTGGGTCACTAGTCTGTGTGGCCAAGCATAATGGATGCTCCTCTGCAAGTGAGCTCCTTGAAGGTGCACCAGAGGTTATGGATGCCGCGGAAGCCATAAGGTCGATGAGTGTCAAGAAGGTAATATTATCTAGTTTTATAGTTTTTCATTTTCTCATATATGCATTGATTCTAGGTTTTTGGTATAGCGGGCTCATTCTTATGCTCATTGTAATATAATGATGTTGTGATCAAAAAGTTTGGCCTGTGTTCACCAATCTTCTGAATTAACATTTCAAAAAGTTGTTGACCATTTATTCAAGTGTATTATTCACTTAGTATTGCAAAAAAATCTGGTGCACCACGTGTTTCTCATAGTTAATTTGGAATACTGAATCTGGTTATACAGGTTGGGTAGAAAGAGGAGCAGAAGGATTGCATCAGTGTACTTGTAGCTAAATGGAACAGACATTTGGTCATTAAATGAGGAAGAAAAGAGCGTGTAGGAAGTGACATAAATGTTGGTGAGGAGGCCTCATTTTGCACAGCTCTATAGAGCTGTTCTCAAGGATAATCGAGGAAGCTGTGCTGAACATTATTTTTTAGGAGAACTGATTCTTGGTTGATACCGTGAAGTGATTATCTGAAATCAACTAAGGAGCTTGGAGCTGAAAAATATAGCTTCTTCTGATTCCGTGAAGCGATTCTCTATTCTGATTCTAAGAGTTTATTCTAGAGAATCACTTTCAGCCACAAAATTACTTCACCAGAGAATCAAAAGTGAATATAGAAAATCAGCTCCGAGGAGCTTTGGTAAAGGGAGTCGAAGAATACGTTGACGTTGTTGTTTGTGCTTATAAAATATAGAGAATACATTGAAGTTAGCGTTTGTACCTAGCTTTATAAGATGGTCCGATCGTAGTTCTAGAAAAATACTATTGTTTGGTTCGTACTAGCAATAAATCTCCCGCAAATGATTGTAAATGAAAGGAAGCTAGAATTTGCAAAGTACTGGTTTTCTATGTGAAACATTCATATATCTACAAAATATTGTGACATTATGTGGTTGTGCACTGGCTTACTAACACATGTGTTGTGTTGATTGTGTTTTGCAGCTATTAGTTACTTGGAGCTTCAAATGTTATCTATTTGGCGTGTCTAGAGAGACAGACATCCATTTCAATTACCCAAGTATTGGTGTCTGTTGTTATATTACAATGTGGCAACAATCTTTTTGTTTTTGACTCGTTCAAATTCTCGTGTGTGCCAGACACTTATTTTGTTTTCACATCACAGTGAGACTATGTGCTACTATATATAGACTTGTTACATATCATGACAGAATGACGTGTAACAACATGACAGTTTCCAGAACAATGGATTTCACCAACCTTGCTCTGGAGTGTATTTGAGATTTCCTGTGTGTTTTTTACATTCATGAGTTTAGCAAAATCTGGTAGTGTGTAGACTAATTAATAATCATAGGAAAATTACCTTCTTTTTTCTTAAAAATATTTTATTTGTTTCTTCTTACCTGGTGCTACATCTCTTTACTAAGCATCCTTGCCTATGGTGATCTTGATTGTATAGGTATGGACAGAGTGAGATTGAGGCAACAAAACAAGATGGTTGGATCTGCCCCAAATGCAGAGGCGTCTGCAATTGCAGCTGTTGCAGGTTAAGTCCTATGTACAGTTAATATTGAAAAATCTGCTCAATTGTCATATTAAAAGCTATATGTCAATTCATTATTTCTATTTACACTGATTATGGTAGCTGCCTTTGTTTGACCAGAAAGAAAAGGCCGGGGGAGGGGGGGGGGGGGGGGCTGCCACTGGGTCACTAGTCCGTGTGGCCATGAATAATGGATGCTCTTCTGAAGTGAGCTCCTTGAAAGTGCACCAAAGGTTATGGATGCCGTGGAAGCCATAAGGTACTAAAAATAATAAACTTCTTTTTATGTTATACTCAACTTTTTACTGTTTTCATTTGATAAATAGGATCACACACACACATGGCTGTACTACAGTAGTAGCACACATATGTTCATTGTAATATAATGATGTGTTGTGGTTGAAAAGTTTCACCAATCATCTGAATTAACATTTCAAAAAGTTGTTGACCATTTATTTAAGTGTATTCTTTACTTAGGATTGCAAAAAAAATCTGGTGCACCAACATGTTTCTTATAGTTAATTTGGAATACTGAATCTGGTTATACATGTTGGGTAGAAAGAGGAGCAGAAGGATTGCATCAGTGTACTTGTCTTAGTTGAGGTATATCATTTATTTGACCACGCTTTTACATTTGCTAAGACTACACATACGCGCGTGCGCGCACACATACACACACACACGCGCGTGTGTGTATATATATATATATATATATATATATATATATATATATATATATATATATATATATATATATATTAGTAAGCTAACACCAAATAGCTATATGGAATAGACAGTTGGTCGTTAAATGAGGAAGAAAAGAAAGAGTAGGAGAAATTGTGACATAAATGTTGGTGAGGAGGCCTCCTTTTGCACAGCTCCACGGAGCTGATTCTCAAGGAGAATCGAGGAAGTTATGCCGAATATTATTTTTCAGGAGTGATTCTTGGTTGATTCTGTGAAGTGATTATCTGAAATCAACTAAGGAGCTTGGAGCTGAAAAATATAGCTTCTTCTGATTCCGTGAAGCGATTATCTATCCTGATTCTAAGAGTTTATTCTAGAGAATCACATAGAATCACTTTCAGCTACAAAATTACTTCACTAGAGAATCAAAAGTGAATATAGAAAATCAGCTCTTAGGAGCTTTGGTAAAGGGGGTCGAAAAATACTTTGACGTTGTTGTTTGTGCTTATAAAATATAACAAATATATTAAAGTTAGCGTTTGTACCTAGCTTTATAAGACGGTATGATCGTAGTTCTAGGAAAATACTATTGTTTGGTTCGTACCAGCAATGAATCTCCCGCAAATGATTGTAAATGAAAGGAAGCTAGGATTTGCAAAGTACTGGTTTTCTATGTAAAACATGCATATATCTACAAAATGTTGTCACATGATGTGGTTGTGCACTGGTTTACTAACAAATGTGTTGTGTTGATTGTGTTTTGCAGCTATTAGTTACTTGAAACTTTCAAATGTTATCTATTTGGCGTGTCTATAGAGACAGACATCAGTTTCAATTACCCGAGTATTGGTGTCTGTTGTTACATTGCCTAGATAATCTGTTATGTACAACACTAGCTTGGGTCTGTATTTTTCCCTTTTGAATCCTGTACACATACATATATGACAGTCTTGCATGGTGAACTGCTAGTTCATTTTAGAAATAACTTTTGTGGATGCAACCGTTGAAAGTTTGGATATGTGATGGGGTTCTATACATTACAATGGGTATTTCAATATAATAACATTTTTAAAATGTGGCAACACTCTTTTTGTTTATGACACATTCAAATTTCTCACGTGTGCCAGACACTTATTTTGTTCTCACATCACAGTGAGACTATGTGCTACTATATATAGACTTGTGACATATCACGACAGAATGGCGTCTAACAACATGACAGTTTTGAGAACAATGGATTTTACCAACCTTGCTCTGGAGTGTATTTGAGATTTCCTGTGTGTTTTTTACACAGTTTAGCATAATCTGGTATATAGTAGAAGCTTCTTTTCTCTGTCGCTATCACTGAATCCCACCAGTTCAAGCTTCTTTTCTCTGTTGTCTGAGCAGTACTTTACTCCATATATCTTGGTTTCAGCTACGTATCGTAGAATGCGTTTGACTGCAACCAGATGCTCCTTCCTTGGTGCCTCCATGAAACAACTCACATAACCCACACAATATGCAAGGTCAGGTTGTGAGTTTACCAAGTAACGAAGACTTCCCACAATGCTGCGATACTTGGTTGAGTCCACAGCTGCAGTGTTGTCTTCTTTGCTCAGATGCAGTCGCACTTCCATTGTCATCCTTGAGACCACGTAAGAAACTCAAATAGGAGACAAAGATGGGCGACGAGCTAAAAGGAGAACGTCTCTGATAAGCTTAAGCGAGATGAGCCGGCTTCAGCGAGGATCTGATATGGCTCGGTTGAACGTACAAGGAGACATGTTATAATACAGCCCGTCTCATTTAAGTAGATATCCGCGACGCGCCCTCCTCTCTGACAAACGGGAAGCGCGGTTTAACTAAGCGCAAGTCATATATTTTAGGTAACTGAGATGGACTTTGGTTTCAGATCATCTCCTTTCATTGTGGAATAAGGCGCGTCCCCCATAACCACCGGTCTGGCTCATATCCTTTAGTTGTGGAAGCGGGCCCGTCTCCCATTCCCTCTATAGAGAGACGTGCTTTATATTGGTATGTCTCGATTTTTTGTTGCCCTTCTACGACCTCCCTGCTGTGGCAGAACAAGTGGCTACCAGATCTTCCCTATTCTTGTCCCGTTCTTTCCCTATTTCATTCTAAAAGTCTTGTGGTGATTATCAGTGGATCTTAAAACAAAAGGGTTAGTTCTCTTCTCCTCTTCTTTTCCTTACTATTTTTTTACCTTTAGATCTTCTTTGATTGAAGTTGGCTTGCAGCGATTATCAGTGGCTCCGAATTTTTTTGATTTAGCTCTTCTTTTCTGTACGTAGATGTCGTCAGATCAAAGTTGGATGTATGGGCTGCGCCTTTGCAATGAATATATCCAAGGGATAGATGCATTTCTTGCTTTTGCGAATAAAAAACATGTTGGACAACATTAGAGGGACTATTTGTTGTCCTTGCAAACACTGCAAGAATGAGAAGAGATATCGCACAGATGAAGTGTTGAGGTCACATTTGATCGCGCATGGATTCATGATGGATTATCGATATTGGAACAAACATGGGGAGGAAGGGCTTAATGAAGCAGAGATGAGAAATTCATCTGGAGAGGGAGGTCCCTACCAGTGTCCAAGAAGATCACGGCGAGGATGTGAACGAGCCAGATATCAGGGTTCACCGTATGACGACATTGAGTTTCAGGTGCATAACATAGAGGAGATGATACTCAATGTCGAGACATGGCAACGATGGTCGATACAGTAATGGTGAACTTGCAAATTACAAGAAGATGATCGAAGACTCAAAGAAGTCATTGTATCATGGTTTTGCGACTAAGTACACCAGGCTGTTTGCGATAGTAAAACTTTTCCAGTTGAAGGCGAGCAACGGATGGAGTGATTGTAGTCTTAAGGAATTGTTGACGCTCCATAAGGCCATATTACCCCAAGGCAACACAATCCCTATGACAATTTATGAGGCAAAACAAATAATTTGTCCACTGGGTTTGGAGGTAGAGAAAATCCACATGTGCAATGATGATTGTATTTTATATCATGGACCTGAGTACGAAAACCTCGAGAAATGCCCTATTTGTGGAGTGGACAGATCCAATCGTAGGAAAGACGGCGGTGATGACGAGAACTGCAATAGAAGAAAAAGAGGGCCTAAAAGGTGTTTTGATACTTTCCTATCATTCCTCGTTTGAAGCGTTGGTTTGCAAACAAGAAGGAGTCAGAATTGTTGCGATGGCACAAAGAGAAGCATAAGAAGGATGCTGGAATGATAAGACATCCTGCTGATGCCACACAGTGGTGAAACATTGATTCATGGAATCCTGAATTTGCCATTGATATGAGGAATGTTAGGATCGCAATGAGCACCGATGGCATGAATCCTTTTTTGAACAGTAGCACACATAGCACATGGCCAATTGTGCTTACAATTTTGAACCTTCCTCCTTGGTTGTGCAACAAACGGAAATATATTATGATGTCAGGACTGATACTGGGGCCACAACAACCTGGAAATGACATCAACACTTATTTCAGGCCTATGGTTGAAGATCTGAAGCAGTTGTGGTACAACGAAGGAGTGCAGGCCTATGATGACCACAAGCATGGGTACTTTTGCCTCAAAGCCATTTTATTTGTGACTATTAGTGATTCTCCGGTGGGACGTAACTTGCCCGGACAAAGTAAAAAAGTAGGTTGCGGATGTCCACATTGTTTGAGAGAAACAAACTCAGAGTACTTGAGCGATTCACAAAAAACAGTGTACATGGGACATCGATGCTACATTCCAATGAAGCACCCATTTCAGAGTATGAAGGATAATTTCAATGGTGACACTAAGAAGAGGCATCCTCCACCTTACATCACGGGTCATGAAGTCTATGAAATGGTCAAGGATATCCATGTCATCCTTGGTAAGAGGAAAAGGACTGGCAAAAATACTGGCGAAGATGACATGTGGAAAAAACAATCGATTTTTTGGGAGCTACCGTATGGAAAGACTTAGACGTCCGTCCGATTAATGTGATGCATGTTGAGAAGAATGTGTGCGAGAGCCTACTCGGAATATTGCTTAACACAGATGCGAAAACTCAAGATCATGGACATGCACGGGCAGATCTAAAGAAAATGAGAATTAGGCCTGAGTTGTGGATCAATGACTTAGTAAAAGGAACAGAATTACCCACATCATGCATCACCCTTTAAAAAATAAAAATAAAAGGAGTTATGTGGGTTCTTGAAAAATGTGAAAGTACCATCTGGCTACTCGACGAACGTCTCAAGGCTTATTTCATTTCTAGATCTAAAAGAAGCTCCCGGTATTAAGTCTCATGATTACCATGTATTGCTTACGCAGATGATTGCTGTTGAAATTCGGAATATCCTTCCGGTCAATGTTTGGGAGGCTATAATGAACTTTTGCTTTTTCTTCAATGCAATTGGTCAAAAAGTACTATGTGAAGAAGATATTGAGTCATTGGAAAAAAAGGCACTATGAAACTTTATGCTTCCTTGAGATGTATTTTCCACCTGCCTTTTTCGACATAAGCGTCCATTTCACAACTCATCTTATTAAGGAGATAAATCTACTTGGCCATGTGTTCCTTCACCAAATGTATGCTTACGAGAGATTCTATGGCATACTAAAGTCCTTCGTTAGAAATCGAGCTTACCCTGAGGGCAGCATGGTACAAGGATACTCGAAGCTGTCGAGTGGGCTCTAAACTACACTGACCCGAGTAGCCTGATTGGTGTTTCCTAGTCTCGTCATGAGAGGAGACTCACAGGAAAAGGGACCATTGGGAAGAAGGCTATAACTCCAGATTCACATTTGTTCTTCTGCGCTTATTTCCACGTGTTGCAACACATGTCCATTGTGTCGAAGTACCTCGATGAGCACAAGGAGGTGGTGCTTAGAGACAATCCTGGCTGCAATGAATCATGGTTAGCAAATGAACATAGGAGAAAATTCATTGGACAGTGTTAGCAGAACACGTTGCTCAAGTGCTCTATGTTTGACTAGCGTTGATCTTAACTGTCAAGGATATAAGTGGGAGCCTTTCGTGTTAGCAGAACACTTTGCTCAAGTGCTCTATGTTCCAGACACAACAAATAAAAGACTAAAGATGGTTATACATGGAAAACGGCGAATCATCGGAGTCGAGAATGCCATCGATGAGGAAGAGTTTGGCCAATTTGATGAGATTCCTCCTTTTGTCACCTCGATGATCAAGCTAAGAATACCATCGGCCAACAAACTTCCTTACTTGCAGAACGGTCACCATGAAAAAGTTAAGAATTTCAAAAAACCAAGACCGCAACCTAAAGTACTAAATTGATTGTGTGTAAATATGTTCAAATATGTGAAAATATGGTCGATTGAGTGTAAAATGGACTTCCATTTGGATATTTGTGTGATATATGCTCAAATGTGTGAAAATATGCCATGTGCCCTGTTTCTTATGGAGAATTACTGATGCCTTGTGTTCTGTTTTTTAAGGAAGCAGTACTGAAATATAGCACTTGCTCTGCCCTGAAAAATTGGTCCGGGGTCGTTATACACGTGTAGATCGCGGAACTTCCCTGTGTTGGGAGTTTAGCTTCGGATTTACAATACATGTGTCAATCCTCGGAGCTACCCATATGAGGGATGCGGGTCCAGTGTAATATGACATGTGGGGCCTGAAGAAACCTTCAACTTTGACAGGTAGAACTCTCTTACACTTCTTGCGGTACTGTGGGGTACCCGGTACGTAGGGTACCGACAGTGGCCCCCAGGCCCACTTCTAGGAGAAACCCTTTGGGTTAAGTTATTCTACCAGAGGTGGGGCCATCCTTGGTTCCCGTGCTTCGACTTCAAAAGTTTTTTGATGTGCCATTGGGGTGATGGTTCAGGGTTAAACCATTGCCTCGTGGCTTGTTATGAATGTGGCTGATGAGATCTTTGAGTGCAGATATCACGCAATTGAAGGTCGCCAGTTCCCAATGCAAAAACCGTATCAATTCTGGGCGCCTTGTCACGGTGCCGCCTTTGGGTTTCCTGCCACCCATCATAACAACGGTTCGCCTGGGGTAAGAACCTCGATTTCTTTTTTGAGGTGGCCCCAGGCCCATTTGTCACTGATGGTGTAGGCTTTTGAAAAGTGACTTCGCTCTCGCTGCGGTTTCCATCCAAGCGTTGTGGAGGCTTACTTAAGAAGGAAAGTATGCGCGGTTTGAGGACTCTTTACGCTTTCGATCAAACTTGCGCTCAAAGCCTCCTAAACTCCGCCTAGTTTTCCTTTCCTTTGCTCCACTTTGCCGCGATGGAGTTGGATCTTCCCAAGAGCCGCCTCAAGAGCAAGGATGATTTGATGAAGGTTCGGACCTATATGGGGTGGTCCAGTGACTACTTCAGCCACCTGATACGCGCCGGCAAGCTCCCGTTCAAGAAGGACCGTAATGGCGACATGGTGTACTTCTCTACGTACGCCATGGTAGGATTGATCCCACCTTTTTCGACATGGCTAACTTTTATGGTCTCCAGCTATATCATCTTGGCCCCCATTCTCTTCTACTAGTGGCGACCTTCATCCACTTCTGTGAGATGTCGGTGGGTGTTCCCCCCTACATCGAGCTATTGTACCTTCTTCACCGTCCACACCACTGGTAAGGGGACTGAGCTTTTTAGCTTCTACTATTTCGTGAAGCGCAAGAACTGCCCCTTCAAATAGTTGAAGTCATTCCCTTTTGGCAAATGGGATGACTGGAAGAAGGACTGAGTCATCATTGCAGTGGAGGAGCACTAGAGGTTGGAGCTGCCCCAAGGACTCCCCAACGTTGATACCGACGCTTAGAGTGTAGTTCCGAAGCTGTCAGATGCCTTTAACCTCATCCTAACTAGGATCAGAGAATGCGTGGAGGGTGGAGTGACCCCTCAGATTGTCTTCTGCAATTTCCTGGTCAACAGATGGGCTCCGCTGAGGAAGAAGGAGAAGCTCGCCTGGGCCCTCAACAGCGTGATGGATGACGATCGGATTGAAACCGTTCTGAAGTCCAACTTGGATGATGAAGCTCTAAAGCTTCATCTCAAAAAGTTTCAGCATGGGATCAATGTCGAAGGCGACAACTTGGTTCCACCGGCTGCTTTCCTTCCTTTGAACATGGAGCCAGAGTTCAGCAGAGAGCTCCAGAGGAAGATGTCGGCGCTTGATGACCTTGGTGAAGTGGAGAGGCATCTGACCTCGAGGGTGGTAATCCCCGGAGCTTCCGAAGGAGGACCTGCCTCCGCCCCGAGATAGAGGGTTGAAGACATCGGCAATGGCAAGGGCAAAGAACCAGCCGAACCCTCCAGTCGGAAGAGGAAGCTGAAGCATGGTGATGGGAGGTCCGTCAGGGCTGCTCCCTCTACAATGGCTCCTCCCCGGTGGAGGAGGTATTCTGCGGCTACAACTTCTCCAGCGCAGGCGTCTTCGAGACGCGCTAGCTTCGGGCAGTCAACACCAACTTCAGTGCCGGCTAAGAGCTCCAGGCCTGAGAGTTCTTCCCAACTAAGAGAAACTCTGGCCGAGAGGACTTCTGCTACCGCAAGTGGTCCCCAACTGAGGTCCAAAGTTGTTGTCTCGCCAGATTTGGTGGGCTATGGCTCCGGGCCTCAAAAGAAGAGGTTCCGAGGCGACTAGGGTGGTAGCATCCCTAGGTAAGCATCGTGTATTCACCTTAAAATGCTGATCTTGTTTTTGTTGTGTCTTTAATCTTCTCATCTCTTTATTTCCAGGGTGTCAAAAAAAGGGTTAGGGACTTTGGCTTCTGTTGCAGCGACTGTGGCTGCGCATGCCGAAGCTCCATCTTCGACCACCGAGCCTCCTCCTCTAGTGGTTGCAGAGGTCACGGCAGCTCCGGCGCCAGCTGTCGTGGAGTTGGATTCAGAATCCTCGCCTGAAGCTCCTGTAGTAGCACTGAACCACGGGGGAGAAGTTGAATATGTACCTCTAGAAACGGTGTTGTAGGATGATGCTCCAGTACCGGAGCCAGAGATGTCAGGAGCTCCGGTCTTTGAATTGGAAGTCGTCGAAGCCTTGGCCGTTGAGCCAGAGGCAATTGAAGTCCCAGCCATCGAGCCGAAGATGGTTGAAGCTCTAGCCCTTGGGCCAGAAATTGTTGAAGGTCCGGCGGCTGAGCCGGAAATGCTTGAAACTCCGGTCGCTGAACCTGAAGTGACTAACGCGTAGGCGTCTGAGCCAGCGGTGGTAGAAGCACCGGATGAAGCCCCAGCCGCTGCCCCAGAGATAGCTACTCCGGAGGTGTCTGGACCAGAGCTAGAGCAGCCTGAAGTGGTGACGACAGGTCCTCCACCATCGGAGCTGATAATTGAAGACCCAAAAGTAGCGCCTTTGACTTCCGGTCCAGAGGTGGGAGTTCCCCCAGTGGGTTCTTCCTCATCTGCTGCTGAAGGGCTTCCAGAGAGCGGCCCTAGTGCTGCAGGAGCTCAGGGGACCACCCTTGTAGAGTGGGACCCAATTTTTGTGATGGAGAATCCTGTGGAGCCTGCGGAGTTGGTCCCAGCAGGCCCGGAGCCTATCCCTTTGGCGTTGTCCATAGACAACGCCTGCTCGAGCCTCCGACAAGTCCATCTCTCCTTCGATCATGAGAGCAAAGCTCTAGAGGAGGAGCGCAACACCTTGAGGCGTTAGCACAACAAACTCCACTTCAAGACCAGGCTTGCACAGACAAGGTTGGCTGATCAGAAGGAGTGGATCAAGAGGGAGAAGGTCCGGTTGGAATACTGAGACAAGCTGCTGGAGGAGAAGGAAGCTACTATCAGGGCGCTCGACGCTAACTCCAGGGAGATCCTTGAGCAAGCTAAGGAGAGGCGTGATGCTGCTGATGAGCATCATGAAAACCTCAATGAATTGAACGAGGTTCTCCTGAAGCGTCGAGCGGACCTTGATGCTAGGGAAGAGAACCTCCTGGAGTAGCAGGAGGATATTGTGAAGAGAGAGGCGGAGGTCACCCAGAAGTTGACTCTGGGTGAACAAAATTTGGCAGATCATAGCAAAAATCTAGATCTGTGGAGCAAAGAGGAGGACGAGATGTACTGGAAACTGGGGCAAGATCTCTCAAAAAGAGAATCTGATGTTGCCACGAGGGAAGGGAAAGTAAGAGGTAGGGAAAAAGACTTTGCGGAAAGGCGGAACCGCATCCACCTCCGGGATACGGAGCTGACCGATCGTGAGAAGCAAGTTGCTGAGAATATGCAACATCATTCCAAATTGGTCAAGCACCTCGCTCGGGAAGGTTCGGAGCTTGCGACCGCCCGGAAGTAACTGGAGGAGCTGCGGTGCTTGAAGGAGACGGAGTCCATTCAAGAGTGGGACTTCTTGGGGCGGGCCAACGACACGCTGACGCCACTAGGCTTCAGTCCTGTACGTTCGGACAATCCGTCGCTAGACTTGGACCGAGCACTGGTGGCCCTCAATGCTGCTGGCGGCAAACTCGACACGATGGATGACGTCATTGCGGACTAGCTGGAGACAAAGGGGAAATCTCTGGCTACAAACGTTGCAGAGTATGTGCTGACGTGTTATGTGAGCCGAGATCCCCAATTCTCTTTGGACCCGGTGCTCCAAGGTCCCGTTGCTGAAGAGGAGGACGCTGCCAAGACCAGTGTCCAAGACGTTGCCAAGAAAGTTGCCACATTCTTCCGCAGGACTTAGTACCTCCGGTAGCTAGGACTTTTTCCTTTTGCCTTCTGCTGTAATCCCTATTTTGTAATCCAGTTCTTTGAATTAATGAAATCCACTTTGCCATGAATTTAACTTTATTGTTGTTTTATTTTCAATATACTGTACTCTGTCTTGTTGGCCCCCTGGTATATGTGCATAACTATAGTGTGTACATGTACCAAAAGGTTTTGACAGCATATTGATGACTTGAACGCTTCGAACTTGTAGATTTTAGGTTCGAAGTCTTTATTTCTGACACACCGACGGCAGGCCCCCTGGGATTGGCGGTGCTTGGTAGCTCCGACGGCACTCACCATCAACGTATAATACGTCGACAGTGAGTTCCCTAGGATTTATCGGAGCTTGATAGGTCCGGTAGTGCCCAAAGTCGACACATGAATCGTTGAAGGCAGGCCCCCGAGGGGTTGTCAGAGCTTTGTAGCTCCGACGTCACCCACCGTCAACATATTAAACGTCGACGGTTGGCCCCCTTGGAGGATGTCGGAACTTAGTAGCTCCGACATCATCCAGCATCACTATGAATTTCTGTTTTCCTGCACATTAAATACAAGAAAAGAGTAAAATTCGTTCTCTTATCTATAAATCGTTTGTGACTTATTGTTCTTATTTGAGTTTTAAATCCGAAGTAACTCGATATGGTAACAAGTATATTGACATAATCTTTCTGGACCCATATGCTTTTTTATTACTCACCCTACTGAGGCCTGACAGGGTGTAGGTAGAGTGGCGTACTTAGGTGTTGGACCAGGCTAAGTCGATAGCACAATCCGGACCTATGTTGGCTTGGCGTTCAGACAAGTAGACTATGCAGCGATGTTAGGATCCAAAGAGACCATCAATAAAACTTATAATACATACGAATTACTTGGACTAAAACTCAAAAAGAATTGCACAACGTCATTATAGACAAGAAGGTTAAAAATAATAATTTGATAGATCGAGCCTTGTACAAAAATAAATGCATGTCGAGTCTGTTTTCACACAACAATGACTTTCATTATAGGTTCGGATTTACAGGGGAGACGAGGACACACTTAGGATGCAGGACCAAGCTAAGTGCGCTATACATCTTGTACTAACCCAGAGTAGGTAGTTACACTTTTAGTGTTGTGACTGTATGAAGTGTATTTGAACTTCTCGGACCCTACCGGAGGGGTCTGGATGTTCTCCAGAGGACCTAACCATGTCTGTATAGTGAATCTATAACATTCATCATGTGTAATTACAGACTCACCTCCGTGATTCTACGCATAAAACTTACGGAGGTGCTCGATGTTCCAAGGATTAGGAAGTGGAGTCCCATCCCAGTTGCCAAACAAACGCAACTGGGTTGGAATACTTTGATCACTCGAAAAGGACCTTCCCAGCTCGGGGAAAGTTTGTCATCCCTTCACGAGTTAGTATCTTCCAAAGCACCAGATCGCCTTCCTCGAGTTGTCGGTTGCGCATATGCCTTTAATGATAGCGCCGGAGCACTTGGCGATAATGTGCATTCCGAACAGCTGCTTGGCACCTTCCCTCATTGACGAGGTCAAGGTCTTCACGACGGAGCTGGTCCTACGTGGCTTCGTCGAAGGTCCAGACCCGGAGGGACCCCAAGGTGATCTCCGGAAGAAGGACTGCTTCAGCTCCGTACACCAAGAAGAATGGAGTTTCCCCAGTTGTCCGGTTTGGAGTTGTCCTGTTCGCCCATAATGTGGACGGAAGCTCTTCAATCAAGTTTGCTCCGTGATTTTTAGGCGGTCGTATGTGCGCGTCTTGAGTCCTTTTAAGATGTCTACATTTGCTCTCTCGGCTTGGCCATTACTTGCTGGGTGAGCTACTGAGGCGTAACTGAGTTGAATGCCGAGGTCTTCGCAATATTCTTGGAATGCGGCACTTGTGAATTGGGTTCTGTTGTCAGTTATGACTTTGTTTGGAACTCCAAATCTGCATATAATGGACTTCAAGAACTTAATTGTTGATTGCTTGTTGATTGTCACAACTAGAGTTGCTTCCGACTATTTGGTGAACTTGTCGATGGCGACATACAGGAACCTGTAACCTCTGACGGCTTTTGGGAATGGTCCCAAGATGTCCATGCCCCACACAGCGAATGACCATGTAGGAGGTATCATTTGTAGTGACTGAGCTGGTGTGTGAGTCTCTTTTGCATGGAACTCGCACGCTTCACATTTTTTCACTATCTCAACCTATCCTGGAGTGTTGTAGGCCAGTAAAGTTGTGCCAGAAGGCTTTATCGACCAGCGTGTGAGAAGAAGCATGGTTCCCACACTCGCCTCCATGGATTTCCACGAGGAGCTTGCAGCCTTCTTTCCTTGCAATGCACCGCATTAGGATGTCGTTGGCACCGCGCCGGTAGACATCCCCTTCTACTAACGTGTATATTTTAGCCAATCTGACAATCTTGTCAGCGGATACATTGTCTTCAGGAAGGATATTGTCTTTCAAGTAGCTCCGGATCTCCGAGATCCATGCATCAGAGCTAACTTGAACTTCTGAGTCTTGTGTGCTGGGTTGCTCGGAGCTTCCGGCAGCACCTACGACCCTTGGTGGATGCCATGGTAACAGGGCCACCGGGACTGCCAGCTTCGAGGTGCTGGTCTCGCACCCTTTGCTTAGGTCGGTAGGCTAAGCTGTTGGTCTTGACAACCTCCGGATGAAGGTTCCGTCGGGAGTCGGAGCTCCGGTTGAAGCCTTCGTCGAGAGTTTGTCAGCTTCAGCGTTATGAAGACGCTGAACATGGTGGAGATCCAGGACTTCGAAGTCCTTCTAGAGCCTCTGGACCTTAAGAAGGTAGGCAGCTAGTTGGGGATTGTTACAACAGCATTCACCTTTGACTTGTTTGATGATGAGTTGTGAATCACCCTTTACCAACAACTGTTTGACACCATAAGATAGTGCCACATTGAGTCCGTAGATGAGAGCTTCATACTCTGCCATATTGTTGGTCACCTTGAAATCAAGGTGAACCATGTACTTGACCTTCTCTCCAGCTAGATCCTGCTTCTGCACGGAGCTGTCAAAATAGAGAATCCAGTGAGACTTGGTGAATTCCGGAACCTTGGGTTCTGGTCTCTGCTCACTATGGCCCCGAGGGTTTGATGGAGAGGGAGTCCATTCCGCCACAAAGTCTGCCAAGGCTTGACTTTTAATTACTTGTCGTGACACGAATTCGAGATCGAACTCGACCAGTTCCACTGCCCACTTTGCGATGTTCCCAGTCGAGTTAGGGTTATGCAAAATAGCACGCAGTGGAAAAGAAGTTACCACTGATATTTTGTGGGATTGGAAATAATGATGAAGCTTCCTTGAGGCAATAAGAATTGCGCAAATCATCTTATGCACCTCAATGTATCTTGTTTTGGCATCATGGAGTACTTCGCTGATGAAGTACACTGGGCATTGGACAGTCCGGACCCTTTCGGAAGGACATAGAGCTTCTTCTCCATCGACCCGGACCCTCCTAGAGGGGTCCGGACCTTCTTCTTGTTCAACCCAAACCTTGTTAGAAGGATCCGAATCATATTGATCGGCCAAGTGAACCCCCTCAGGTGGATGAAGTTGATCTCCTAGCATTTCGCCTTGAGGTTCCGTGTCTGGGCCTGGGACCCAGACACGCTTTCAGGTAACTCCGGACCCTCCCGGATGGGTCCGGGCTTCTGGACTAGACGTGGCTCCGGTCTTTCCGTGACCAGGACCATGCTGACAACTTCGGTGGTTGCAGAATGGTAAAGCAGTAAAGGCTCACCAGGATTTGGAGCTACCAAGATCGATAGTGTGGTGAGGAGTTGTTTTAACTCTTGAAATGCCTTTTCTACTTCTTCAGACCAATGAAATGGTCCGGACTTCCTCAAAATTTTGAAGAAGGGTAGTGCCCTCTCTGCTAATCTTGAGATGAACTGGCTGAGCACAGCTAGACATTCAGTTAACTTTTGTACATCCTTGATGCGGGTTGGGGGCCGCATATCTTCTATAGCCTTGTTCTTTGCCGGATTTGCTTCAATTCCTCGGTGATTCACCAAGAAACCTAGAAGCTTCCCGAAGCTAACCCCGAAGACACATTTGTCCGAGTTCAGCTTGGTGCGCGTGGTGCGCAGCTTGTCGAAGACAGCATGTAAATTGTCAAGGAGTGACTCCTTGTTCTTGATCTTCACGACGATGTCATAGATGTACACCTCCACCAAGTCTCTGATTAGCTCTCCAAATGTTTTGTACATAGCTCGCACAAATGTTGAAGCAACATTTTTAAGACCAAAGGGCATGGCAGTATAACAGTACAATCCATCTATTGTTATGAAGGCAGTATGCTCTTCATCTTCCTTAGATATTTGGATTTAATGATATCCAGAATATGCATCTAAGAAACACAATAGCTCACACCCGGAGGTGGATTCCACTATCTAATCTATTCTAGGTAGTGGAAATGGATCCTTTGGACATGCCTTATTCAAGGTGGTGTAGTCGATACACATCTGAAGCTTCCCGCCGACCTTGGGTACAACAACTGGGTTTGCCAGCCATTTTGGATGGAAGACTTCCCTCATGAATCCATCTTCGAGCAACTTCTTGATTTCCTATCAAATGAAGTTTTGCCGCTCGATTGATTGCTTCTAGGGCTTCTGGTGTACAGGTTGTGCATCGGGATAAATCTTCAGGTTGTGCTCAATCACCTCCCTAGGGATCCCAGGCATTTGCGACGGTTGCCAGGCAAACAAGTTGACATTAGCCCGGAGGAAAGTGATGATCGCGAGTTCCTATTTGTTGTTCAGACCTCCTGATATATCGGTAGTCTGAGCAGCATCGAAACCAATATGGACGACTTTGACAGGAACGTCGGTGTCGCCGCTTGGTTGCACATGGGGTGCAGAGGTTGAGCCTTTATGACGAATGCTCGGAGGGTTCAGAGCTAGCTCCTTACCGGATGCTTCCTCCTATGCTGTGGTAAGCGCATAGAGTTCTTCTAAAGCAATGACTCCTGCAGTGCAGTCTGCGGATTCGGAGAACGCCTGCAGGTGTTGGCATCTTCAACACAAAGTAACCATAATGGGCAGTGGCCATGAACTTGTACAAGGTTGGCCTGCCCAAAATGGCGTTGAACAGTAGACTGATCTGCGCAACATCGAAGACCAACTTCTCAGTTATGCAGTTCTCCCGAGTCCCGAAAGTCACTGGGAGGATGATGGAACCGAGAGGAGTAATGGTCCCCAGACCTACCCAGAGAAAGGTCGAGATGGACAAAGGTCCGAAGGCCGGAGCTGGAGCTTAACGAAGGCTTCGAAGCTTATGAGGTTCAACCCCGAACCTCCATCCACCATTACATGGTGGAGTTGAATATTGTTAATGGTGGGTGACACCATCAACAGAAGTTGGCCAACTCCAATCATGTTGCAGGGGAAGTCTGAAGCATCGAAAATGATGGGAGTGTCCATACACTTCCGATGAGGCTCCGCCCTAGCAATAGGAGCTGCCACGGCCATGTCGTGCTGCATTGTCTTGAGGATGCGGCGAGAGGTGATGTCCCTAGAACCACCATAAATGGTGTTCAGGGTCTTTCGACACTCGTTGTCAGAGACGTCGGAGTCGTCATCGACGGTGTTGTAGACAACTTTCAGGACCTTCTTAGGGTCCTCGAAACCTAGCTCCTCCTCAGCCGGAGCTTCATTGACTTTTTGTTTTCTTTCTCGTTCACGGAAAGGATCTTCTTCCCGGTGCTTGTTATAGCGCTCGATAAGGTTCTGGACCTCCCGACATTCTTCCAGACTGTACCTGTCCGTCTTGTGGATTGGACACCACGATTTGGAATTGTTGTCATCTTCTAACAAAGGACAATGTCATTTCTCGGGGCGTGGCCTCCGTCCACTCGTAGCTGCAATAGCCGCAGCAGTAGGTGCGCCGGCCGACGGCTTTTTCTTGCCATTGGATTTCTTCTTCTTTTTGCCACTGTCGGAGGTAGTGGCTTCAGTTTTGGAGGGTTTCTTTTTGGCCTCCGGAGCTGGCTTGGAGTGCATCTCACGGCCCTCCGCAGCTCTAGCACATTTGTCTACTAGGCTGAAGAGTTTCGTGACGCTGGTGACCTCTTTGATTGCCAGCTTCTCCAACATCTTCTTATCTCGAACACCCTGTCTGAATGCAACGATGACAGAAGAGCTCGAGACTGAAGGGATAGTATTCCGTACCTAAGAAAACCGCTGGATGAAGGATGGCAGCAATTCCCCGGTTGTTTGCTTTACAGCAAACAGATCCCTCTCAGTGCCAGGTCGGGTGTAAGAACTCCCGAAGTTGGCAGTGAATTATTGACATAGCTCCACCAAACTATTAATGGAGTCGGGTGGAAGACTCATGAACCAGAACCTTGCAGTCCCAGTTAGAGCCACTGGGAAGTAGTTGGCCATCACGGCCTCATCGCCCTCCGCTACCAATATAACACTGGAGTAGATTTGAAGGAACTCAGCGGGGTTGACAGTCCCGTCAAATTTTTCCGGCAAGTGAGGTCAGAACTTCTGTGGCCATATGACCATATGTAAATGCATGGCCAGGGCAAAACAGACTCCCCCTACTCCCTGAGGAGTAGGGTTGTCTCGAGCTTCTCATCTCTCGCGAACACGCTCAATATGGATGCAGTCGTCCTGCTGCCAGTAACGGTGATCAAGTTCTGAACGCAGGTCATGAGTCGGAATCCTGGTGATGGTGTGAGTGCGTCGTACCCCGGGAGGCAGTGAAGTCACCTGCTGGGATGCATCATGTCTCCTCTGCTACGAGGCTTGTGGACCAAGTCGACCCGACAAGGTCCGTCGTTGTGATGGTGCTCGCCCCAAAGGGGGAGGACCTTGATTGCTGATTGTTGACGGCTCCTAAGATATACTAACAAATCATCCCCGGCAACGGCGCCGAAAATGTTTGTTGGTATTTCTTAACTCTACAGATCATCTCCAGTAAAGAGATGAGATCCGCAAGCGCATGAAAGATACCGTTGTAGCATTTGACCCATGAGTATTCCCAAGGGTATCGTATTTATCCCAAAGGAAGGCAATGGAGTAAAGTATATACTACTCTTATGGTCAAGCTATGGGATACTAATCAATTATCCAGACAGGGGGTAAGTTTATAATAGGGGTGGTGTGACACACACCTAGGCAATCTATTCTAAAGGATAAATGGGTCCTAGAGGGAGATTTGATTAAGAGTTAGAGAGTTGCTCCTACAATGCTCCTAATACATATACATAGCCTAAGGTAGATACTAATGGTCATGTCAATGATGAATTCCTATGCAATGCTATTCAACACATCGGGCACGGGTTACCCCTAGCAATACTAGAGCGACTCCCGCCAAGAGCCTGTGGCATAGGCAAACGTGGAGGATTACAAAGGATAGATAGGGCTGTTACCACCTACTGCCTACCTCTTCAGTTCGTGGGTCTACGCGACATCCAACGCTACTTAAATACCCTAGCACCATGCTAGCATACTAAGCAAATACCTTAAGAGCTGCAGCACAAGCCATCCTAAGGCAATGAACTAAATCATCGTTGAACCAATGTTAATTGCATAGCATAGTTATTCATATTAACATAATCATATCATAACTACATAGACTATAGTGGGGGTCTATAGTGTTTATGACCATAAGATGTGATCATGAGAGTACAATCATAAAGACTATACCTTCCACTTACATGGACTCCACAATCAAACAAGAAACACTTTGTCCAAGTATACCTATAAAAGAATACTAAAGATAATATCTTTATTGAGCATAAAGTCACAAATACAAGAAGGAATACATGATATATACTTTTCCCAATGTGGAATTGGGAAGAGAGACTCCTTCTACTCATTTCCCAATTTGGACTTGGGAATAGAGGTTCTCCTCTCTACATCCTAACTCCTCTCAAGACTATGGAAGATAGTGTATACAATAGAATGATGTCCAAGTGGTGTGTATTGAAGTGAGAGGAATGGGGTCCTATTTATACTAGTGTTGAGGTCGGTTCCTGCCACCAAAAGTGCGTGAATCAGTCGTCATTGACTCTAGGGAGCCAGGAGGAGCCAACACGTGGAAGTTGACCACGTTTGGCGCCAGGACTAGGTCGGTCGACCCCCTGGTTCAGCCGACCTGGTCAGGGCTCCAAACGGTCTGTACTTCCTCCAAGTGGCTGCCAGGTGGGTCCCATTGACTGATATTGGTGCTACACCATTGGATGGCCTCAGATACTTCTGTTTGTGGGCCATTTGATCCATGTGGTGCCACGTGTTGTGGCCTGATTGGCTGTGATGATATTTTATAGGATTGCTCCCCATACTTTTCCTCAATTCATGTATAAATATCTGCATACACATATTTCTCCAAGTACAAGTGGAAATAGGTCAAGTAGAAAGGTGATGTGTGAAAGAAATGATCAATCTTTCACATAATTGAGTTATATTGACAGCTGAAATTGGTATATAACAGCCGTTAACAAACTCCCCCAAGCTTATCCTTTGCTCGTCTCGAGCAAAGTCAAGACTTTAGGTTGATGATCAGGAGTTGCTACAATGTTCTACCTTTCGAAAGTACCAAGTGGACAACAAAATACTCTACCTAGTATTGCAAAAAGTGGCTATGGTACTTCACCCTTCTTAAGTCATTATGGGAGTTATGCCTTCTCCTATTCATGGGTAATTGAAAGATAGAACAGCAAATGGAGCAAACATAGCCTAGATATCAAGTCTCACTTAAATTCCGGAGAGATTCGAATTAGATTATAAGTACCTCAATTGATTCTCTCAATCACTCCTTTGTGTATAGTGGAAATATGTCCTCACCAAGGCATTATGCCTATATTATTCCTACTCTTTGAATATGACTTGTATGTGGAGCTTGGTAGGGAAAGTAAGTAGGCATATTTGCAACACATAATATTGCTAAGTCAAAAGAGCAAGCCTTAGGAGAAATCAATTCAAACTTTTGAATCAAGACTTGTGCATGTGTGATGGAATGGAGGTGGATGTGGAAACATTGAGATGACTCCTTTTGATGTGGACTCTCTTTATTGCAAGGATGAAACATGGCTACCTCTCTCTTTTTTTTATGCTTATGGAGTAAGCATATTATTTCTTTTTTTTCTCATGCTTATGATATAAGCATGCATTTTCTTTTTCTTTTTCTTGTAGCCATGTCTTCTACTCCTTTTTATGCAATAGCTTGAAGAGAGTGATATCTATGAATAGCATGGAGTTTCTCTTTTTATTGTGGACTGGTGGATATGATGGAATTTTGCTTCCTTCTAGTGTAGAAGTATAGCATGTGCAAGTGAAGTCTTGAATTCAAAAAGAATTGAATGATTTCTCACATAGGTCTATACTAGTTTGACTAGGCTCAATGTGAAAGCAAATAGCATAAGCATAATGTGTTGTCTATGTATGAATATCATATGGCTTTGGTAGGTATTTCCAATCAAATGAGGGAAACTTAAATCTTGATAGAATTTTTCCAGAAATCTAAGTTCCACTTTCAAAATAGGAATAGCAGCCCTATTACTAATTCAAATCTCCCAACAACCTAGAAGTAGATTAAGCTTTTGCTACCCACAATTTCTAAATCAAGGCAAAGTTAATTTTAGCCAATTTAAGCAATATTCGGAGAGTAGCAAGTTATAAACTAGGGACTTAGGAGAAATAAAACAGAGCAACTATTCATCATTTCATCTATGTGAATTCTAAATCATTCTTATCGCACATCTTTATTTGATAAGCAAAGCAAATCTAAGTTCCTATTTTTATGTTTTTTTAGATGTATGGTGGATGGTGGATGAATGGAAAGTAAATATGCAATGGATGATTTGAAATAAAAATGCAGTGGGTGTGATAAAAGTTACCTCAAGTGGGGGTCCTCCCCCAAGCTTATTCTTGATCAAGGTCCATGATAGGGGTTGAAACCCTAACGACGGAGGTAGGCCATGAGTTGGCTTATCCTTGTTGCAGCGTGGCTTTGACAATGGAGGGTTGGGTATTGATTGTTGTGTTGCCTCCCATGGACACCATGAGTGTGGTTGAATAGAGTGTTTTCGATGTTGATCGTCCGCACATCAGAGTCTCCATGTGTTGGGTGTGATTTTTCATTCCTTGGCTAGGATAATGATAACCTTTAGATCCAAAGGAATGATGTGCCAACATACATTGAGTATGTTTCGTCATTCTTTGGCTAAGGTGTATCATATCTTTTTGCCATAAGGGAGTGACATGTGCCCAACATGCATTGGGTATGATCAGTTGTTCCTTGGGTAAGGTACAACATACCTTCTAGCCACATAGGAACAACTTACACCCAATGATGGTGGCAAATCTCTTGAGCTTGAATGAGTGCTTAGAATAGTTGAGAGCATAATGCTCTCACCCATTCGTGGCAGCCCATTGGTTGCTCATGGAGGGTTCCCATTTCAAATCTCTAGCCTCGTATAGTTATGATTGACCTTCGGGCATAATTTTTGATAGGTAGCAACCATCCTCATTTACTCCTTGGCCAAGAGATGTTGAAATGGGATCCTCTAGGGATCCCAACAATCAGCTTCTTGAATGCCTGCATAGTAATATTACTCCTGCAAACTTCCTCCCTTGAATAGAGAGGGATGGTTAGCTCCCGATACTTGTACAAATGAACGTTCGGGTAAGGTAACCGAACTTTCATTTGTACATACGGGGAAGAACAAAATCAAAGATGCATTGGTTCCAATGTCAAGTGTATCCATGATCAATGTGTTATTCATTGATAAGAGTGGAGCTTTATGGATAATTCATGTTGCATATTTTCTAAAGCTCCTACTCATAGCAATGCATGTGATAGAAATATACTATATGGATCCCTACATCTTCTAAAGTTTCTAACCATCTTAGCTTTCAAGAACAAATTTTATCATTTAGACCATGACAAACAAGATTCTCAATTTTATCCTCCTGAACTTCACTAGGAATTTAAAATTTAGTGACTCCTCCAAAAAATGCAATTCAATTTTAGAGCAAGGAGTTTGAAATCTAGTGACACCATCTATGCATGAAGCTCAATTAAAAATTATGGTTGTCACCATGCCCAAGTTTCTATATGCCAATTCACCAATTAAGTCATGCCCAAAAGTTTTATTTTCTAAACCTAGACAAAAATGACTGAGTCTACAAAACAATGCTTAAAGGATTCTAGGTACTTGTTTTAGATTTTCCAAGTAAGGTGGGATTTCCTTTTGGAGATCCAAAAGTCAATACCCACACTTACTCTTGTGAGGATGCATGAGAATTAAATTATGAGGAAGTGTCAACCTTCCTCACAAATGAAAGAAAATACATTCAATTCTATGGCAAACCAAACAATGAAAAATTCTGAACTCATACCTCATTTGAAGAGCAGTTGGTGACGAAGGTCTTTGTGTGAGAAACTCACAACCTTGATTTTCGGTGTAGGCTTGATGGTTGATGTCAAATGCCAAGTTGAGATTGGATTTGGCAATGGATTTGGTTCTGGCTCCTCCATTGGGTCATCATCTTGAACATTTCTCTTCCTCAAACTCAAAATGAGTTTGAAGGAGAGAAGTGTTCTCAAATCCTCCCAATGGTGACTTGAGCTTGATGAAACCTTCCACTTTCTTGCCATACTACCTCTTCACAATTTTGACCTAGCTGCACTTTAATCAAGAACACACAAAACAACTCGAAAACGGGTTACATTAGCCAAAAGCAAATTCAACCCAATTTTCAAATTGTCTTGCCCAGCTTGAAATAACTTGTAAATGCAATGAGGGTCAAAGCAAATCTTTTTGGTTTGAACTAGGAAGATAAATTCAAGTGGTCATGCACGTAGTTCATATCCAATTAAATTTCTCCCCTAAAACTTGTAGTTTTATGATGGTTGGAAATTTTACTTTCCAACATGCAAGTGTGGAATTTCAAACATGCAAATGCAAGAGTTGATGCAATTTGGAAAACAAATATGAGATAACTACCAATTAACCTATTGGCAAGGACTCACTGAATTTTTGAAGTCCGGTGAGTAGGACTTACCTCTGTTCTGTTCAGCGTGATGATTTGTTGTCTGATCCCAAAGTTGAAGATGTGGACGATTTCTTCTGTTTTGACATGCCAAACTCATTTGGCTGTCATTTGGACATGTGGGCCACATGGTGGCCCTAGCCTCTCCTCGTTGTATTGATATAGACATGTTGTTGTAGCGACGGGTTCTTCCTCTTGAATGTATTCCTTCATGACCATGGTGAGGCTTTGTCCTTCTTAGGGGTGCCACTCTGACCATATTGATATTCCATTGAATCAACCCATACCTTGATCATGGATCAAAGGCTTCCTTGGGCATGATGACATGTGGACTCCACAATCAAACAAGAAAAGCTTCATCCACAATGCCACTTGCCCTAGGTTGAATGGGTTTGGTCGAAGTGTGGAAATCCCAACAAGTTATGTGGGATATCTTGGACTTTGAATGCTCCTTAAGTTCTTGTCCTTGGCCAAGATCTTCATGTGAATGTTGTCTTGATTTCTGCTTGGCCAAGATACTTCAAGGTAGGCTAGTTGAACTTAAATCCCTTGGAAACCCATAGCCTCCTTGAATACAAGGGTGATGTTAATTCCACCCTTGACCTCCTTGTGAATGGTAGCCATTGGAGTTGTTGTTTGAAAAAGGTCCTCATGGGTCTTAGAGAAATAATTCCCACGCGTCCCATGATGACATGCATTTTCACAAATCATGTGAATATACACGACTTGGATTATCCAAATAAATCTCCAACGACTTGGATATTCATGACACTTCAATGGGAGGTGTAGTTTCATAACTAGCATATCCACCTTGTGAAGTGGTGTGCATGACAAGCTATGGGAACTCGAGCATTCTTCAATCCACCCCTTGAGTTGAGACCTTCTTCTCATCCATGATGAATGAGAATAGGACTCCTTCAGCTCCAGCATGAATGTGGTCATGGATTGGTGGAGCCAACCCATGACACGAGTGTTGGATGAAGAGCCAACTATCCACCCCATGGTGGAGGCAAACCAAGAAGAACTTCTTGGAGCCTTCCCCAAGCTTGGGTATGGATGACTTTGGCTCCTACTGAAAGCTGAAATTCTCCCGCAAAAGGCAATGATGTTGCCTAGCGGACATTTGTTGAGGTACGTCTTGAATCATCTCGCAGTTTAGCACTTGCGTCCTCGTTGGCCATCTCATACAATGGGTTGGCCAACACTACCTTGTTTTCATACAAAAGAGAAAACAAACAAGGGTAATCCTGTCTAATAACAATTTGTACCTATAGCTTAATCACAAGTGATAGCTATCCTTCACTTCCTTTGCCTTCCCCAGCAACGGCGCCAAAAATGCTTGTTGACGGCTCCTAAGATATACTAACAAATCATCCCCGACAACGGCGGCAGAAATGCTTGTTGGTATTTCTTAACACCACAAATCATCTTCGGTAAAGAGATGAGATCCGCAAGCGCACGGAAGATACCGTTGTAGCATTTGACCCATGAGTATTCCCAAGGGTATCGTATTTATCCCAAAGGAAGACAATGGAGTAAAGTATATAATACTCTTATGGTCAAGCTATGGGATACTAATCAATTATTCGGACAGGGGGTAAGTTGATAACAGGGGTAGTGTGACACACACCTAGGCAATCTATTCTAAAGGGTAAATGGGTCCTAGAGGGAGATTGGATTAAGAGTTAGAGAGTTGCTCATACAATGCTCCTAATACATATACATAGCCTAAGGTAGGTACTAATGGTCATGTCAATAATGAATTCCTATGCAATGTTATTCATCACATCGGGCACGGGCTTACCTCTAGCAATACTAGGGCAACTCCCGCCAAGAGCCTGTGGCATAGGCGAACGTGGAGGATTACAAAGGACAGATAGGGCTGTCACTACCTACTGCCTACCTCTTCAATCCCTGGGTCTACGAGACATCCAACGCTACTTAAATACCCTAGAACCATGCTAGCATACTAATCAAATACCTTAAGAGCTGCAGCACAAGCCATCCTAAAGCAATGAACTAAATCATCGTTGAACCAATGTTAATTGCATAGCATAGTTATTCATATTAACATAATCATATCATAACTACCTAGACTATAGTGGGGGTCTATAGTGTTTATGACCATAAGATGTGATCATGAGAGTACAATCATAAAGACTATACCTTCCACTTACATGGACTCCACAATCAAACAAGAAACGATGTGTCCAAGTATACATATAAAAGAAGAATAAAGATAATATCTTTATTGAGCACAAAGTCACAAATACAAGAAGGAATACATGAGATATACCTTTCCCAATGTGGAATTGGGAAGAGAGACTCCTTCTACTCCTTTCCCAATTTGGACTTGGGACTAGAGGCTCTCCTCTCTAAATCCTAACTCCTCTAAGGACTATGGAAGATAGTGTATACAATAGAATGATGCCCAAGTGGTGTGTGTTGAAGTGAGGGCTATGGGGTCCTATTTATACTAGTGTTAAGGTTGGTTCCTGCCACCAATAGCGCGTGAATCAGTCATCATTGACTCCAGGGAGCCGGGAGGAGCCAACATGTGGAAGTTGACCACGTTTGGCGCCAGGACCAGGTCGGTCGACCCCCTGGTTCTGCCGACCTGGTCAGAGCTCCAAACGGCCCGTACTTCCTCCAGGTGGCTGCCAGGTGGGTCCCATTGACTGATATTGGTGCTACACCATTGGATGGCCTCGGATACTTCTGTTTGTGGGCCATTTGATCCATGTGGTGCCACGTGTCATCGCCTGATTGGCAGGGATGATATTTTATAGGATTGCTCCCCATACTTTTCCTCAATTCATGTATAAATATCTGCATACACATATTTCTCCAAGTACAAGTTGAAATAGGTCAAGTAGAAAGGTGATGTGTGCAAGAAATGATCAATCCTTCACATAATTGAGTTATATTGACGGTTGCAATTGGTATATAACAGCCGTCAACACTGATGCCAGCGGCTGCAGCTGCAACCAGATGGTCAACATTAGCTCTCCACTATTCCATAGCACCCTGGGGTGCCCCTAGAGGCAGTGGATGTTGTAGAAGAGCTCGCGTGGCAATGAGTGCGTGCTCAGGGTTGTTGTTCGTCGATGCAGTGTTCGATGCAGATGCCCCATCTTGTCACCCAACATTGTTTGCCAGAACAGATGGTGGTTGTGGTGCCATAGTGCCTGCCAGAACAATGGCACCCGTTGGCTGCTGTGTGTTGGAGGGATTGCCTCTAGCAGGTCGTTCAGCGCGATTGCCGTTGGAAGATCCTGCGGTAGAATTATAGTCCAGGGACTGACCATTTCATCATTTGTCTGGCCCGACATGTGGCCCTGGCGTGTTTAATAGCCTAATACACTGTCTATGAGCATTAAACATGGTTAATAGTGTGATAACGTGCCTTAATGATTGTGGTACCTCTATTAATAGTACTCTGATCGTGTGTCATTAATACAGCATTAATTACACATAATCAGGTCTTGAAACTGCCGCTTTAACTATCCCTTTAATGTCCGTGCTGGAAGAGATCCACCAAAGTATTTGTTGATGATGAAGGTTCGGAGGCTCCACACGTGGCAGCTTTGGATCTTCCCCTTGCGGGAGGTAGCTCCGGAACCGCTATACACGTGTCAGCACCGGAGCTTCCCTCTACTGGGGGTTAGGTCCAGGGTCGTTATGCACGTGTAGATCGCGGAGCTTCCTGTGTTGGGAGTTTAGCTCCGGATTTACATTACATGTGTCAATCCTTGGAGCTACCCATATGAGGGATGCGGGTACGGTGTAATATCGCATGTGGGGCCTGAAGAAACCTTCAACTTTGACAGGTAGAACTCTCTTGCACTTCTTGCGGTACCGTGGGGTAACCGGTACGCAGGGTACCGACACTTGTGTTCAGCTTCATCAATTCTACATGGAAAATTGCAATAAGTGTGATACCATACTAGTGTCATTGAAGGATAAACACTTTCTCTCGGGTGATGGTGCTTTTGTCATCGCATGGTCCGATCTCTATGACCTTTTCAACCTCGACGTGTTGGATATCTCCCTAATACGCTGCTTCGCATTGTAAGTCTCCTCAAAAACTAATTTCTTCAATACATACTCAATATAAGTGTTATATGTTATAAAATTTACATTTTGCGTGTAGGTACCAGCAACAACATGCTCATCATAATACGCGAAACGTGTCTGCTGCATATCTTGACCCTCAAGTACCAACACTTCTGCAAACGTCGAGTGGCACAAAAGAGGTTATTCAATATTTGGTGAAGGCAATGAAACAGTACAGTTAGAAGGACCCCCAAGTCCTACCGTTCAACACGGGTAACCATTGGGTAACCATAGCAATATCTACACGGTACGACCAGGTCTGGTATTGTGACTCCTCAAGGACAACAGATGAAAAAAATGGCGAGCGAAAGACCCGGTCATGGAATGATATCTCTTTCATTATTGACGAGTAAGTTCCTTCTTCACTTTAGTTTCCTTGCACGATAATTTTACATTAACTGTGAATGTTTTTGTTTAGGACTTTTGTGCAAGTAAAAGGAAAATGCCGACATCTAACACATCATACTGCATTCGACGTCCAACAACAAGCTCCTTCCACGTCTGCTTACACATGGCTTTATTTGGAGAGCAACCTTATTGCAATGTATGTGTAAGTACAATTATTTACTTTATTACTAATCTTTTGCTAAATCTCATTTTATCGTGTGGCAGGACTATGGACCCGCCTTCAGGAACGCTGAAGGTCGTAGCCTTGAGCAAGTTAGAGACGTCCTATGCAGGTTTATCGTTTCTAAAATCATTAATTCAAACGGACAATTTCATTACCCAATAGATGATTAGGTGACAATTATTCTTTGTGAAAATTAGTTACATATAGCTGGATAAATAGGGGAATTATGTATAAATAGTTACTTGATAACCACGATTTACACTTGTTAATATTTGATTGGTCAATGTGTGTACACTTTGTTAATATTTGATTAGTTACATGTTAAGCTGGATGAACAGGAGACATTTGGCTACATATGTTTCTATATGTGTATGTTGCTGACACAGGCAATGCGGCTGCCAAATCCTGGCTAGCTCCAGCATGTAGCCAGGAACCAGCAAAATCAGGGGCGGGGGCACCTAATAGGAGACGTGCGTCTAGCAAGGAGCGTCTCTTGTGAGTGTCGCACTGAAGTTGCCTGTAAACAATCCACGACACGCTGTAACAGAGGATGTCTTGGATTACCTAAATAAAGGAGACAAGCTTTTTAATAGCTCGTCTCAGATCAGTCAACGAATGTGCGACGGGCTGTAATAAAGAACATCTCGGATCATTCAATATATCTGCAACGCGCTTCATAAGAGTGTGTATCTCATTCAGAACGATGGACGACGCGCACCATGCATGTCTCCAATGACCTCGCAAATCCCGTCTATTATGACTCATCGAAGAGAGACACGCTACTTTTGAGCATGTCATGCACCTAGTATGATCGACAACGTGCCTTGCTGCCCGTCTCTGATGATAACGTAATGCGAGGCACGGCGACAAGGACGCACAGTTTGTTTGTCTCTATTTTTCGTTCGGGCATGTCTCGTATGAGCCTTTCTTATATAGTGAGGGATTGTTGTCTTCTAGGTCAACAGACTCAAGAAGTTTCTTTGCATATGCGCTTTGATAGATAGTTATTCCATCCCTTTTCTGTTGGACCTCGATCCCCAAGTAGTAACTCAGAATGCCAAGGTCGCTCATACTGAATGTTGTTGACATTTCCTGCTTGAACTTCTTCAGAGTCTTCAAGTCAGCTCCGGTGATGACAAGATCATCGACATAAACCCCCACAATCAGTCAATGCTCCTTGACACCATGAGTGTACATCCCATACTCAGATGCACACTGTCTGAACCCAATAGTCATCAAAGTGGAGTCAAGCTTCGCATTCCAGGCACGAGGAGCCTGACGAAGCCCATATAGTTCCTTGTGAAGATGCAAGACTTTGTCAAGATTTCTCTCATCGACAAAAGCCGATGGTTGCTTCACATAGACAGTCTCCCTCGAGTCTCCATTGAGAAAAGTGGACTTCACGTCCATATGATGGACTTCCCAACTGTGATGTGCAGCAATTGCCAGGAGTAGCCGCACTTATTCTAGCCAAGTCACAGGAGCAAAAACTTCACTGAAGTCTACTCCCTCCTTCTGCACATAGCCTTTGGCGACTAACCATGCCTTGTGCTTCACAATGTTTCCGTCCTCATTGCGCTTCAACTTGAATACCCATTTGAGTCCTATGGCCCGATGCTGTGCAGGCAAGTCCTCAAGACTCCAGGTCTTGTTGTCAATGATTGATCTCATCTCCTCTTCCATTGCCTTCTTCCATCTTGGGTCATTCACTTCGTCAGCCACTGAAGAGGGTTCTTCAGAACTTGTTGAATGCAGCTCGACATGTTCCATGTCACCTTCTTCCATTCTTCGTGTAGCCTTCATGAGATCATCCACTGCTCTGTATCGGAACACACCCCTTTCACCATGGTTAATGTCCAATTTATAGTCTAGGGTTCTTGGTGTCACGAATTCCATAGGTTGCTAGATTGCTAGTGGACTCTGAGGTGTTCCTGGTGCTGGCACAACATCTTCTGGTGTAGCTGGGGATGCTCCTCCAAAATTCGGTACAAGAAGAGGCACGGGGCTAATTGGTGCTCCTCCTTCACCAGATTCAGATATGAAGTGCTCCACTGTGAAAGGCCCCAGGGTCTGCACTCCCACGGCTATTTCACCCCAGTCCTAGAATGTGTTCTCGTCGAACACGACATCATAGGACACATGAACTTTCTCTTCGACTGGATCAAAGAGCCGGTAATCCTTGCTTCCGGGCTCATAGCAGACGAATACGGTCTTCTTTCCCCTGGAATCAATCTTGGCAAGATGTGGGCGTGTGATCTTCATGTACGAGATGCAACCAAACACCCGCAGATGATGCACCGAAGGTGTTCGACCGTACCATGCTTCGTATGGGGTTCTTGCCTTAAGGCTCCTGTTGGTAACCTGTTGAGTACGTACACAGCAGTGACAACAGCTTCTCCCCAAATGCTCCCTAGCATACCTGCAGCTTTCAGCATTGATCTGGCTGTCCCAACGACAGTTTGATTTCGGCTCTCTACAACCCCGTTCTGCTGTTGGGAATAGAGCGCCATCAAATGTCGTCGTTTGCCGACCTCGGTGCAGTAGTCGATGAAGGAATTTGAGGAGAATTCCCCTCCCCTATAAGTGTGTAGTACCTTCAGTTTCTTTCCACTCTTGGCTTCGGCCCGAGCTTGCACTTGCTTGATCACCTCTGCAGTGTCTCCTTTGGTGCTCAGAAGTATGACCCAGATGAACTGACTCATGTCGTCAACCATGAGCAGAAAGAAGGTCTTCCCACTCGGTGTTGCAAGCTTGATCGGGCCACATAAATATCGTGGATGAGTTCCAGAGCCTCCCCAGCCCAGAAACTCAATTTGGTCGAGAACGGGGTTATTCTCTGCTTGCTGATCAGACAACCATCACAGAGCCCGTTCACCTACTGAATAGCAGGTAGACCGCGCACCATATTTCCCTTAGATAACTTTTGTAAAGCTGGGAAATTAAGATGACCAAACCTCGCGTGCCACCTCCATGAAGTATCATCCACCTTTGTCGCCAAACAGATGGGCTGATCTATCTTTAGTTTCACGTTATAAATATTATTTGCAGACCCGTGCACTTTGGTGAGTACAGGCCGGTTCTGGTTGCAAATCTTCAGAACACCATCTTCAATGTTGATGATGCAACCATCTTCATCAAGCTGCCCAAGGCTAACTATGTTAGCTCTGAGCCGCGAAATGTAATACACTCCAGTGAGTTGCCGATGTTCTCCAGCCTTGCCAAGGAACAGGACTATTCCCTTTCCTTCAATCTCGGCTTCCGAACCATCTCCAAACTTGATGAAGCGGTGGATTCCAGAGTCAAGCTCCGAGAATGCAGCACGTTCCCCAGTCATATGATTGGTGGCCCCCGTATCAAGGACCCATTGACGATAATCACCATGAACTCCTCCATCGCCGAAGTGAGTGAATGCTCGCTCCACAAACAGCTTCGTGAGACCTTCATCAGAGATCTTCACACTTCCTCGATCGGACTCATGCTTTTCCACCATCGGTGATGTGTCTGACAGCACTGGAGACTTGACAATGAAGTCCCTTGAACCAGGGAATTCGTAGGGAATCTTTTAGGAAGAGGATTCCGCACTCACCAAAAACAGAGAAGACTCCTGATCCTCATCGATCTGGGCCGCGAGTGCCTTCTCTTTCTTGGGTTTGCTCCAGCAATCCTTGGCCCAGTGGTCTTTTTTTACCATAGTTCAGGCACTTTCCAGGTGGCGGCAGCCCATCACTCGGTTCTTTCTTTCTTCTCTTTCTGTTGCTTATTCTCGCCTTTGCCGCCTGAGGAACCACCACTCTCCCCATCAGCGTTCTGGCTACGCATTCAAGCTCGCCACTCCTCCTCCATGAGAAGAAGTTTCCCTTGCTGATCAGCAGCTGCATTCTTCTTCCGCTGTTCTACATTGCGTAGGTGTCCAGCGACCTCCTCAATTGTGAGGCTTTCCAAATCAAACAAGGTCTCAATTGAGATTGCGACCTGCTCAAGTGACTCTGGAACCACGTGCAACATCTTCTTCACAATCTTGGTCTTGCTAATTCGGCCACCAAGGGCCGCGATGTTGTTTGCGAGCCAGGTGATCTGCATGGAGAACTCATCGACGATTTCCTTGTCCTTTAACCAAGCTTGGTCGAATTCCCTTCGGAGCTGCTCTGCATTCACCTCCCGCACTCTCTGCACTCCAATTCAGCACGATTTGATCGCCTCCCACGCTGATTGTGTTGTGCGCTTGGTGGAGAGTGAAGCCAGCATCTCCGGCGGCACCGCACGTAGTATCATGGCAAATGCCAATCGATCGTCGAGGTACTCGATCACATCTTCCTCCTCAGGCTCGACAGCGTGCCAGAGCCTTTGCGCCTGCAGATTCACCCTCATCAATAAGGACCGCTCATTGTAGTTGGTCCTTGTCATATTCGGGTACCGCATGGTCGCAGACGTCTCCTCGATGTCCCGCTCGACAATGCACCGCTCGCATGGGCGGCGACCTCTTGGCGGTGGCGATGGAGACGCCGGTATCCGGCCCCGGCGCGGAGGAGTGCACGATCCAGTCCTAGACGGACCCCATAATGCGTGCATCTTCGTCCTCCTCTAGAATGTCGCTCTGGTACCACTTGTTGGACCTCAGCCGCGGAGCGGATGAACGATACAGAGAACAGTATTTTGTGTCGCGTACAATGTGCGCCATTTTCTTGTTTTCATTGACATATTTAAAGAGAAATTGCTACAGCTAGTACTGGTCATAGTGGCCTCCTAAACTTGCGCCAGTTCACAGAACGTGGGCACTTACTACACACGCTGTCCACACATGCGCGCACGACATGGAACCTACAATGCACTCCGCACAACAGTTGTGCATCGAGCTCTTCAAGGGAAGCAAATAAACATGGAAATAAAAATATCTAAGCCACAGGTATTTATCTAACAGGTCACACCTTTATGGATTCAAGAAGTCTTGAATTCATATGCCACTGATTTGGAGGCACAAGAGTTTCTGGCTAAGTTGGCTATATGCAGCGCTGATGAAAATGGTTTCAACTTGCAACAACGTATTATAAGAAAGGGAGATCAAATCTGGGTGGGGCAAACTCGGCTCTGAGAACCAAATTTATTGAAGCCTTGCATGATAGTATGGTGGGAGGGCATCCTGGCATTCAGGCCTCTTACCAGAGAGTCAAGAGATTTTTCTATTGGAAGGGATTAAGGCAAGATGTAAAAGACTTTGTTCAGCAATGTAGGGTTTGTCAGCAAGCTAAAAGTGGAAGGATTCACCCTGCTGGATTGTTGCAGCCCTTACCAGTGCCATCTGAGGCTTGGCGGGACATTACATTGGATTTTGTGGAAGGTCTTCCTAGGTCTGAGAGCTACAATACCATATTCGTGGTTGTTGACAAGTTTTCTAAATATACCCATTTCATACCATTGAAGCATCCCTATACTGTTGTCTAAGTGGCTAGAGTTTTGTTGGACTATGTGGTCAAGCTTCATGGAATCCCTAGAACTATGCCCTCTGACAGGGATAAAGTGTTTACTAGCACAGTGTGAAAGTAAATGTTCACACCGATGGGGACTAAGCTACTCTTAAGTACTGCCTATCACCCACAAACTGATGGGCAGTCAGAGCGGATTAATTAGTGTCTAGAGCAATACTTAAGATGTTCAGTACAGGAAGCACCACAGAAATGGAAGAGCTGGTTACCTCTTGCTGATTTCTGGTACAATTCTTCCTTTCATTCAGCATTAGGGTGTTCTCCCTTTCGCGCACTGTATGGTCATTAGCCAAGCACCATGGCTGCTCTAGTACTCTCACCTGAAACTGAGAGGACAGTATCTGAGCTTTTGACTGAAAGAGCAATCCACACTGAACTTCTAAAATCAAATCTTGTGGCTGCTTAGAACAGGATGAACCAAAAAGCCGACAAGAATCGAATTGAGGGGGAGTTTCAGACTGGGGAGATGGTGCTACTCCGCTTGCAACCCTATGCTCAAATCACCATGGTGAATCGGCCCTACCTGAAGCTATCATTCAAGTACTTCGGCCCCTACAAAATCTTGAAGAGAATCGGGAAAGTCGCGTACAAGCTGGATTTACCTGTGGGGCGCAAATCCACCTCGTCTTCCACGTCTCACAACTCAAACCCTTCATCTCATGCTACACGTCGGCTTTCTCCAAGCTGCCATCAACGTTGGATCTGGAGCGAAGTCCGCTAGAGCCGAATCAGGTCTTGGAGCGCCGGCTTGTGAAGAAGGGGAACTAGACGGTCCCTCAGGTGCGTGTCTCCCGGAAGGGACTCTCTCCGGCAGCATCGACTTGGGAGGATTGGGAGGTGATGCGGCGGCGATTTACATCTTAGAGTGCTTGAGGATAAGCACTGTTTCGAGGGGGGGGAGGGCTGACGACTCTGTCGTGTTGGTGTGTGTGTGAGTGGGCACCGCCTGTCTTGCGGACCCAGGCTGTAGAGCTGACATGTGGGCCACCGTATTCTTGTACCTATAAAACAGAGGACTCCACTGTGATGAGGCATAACAAAAATAAGGCAACGACTAGAATGCAATATGAGATATGCTGCAATCATGCAATCAGTCATCTCTATTTATTGGATCTTTATCATACAGTTGTTGCATCTTTTTACTTAACCCCTTCTATCTAAATGCATTATGTGTAACGGGTTAAATAAGAAAATGTAACAACCGTAAGATGCAGATCTAATGGATTAGAATGTCTGATTGCATGATTACACCATATCACCGGAAGATTTGCACAGAGCTAGTAATCTTCCTTGAGAAATTTCTGTGGATGTAAAAATAAAATAAGCTATGAATTAGATGGTCGCTTGGAAATTTGAGTTTTAAGGTAGAGATGAACGTATCTGGTACCGATTTAATTCTTGTTAGAAATGAAATATCTTTCCATGTATAAGTGTGATTAATATATCGAATTAATTTGGTTCATTTGTGCCTTCTTGTTTCCCTATAACAAATAGGATTACAACAAACTGGCATTTTGGGGTTTCCATGGAACGGTTAAGGGAATTACTTTGCACCGACACATCAGTAAAAGCATTGTGCTTTACCTTTCACACTTGTTTCTTGAAGAAAACTCGATTGAAGCAAAATCCGAAGATTGTTCAGTGTGTTCCTCAGAGAATATGTTACAAAGGTAACGAATTGTGTGATTCAAGATTCAACTATTCAAACCGTTTGAACTGCTAAAACATATTTCATTTTAGACATAACAACATAAGGAGGCATGCCCAAGTTCCTTATGTTCACCAACAGCACAAGAAGTACAATGACAGAAGTATCCGGAACAAGTTCACGTACCCAGAAATGGATTATTTCGCAGTGGCCATTACAATAAGGCAAGTAACAATACTGCAGGGCATCCTTTTTATCGTACTTGTAGAATGCCCTACTCTCAGATATCCGACCACGTGACCTTCACCTCTCCAATGCTCTCATTGAGCTTGAGAGCCTTCCAAACACCCTCTGATCCGCCCAGGACGTTGTTACGACACGGGGGCTCGAAGCCACGGTCCTCATCGCAACCGTGAACAGAGTCGCACTCGTCCACGACCTTGGCCAGGACGGACCGTCCGTTCTTCGCGCTGATACGGACCGTGCTGTTGCAGCGGTTGATGCCGTCGCGACGCAGCCACCCTGAGGACAAGGAGACCAGCAGTTCAGTGTTCCTATGGAAGCGCCGGTCGCAGAGTGCGATCCCCGCTTGATCTTCACCGTTCTCGAATATATTGACTGTCAGGATGCCTGGTGTCTTTGCCGACACCGCAGGCGAGCATCTGAACTGTGGATAGAGCTTGCCGGCGACACAGCAGTTGTCCAGGCCGTCCTCTTTGTTGCAGTTGCGCCCCTTGCCGTGGATATAGTTCCTCAAATGGGCTGGGCCTATCGGGCCGCCCGAAGCCCGGCACTAAAAAGCCCAGTCCGAGCACGAGCCCGGCCCAAAGGAAATCGTGTCGGGCCGGCACGGGCCCGATAGCCGTGCCGTGCCTGGGCCGCCATCCCAGCACGACGTGCCGGCCCGAGCCCGACACGATTTTTAGGCCGGCCCGATATTGGCCCAATATTTCCTCATATCTGGACCTTTGATTACCTCATCAATGTTCAGCCATTGGATCCAACTATGCCTCATATAAATAAAGAGGATTCCTATTTTCTAACCCTAGTCACCAGACTTCCCACCCGAGCCGCCTTCTCGATCTCGCCCCCGAACCCGCACTCGTGTCGCCGGCTGGCGGCCGCGCGTCGCGTCGTGCTGCCGGCTTCCATGTCGCCCGCCCGACGCTTGCTCCCTCCATGCCGGACGCTCGCGCCGCCTTCCGCGCCGGACGTCTCCAAGTCGCGCCGCCAGCCGCCCGCCCTCCGAGTCGCCGCCTGGCCGCCTCCAAGTCGCCGCCGCCGGCCGCCCGCCCTCCAAGTCGCCGCCTGGCCGCCTCCAAGTCACCGCCGCCGGCCGCTCGCCCTCCGATTCGCCGCCGCCGGCCGCCTCCAAGTCGCCACCGCCGGCCTCCTCCAAGTCGCCGCCGCCAGCCGCCTCGAGCCCGTCGTGCCGCCGTGGGCTGGAAGCCCGTCGTGACACCGTGGCGGCCCGGCACGAAAAAACGGCCGGTATACCGTGCCTGGGCCGCATGGTGAACACGGTGACACGGTCCGGCACGGCACGGAAGACGGATCGGGCCCCATCGTGTCGGGCCCCATCGTGCCGGGCCATATCGGGCCCGTGCCGGGCCCGTGCCGGGCGGCCCATTTGGGGAACTATAGCCGTGGATAAAGCCACTGGTATGGCATGTGGCTGCAGATACTACCTCACGGACAGAGAAGCACGTAACCTGCAACAGAGCAAACACAACTAGGAGTCTAGTGTCAGTCATTGTCCCTCTCTCTAGCAAACACAACTAGGCGCCCAAGTTATGTCTTAGCGGCTGAGTAGTGTGGCTGGAATGTGTAGCTTGCTTGGCTATATAAAGAGATCTAGCAGCAACGTCCTTCAGCAATTGCGATGCCACTGTTTTAGCTGGGCACGGGACATTCTACCATTTTTGATGTGTTAATAATCTATAACACACTCTTGTTTTTACCGTAAGGTGGCTTGATCATCACACCCTTTCGTCTTTATGCGGTGGAAATTACAGTACTCGATTGATGCTATGCCTGGTTTGTATTCCTTGCTTGCTTTGGTAACTGCGATTCATATTTTCTGTTTGAAATGTGGTACAATAGTTGACCGTTCTTCCTGTTTGATGAACAAGCATTATTATTTACCTGTAGGCAAATATTACAATCAACTCATACAACTGGACCATGCACATTACTATAACTCTGTACAATCAATCAATATACAGTAGATATCTCTGGAATGACTGCGTCGGTATGCCTGCTGCAGCTATTATGTAGTCAAGCTGCTCAGCGCTCACTCATCGGAATCGGACCAGGTGATGCCCTCCTCTCCAATGCTCTGGTCAAGCCCCAGGGCGTTCCACACTGCTGGTGAAGCATCAACAATGTTGTTGTCGCACGGCGGCTCGTAGTTGTGCTCATCGTCGCAGCCATGCACGGAGTCGCACTCGTCCACCACCTTGGCGTACACAGACTTTCCATTCGCCGTGATCTTGATGCGGTGGCCGCAGCGAGCCATGTTGCTGAACCAGCCGGTGGACAGGGCGACGACCATCTCCTCGTCGCTGTGGTAGGAGTTGTCGCACTCCGATGGGCCGCCGCCGTCCTTGCCCTTCTCGAAGCTGTTGAGCGTTAGCACGGCCTTGGTGCTCGCGGTCACCGGCGGCGAGCAGCGATACTGCGGGTACTGCTTGCCATCCTCGCAGCAGTCCGGGTCGTTGCTCTTCTCGCAGTTGCCGGACTTGCCGGGGAGGTAGCCGCTGGCATGGCAGACACCAAGGTTGGGGCGGAGCGAGAATGCAACATGGGAGGTGGAGAGAACGACCATGAGAATGGTCGCCATGGTCGCCAGATCAGCTCGGATGGTGGTCATTTTAAGTGGCCTACCTTATGTTTACTCTTTCCCTCTCTTTACTCGATTACTTTGTGTTCTAGCTTTGGTGCTTGTGTGCTTGGGGATAGTTTGCAACTGCTTATATAGTCATCGTCCTGCCGCCAGTTGTGAACATGCACTGGTTGTTTGCCACACGGCATGTCGATGCTGTGTTCTGATCTACAGCCTGAAATTTATGTGTTGTCGTACCGTGTCAGTTGAGTTTCTGATTACCACTGCAATTGCTTGCCTTGTTAGTTAAGATGTACTGCGTGGGCTAAAATACTTTTTGTCTATCTGTTAACACCTCTGAATCTCGTCTTGAACAGTTAGACTCTTGGCTCTAATATTTTAAATCCAGCAATTTCACTGCTACCTGTATTGATTAGTACATTTCCAGCTCTTATGTGCATGGTTCTTGTTGAATCTAGTACTTGAACTCCGTGCTTGCACAAGCACGCAAGATTTTTATCTTGTAAACTGTTGAATACTAATTGAACACTAGAGAAGAAAATTGAGAGAGATTTGAGAGAATTGCAAATGATTCAACTATGTTTTATTCATTCACTTGTCTTCTATTTATATATGTGATGGTGGCCATTGGAGAGGAGACATGACTCTTAGATGGAGGAAGTTACAACTGCATATGACCCTTCAAGTGATCACATATCAAAATTATATTGCAACACTCCCTCTTGAGCACTTGAACTCCTTGTCAATGGTTATAATCTTCGAAAAAACCAGTGGGAAAAATTTTAATATATATAATCGAATGCTTGTGTAAAACTCCTGAAAATATTATTAAAACAGGAGAAAAACACATCATTTAAATGTGATATATGTTTTCATATAAAAACCCCTGTGGGGAAAATAAGAAAACTGACATTATCTTGCATTCTCGTTGCCTCATTAAAACTTATTGTGAGAAAACTATTAAAAGTAAAAACTCGCATAAGAAAAAGAGTACAATTTGATGCAATAGTCATGAAGCTCTTATGATAAAGCTCCCCCTAAACCTTATAAATATCTAAGTCTAAGCATACCTATTCTCTCGACACATTTGGAAAATGTGAAGTATGGTAGGAACTTAGTGAATAAGTCAACTAAATTATCACAGGACTTAGTTTGTTAGAGATCAATTTATCCATTCACCTGAAGTTCATGTGGATAAAAGAGTTTATGTGTTATGTGTTTAGTAACATTAGTTTTCACATAACCTGCTTGTATCTGAGCAATGCAAGCAGCATTATCTTCATAGATAATGGTTGGTGACTCAATGGGCCCAATGCCACTTGAGACTTGGATATGATTAATCACTCTACGTAGCCAAACACATTCACGTGCGGCCTCATATAATACTATGATTTTGGAGTGATTAGAAGACGTCGTAATTAGAGTCTGTTTAGAAGACTTCCAAGAAATTGTTGTTTGTCCGTGTAAAAATACGAAACTAGTTTGTGATATACCATTGTGGGGATCACTTAAATAATCTGCATCGGCATAGCCAATAAGATTTAGATCTTGTTTCTTTGGAAAGAATAATCCAAGATCCTGTGTACCTTTAAGGTATCTTAAAATATTTTTCACTCCATTCCAATGATGTATGGTAGGAGCGCTACTATATCTTGTCAATAAATTTACTGCAAAAGCAATATCAGGTCTTGTGTTATTTGCAAGATACATAAGTGCACCAATTGCGCTAAGGTATGGGTATTCAGAACCCAAAACTTCTTCTCCTTCTTGGCATGGCCGAAATGGATATGTGTCCCTTTCTAAGCCTCTTACTACTATAGGAGTTTTAGATGGATATGCTTTGTTCATATTGAATTTCTCCAATACTTTTTGAACATAAGCTGATTGGTGTACGAGAATGCCCGTATGAAGGTGCTCTAGTTGTAAATCCAAGAAAAATTTAGTCTTACCTAAATCCTTCATCTCGAACTCCCTTTTAAGATGATTTTGTGCCTCTTTAATGTCTTTCTCAGTGTCAATGATATTTAAATCATCAACATACACTGATATGATACAAAAACCAGTTGGGGATCTTCAAATGAAGACATAAGGGCAATCATCATTATTAGAGTAGCCTTTGGTTAAAAGGAACTCCTTCAGTCGGTTATACTACATCCTTCCAGACTGTTTCAAGCCATATAATGACTTGTTGAGTTTAACACAAAACAAGTTGCGATCTACTTTTCCATTCGGTATGGGTATCCCATCGGGAACCTTCATAAAAATATCCAAATCTAGTGACCCATATAAATATGCAATCGCGACATCCATCAACTGCAAAGATAGATGTTTTTGTGTTGCCAGAGATATCAAGTATCGAAAAGTTATTTCATTCATAACAGGAGAATATATTTCATTGAAATCAATGTCGGGTCTCTGCGTAAACCCTTGTGCAACTAGCCTTGCCTTGTATCTCACAACCTCATTGTTATCATTTCGCTTTCGAACAAAAACCCATTTAAGCCCAACAGGATAGGTTCGAGGAGGAGTAGGTATTACATTACCGAATACCTCTCTCTTTTTAATTGAGTCAAGTTCTACCTTGATTGCTTCTTTCCATTTGATCCAGTCCGGGCGTTGTTTACACTCTGCTATGGTCTTAGGATCAGGATCTTGGAGAAGATCAGCAATCATGGTATAAAAGCATGAGTTGACGACCGTTGTACTACGGTCAAGTAATTCTCCGGAACTAGTATAATTGATGGAAATTTCTCTTATTCCCTGTAATTCTTCTTGACTTTCCAATGTAGAAGAATCAGGGTTTTCCAATTGTCCAGTCTGCTCTATAGTGCGCATTTGAGGGCTGGATAAAGGATTTAAAATATCCCTTTGATGTATGCCAATATTTTGTTGACTCACATTTACTTTCCTCGAGGAAGATCTTAATCTTGTATTCTTTGGACGCTTAGTTGAAGCATCTATTTCCTTACTTGCTCTCCCCCTTTTTGGAGGTTGAGTGGTTTTTAATGGTATCTCCACTCGGCAAGGTGCATTGACAGCAGGATTCAAAGACTTTGTGACATTATTATAGTCAGTAAATGCATCTGGCAGGTTACTAGCAATTTGCTGTAACTCTATTATTTTCTGAACTTGAAGTTTAGTTTCCTTTGTACGTGGATCAACATTTAGGATGGACTTGTCATCCCAATTTATTTCTCGGCAGTCATTGATAAATTTATTATCTCACCCTAAAGCCGGGAAATGATCCTCATTAAAAATACAATCAGCAAACCGGGCCGTGAATAAGACTCCTATTAAAGGCTCCAGGTATTTAATAATAGACGGGGATTGAAATCCCACGTATATTTCTAATTTCTTGTGAGGTCCCATAGAAGTACGCTTAGGTTGTGAAATTGGTGTGTATACAACACATCCAAATTTTTGCAGATGGGAGATATTGGGTTGATCTCCACGTACAAGTTGTAAAGGGGAGGTGGTATGATATGCATTTGGTCTTAATTGTAAAAGATCAGCAGCGTGTAAAATTGCATGACCCCAACAAGATGTTGGTAAATTGCATCCTTGTAATAATGACCTAGCTATGAGTTTAACCCTCTTTATGAGAGATTCTGCCAAACCATTTTGTGTGTGAACATATAGAACAGAATGTTGTACTTCAATTCCTTGAGCCATACAATAATCATTAAAGGCTCGAGATGAGAATTCAGCAGCATTGTCCATATGGATACTCAATCCTATATTCAGGATAATTAGCTTTCAACCTTATGACTTGTATCATAAATTTGGCGAAAGCATGGTTACGTGTAGATAATAAACACACGTGTGACCATCTTGTAGATGCGTCGATTAAAACCATGAAGTATCTAAATGGACCACACATTGGTTGTATAGATCTACAAATTTCACCTTGAATTCTTTCAAGGAACTTTAATGGTTCAGCATGGATCTTAAGCGGAGAAGGCCGCAAGATCAACTTGCCCATAGCACATGAAATACACACAAAATCGTTAGATTTTGGAAATTTAGTGTTCTTTAAATCATGGCCGGTGCAATTTCCAATAATTTTACGCATCATCCTTATTCCGGGGTGGCCTAGGCGTGAATGCCAGGTCTTAAATGTATCAGCATTTTGAAAAATCACCTTGTATGCAACATATGGTACGAGTTTTATGTACGTAATGTACAATCCAGATGGAGTAGAAGGAATTCTTTCTAGAACTTCTTGGCCATATTCGGAAGATTTTGAAATAAGAAGAAATTCTTCTTTATTATCTTCATGGGTATGTATATGTAACCCATTTTTCCGAATATCTCTAAAACTTATGAGAGTTCGTGTAGAATCAGGATATAATAAAGCATCCTCAATCATCACTTGTGTCCCATTAGGGAGAGTAATAGTGGCCTTTCCAGAGCCAACTATTGTCGCATCGCGTCCTGCGATGGTCAAAACATTTCCTGACCTCCTAGTTAGGGTCTGAAAATATTTTGTATACCTAAGTATAGAGTTTGCGGTGCAACTATCCAGAAGGAACATTTCTTCTTTCATCGGAAATTTCTCGTGAAATCTAATAAATAAGAATTATAATAACATAATAAGTTGCATTAAAATACATATATGTACATAAAATATTAGAGTGCTGAATAACCCTAATACAATATACTTAATATTACATACAACACACTTATATTTACATAGACTTAAACATATGTAAATTTCTATGGTAGAAGATCTATAAAAGATTATCGAATACATCGTTTGAGTTATATTCCACCATAGCATTATCTAAGTCCATGATGTCATCATCTTTCAATGTTGAATCGTTGTTGCTAGGATCTTCAATATCCTTGCTTGAACAACCGACTTCAAATGTTTGCTTTGTTTGAATACTTAAATGAGTTTCATACTCATTTTGAGAACCTTGAACTTTCTTGTCTTTTCCCAGTGATTTCTGGTATAAAGCAACAAGGTGCTTAGGCGTGCGACATTTATCAGCTGTATGCTTATAAGTTCCACATGCCTTACACTGCACATTTTTCGCTTTGAAGGGAACACCATCCTTTCTCATTGTCTTTGAGAATTTCTTATCCTTTTGCCTATTATGGCGGTGTCTAGCAGATCTACCATTTTTCTTAGAATATACATTCTTAGAAGCATTAGCTTTCTTCTCATTATGATGAATTTCAGGTAGAGGAGCAGCCCCAACATGATGTTAGTGATGATTCTTAATAGTAAGTTCATCATGCTTCTCTGCCTGAAGTAAATCTCTAATAAGGTCAGCATAATATTGGTAGTTGCGAGCCCGGTATTGATGTTGTAAGACCCTATCAGAAGGGAGCATAGTTTGAAGAGTCTTCTCTATTTTGTCCTCTTCTGATGGTTCTTTCTCACGAAACCTTAATTTAGCACATACCTTATGAACAACATGATTATAGTCTTCTATAGACTTAAAATCTTGAAGACGGAGTTGAGTCCATTCATGATTGGCCTCAGGCAATAGTATTGTCTTTTGTTATTCATAACGGCTTTTTAATGCCATCCAAAGAGTATGTGGTTCTTCTTCCATCACATATTCTGATTTCAAATCAGGATGGAGATGATTACGGATGATGTATAGTGCCTAGTACTTAAATGTATCCAGAAATGTTGTAGGTCTTTCTTTAGGAGGAGTAAGAGCAGCCATGAGTCCTCTAAAAGCCAAGCTTATCTTGATGTCAAGAGCCCATGTCGGGTAATTATGACCATCAAGTGCAAGTTCTTCAAACTCGCGAGACATTGATTCCTACATGTAGGAAACCAGAGATTTTATTAATAAAATCATCATGGTGGTGTTGTAATATGTGTTAATCATAATGAAAACACATTAAATTTATTCTCTCTTATCTAGCCAAATTTAGAAAAATGGCTTGACAAGAACAAATGTATGTATATTTCATGTTAAAGATGGTGTTGAGGTGTCTAAACTGACGCCTCCCTGGACCTACTCGGGAGTGGTCTGCGGAGGTTCGATGTGTTATTGGGGGGCTAGTCCTAGCAAGATCAAACGCAGTGGATGATGAACACGAGGGATTTACGTGGTTCAGGCCGCCTGAGCGTAATACCCTACTCCACGGTGGTTTGTGTGTTGTATTCCTTGAATCTGTATCTTAGTCTGAGTGAAGTTGTCTAAGTCCGTGGCCGCTCGGTCCTTTTATAGTCCAAGGTCGAGCAGCTTATAAGTGAGGCCCGAGGCGTGACAAATGGCCCCGGGCATACCGAATCCTCCCTAAGATCTGGGAGTAAATGTTATCTCCTGACAACGACTTCAATGTTTTGCCTGCCCACACCCTGCTGCAGGGCTACGAATAGTCCCCTCATCATGGTAGGTCATGTCTTGTCTGTCCCGTTGGGGCTTCCCATTGGTCCGCCGTACGTAGTAGTTTGGCTCTGACCAGTTATGACAATACCGGCCATTGTCCACTTGACTTATGAGTGCGAGCTCCCGCTCGCCTAGGGAACATGCACGTCCTAGCTTTGGCATCCTGGGCATGCCTCCCTTCTCTGAGCCTTCCGTGGGAAAGCTCAGGCTCGGCGCCGCCTGTCACGTGGCACCTCCCGGCCCTTACCTCAGTGGGATGCTCAGTTCCCGAAGGTTGGGTCTGGAGCTGCTGGAAACTAGCAGCGTAGGACCCTCAGAGGGACGTCCGGGTCCAGGGGTGGATCCGGAGCTGTGGGGATTGTCGCAGTATCAGACCCTCTTCCCAGGAGGGGAGGTCCGGAGCCGCCATTCTTGCGGCCTCATCGGATCACTCCCCGGTGAGGTGGTGGGCCCAGGGCCGCGGTCGACGTGGAGGCACTGGACTTTCCCTCGACGGAGGGAGCCACTGTACCACTTGCCACGTAGCGCTCTGGGCCCATGTCAGGCCTCGCCCTGGTGGGCGGTGGGCCCAGTGTTCTTTTATCCTTGTACCCAGGGATATCCGGTTCGCCAGGCACCAACATATGGCCAATTAAAGAAATAGCGAAATTAAAATGAATTATACACCTTGTTGTATTAAGGTATTATTCATAATGTATTAAGCCAAATTATAAAAAATGGCTTAATCAAAATGAGGTAATTTACTTTATATTTTGTGTGTAGTGTTATTTCCATCATATGCCAAAATTTTAAAATTAGCTTTAATGATGAAATTTGTAAAATTTGTAAATATAATAAACAAAATTCAATATTGAGGCCAAATTTTAATAATAGCCTAAACAATGAATTTTGGACAATGTGATTTTTTATTTTATCTATTTGGCCAAAATTTGAAAATTAGCCAAATATTAATTTATTTCAAATAAATAATATTTAAATGCAATATACACATTGTCATAATCAATATTTACATATATCACAAATCTTTACAGTATTTACACATACACACTTGCAGGAATTTAAACTTAATCTAATATTAACTAGATTAAACTGCGGTATAAAAAAAATTAAAATGTAATATATACATTGGGCCAGTATTGGGATTTAGGCCCAATAGCCGACCATCGGTTGAGGTGGCGCTGCCCAGCCGTGGATGCAGGTGGTGCGGCCCAGCAACGGACGACCCAGCTAGTCCGATCGGCGGTCCAGCCCAGCCGTGGCTGGCCCACGGCGTGATCCGATCGGCGGCCAAAGTAAAAGGGAGGGAGGAGGGCGTGAGCCGGTTAGGTCAACCCTAGCCGCACTCCACGCCTCATCCTCTCTTCCTTCTTCTTTCTCTCGCCGACACTTTGGTTCCGCCATGTGTCGTCTGCCTTCCTCCTCTGACTCCGTTCCTGGTATTGCTTCCTCTTGCCTGCGCCGCTCCCCCTCAACCTCTTTCCCCATCATTTAATGGCATGACCCATAAACCGAGGCCCATGATCTAGGCCTTCGGGTTGCTCGATTTGGGGCGGCAAGGTGTGCAAACCGGCGAAGAACCCGATTGCCACTCGGGCTCACGAGCGCCAGCGGTGAATCGAAGGTCAGAGTTCTGGCATCCCGTTGAGGATACGCCAGTGAGGTTGAAAGTGCCGGCGCCGGTTGTTCTTCGGTTGGGGTCGCCAGATCTAGCAAAGAGGATGTCGTCCTCGAGGCTAGCGGTCCTCGGGGAAGACCCTTTGGACCGATGTGGATCCTTGCAGTGTTTAGGGTTTAGGGTTATCGATGTCGTGTACCACGGTGACCACGGTAACCGTGATGACCGCGTCGGCCAAATTCATCTTCTCCGGTGAAGAACACAACAAAGATTGAATCGGTAAGAGTTGGATTTGCCATTTTACCAGTGTTTTCCTCTCTTAGTGGTAGAGCAAATTAAGTGTTGATGACGTGTTGAATACTAATTGAACACTAGAGAAGAAAATTGAGAGAGAGACTTGAGAGAATTGCAAATGATTCAACTATGTTTTATTCATTCACTTGTCTTCTATTTATACATGTGATGGTGGCCATTGGAGAGGAGACATGACTCTTAGATGGAGGAAGTTACAACTGCATATGACCCTTCAAGTGATCACATGTCAAAATTGTATTGCAACATAAACTACAGAGTTTCGCTGATACTGGAGACGTTAGATCTGTCTTTGGCGCAGTTTCGAATAGATATATTTTTCTACTATAAACGAACTCTGCTCGGTACAATACAAAAATAAATGATGCTTTGACAAGCGTATTTAAACATTTTAATCTATATTAGCTATACCAAGATATGGATTTTTTTATTAATATACCTTTTAAAAAAGAACTTAATATAAATAACTCACGAAATGATGAATTGACAAAAATGACCTAGCTTCGCACGATTAAAAAACAAAAATCAAATTTTGTATGTGCCTCATACGAAATGTCCATTTCATGTGTGCCACATCTGATGTTGCATGCCACGGTGGAACAAATGTTGACTACAGTAGAACCAATGGACACATAAGAATTTCGTATGTGCCACATAAGACGTGCACAGTACCTCGTCTATGACACGCTCGATGATACTGGTGGGCCCCATCGCTCGGAGAATTTCGTATGAGACACATAGAAAATTCTCACCGGGGGTGAATATCGTATGTGTCTCTTACGAGATTCGTCGTGGGACCGGCGGCCTAAGGAACCACTCGACCGCGTGGCATGTCACGTCGAAGTTTGTAAGAGGCACATACGAAATACATGGCCTACGTGTCATTTCGTAAGAGGCACGTACGAACCTGGGTTACTTTTCAAAATTTTCAAAATCGTAGGTTATTTATATTAAATTCTTTTTCAAAAGGTATATTAATAAAAAAATTCCAAAGATATGTGTTGATAACTATCATGGACATATATTCTCATAAATATGAATGCAATACTATCTCCGTTCTCATCATTTAGGACATCCATACGGTCTCCAACAAGTATGTTTGACTATTACTTTGTTCTCTTATATTTGACGTTGCTACTTTCATATTTTTTTTCTTGGGAAAAATTAAAAAAAGAAAATGATGATATGAAGATATGTTAGATGATTAGGGTTTTTTTATAATTTCCATAAATAAATCATGGCAAAAGCAATTTGTGTCGTATTAATCTCGAACGTACTTGATGCACTACTCAACATCAACAGTAGCACCACATAGGCAACAACAACCACATTAAAAGAGTAGAACGAATCACATCGCACGTACCGATCATTAGCATGAGTTTTTTATAGTTGTTGCAGTGGTATTGTTGTTGATGACAACGTAAACAAAAACCAGCCGAATGGCAAGGGAGACGATGAAAATTAGCACCGCAGATATGGATAGAAGAACACCCGTAGTGATGAATGCGAGCAAACGTGCATAGTGTTTTATAAAAATATAATTCACCCTCTTTGATGTAGGATGCAAATGTGAGTGGTTTCAGAGAGATCTGCTCGGGGTGGACTAGACTATGAGTGATGGTGCAAGTAGTGAGAGGAGTTAAAACCTAATTGAGTTATATTGAGTTAAAACCTAGACTATGTGCATTCTCTAACATAATTGAGTTATATTTACGATTGAAATTGGTATATAGCCACCGTCAACAATCACCTTTGTGATGCTTGTCAGAAAGGGCGCCATGTGTTGCTGCCATTTTCTCATTCGGATTCCATTACTTATTTTCCCTTTCAAATTATGCATTGTGATCTTTCAACATCACCAATTGAAAGTGTCACTAGTACTAAATATTATATTGTGCTTCTTGATGATTACACACACTATTTATGGACCTTTCTACTTAGACATAAGTCTGACGCCACCACAATCATTGAAATTTATATGCTCTAATTTGCAATCAGTTCAAGTCCACCATACAATCCTTTCAATGTGACAATGGAAAAGAATTTGGTAACAATGTGCTTTGTTCATTTTTCACAAAATATGGGATCACTTATTGCTTTTCATGCCCCTATACATCTGCCAAAAACGGTAAAGCCGAGCGCTAATGATGTGCTTTACACATTGCTTTTTCAGGCTCACTTGCCACCGAGATTCTGGGTTGAAGCCCTGCATGCAGCCACTTATCTTATCAACATACGCTCATGCAAGCCACTGAATCTTCTCACACTGTACAAACTGCTATATGGTGAGGACCCATACTACTCTCACCTACGAGTGTTTAGTTGTTTGTGTTATCCTAACATAGCAGTAACTTCATCCCATAAACTTGCACCTGGTCCACAACTTGCATTTTCCTGGGCTACCCTACTGAGCACAAAGGATATAGGTGTATGGATTTAGCCTCCGGCAAAATTATCATCTCAAGGCACGCTGTCTTTGATGAATCAACATTCCCATTTGCCACACGGACAACACAGCCTTTCAGGTCACGTCCTGATCCAAGTCCTCCCACACAACCTCTTTACTTGCCTGTTCCTACGGCATCTACTCTGAATTTCACACCAGACCCTCATATCTCCACTCCCATAAACCAGCAGTCCTACTGTCCACCCTCACCACACAGTAACTCAAACATGTCACATTATTCTCCAAACTCTGAACACTGTAGCTCCAACATACATGACCCCTCCAATGAAAATTTTGTCCATAGCTCCCCACATCCTCCTACACCCATTCCACAACAAATACAACATCTGCCACAGCACAAAATAATTAACCCTGAGCCAAAGATGGGATCTTTCAGCCAAAGAAAATATTGCCGGCCTTCTGTGGAGCCCAGGCGTCGGCCAAGAGACGAGGATGGAGACAGGAATGACGGAAGGGACCGCGGTCCACGCAACTTCATGGGCAGAATGTCGAGATGGACTGACAGCCGAGCAAGAGGACGCCCTGAGGTTCGGCAACCCAGAAGAAATCAGGAGGTACGAAGAGGGCCAGATGGATACCACAGAAGAGCATACAATAGTCCCCCTCCCCCCCCCCCCCCCCGCCATCGTGATTCAATGACCACCAGACGTCAGAAGAGAGATGAGAAGACTCTGGGTGGACAAAGGAGGGAAAGAGTCACTTGAGACCCCCACCCTGGTGCGCGCTGAGGACAGCAAAAGACCTGGTAAGGAGACAATACAGATTCAGACGGTCACACATCAGATCATCCCAATGGAGACCTTCGCACGCAGCCACCGGCCTGGGAAGGAGCCAATGCAACCTCAACCAACCATGTCTCAGATCACCCCGGTGGAGACCATTGAAGCAACCACATTTGCTACTATAGTCGAACCTACGTACTCTGATGCAATAGTATTGATCTCGGAGGAGCAGCCCCACTGGGAGGGAACCCCAGACAGGCAACATCCCAAAGACCGTTGCAGCCGTGAGCATGAGGAACCATTCAGTGCAACTCCAATTGTCAGTGGTCTTGGCCAGGACAAAGTGTATGAACTGAGTCCCTCAACCCTAGGGCTGGAAAGCTCCCCGCAACAGATGCAACAGGTACAGACGGAGCACCCGAAGACTCAAATCGAAAACATGGTTACGGGCCATCTGAACAGGAAGATCAACACCAACAGGAGGAAACTCAACTACAACAGGAGGAAGATCGCTTAGCCATGATGGTCAGGGAAGTGGTGAAACCGATCGACGAAAGTATCCTTAAGAATCCAATCCGAAAGAAGCCCCAGCAAACTGAAGCTGACACCTCGAAGGGGAAGTCCATCAAGACTAGTCCTAGACTCAAGAACAGGTTCAATGGCGAGAAGACTATGATTAAGATGGCACAAGAGGTTCTCGCGAAAAAATGGGGACTAATTGAGGAAGCAAGAGTCTAGATGAGATCGCCCTCCAACAATACATTGATGCCTACAAGAAGCCCCTCTCTGAACCAGCAATGGAAGCCATATCCAAACTGACACAGGTAGCCATGGCGAAGAGGAAGAAGAAGATAAGCAAGCACAAGAAGCAGGACCTGAAGATAGGAAGGGCAAAGAAGAAGATCGAAGCGGACAAGATGGCGCCGACAGGCGGGGAGACCTAAACCACTCCCCACCCCAAGTAGTAGCTTTTGTTTAATGATGCGCGAGTCAGAAACATTGTGCGTTATCATTCTTTTGCTGTTGCTCTCACTGACGATGTCGCGAGAGAGCTTTCATCTTTGTACTACGAGTAGTTTCCCTAGGGGCATCATAGTCTCACCTCCATTGGTGGTCAGCTTTGTCGATAGGAGGGTCTTAGGTTGTATGAGACTAAGGTTGTATACCTCCCTGTATGATGGTGGATCCTCGGTGCTATATTATGGCTAATGTAATCACTAATTATAGCATCCTTTCGTGGAATGTCAGAGGGTTAAATAATCTTGCTCGACAACATGAAATCAAACAGGTCATACAATCCCACAAACCAGAGATGGTCTGCCTACAGGAGACAAAAATGGAGATCATTAGCATTCAAGTAGTGACCAATACACTGGGTCATGAATATGCAAATAACTTTCACTTTCTACCAGCAGAAGGAACTAGAGGGGGCATTCTCCTTGTTGTCCTAAATAGATTTTTCGTCTTGCAGAATATCCGAAACGCTAGCTATTCTATCACAGCTAAAATTACAGACAGTAGATCGCAACTCTCCTGGACGTTAACTGGAGTATATGGACCTCAAATAGACCTGGAAAAAAAATGTTTATGAGAGAGCTGATCGAGCTGAAGGATCAGGCTGAGCAGGCTTGGTTGGTGATTGGGGACTTTAATCTCATTTACCAAGACCATGATAAAAACAATGGGAGACTTAACCGTAGCCTCATGCGACGGTTTCGAAGAACCCTTGATTGAATGGAGGTGAAAGAGATTCCACTTACTGGTCGGAAATTCACAAGGACAAATGAACAATCCGCTCTGACAATGACAAGAATTGATAGAGCTTTCTGCTCGATTCCTTGGGAATCACTTTACTGCAACCCAGTTCTAAAGGCACTATCAGCTTCCACTTCTGACCATTGCCCACTCATCTTGCAGCCTCTGTTGCCCCAAAGATTTCCATCTCTATTCATGTTTGAATCGTACTGGACAAAGATGCAAGGGTTTGCTGAATGCGTGCAACAAGCCTGGGCGACACCAACTTCGGAACGGGTTACTCCGATGATGCGTTTACATATCAAACTGAGAAGGACTGCAAAGACCATCAGAAAATGGGCTAAGGAGACTGTACCACATGGCAAATTAGCGGCAGCGATTTGCAGAGAGGTTATCCAAAGACTAGATGAGGCCCAGGAAGAGAGGAACCTAATGCAGGCTGAATTAGAGCTCAAACATACACTTAAAACGAGACTGCTGGGGTTAGCTGCTATCGATAAAATGAGAACCAAGCAAAAGTCAAGAATCACATGGCTCAGAAAAGGGGACGCCAACACCACATACTTTCACACAATGGCCAGTGGGGGAAAGAGAGCGAATTATATCCAAATGCTGCAAACAGAGATAGGCACACAATATGATCATCAAAGCAAAGCCCGCATCATCTTTGATAACTTTGACCAACATCTTGGAAAAGAGGTTTTGCAGCAAATCTCTCTGGATTTTTACAAGCTGGGCTGGCAACCAACCGATCCGAGTGCATTAGATGCCCCTTTTACTGAACAAGAGGTCCATAAGATCATCAAGGCGTCACTGAAGGAAAAGGCCCCTGGTCCGGATGGATACATTGGCCTCTTCTTTACCCACTGCTGGGACACCATTAAAAAGGACCTAATGGACGCAATAAGGCAGTTCTACGAAATGAACCCACAGGGACTGCAACCTCTTAATCATGCTTATGTGGTGCTAATATCGAAACATCAGGAGGCAACTTTAGACCCATCAGTCTTATGCATAGCTTCTCTAAACTGGTCTCCAAGTTGCTAGCCTGCACACTACAACCCTACCTGAGCCAACTGGTATCCATGAACCAGAGTGCATTTGTCAAGAGAAGAAGCATCCACGATAACTTTGTGTTTGTGCAACAACTGGTCCGCAACCTGCATAGGAAGAGAAAACCGACTTTATTTATTGAACTTGACATATCAAAGGCCTTTCATACTGTTAACTGGCCATACATGCTGGATATCCTATCACACCTGGGATTTAGCACAAGATGGCGCAATTGGATTTCCATTCTCTGGGGCACTGCGTCAACCTCAGTCATCCTCAATGGGATCCCGGGTAGACAAATCTACCATGCTAGAGGGGTCCGACAAGGCGACCCCCTGTTGCCAATGATGTTTCTCCTTGCAGTGGAACCGCTACACAGATTATGAAACTTCGCTCAAGACAATGTCACGCCCGGTCATCGCAAAGATGAACAGACGCTAACCACATGTACGCCAGGATCAGTTGAATCGTACATGCGTTGACGAAAGTGAAATACCATTACATTGCCATGTTCGAAATACATAAATAGTCTTACAGAACGACCCGAAGGTCTACAAATACACTCCACAAATATTTACAACACCACACAGTTCAACACTACAGAAAGCAAGATAGATAAGTGGGCTTCGTCTCCACAGGCAGCCGTTGCGCGTGAGGTCGCCAGCCTAGACCAAGTCCTCCGGGTTGACGTAGAAGTCCTCCGGTGCAGCTTCTTCTTCTTCATACTCTAAAGGAGAATTAAACGCTTGAGTACATAGAGTACTCAGCAAGTGCGGGAAGAGAATGACATGATTGGCTAGGGCAAGGAAAGGCCAAATATGGCTTAGCACTATGCTTAGTACCTATCTTTAGCTTTCAATTATCAATATCATAATTCAATAAATAACCAACACATGATTAGTGACAATGAAAGTACATGAACCATAATGAACCATCATTTCCCAAACATAGACTAATTATGAACTGGCCCCAAGCCGCTCTTGTCCGTGAGCACGGCTGTCATGACAGTTTTACCAAATCTCTGCAGAGAGTGTACCCTTTCCCCACAAGCAGTGATTTCATCCCCTGTTGCCAGGTGGACTTGAGTAAACCTCCATGTAGCCCGTGGTGATCAACCACCTTTCACACTTCCGTAGGTGTGTGGCCCGGAGATCACTACATGGTCTTTACAAAGGTACTCCCGACTAGTGCTAGCCCTCTAAGGTTTCCACCACTGGGGATTCTCGGAGTAACCCTCCGCCCCAGAGCCCCCTCTTGAGCCTTGCGGATCCCAGAGCAGATCACCCGCATCATTCCCCGCACCATCCAACCACTAGCATTTCATCGGGAGAAACCTAATTAATTGACCATGCTGCCCCATCTCAGTCTCGTGGTGGTACTATAAAGCTTAGTGGCTTCCTCCATAAACCGGTCCTTAGAATCCGGTGGAATCAAACCCCAATCCCGGGTCTCGTGCAAGATGCACCATACCAAAACCAACCAACCACCAGATTCCTATCCACTAACATTATGTATGTTCATCACCAAATTAAAGTACCATAAAGTTGAGCATAGAGTATTTGTGTGAAAACCCAATCCCAACATCTAAGCATGGCTAAGCATAAATAAAGCCTATCTACTTCCCAACCCATTTCAGGTAACAAGGAATGGTAAGGAACAGGGCATGTAAACATGTAGTGGGACATCAATTTAATTAGCATGCAACTAGCTAAGTCCCTAAAATAGGTACAAGATGGTCAAGGGCACCTGCCTTCGTTGGAGACTTGAGAATTGACGAAGTCTTGGTCTTGGAAGTTGAGGTTAGGGTCGTAGAACGACTCTAGATATATGCCCAAGCAATGGCAAGAATAGAATAAAGCTAAATAAGTAAAGGCACGCAAAACAATGCATTCACACATACACATAAGCACAAAATTCTACACTAATGCGTCCCTACGAGATATTTATCATTTATCATGGTCAAAGTATGCATTTTATATTTTTCCAAGAATTTTGGGGTTTTATTATAGCCTAAAACCATTTTTATTGAATTTTCTATAGCAAAAATGTATTTTAAAACCTTTATAATAATTATTCCAGGGACCAAATATATTTTATCTGAACTCTACAATTAATTCACAGCATAAAATAATTTATAAACCTTTTCATAGCATTCCTACACTTATTCATCATTTTTATCAAATTTCTATACCTTAAATACAATTAAAAACCCTATTCAGCAAATAAATAAAAGTCCAGGGGTTAATTAAATAGTTTTCTACACTGTACAGGGCCTAAATACACTATTCTACCAATTTACAGGGGTTAGAATGCTTAATTAAATGATTAAAGCCAATTTTTAGGGTTCCAGGGGCTAGTCTGTGATTTCTGGGGGCTAGATTTCAATTCTGGAGAAGTCCAGGGGGTAGCAACGAAGTTTCCAGGGGCCTGGGTGTAAACGCAGAGGCGGGAAAAGGGGATTTGAATGTGGGCCGTCGGATCCGAAGCGAACGGCCCGGATTTTATTATGCCGAAACGGTATGGGGTTTTAATCGTGGCCGTTGGGGCTCTACCGATGGCCCAGATTGGGCCACGTCGCCCCCGGCGACGTCGGCGGCGGCCGGCGCGGCGGCGCTAAGCGCCCGCGGCGGTGAACTCGCCGGAGACGGCCAAAACGGCGAAAACTACGCCTAACTCACGCGCCAAAAGTACAGAATGAAAGAGGGGAGGCTAGGGAACTCACCGCGGGGAGTAGCTAGGCTTGAATTCGGCCGGAGAGGGGTCGGCGACGAGAAATGGCGGCGGTGCTCGTCGGAGTTAGGCGATCCGGCGTTGCAGTGGTGATTCACCCGAGCAAATACGTCCGGCGCGTCCCTGGTGAGGCGGTGATCATGTTAGGCAAGGAAGAATGAGGAGGAGGGGGCTACGGCGACGGGAACGCGAGCGCCGGCGACTCACCGATGATGGAGGTCTAGGGTTCCGGGGAGAGCTCGGGGAGAGGGGAAAATGAAGGGGTCGGTTCCTCTTAAGCGCAGAGGGGGGGTGCGGGTTCGATGGGCGCACGAAAACCGCCCGGGGGAGTGGAAATCGGGGGAGGGAACGTGGGCGCGGGGCGTCGGTTGCGCGCGGCGGTTGCGCGGCGCGGGAGAGAGAGGGAGGCGGTTGGGAGGGATGACAGGCGGGGCCCGGCTGGCGGTGAGAGAAGGAAGGGGGGGATTCGGCTGGGCCGGCGGGAGAGGGAAGGGAAGATGGGCCAGGGGGAGGGGATACGGCCCAAAAAGGGGTTTATTTCCTTTTTCTTTTTCTTTTTCTTTTTCCATTCATTTCTTTTGATTTTGAATTCAAATTCAATTTGAACCGTTTGCTACTCGTTTGAACACCAAAAATTCACATAAAAATGCATGCTACAATGATCAAGGTTTGAGCAAAAATTTGTACAAGAAATGTGGATGTTACAACTCTACCCCCCTTAAAAGGAATCTCGCCCTCGAGATTCGGACGTTCTAAGAGAATAGATGAGGAAAATCCGCCTTGAGAGCTTCTTCTCTTTCCCATGTTGCTTCTGCCTCAGAGTGATGCTTCCATTGTACTTTACACATGCGAATGACTTTGTTCCTCGTGACTTTTTCTAGTGTCTCAAGTATTTTGACAGGCTGCTCTACATAAGACAAGTCTTCCTGTACATCCACGGCTTCCATGGGCAATTGCTCTTCAGGCACTCTTAAACACTTCTTAAGCTGTGACACATGGAACACATTGTGCACATCTGCCAGGTGTGGCGGAAGCTCAAGTTGATATGCCACTTCACCTCGTCTTTCGAGTATCTTGAACGGACCAATGTATCGGGGTGACAACTTGCCTCTTACTTTGAACCTTCTCAATCCTCTCATAGGTGACACCTTCAAGTATACATAGTCACCAACTTCAAATGTGAGATCGCGTCTTCGTGTATCCGCATAACTCTTCTGTCTTGTTTGAGCTGCCTTTAGATTCTTCCGAATTTCTTGTACTTGTCTTTCAGCCTCTTGTAATACGTCAGGCCCAAAGACTTGACTTTCCCCAGTTTGATTCCAAAACAACGGTGTCCTACATTTTCGCCCATACAATGCTTCAAAAGGAGACATCTTCAAACTGGCTTGATAACTGTTGTTGTAAGAAAATTCGGCATATGGCAGATTCTTGTCCCAACTCTTGCTATTCTTCAAAGCACACGCTCTCAACATGTCTTCTAATATCTGGTTGGTGCGTTCTGTCTGACCATCAGTTTGAGGATGATACGCCGAACTGAAATTTAGACGGGTATCCATTGATTCATGCAACTTCTGCCAGAATCTTGAGGTGAATTGGGTGCCTCTGTCTGAAATGATCTTCTTAGGAACTCCATGTAAGCACACAATCCTGGAGATGTACAGTTCCGCCAACTTGGGGCCATTATAGGTCTCTTTCACAGGAATAAAGTGAGCCACTTTAGTTAGACGGTCCACAATAACCCATATAGAATCATATCCAGACTGCGTTCTTGGTAGTCCCACAATGAAGTCCATACTAATTTCTTCCCATTTCCATTCTGGCACTTTGATTGGTTGCAATAACCCTGCTGGTCTTTGATGTTCCGCCTTAATCAATTGACATGTATCACATATGGTCACATATTCGGCTACATCCCGTTTCATTCCATGCCACCAATATCGATCTTTAAGGTCTTGATACATCTTGGTGCTTCCGGGGTGGATGGAGTATGATGAGTCATGAGCTTCTCTTAATATCAACTCTTTAATCTCCTTGATATCTGGAACACAAATCCTCTTTCCAAGCCATAAGGTTCCTTGTTCATCCTCTCTAAAGTTCGGAGCTTTCCCCTTCTTCATCAACTGTTTGATCTCCTTGACCTTCTCATCATTCTTCTGCCCTTCTCGTATATCACGCTCGAGGGTTGAGTCCACTTCCATAGCAACTGCTTCAGTGCTAGACACTAGACATAGATTTAACCTTGCAAACTCTTCACAAAGCTGGGGTTGAAGAGCTTGTACTGACAAGTTATTGCTTTGTCCCTTCCTGCTTAGAGCATCAGCGACCACATTAGCCTTGCCTGGATGGTAGTTGATTCCCACATCAAAATCATTGATTAATTCCAACCAGCGACGTTGCCTGAGGTTAAGATCCGGCTGTGTAAATATGTACTTCAAACTCTTGTGATCTGTATATATCTCCGTCCTTTTTCCCATTAAGTAATGTCTCCATATCTTCAAAGCATGAACAACAGCTGCCAATTCTAAGTCATGTGTTGGATAGTTCCTCTCATGTTTCCGAAGCTGTCTTGAAGCGTAGGCCACAACATGTCCTCCTTGCATTAAGACACATCCTAAACCATGACCAGATGCGTCACAATAGACCACAAACTCCTTTTGCATATCGGGCATCACCAATACCGGTGCACTGGTTAACCTCTTCTTCAATTCGGCGAAGCTTACCTCACATTCGGGGGTCCACTTGAAAGCAACTCCCTTCTCAAGCAACTTGGTTAGTGGTCGAGAGATCTTTGAAAATCCCTCGATGAATCGTCGGTAATAACCAGCCATACCTAAGAATCTTCTTATATCATGTACACTCTCAGGTGTTTCCCACTTAAGGACATCGGCCACTTTGCCTGGATCCACTGCTATACCTCCTTCAGATATGACATGTCCCAAAAATGATACCTCCTTTAGCCAAAACTCACACTTGCTAAGTTTGGCATACAGTTGATGTTGGCGAAGCTTCTGTAGGGCCATCCTGAGGTGCTCCTCATGCTCTTCTTCCGTCTTGGAGTAGATAAGTATGTCATCGATGAATACCACTACGAACTTGTCCAAGTACTCCATGAAAACCTTGTTCATAAGATACATAAAATACGCCGGAGCATTGGTCAATCCAAATGACATGACTGTATACTCATACAATCCATACCGAGAGACAAATGCCGTCTTGGGAATATCCGACGGTCTAATCTTCAGTTGATGATAGCTCGAACGGAGATCAATCTTGGAAAACACACATGCTCCTCTTAACTGATCAAATAAATCTTCAATCCTTGGTAGTGGATATTTATTCTTGATGGTTACCTCATTTAAAGCACGATAGTCCACACACAACCTTTGAGTTCCATCCTTCTTAGGTACAAATATGACTGGTGCTCCCCAAGGCGATGAGCTAGGGCGAATATATCCTTTTGCCAATAACTCCTCAATATGATCCTTTAGTTCAGCTAATTGTTTAGCATCCATTCTATATGGCCTCTTATATATTGGGGCCGTTCCAGGTACTAATTCAATGATAAATTCAATCTCTCGATCAGGGGGCATACCTGGCAAGTCATCTGGGAATACATCCGGAAATTCTTTCACAACCCTGATGTCTTTAGTACCCTCAAGATGATTGAGTTGTACTACTGCCTCTTGCGTCTGATCTGGTTTGAATTCCACTGTAGTGCCATCCGGGTGTGTTAAGCAGACTGTTCTAGTTGCACAATGAATTACTCCTTGATTCTTTGTCAACCAGTCCATTCCCAGAATGATATCTAATCCTTGTGAGTCCAACACTATTAGGTTGGCCCAAAAGACTACCCCCCTTATGTTTATACTCACTTTTCGGCATAGATGCCTTGCCACCATCTCTCCTCCAGGAGAGTTTATCAATAATGGCCCATTCAAGAATGTAACTACCATGTCATGCTTCTTTATGAAATCCTTGGATATGAATGAATGTGTAGCACCTGAATCAAACAGTATGGTGGCAGGGTGGGAGTTGACAGAGAACGTACCGATCACCACATCAGGTGCTTCCTGTGCTTGCTCCAGAGTCACATGGTTGACACGGCCAGTTGGGTTTTGCTGCTTCTTTGGACAACTGCTGGCATAGTGTCCCCATTCTCCGCACTTGTAGCATTGTACTCCTGCAGCATTATTTGGGCCCTTGTTGCCTCCTGACTGGTTTCTTGGGGTTTGGCCACTTGGACGGTTAGTTGGGGCTGAAGGGCGGGGTGGCTGCATCTGCTGGCGTGGGGGTTGCATTGGCTGGCGTGATGGCTGTTGCTGCTGCTGCTGCTGGCGCATTGGCTGGTTGTAAGGGGTGGGTGGCCTGTAGTTGGAGTTGGGGTACCTTTGTCCCGAGTAGTTCATGGGACGAGTCATATGAGTTGTAGGCGGAGGGTTGAGACGGGGGCGTACATTGCTGCTGGAGGCATGTGCTGCTAAAGTCAACTTCCTCTTTCTTTCGTCATCTTCCAGTTCCTTTTTAGTCCTTTCCACTTCAAAAGCTTTGTCCACTAACTTCTGGAAGTCACCGTAGTCGCTGGAAGACATAGCAAACTTTAACTCTTTGTCCAACCCATTCTTGAAGCGGAATTGTTTCTTGGCGTCGGTATCCACATCTGTTGGGGCATAGCGGGATAGCTGGGTGAAGGCATTCAGGTAGGCCCTCACAGTCATACGGCCTTGCTTTAGCATCAGGAACTCTTCACGCCTGGCTTGTATCTCTCCTTCAGGTACGAAGTGATTGCGGAAGTTGGTTCGGAATTCTTCCCATGTAATATTTTCCGGGTCCTGGTGGGCTTCGGTGAAGGCGGTCCACCAGTCAGCTGCTGGTCCTTGAAGTTGATGGGAGGCTAGTAGCACTTTCTCCCTTCCTTCACAGTGGATGAGCCTCAGCTTGCTATCAATGGTACGGAGCCAATCATCGGCGTCCATGGGTTCGGTAACGGTGGCAAAAGTGGGTGGATGGGTGTTCAGGAAGTCCCTAAGGAAGGACCTCGGTGGAAAAGGTGGTGGTGGCGGAAGGTTGTAGTTTGGTGGTGGTGGGGGTGGGGCTTGTTGCAGGTTGGTGACAATCTGGGTGAGGTTGTTGAGCAACTGGGTCTGAAGAGCCATCATCTGTTGCATCTGTTGAGATGCTGGGGCTCCTCGAGCACCCCTAGCATTCCATCCAGGGACACCTCCAAGTCCCTCATCCAGGGGTGGGTTACCACGACCACGGCCTCTACCTCTTCCTCGTCCAGCCATCTGTGAGAGAGAAGTTCATTGAGGTCTTAGAATAATAGATGAGATAAGAAAGGATATACTAGGGTGACAAGGTCCCAACTATATGCATCAAGGGTAATAGACATAAAGCAAATTCATTAACCAACTAGTGTGGAGGTGGACAAGATGCCTAAGCATTCCACCACTCACACGACACATAAACACGACTAAAGACATGGATGTGGACAGGATGCCGAAGCATTCCACAACTCATGTCGCACCCAACACACACAACATAAAGCAAACTACTAGCATGACAACATAAACGACACAACTCAAGACTAGAGAGGGCGTAGCTACACGCTCCTACAAACTAAGGGTAACTGTCCTGAGTCGACCAGCGGGGAAACGAGTCCACTCCTACTCGTCGGAGTCCTCCTCAACCTCCATCTCCGGGTCTTCTTCTTCTGAGTCTTCTCTTGAGTTCTCGGGGGAGTTCATGCGGCGATCCGGAGAGTTCGGGTCCCAAGGCTCCACGTCTGAAGCGTACTGCGGAGAGTTAGGATCAACTCCAGTGATCCTCGTGTAGCGTCGTCGAAGTCGCTCGTAGCGGTCAACCAGGTCCCTGCTGTCCTGCAGCTCCTGCTGACAACGCTGGAGTCGCGAAGACAACTCCACAACGTCGTCCACCAGCCTCTCGCACTGGGGGTGAGTCAAGCGTCCCTCGACGTCACGTCCAGTGAAGGCAGCTGTGCCACTAGGGCGCTGAGGGGTGTACGCGTGCTCCGTGCACCCAAGAAGGAACCTGTGGGCGTGGCTCCAGTAGGTGGTCGCCTCCCACGTGGCGTCCTCCTCAGCTGCACGCTGGGAGCTCCTCCAGGCCGGAGAGAAGTGCGAGTGCAGCAACTCCGAGTCGTAGTAGACGGCCAGCTGAGAAGTCCACTCCAGCTCACCAGTATAGGGTGCAAAGACCCTAGTGGTGTGGTAGACTAAGCGGACACGGTACTCACGGTACCCCGCAGCTCGAAGAAGAGAACGAAGACGGACGCGCATCCTCGAAGCAGCACTCCCGTTGGAGAGCAGCGTCGTCTCCCTCCGGGGTGTGTAAGGTGCGGAGCGACTGGCTAGGGCGTGCTGAGGGACACGACCTCCAGTCGACTTACGGGCCGTCTGCTTGGTCCGCGCCATCTACAAACATTTGAAAAGAAGAGAATGAGATTAATAATTAATAAATCAAGTTAGAATAAAAACAATAAGCAAATCAAGGTAAGAAGCACAAGGGTTGAGATGGAGAGCACAAAGTTTTGGAAATACTATTTCATATGAAAATAGTATAGTCCTTAATTTTCGGCCATTTCTAACTAGGCTTGCGTCCTACCGGCAACACGGCTCTGATACCACTTTGTCACGCCCGGTCATCGCAAAGATGAACAGACGCTAACCACATGTACGCCAGGATCAGTTGAATCGTACATGCGTTGACGAAAGTGAAATACCATTACATTGCCATGTTCGAAATACATAAATAGTCTTACAGAACGACCCGAAGGTCTACAAATACACTCCACAAATATTTACAACACCACACAGTTCAACACTACAGAAAGCAAGATAGATAAGTGGGCTTCGTCTCCACAGGCAGCCGTTGCGCGTGAGGTCGCCAGCCTAGACCAAGTCCTCCGGGTTGACGTAGAAGTCCTCCGGTGCAGCTTCTTCTTCTTCATACTCTAAAGGAGAATTAAACGCTTGAGTACATAGAGTACTCAGCAAGTGCGGGAAGAGAATGACATGATTGGCTAGGGCAAGGAAAGGCCAAATATGGCTTAGCACTATGCTTAGTACCTATCCTTAGCTTTCAATTATCAATATCATAATTCAATAAATAACCAACACATGATTAGTGACAATGAAAGTACATGAACCATAATGAACCATCATTTCCCAAACATAGACTAATTATGAACTGGCCCCAAGCCGCTCTTGTCCGTGAGCACGGCTGTCATGACAGTTTTACCAAATCTCTGCAGAGAGTGTACCCTTTCCCCACAAGCAGTGATTTCATCCCCTGTTGCCAGGTGGACTTGAGTAAACCTCCATGTAGCCCGTGGTGATCAACCACCTTTCACACTTCCGTAGGTGTGTGGCCCGGAGATCACTACATGGTCTTTACAAAGGTACTCCCGACTAGTGCTAGCCCTCTAAGGTTTCCACCACTGGGGATTCTCGGAGTAACCCTCCGCCCCAGAGCCCCCTCTTGAGCCTTGCGGATCCCAGAGCAGATCACCCGCATCATTCCCCGCACCATCCAACCACTAGCATTTCATCGGGAGAAACCTAATTAATTGACCATGCTGCCCCATCTCAGTCTCGTGGTGGTACTATAAAGCTTAGTGGCTTCCTCCATAAACCGGTCCTTAGAATCCGGTGGAATCAAACCCCAATCCCGGGTCTCGTGCAAGATGCACCATACCAAAACCAACCAACCACCAGATTCCTATCCACTAACATTATGTATGTTCATCACCAAATTAAAGTACCATAAAGTTGAGCATAGAGTATTTGTGTGAAAACCCAATCCCAACATCTAAGCATGGCTAAGCATAAATAAAGCCTATCTACTTCCCAACCCATTTCAGGTAACAAGGAATGGTAAGGAACAGGGCATGTAAACATGTAGTGGGACATCAATTTAATTAGCATGCAACTAGCTAAGTCCCTAAAATAGGTACAAGATGGTCAAGGGCACTTGCCTTCGTTGGAGACTTGAGAATTGACGAAGTCTTGGTCTTGGAAGTTGAGGTTAGGGTCGTAGAACGACTCTAGATATATGCCCAAGCAATGGCAAGAATAGAATAAAGCTAAATAAGTAAAGGCACGCAAAACAATGCATTCACACATACACATAAGCACAAAATTCTACACTAATGCGTCCCTACGAGATATTTATCATTTATCATGGTCAAAGTATGCATTTTATATTTTTCCAAGAATTTTGGGGTTTTATTATAGCCTAAAACCATTTTTATTGAATTTTCTATAGCAAAAATGTATTTTAAAACCTTTATAATAATTATTCCAGGGACCAAATATATTTTATCTGAACTCTACAATTAATTCACAGCATAAAATAATTTATAAACCTTTTCATAGCATTCCTACACTTATTCATCATTTTTATCAAATTTCTATACCTTAAATACAATTAAAAACCCTATTCAGCAAATAAATAAAAGTCCAGGGGTTAATTAAATAGTTTTCTACACTGTACAGGGCCTAAATACACTATTCTACCAATTTACAGGGGTTAGAATGCTTAATTAAATGATTAAAGCCAATTTTTAGGGTTCCAGGGGCTAGTCTGTGATTTCTGGGGGCTAGATTTCAATTCTGGAGAAGTCCAGGGGGTAGCAACGAAGTTTCCAGGGGCCTGGGTGTAAACGCAGAGGCGGGAAAAGGGGATTTGAATGTGGGCCGTCGGATCCGAAGCGAACGGCCCGGATTTTATTATGCCGAAACGGTATGGGGTTTTAATCGTGGCCGTTGGGGCTCTACCGATGGCCCAGATTGGGCCACGTCGCCCCCGGCGACGTCGGCGGCGGCCGGCGCGGCGGCGCTAAGCGCCCGCGGCGGTGAACTCGCCGGAGACGGCCAAAACGGCGAAAACTACGCCTAACTCACGCGCCAAAAGTACAGAATGAAAGAGGGGAGGCTAGGGAACTCACCGCGGGGAGTAGCTAGGCTTGAATTCGGCCGGAGAGGGGTCGGCGACGAGAAATGGCGGCGGTGCTCGTCGGAGTTAGGCGATCCGGCGTTGCAGTGGTGATTCACCCGAGCAAATACGTCCGGCGCGTCCCTGGTGAGGCGGTGATCATGTTAGGCAAGGAAGAATGAGGAGGAGGGGGCTACGGCGACGGGAACGCGAGCGCCGGCGACTCACCGATGATGGAGGTCTAGGGTTCCGGGGAGAGCTCGGGGAGAGGGGAAAATGAAGGGGTCGGTTCCTCTTAAGCGCAGAGGGGGGGTGCGGGTTCGATGGGCGCACGAAAACCGCCCGGGGGAGTGGAAATCGGGGGAGGGAACGTGGGCGCGGGGCGTCGGTTGCGCGCGGCGGTTGCGCGGCGCGGGAGAGAGAGGGAGGCGGTTGGGAGGGATGACAGGCGGGGCCCGGCTGGCGGTGAGAGAAGGAAGGGGGGGATTCGGCTGGGCCGGCGGGAGAGGGAAGGGAAGATGGGCCAGGGGGAGGGGATACGGCCCAAAAAGGGGTTTATTTCCTTTTTCTTTTTCTTTTTCCATTCATTTCTTTTGATTTTGAATTCAAATTCAATTTGAACCGTTTGCTACTCGTTTGAACACCAAAAATTCACATAAAAATGCATGCTACAATGATCAAGGTTTGAGCAAAAATTTGTACAAGAAATGTGGATGTTACAGGGTTGCTGGCTCGGATCCACAGAGAGGAGTCCATTTTCAGAGTTTCTCTTTACGCAGATGACGCAGCAGTATTCCTTCGACCTTTGAGGGAAGACTTTGAAGTTATCAAGGGCATCCTGCAGATATTTGTTAGGGCATCAGGACTGGCTAGAAACTTAGAGAAGACCAAGATATACCCAATCCAGTGCCAGGACATAAATCTCTTACATATTGTCGGGCCCAATCAAAACCTAGATAGCTTCCCCACGACCTATCTAGGTCTACCTCTACACTATCGAAAACTCCCGAGGAATGCGGTACACCAGGTGGTCCAAAAAATTCATAACAGAATCCCAGGATGGAAGAAACACATGCTCTCATATGCTGGTCGTGTGATCCTGATCCAGTCGGTACTATCTGCAATCCCGACATACTTTCTAACTGTTTTCAAATTGCCAAAATGGGTGATTGCTCGGATAGATCGCATCAGAAGAAACTTCTTGTGGAAGGAGTCACAAGCGCAACGATCAAACGGTAATAGAAGCTTGGTAAAGTGGACCAACTGCACAAGGACGAAGTTCATGGGAGGACTGGGTATAAAAGACCTTGAGAAGTTTAACAGAGCCCTCCCACTTCGATGGCTTTGGCTGAACTGGGATGCACAGGATCGGGCCTGGAAGCTGTTACTTAAAGCGGATGACAGCATTGAAAAGGACCTTTTCTTCATGCCCACAACAATAGTCGGCGGGAATGGGAAGGACACGCTGTTCTGGAAAGCTCGTTGGCTACAGGGGCAAGCACCGTGTGCTCTCGCACCCAATCTATTCCTCCAGGCACGACAGAAAAGACGTTCGGTAAGGACAGAATTAGGGAATTTCAACTGGATGAGGAACCTTAGGAGATGTGACAATGAGAACTTGTTAAATGAGCTGGTTAATCTATTCTCTCTTCTCTCGGAGGTGCAACTAAATGAAAACGAGGACTCCATCACTTGGAAATTGACGCCTAATGGGATATTCTCGGTAAAATCAGCCTATGAAATCCAATTTGTGGGCACCATCACAATACCGACTACGTCAATGATTTGACAAGCAAAAGTGGAACAGAAGTGCAAATTCTTCACTTGGCTTGCTTGGCGGAAGAGAGCACCAACGGCGGACCTCCTAAGTCGCAAAGGACTCCAAGCGAATCCTATTTGCCCACTGTGCGCCATTGAGCCAGAGACCATTGATCATCTGTTAACTAAATGTGCTTTCTCCAAGGCAGTCTGGAATGAAGTACTGACTAAACTATGCATTCGACCACCAGCATCCATGATGCTTGATGTAGATGTCCACCATTGCTTGACAACCATATATACATTAAGCTACTCGCGACAAAAGAAGACTTTGGCAGGGTACATCCAAATCATCTGGTGGAACCTATGGAAGGAGTGTAACCGAAGGATCTTCGACAACAAGTTCTCCACCCATCAGCGGGTGTCGCAATCAATATCGCTTGACAATCAGCAGCGTGAGTTTGCCCTCCTTGAGGGAGCTGTTATGGACTAATGTTTCTTACTGCATGAGAGGAATGCCTCACATGTGGCCTAGCCGATATCTGGGTTAGATTATGTAACTTAGGATGTTACCTCTTCCATCTTAATGAAAGGCAGTGCTCCTGCCACTTGTTTTTCAAAAAAAAAAAAAAATACTGAACCTAAACTCTTCTGAAGCCTTTCTCCAATACCTTCCAACTACAGCTCTGGCCTAAAAGCCCAAATTGGAACCATGCAATGTTAGAGGAATATAATGCATTGATATCGAACAATACTTGGTCTATTGTTCTTAAACCTGCAGGTGCTTATGTGGTCACCGGCAAGTGGATTTACAGGCACAAATTCAACACTGGTGGCACACTAAATCGGTACAATGCACGATGAGTTCTTAGAGGCTTCACTCAAGAGCAACTTATTGATTATCATGAAACTTTCAGCCCTGTTATCAAGCATGCCACAATAAAAATAGTGCTCAGTATTGCAACTTCATCATCATGGCCGGTGCATCAGTTAGATGTTAAAAATGCCTTCCTCAATGGGCAGTTATCTGAAACCATGTAGTGTCAACAGTCATCAGGGTTCATTGACAGTGATCATCCATCTCATGTGTGCAAACTGAATAAATTATTATACGGTTTAAAGCAGGCTCCTAGAAAATGGTTTCTGCAGTTTTAGAGTTTTATCACTTCATTGGGATTCAAGGACTCAGAATCTGACAGCTCTCTGTTTATTCTGCACAACAAAGTTAACACTGCTCATTTATTATTATATGTGGACAACATTATCTTAACTGCCAACTCAAGATCCTTTTTGGATGCAATTATACAGAAGCTCTGTCAGGAATTTTCCATGACTGACCTCGGCCATCTTCACCATTTTCTTGGGATTCATGTTCAACACACCCCCACTGGTCTTTTACTCAGCCAATAACAATATGCTCTGGATATTCTTGAAAGGACAGCAATGAGCAAATGTAATCATGTATCAACACCTGTAGATACAAAGTCTAAACTCTCTGCAACAGAAGGACAACTCCTCTCCAATGCAGTTGAGTACCGGAGCTTAGCTGGCGCACTGCAATATCTCTGTATGACTAGACCCGACATCACCTACGGAGTCCAACAAGCATGCTCGTTTATGCATTCACCTCGTGAGCCACATATGCAGCTGTTGAAGAGAATTCTTCGCTATGTTCGAGGTACCATCAAGCATGGGCTTCATATTCTGAAGTGTCCTTTCTCATCACTAACTGTTTATTTTGACATCGATAGGGCGGGGTGCCCCAACACCAGGCGCTCCACATTGGGCTTCTGTGTTTTTTATGGAGATAACTTGGTTTCATGGTCTCTCCTAAACGGCAATCTACTGTTTCACGCTCAAGTGCCGAGGCAGAGTATCGTGACATTGCAAATGTTGTCTCGGAGGCAACATGGATGCATCAGCTGGTTCAAAAACTGCATCAACCTTTGACGCGAGCTACTGTTGTATTATGCGACAACATAAGTGCGATGTACCTCTCCAGCAATCCCATTCAACATCAGAGGACGAAGCACATCGAAATTGATCTTCATTTCGTGCAGGACAAGGTTTCACTTGGAGAAATCAAAGTGCTTCACGTGCCATCTTCGCTACAGCATGCCGACATATTTGCCAAAGGACTACCATGGATATTGTTTCATGAATTCAGAAGGAGTCTCCACGTTCGGGAACATCGAGACTGAGGGGGGCTATTGGAGTGTAACGTGCGGTATAAGATGTACTAGCCATAGAACCGCGACAGACTCCGTGATCCTTGTTGTTGACTTAGATCATGTAGGCCATTCTCTCCACGATCTTGTAACTGACGGGGACACGTCTCCGCATGATGTAACCTGGCTATTTAAAGGCCTGTGGTCAATACAAACGCAAGCCAGTGCATTACATTCCTTCATGGAGAAAGTATTTTATAGTGCACACTACAATAAGGCAAGTACCAGTACTGCGGGGCATGCTTCTGTCATACTTGTAGAATGCCCTAGGGCTAAATCAGACATCAGACCACGTGACCTTCACCTCTCCGATGCTTTCATTGAGCCTGAGAGCCTTCCAAACAGCCTCTGTTCCGCTCACAACGTTGTTACGGCACGGTGGCTCGAAGCCACGGTCCTCATCGCAACCGTGAACAGAGTCGCACTCGTCCACGACCTTGGCCACGACGGACCGTCCGTTCTTCGCGCGGATACGGACAGTGCTGTTGCAGCGGTTCGTGCCGTCGAGACGCAGCCACCCGGACGACAAGGAGACCAGCAGCTCGGTGTCCCTATGGAAGCGCCGGTCGCAGAGTGAGATCCCCGTTTGATCATCAGTGTTGCCGAATATATTGACCGTCAGGATGCCTGGTGTCTCTGCCGACACCGCAGGCGAGCATGTGAACTGCGGATAGCGCTTGCCGGCGACACAGCAGTTGTCCAGGCCGGTCTCTTTGTTGCAGTTGTCTGCAGATGTCTGGTATGGCAGGTGCCTGCAGATGTCTCACGAATGGAGAAGCACGTAACCTGCAACAGAGCAAACAGAACTAGGAGTCTAGTGGCAGCCATTGTCCTTCTCTCTTGCTAGCCGCCCCAGTTATGTGTTAGTGGCCGAGTGTGGCTGGAGTGTGTCGTTTGTTGGGCTATATAAAGAGATCTAGCAGCAACGCCCTTCAGCAATTGCGATGCCACTGTTTTAGCTGGGCACGGGACATTCTACCATTTTTGATGTGTTAATCTATAACACACTCTTGTTTTTACCGTAAGGTGGCTTGATCATCACACCCTTTCGTCTTTATGCGGTGGAAATTACAGTACTCGATTGATGCTATGCCTGGTTTGTATTCCTTGCTTGCTTTGGTAACTGCGATTCATATTTTCTGTTTGAAATGTGGTACAATAGTTGACCGTTCTTCCTGTTTGATGAACAAGCATTATTATTTACCTGTAAGCAAATATTACAATCAACTCATACAACTGGACCATGCGCATTACTATAACTCTGTACAATCAATCAATATACAGTAGATATCTCTGGAATGACTGCGTCTGTATGCCTGCTGCAGCTATTATGTAGTCAAGCTGCTCAGCGCTCACTCATCGGAATCGGACCAGGTGATGCCCTCCTCGCCAATGCTCTGGTCAAGCCCCAGGGCGTTCCACACTGCTGGTGAAGCATCAACAATGTTGTTGTCGCACGGCGGCTCGTAGTTGTGCTCATCGTCGCAGCCATGCACGGAGTCGCACTCGTCCACCACCTTGGCGTACACAGACTTTCCATTCGCCGTGATCTTGATGCGGTGGCCGCAGCGAGCCATGTTGCTGAACCAGCCGGTGGACAGGGCGACGACCATCTCCTCGTCGCTGTGGTAGGAGTTGTCGCACTCCGATGGGCCGCCGCCGTCCTTGCCCTTCTCGAAGCTGTTGAGCGTTAGCACGGCCTTGGTGCTCGCGGTCACCGGCGGCGAGCAGCGATACTGCGGGTACTGCTTGCCATCCTCGCAGCAGTCCGGGTCGTTGCTCTTCTCGCAGTTGCCGGACTTGCCGGGGAGGTAGCCGCTGGCATGGCAGACACCAAGGTTGGGGCGGAGCGAGAATGCAACATGGGAGGTGGAGAGAACGACCATGAGAATGGTCGCCATGGTCGCCAGATCAGCTCGGATGGTGGTCATTTTAAGTGGCCTACCTTATGTTTACTCTTTCCCTCTCTTTACTCGATTACTTTGTGTTCTAGCTTTGGTGCTTGTGTGCTTGGGGATAGTTTGCAACTGCTTATATAGTCATCGTCCTGCCGCCAGTTGTGAACATGCACTGGTTGTTTGCCACACGGCATGTCGATGCTGTGTTCTGATCTACAGCCTGAAATTTATGTGTTGTCGTACCGTGTCAGTTGAGTTTCTGATTACCGCTCCAATTGTTCACCTTGTTAGTTAAGCTGTATTGCGCGGGCTAAAATACTTTTTATCTATCTGTTAACACCTCTGAATCTCGTCTTGAACAGTTAGACTCTTGGCTCTAATATTTTAAATCCACCAATTTCACTGCTACCTGTATTGATTAGTACATTTCCAGCTCTCAGGTGCATGGTTCCGCTTGTTGAATCTAGTACTTGAACTCCGTGCAAAAGCACGCAAGGTTTTTATCTTGTAAACTGTTGAATACTAATTGAATACTAGAGAAGAAAATTGAGAGAGACTTGAGAGAATTGCAAATAATTCAACTATATTTTATTTATTCACTTGTCTTCTATTTATATATGTGATGGTGGCCATTGGAGAGGAGACATGACTCTTAGATGGAAGAAGTTACAACTGCATATGACCCTTCAAGTGATCATATATCAAAATTGTATTGCAACACTCTCCCTTGAGCACTTGAACTCCTTGTCAATGGTTATAATCTTCGAAAAAACCAGTGGGAAAATTTGAAGATATATAATTGAATGCTTGTGTAAAACTCCTGAAAATATTATTAAAACAGGAGAAAAACACATCATTTAAATGTGATATATGTTTTCATATAAAAACCCCTGTGGGAAATATAAGAAAACTGACATTATCTTGCATTCTCGTTGCCTCATTAAAACTTATTGTGAGAAAACTATTAAAAGTAAAAACTCATATAAGAAAAAGAGTACAATTTGATGTTATAGTCATGAAGCTCTTATGATAAAGCTCCCCCTAAACCTTATAAATATCTAAGTCTACTCATACCTATTCTCTCGACACATTTGAAAAATGTGAAGTATGGTAGGAACTTAGTGAATAAATCAGCTAAATTATTACAGGACTTAGTTTGTTGGAGATCAATTTCTCCATTCACCTGAAGTTCATGTGGATAAAAGAGTTTAGGTGTTATGTGTTTAGTAATATTAGTTTTCACATAACCTGACTGCATCTGAGTAATGCAAGCTGCATTATCTTCATAGATAATGGTTGGTGACTCAATGGGCCCAATGCCACTTGAGACTTGGATATGATTAATCACTCTGCGTAGCCAAACACATTCACGTGCGGCCCCATATAATGCTATAATTTCGGAGTGGTTAGAAGACATAGCAATTAGAGTCTGTTTAGAAGACTTCCAAGAAATTGTTGTTTGCCCGTGTAAAAATACGAAACCAGTTTGTGATCTACCATTGTGGGGATCACTTAAATAACCTGCATCGGCATAGCCAATGAGATTTAGATCTTGTTTCTTTGAAAAGAATAATCCAAGATCTTGTGTACCTTGAAGGTATTTTAAAATATTTTTCACTCCATTCCAATGACGTATGGTAGGAGCGCTACTTTATCTTGTTAATAAATTTACTGCAAAAGCAATATCATGTCTTGTGTTATTTGCAAGATACATAAGTGCACTAATTGCGCTAAGGTATGAGTATTCAAAACCCAAAACTTCTTCTCCTTCTTGGCATGGCCGAAATGGATATGTGTCCCTTTCTAAGCTTCTTACTACCATAGGAGTTTTAGATGGATATGCTTTGTTCATATTGAATTTCTCCAATACTTTTTGAACATAAGCTGATTGGTGTACGAGAATGCCCGTATGAAGGTGCTCTAGTTGTAAATCCAAGCAAAATTTAGTCTTACCTAAATCCTTCATCTCGAACTCCCTTTTAAGATGATTTTGTGCATCTTTAATGTCTTTCTCAGTGTCAATGATATTTAAATCATCAACATACACTGATATGATACAAAAACCAGTTGAGGATCTTCGAATGAAGACACGGGGGCAATCATCATTATTAGAGTAGCCTTTGGTTCAAAGGAACTCCTTCAGTCGGTTATACTACATCCTTCCAGACTATTTCAAGCCATATAATGACTTGTTGAGTTTAACACAAAACAAGTTGCGATCTACTTTTCCATTCGGTATGGGTATCCCATCGGGAACCTTCATATAAATATCCGAATCTAGTGACCCATATAAATATGCTGTCACGACATCCATCAACTGCAAAGATAGATGTTTTTGTGTTGCCAGAGATATCAAGTATCGGAAAGTTATTTCATTCATAACAGGAGAATGTATTTCATTGAAATCAATGTCGGGTCTCTGCGTAAACCCTTGTGCAACTAGCCTTGCCTTGTATCTCACAACCTCATTGTTTTCATTTCGCTTTCGAACGAAAACCCATTTGAACCCAACAGGATAGGTTCGAGGAGGAGTAGGTATTACATTACCGAATACCTCTCTCTTTTTAATTGAGTCAAGTTCTGCCTTGATTGCTTCTTTCCATTTGATCCAGTCCGGGCGTTGTTTACACTCTGCCATGGTCTTAGGATCAGGATCTTGGAGAAGATCAGCGATCATGGTTTAAAAGCATGAGTTGACGACCGTTGTACTACGGTCAAGTAATTCTCTGGAACTAGTATAATTGATGGAAATTTCTCTTATCCCCTGTAATTCTTCTTGACTTCCCAACGTGGAAGAATCAGGGTTTTCCAATTGTCCAGTCTGCTCTATAGTGCGCACTTGAGGGCTGGATAAAGGATTTAAAATATCCCTTTAATGTATGCCAATATTTTGTTGACTCACATTTACTTTCCTCGATGAAGATCTTAATCTTGTATTCTTTGGACGCTTGGTTGAAGCATCTATTTCCTTACTTGCTCTCCCCTTTTTGGAGGTTGAGTGGTTTTTAATGGTACCTCCACTCGGCAAGGTGCATTGACAGCATGATTCAAAGACTTTGTGACATTATTATAGTCATTAAATGCATCTGGCAGGTTACTAGCAATTTGTTGTAACTTTATTATTTTATGAACTTGAAGTTTAGTTTCCTTTGTACATGGATCAACATTTAGGATGGACTTGTCATCCAATTTATTTCTCAGCGGTCATTGATAAATTTATTATCTCACACTAAAGTCGGGAAATGATCCTCATTAAAAATACAATCAGCGAACCGGGCTGTGAATAAGTCTCCTATTAAAGGCTCCAGGTATTTAATAATAGACGGGGATTGAAATTCCACGTATATTACTAATTTCCTGTGAGGGCCCATAGAAGTACGCTTAGGTTGTGAAATTGGTGTGTATACATCACATCCAAATTTTTGTAGATGGGAGATATTGGGTTGATCTCCACGTATAAGTTGTAAAGGGGAGGTGGTATGATATGTAGTTGGTCTTAATTGTAGAAGATCAGTAGCGTGTAAAATTGCATGACCCCAACAAGATGTTGGTAAATTGCATCCTTGTAATAATGACCTAGCTATGAGTTTAACCCTCTTTATGAGAGATTCTGCCAAACCATTTTGTGTGTGAACATATGGAACAGAATATTGCACTTCAATTCCTTGAGCCATACAATAATCATTAAAGGCTCGAGATGAGAATTCAGCAGCATTGTCCATATGGATACTCAATCCTATATTCAGGATAATTCGCTTTCAACCTTATGACTTGTATCATAAATTTGGCAAAAGCATGGTTACATGTAGATAATAAACACACGTGTGACCATCTTGTAGATGCGTTGATTAAAACCATGAAGTATCTAAATGGACCACACATTGGTTGTATGGGTCTACAAATATCACCTTGAATTCTTTCAAGGAACTTTAATGGTTCAGCATGGATCTTAAGCGGAGAAGGCTGCAAGATCAACTTGCCCATAGCACATGAAATACACACAAAATCGTTAAATTTTGGAAATTTAGTGTTCTTTAAATCATGGCCGGTGCAATTTCCAATAATTTTCCGCATCATCCCTATTCCGGGGTGGCCTAGGCGTGAATGCCAAGTCTTAAATGTATCAACATTTTGAAAAATCACCTTGTATGCAACATATGGTATGGGTTTTATGTACGTAAAGTACAATCCAGATGGAGTAGAAGGAATTCTTTCTAGAACTTCTTGGCCATATTCGGAAGATTTTGAAATAAGAAGAAATTCTTCTTTATTATCTTCATGGGTATGTATATGTAACCCATTTTTCGGAATATCTCTAAAACTTATGAGAGTTCGTGTAGAATCACGATACAATAAAGCATCCTCAATCATCACTTGTGTCCCATTAGGGAGAGTAATAGTGGCCTTTCCAGAGCTAACTATTTTCGCATCACGTCCTGCGATGGTCAAAACATTTCCTGACCTCCTAGTTAGGGTTTGAAAATATTTTGTATCCCTAAGTATAGAGTTTGTGGTGCAACTATCTAGAAGGAACATTTCTTCTTCCATCGGAAATTTCTCGTGAAATCTAATAAATAAGAATTATAATAACATAATAAGTTGCATTAGAATACATATATGTACATAAAATATTAGAGTGTTGAATAACCCTAATAAAATATACTTAATATTACATTACAACACACTTATATTTACATAGACTTAAACATATGTAAATTTCTATGGTAGAAGATCTATAAAAGATCATCGAATACATCGTTTGAATTATATTCCACCATAGCATTATCTAAGTCCATGATGTCATCATCTTTCAATGTTGAATCGTTGTTGCTAGGACCTTCAATATCCTTGCTTGAACAACCGACTTCAAATGTTGGCTTCGTTTGAATACTTAAATGAGTTTCATACTCATATTGAGAACCTTGAACTTTCTTGTCTTTTCCCAGTGATTTCTGGTATAAAGCCACAAGGTGCTTAGGCGTGCGACATTTATCAGTTGTATGCTTATAAGTTCCACATACCTTACACTGCACATTTTTCCCTTTGAAGGGAACACCATCCTTTCTCATTGTCTTTGAGAATTTCTTATTCTTTTGCCTATTATGGTGGTGTCTAGAAGATCTACCATTTTTCTTAGAATATACATTCTTAGAAGCATTAGCTTTCTTCTCATTATGATGAATTTCAGGTAGAGGAGTAGCCCCAACATGACGTTGGTGATGATTCTTAATAGTAAGTTCATCATGCTTCTCTGCCTGAAGTAAATCTCTAATAAGGTCAGCATAATATTAGTAGTTGCAAGCCCGGTATTGATGTTGTAAGACCCTATCAGAAGGGAGCATAGTTTGAAGAGTCTTCTCTATTTTGTCCTCTTCTGATGGTTCTTTCTCACGAAATCTTAATTTAGCACATACCTTATGAACAACATGATTATAATCTTTTATAGACTTAAAATCTTGAAGACGGAGTTGAGTCCATTAATGATTGGCCTCAGGCAATAGTATTGCCTTTTGTTGTTCATAACGGTTTTTTAATGCCAACCAAAGAGTATGTGGTTCTTCTTCCATCACATATTCTTATTTCAAATCAGGATGGAGATAATTACGGATGATGTATAGTGCCTGGTACTTAAATGTATCCAGAAATGTTGCAGGTCTTTCTTCAGGAGGAGTAAGAGCAGCCATGAGTCCTCTAAAAGCCAAACTTATCTTGATGTCAAGAGCCATGTCGGGTAATTATGACCATCAAGTGAAAGTTCTTCAAACTCACAAGACATTGATTCCTACATGTAGGAAACTAGAGATTTTATTAATAAAATCATCATGGTGGTGTTGTAATATGTGTTAATCATAATGAAAACACATTAAATTTATTCTCTCTTATCTAGCCAAATTTAGAAAAATGGCTTGACAAGAACAAATGTATGTATATTTCATGTTAAAGATGGTGTTGAGGTGTCTAAACTGATGCCTCCCCCGGACCTACTCGGGAGTGGTCTGTGGAGGTTCGATGTGTTATCGGGGGGCTAGTCCTAGCAAGATCAAATGCAGTGGATGATAAACATGAGGGATTTACGTGGTTTGGGCCGCCTGAGCGTAATACCCTACTCCACGGTGGTTTGTGTGTTGTATTCCTTGAGTCCGTATCTTAGTCTGAGCGAAGTTTTCTAAGTCGGTGGCTGCTCGATCCTTTTATAGTCCAAGGTCGAGCAACTTACAAGTGGGGCCCGAGGCCTGACAAATGGCCCCGGGCATACTGAATCCTCCCTAAGATCTGGGAGTAAATGTTATCTCCTGACAACGGCTTCAATGTGTTGCCTGCCCACACCCTGCTGCAGGGCTACGAATAGTCCCCTCATCATGGTAGGCCATGTCTTGTCTGTCCAGTTGGGGCTTCTCATTGGTCCGCCGTACGTAGTAGTTTGGCTCTGACCAGTTATGACAAGACCGACCATAGTCCACTTGACTTATGAGTGCGAGCTGCCACTCGCCTAGGGAACATGCACGTCCTAGCTTTGGCGTCCTGGCACGCTTCCCTTCTCTGAGCCTTCCGTGGGAAAGCTCAGGCTCGGCGCCGCCTGTCACGTGGCACCTCCCGGCCCTTACCTCAGCGGGATGCTCAATTCCCGGAGGTTGGGTCCGGAGCTACTGGAAAATAGCAGCGTAGGACCCTCAGAGGGACGTCCGGGTCCAGGGGTGGACTCGGAGCTGTGGGGATTGTCGCAGTATCGGACCCTCTTCCCAAGAGGGGAGGTCCGGAGCCGCCATTCTAGCAGCCTCGTCGGATCACTCCCCAGTGAGGTGGTGGGCCCAGGGCCGCGGTCGGCGTGGAGGCACTGGACTTTCCCTCAACAGAGGGAGCCACTGTACCACTTGCCATGTAGCGCTCTGGGCCCATGTCAGGCCTCGCCCCAGTGGGCGGTGGGCTCAGTGTTCTTTTATCCCTGTACCCAGGAATACCCGGTTCGCCAGGCACCGACATATGGCCAATTAAAGAAATGGCCAAATTAAAATGAATTATACACCTTGTTGTATTAAGGTATTATTCATAATGTATTAAGCCAAATTATAAAAAATGGCTTAATCAAAATGAGGTAATTTACTTTATATTTTATGTGTAGTGTTATTTCCATCATATGCCAAAATTTTAAAATTAGCTTTAATGATGAAATTTGTAAAATTTGTAAATTCAAAGTTGAGGCCAAATTTTAAAAATAGCCTAAACAATGAATTTTGGACAATGTGATTTTTTATTTTATCTATTTGGCCAAAATTTGAAAATTAGCCAAATATTAATTTATTGCAAATAAATAATATTTAAATGCAATATACACATTGTCATAATCAATATTTACATATATCACAAATCTTTATAGTATGTACACATACACACTTGTAGAAATTTAAACTTAATCTAATATTAACTAGATTAAACTGCAGTATAAAAAGAAAATTAGAATGTAATATATACATTGGGCCAGTATTGGGATTTAGGCCCAATAGCCGGCCATCGGTTGAGGTGGCGCTGCCCAGCTGTGGATGCAGGCGGTGCGGCCCAGCAACGGACGGCCCAGCCAGTCCGATTGGCGGTCCAGCCCAACCGCGGCCGGCCCACGGCGTGATCCAATCGGCGGCCAAAGTAAAAGGGAGGGAGGAGGGCGTGAGCCGATTAGGTCAACCCTAGCCGCACTCCACGCCTCGTCCTCTCTGCCTCCTTCTTTCTCTCGCCGACACTTTGGTTCCGCCATGTGCCGTCTGCCTTCCTCCCCTGACTCTGTTCCTGGTATTACTTCCTCTTGTCGATGCCGCTCCCCCTAAACCTCTTTCCCCATCGTTTAATGGCATGACCCGGCAACCGAGGCTTATGATCTAGGCCTTCGGGTTGCTCGATTTGGGGCGGCAAGGTGTGCAAACCGGCGAAGAAACCGATTGCCACTCGGGCTCACGAGCGCCAGCGGTGAACCGAAGGTCAGAGTTCCAGCATCCCGTTGAGGAGACGCCGGTGAGGTTGGAAGTGTCGGCGCCGGTTGTTCTTTGGTTGTGGTCGCCAGATCTAGCAAAGAGGACGTCTTCCTCGAGGCTAGCGGTCCTCGGGGAAGTCCCTTTGGACCGATGTGGATCCTTGCAGTGTTTAGGGTTTAGGGTTATCGATGTCGTGTACCACGGTGACCACGGTAACCGTAATGACCGCGTCGGCCAAATTCATCTTCTCCAGTGAAGAACACAACAAAGATTGAATCGGTAAGAGTTGGATTTCCATTTTACCAGTGTTTTCCTCTCTTAGTCGTAGAGCAAATTAAGTGCTGATGACATGTTGAATACTAATTGAACACTAGAGAAGAAAATTAAGAGAGAGACTTGAGAGAATTACAAATGATTCAACTATGTTTTATTCATTCACTTGTTTTCTATTTATGCATGTGATGGTGGCCATTGGAGAGGAGACATGACTCTTAGATGGAGGAAGTTACAACTCCATATGACCCTTCAAGTGATCACATGTCAAAATTGTATTGCAACATAAACTACAGAGTTTCGCTGATACTGGGGACGTTAGATCTGTCTTTGGCGCAGTTTCGAATAGATATATTTTTCTGCTATAAACGAACTCTGCTCGGTACAATACAAAAATAAATGATGCTTTGACAAGCGTATTTAAAAATTTTAATCTATATTAGCTATACCAAGATATGGATTTTTTTATTAATATACCTTTTAAAAAAGAATTTAATATAAATAACTCACGAAATGATGAATTGACAAAAATGACCTAGCTTCGCATGATTAAAAAACAAAAATCAAATTTTGTATGTGCCTCATACGAAATGTCCATTTCATGTGTGCCACATCAGATGTTGCATGCCACGGTGGAACAAATGTTGACTACAGTAGAACCAATGGACACATAAGAATTTCGTATGTGCCACATAAGACGTGCACAATACCTCGTCTATGACATGCTCGATGATACCGGTGGGCCCCATCACTCGGAGAATTTCGTATGAGACACATAGAAAATTCTCACCGGGGGTGAATATCGTATGTGTCTCTTATGAGATTCGTCGTGGGACCGGCGGCCTAAGGAACCACTCGACCGCGTGGCATGCCACGTCAAAGTTCGTAAGAGGCACATACAAAACACATGGCCTACGTGTCATTTCGTAAGAGGCACGTACGAACCTGGGTTACTTTTCAAATTTTTCAAAATTGTAGGTTATTTATATTAAATTCTTTTTCAAAAGGTATATTAATAAAAAAATTCCCAAGATATGTGTTGATAACTATCATGGACATATATTCTCATAAATATGAATGCAATACTATCTCTGTTCTCATCATTTAGGACATCCATACGGTCTCCAACAAGTATGTTTGACTATTACTTTGTTCTCTTATATTTGACGTTTCTACTTTCATAATTTTTTTCTTGGGAAAAAATAAAAAAAGAAAATGATGATATGAAGATATGTTAGATGATTAGGATTTTTTTATAATTTCCATAAATAAATCATGGCAAAAGCAATTTGTGTCATATTAATCTCGAACGTACTTGAAGCACTACTCAACATCAACAGTAGCACCACATATGCAACAACAACCACATTAAAAGAGTAGAACGAATCACATCGCACGTACCGATCATTAGCATGAGTTTGTTATAGTTGTTGCAGTGGTATTGTTATTGACGACAACGTAAACGAAAACCAGTCGAATGGCAGGGGAGACGATGAAAATTAGCACCGCAGATATGGATAGAAGAACACCCGTAGTGATGAATGCGAGCAGACGTGCATAGTGTTTTATAAAAATATAATTCACCCTCTTTGATGTAGGACGCAAATGTGAGTGGTTTCGGAGTGATCTGCTCGGGGTGGACTAGACTATGGGTGATGGTGCAAGTAGTGAGAGGAGTTAAAACCTAATTGAGTTATATTGAGTTAAAACCTAGACTATGTGCATTCTCTAACATAATTGAGTTATATTGACGATTGAAATTGGTATATAGCCACCGTCAACAATCACCTTTGTGATGCTTGTCAGAAAGGGCGCCATGTGTTGCTGCCATTTTCTCATTCGGATTCCATTACTTATTTTCCCTTTCAAATTATGCATTGTGATCTTTCAACATCACCAATTGAAAGTGTCACTAGTACTAAATATTATATTGTGCTTCTTGATGATTACACACACTATTTATGGACCTTTCTACTTAGACATAAGTCTGACGCCACCACAATCATTGAAATTTATATGCTCTAATTTGCAATCAGTTCAAGTCCACCATACAATCCTTTCAATGTGACAATGGAAAAGAATTTGGTAACAATGTGCTTTGTTCATTTTTCACAAAATATGGGATCACTTATTGCTTTTCATGCCCCTATACATCTGCCAAAAGTGGTAAAGCCGAGCTCTAATGATTTGCTTCACACATTGCTTTTTCAGGCTCACTTGCCACCGAGATTCTAGGTTGAAGCCCTACAAACAGCCACTTATCTTATCAACAGACGCTCATGCAAGCCACTGAATCTTCTCACACTGTACAAACTGCTATATGGTGAGGACCCAGACTACTCTCACTTATGAGTGTTTGGTTGTTTGTGTTATCCTAACATAGCAGCAACTTCATCCCATAAACTTGCACCTGGTCCACAACTTGCATTTTCCTGGGCTACCCTACTGAGCACAAAGGATATAGGTGTATGAATTTAGCCTCCGGCAAAATTATCATCTCAAGGCGCGCTGTCTTTGATGAATCAACATTCCCATTTGCCACACGGACAACACAGCCTCTCAGGTCACGTCCTGATCCAAGTCCTCCCACACAACCTCTTTACTTGCCTGTTCCTACGGCATCTACTCTGAATTTCACACCAGACCCTCATCCCTCCACTCCCATAAACCAGCAGTCCTACTGTCCACTCTCACCACACAGTAACTCAAACATGTCATATTATTCTCCAAACTCTGAACACTGTAGCTCCAACATACATGACCCCTCCAACGAAAATTTTGTCCATAGCTCCCCACATCCTCCTACACCCATTCCACAACAAATACAACATCTGCCATAGCACAAAATAATTAACCCTGACCCAAAGATGGGATCTTTCAGCCAAAGAAAATATTGCCGGCCTTCTGTGGAGCCCAGGCGTCGCCCAAGAGACGAGGATGGAGACAGGAATGACGGAAGGGACCGCCGTCCACGCAACTTCATGGGCTGAATGTTGAGATGGATTGACAGCCGAGCAAGAGGACGCCCTGAGGTTCGGCAACCCAGAAGAAATCAGGAGGTACGAAGAGGGCCAGATGGATACCACAGAAGAGCATACAATAGTTCCCCCCCGCCATCGAGATTCAATGACCTGCCAGACGTCAGAAGAGAGATGAGAAGACTCTGGGTGGACAAAGGAGGGAAAGAGTCACTTGAGACCCCCACCCTGGTGCGCGCTGAGGACAGCAAAAGACCTGGTAAGGAGACAATACAGATTCAGACGGTCACACATCAGATCACCCCAATGGAGACCTTTGCATGCAGCCACCGGCCTGGGAAGGAGCCAATGCAACCTCAACCAACCATGTCTCAGATCACCCCGGTGGAGACCATCAAAGCAACCACATTTGCTACTACAGTCGAACCTACGTACTCTGATGCAATAGTATTGATCTCGGAGGAGCAGCCCCACTGGGAGGGAACCCCAGTCAGGCAACAGCCCAAAGACCGTTGCAGCCGTGAGCATGAGGAACCGTTCAGTGCAACTCCAATTGTCAGTGGTCTTGGCCCGGACGAAGTGTATGAACTGAGTCCCTCAACCCTAGGGCTGGAAAGCTCCCCGCAACAGATGCAACAGGTACAGATGGAGCACCCGGAGACTCAAATCGAAAACATGGTTACAGGGCCATCTGAACAGGAAGATCAACACCAACAGGAGGAAACTCAACTACAACAGGAGGAAGATCGCTTAGCCATGATGGTCAGGGAAGTGGTGAAGCCGATCGACGAAAGTATCCTTAAGAATCCAATCCGAAAGAAGCCCCAGCAGACTGAAGCTGACACCTCGAAGGGGAAGTCCATCAGGACCAGTCCTAGACTCAAGAACAGGTTCAATGGCGAGAAGACTATGATTAAGATGGCACAAGAGGTTCTCGCGAAAAAATGGGGACTAATTGAGGAAAGCAAGAGTCTAGATGAGATCGCCCTCCAATAATACATTGATGCCTACAAGAAGCCCCTCTCTGAACCAGCAATGGAAGCCATATCCAAACTAACACAGGTAGCCATGGCGAAGAGGAAGAAGAAGATAAGCAAGCACAAGCAGCAGGACCTGAAGATAGGAAGGCGAAGAAGAAGATTGAAGCGGACAAGATGGCATCGACAGGCGGGGAGACCTAAACCACTCCCCACCCCAAGTAGTAGCTTTTGTTTAATGATGTGGGAGTCAGAAACATTGTGCGTTATCATTCTTTCGCTGTTGCTCTCACTGACGATGTCGCGAGAGAGCTTTCATCTTTGTACTACGAGTAGTTTCCCCAGGGGCATCATAGTCTCACCTCCACTAGTGGTCAACTTTGTCGATAGGAGGGTCTTAGGTTGTATGAGACTAAGGTTGTATACCTCCCTGTATGATGGTGGATCCTCGGTGCTATATTATGGCTAATGTAATCACTAATTATAGCATCCTTTCGTGGAATGTCAGAGGGTTAAATAATCTTGCTCGACAACATGAAATCAAACAGGTCATACAATCCCACAAACCAGAGATGGTCTGCCTACAGGAGACGAAAATGGAGATCATTAGCATTCAAGTAGTGACCAATACACTGGGTCATGAATATGCAGATAACTTTCACTTTCTGCCAGCAGAAGGAACTAGAGGGGGCATTCTCCTTGCGGTCCTAAATAGATTTTTCGTCTTGCAGAATATCCGAAACGCTAGCTATTCTATCACAGCTAAAATCACGGACAGTAGATCGCAGCTCTCCTGGACGTTAACTGGAGTATATGGACCTCAAAGAGACCTGGAAAAAAAATGTTTATGAGAGAGCTGATCGAGCTGAAGGATCAGGCTGAGCAGGCTTGGTTGGTGATTGGGGACTTTAATCTCATTTACCAAGACCATGATAAAAACAATGGGAGACTGAATCGTAGCCTCATGCGACGGTTTCGAAGAACCCTTGATTGAATGATGGTGAAAGAGATTCCACTTAGAAATTCACATGGACAAATGAACAATCCGCTCCGACAATGACCAGAATTGATAGAGCTTTCTGCTCGATTCCTTGGGAATCACTTTACTGCAACCCAGTTCTAAAGGCACTATCAGCTTCCACTTCTGACCATTGCCCACTCATCTTGCAACCTCTGTTGCCCCAAAGATTTCATCTCTATTCATGTTTGAATCGTACTGTACAAAGATGCAAGGGTTTGCTGAATGCGTGCAACAAGCCTGGGCGGCACCAACTTTGGAACGGGTTACTCCGATGATGCGTCTACATATCAAATTGAGAAGGACTGCAAAGGCCATCAGAAAATGGGCTAAGGAGACTGTACCACATGGCAAATTAGCGGCGGTGATTTGCAGAGAGGTCATCCAAGACTAGATGAGGCCCAGGAAGAGAGGAACCTAATGCAGGCTGAATTAGAGCTCAAACAGACACTTAAAACTAGACTGCTGGGGCTAGCTGCTATCGATAAAATGAGAGCCAGGCAAAAGTCAAGAATCACATGGCTCAGAAAATGGGACGCCAACACCACATTGAAAGTGCATCTAGGTTCCCCGTGGGTTTTGGATGATTGATGACGACAATTAAGTCGCTAATGAGCTCATGTGATCTTAGCACAGGTGTGGACTCGATTGGAGACGCAAACCCTCAAAAAGGAAAAGGAAGGAAATGGAGTCGACTCGAAGCGTAGAAACTAGGGTTTCTAGCGTGTTGAGTTAGACCAGCCGTAGAAATAGGAGGCTGTGTGCGTAAAGTGCAAAGAGATCAAAGTAGGAGCTCAAGAGTAGTGGTTGAGGTAGAAATCCTATTTGAAGTTGAAGTTAGAGTAGTCTGGCAGGAGTGGCCGGACTAGTCCGCCTTAGGGCCGGACTAGTCCGCTCCTGGCCAGACTAGTCCGTTTTCACACGGACCAGAAGGTCCTGTGTGATTTCGGACTAGTCCGTAGTGGACCAGACTAGTCCGGGGTACCCCTTGAAGTGGAGTTTCGGGACTAAGTCCTAGAGAGCGGACTTGTCCGTTTTGGGGCGGACCAAAAGGTCCTGTGTGAGATGAGACTAGTCCGTCCGTGGGCCGGACTAGTCCGTGTTGTCGAGTGCAGAGTGGTTTTGCGACCAAGTCTGGGTAGGCCGGACTAGTCCGCCCTTGGGGCCGGACTAGTCCGTGGTCTCCAGACTAGTCCGTTTTCACACGGAACAAAAGGTTCTGTGTGAGATCGGACTAGTCTGGTGAGGGCCGGACTAGTCCGTTGTCGAAGTTACCGTTTGAATTTGAAGTTTGGCGGGTAGCGTGACAATTGCCGCGCAGTGCGACAGTTGTCAGAGGGGTCTGTGGTCCCATAGGCCGGACTAGTCTGGGCCTGAGGCCGGACTACTCCGCCCTTTTACTGAGGTCAGCAGTTTGGGCTCGGGACCCCTATAAAACGGGGACCCCCGGCCTCATTTCAAATACTCTCGAACCCTAGCGCCGCCACAGCCAACTTGGAGTACTCTTAAGCCTCTTTCTTGCCAACTTTCCCTCTAAAACTAATTCTTAAGTGGATTAGGGTTTAGTGAGGTGGAGAAGAGGAAGAACATCGCGCTTGTGCTCCCAGTTTGATCTCTTGCACTCATTGAGTCTTTGTAAGCTGTGTGTTGAGTGTGTTTTGTTGTGTTGATCATCTTTGTGGTGTGGGAGCCTCAGATTGTGAGAAGCCCCAACGAATCTTGTATTCACACTTTGAGATAGTGGAGAACCAAGTTAGGCACGTGCGGTAAACTTAGTGAGATAAGGGTTGTTGAACCCGGTCCTTTGTGGACTCCTCAACGGGGACGTAGATTCTTGTGTGGAATCGAACCTCGGGATAAAATCCTTGTGTCTCCGTGTTCTTCGCATTTTGTTTATCGCATACTTCGCTCTAGGGTTGCTAGTCTTGTCGTGTGCTTCACATTGCTATAACCTAGTTGAAACTTGACTTAATCTTGTGTTGGTAGTTTCTAAACTTATCATAAACATATCCTCACTTGTAGCCTCGAGAAAAGCCCCTTAAAACTTGCTAGAAACACTTTTTAGGGTTCTTCACGCAGGCTGACCGGACTCCCCCTGTGATTTAACCTCGTTTTATTAAGTCATTTGCAGGTCGATTAGCCTATTCACCCCCCCTCTAGGCAACTTTCAATTGGTATCAGAGCAGGACTCTCCACAAAGAGTCTAACAACTCGGAGAGATGGCCAGAGTGGTGTTTGAAGAGGTGTCGACCAATGATTCCCAACCGACACGTGAGGAGACAATGGCTTATCAAGACAAGCCAACGGATGATGAGGAGACTCGCCAGCTCAAGGCAAAGCTCCGGGAGAAGTTGAAGATTGCTATGGTTGAGCCGTCAAGCTCATCAAGTGGTGGCGGCGGGGTCAACTACAACCGACAAGGGTTCAACTATGAACGCCTTGCCGCCAACAACCACTACCTCTCCATCCCATTGGGGAAACCTCCTCAATTCGATGGAACCGATTACGGGATGTGGAAGCACAACATGAAGATCCACCTCGTGTCACTCAATCCGGCATTGTGGCAAATTGTCATGACCGGGGTGGAGATCCCGAAGGATGAAGACAACATCACGCAAGAACAAGCCATCCTCATCCACCGCAACGCTCAAGCTGCGGGTGTGATCATCTCATCCCTCTCAAGAGATGAGTTCAACCGCGTCGATGGTCTTGAGGTGGCCAAAGATATATGGGACACCCTCAAGACAGCGCATGAGGGAAATCGAGTGGTCAAGGAGACCAAGATCGAGCTCATCGAAGGAGAGCTTGGGAGGTTCGCCATATTGGATGGTGAATCCCCCCAAAACATGTACAACCGGTTGAAGATACTCATCAACAAGAGCCGATCATATGGCTGCACCAAGTGGACCGACCACGAGGTAGTGAAGAGGATGATCCGGGCATTCATGCCTAGGAACGTCGCTCTTTGCTCCATGATTCGAGAAAGCCCGGGGTTCACTAAAATGACCCCGGAGGAGGTCCTTGGTAGGATCATCAACCATGAGATCATGGAGAAGGAGGCGCTCTTCTACAACGACCTTCAAAAGTTCACCGCCTCCAAGATGAAGAATGTTGCACTTAAGGCAACACCCTCCTCAAAGGAGCAAGAGGAAAGCGATGAGGAGAGCCTCGACACCGATGAGGAAGAGGCCTTCTTCATCAACAAATTCAAGAGGATGATGAGGAGGAAGAAAGGCGGATACAACCATGAAGGCAAGGGGAAGGAAAGAGCAAGGCCCAAATCAAAAAGGGCTTGCTACAATTGTGGCGAGTACGGCCACTTCATCGCTGATTGCCCCCATGAAGAAGTGAAGAAGAAGAAGGAGGGCAAGCCTCAAGAGAAGAAATTCTTCAGGAAGAAGAGGCCCTCCGGACAAGCACACTTGGGCAAGGAGTGGGACTCTAACGATGACTCCTCCTCTGAAGAAGATGAGGAGAAGATGGCTACTATAGCCATCGGGAGGAGCTCCAAGGGAAGCAAGCTCTTCCCCAACCTCAACAACGACTACAAACCAACTTTCCTTATGGCAAAGGAGGGAAGGAGAAAGGTAACATCTCACTCCTCCTTCTCCATTTCCTCTCATGATGAATTTGATAGCGCTAGTGAGAATGAGTATATGTTTAAGGACATAAGCAAAAGCACCCTGCGTAGGATGAAGTTGCTTATGGATGAGATCTTTGAGAAGGAGGATCTCATTAACAGACAAGAGGACATGCTCATCCTTGAAAAGGAGAGATGTCAAGAGCTCAACGAGCTCCTTGAGCTTGAAAGAGAGAAGAGCAAGGCATTGGAACACGAACTTGCTCTAAGTAAGAAAACGTGTTCAAGTCTTGAGAAGAAAACAATTGAGCTCAAGGATGAACATGGGAACTTGTCAAAAGTTAACAAAATCCTTGAGACTCAAGTTGAGTCTCTCAAGAACAATGTAGCCTCTTCCTCTAAGAGCTCAACCTCCTCAAAGGCCTCATCCAATGCAACCCCACCTTGCAAGTGCTCTAACTTAATCCTTAAGCTTAAGGATGAACTCAACTTAGCGCAAGGCAAGCAAGCACCAAAGGGTGCCATCTTTGACAAGGAGAAGGTGGCGTATGCACGAAGTGCATACACCAACACAAGACCTCCCCATGTCAAGGATCGTCTTGGCTATACTAGAGGTGGAAGGCATAACGCCAAAACCTCCAAGTATGGCAAAGACATGATTGTCTTTGTTAAGGGGAGTTCATCCACAACTAAAATTGAAAAGAACTCACCCTCTAGCAACACAATGCCTAAATCTGAACCGCATCCTCTATTCCATGATTTTGATGCATCTTATGTACTTATGAGGAACAAATATGGCAAGGTGTTTGCTAGATATGTTGGGCCACTCCGCAAGAGCCCCAAGCCTTGCGTGTGGGTGCCCAAATGCCTAAGCACTAACGTAAAAGGACCCAACTCCGCTTGGGTACCTAAAAGGAAGGCATAAATTTGTTTTGTAGGATTACTCCTCCAGCGGATCGAAATGGGTGTTGGATAGTGGATGTACCAACCACATGACCGGAGAGAGGAGCATGTTCATAGAGTATGAGGAGAACGAGGACCCAAGTGAAGGAATCTTCTTTGGGGATAATAGCCAAGGGAAAATCCTTGGCTCCGGTAAAATTGCTATCTCCTCTTCGCATACTTTATCTAATGTTTTGCATGTTGATTCCCTAGACTATAATCCCCTATCCATATCACAGCTGTGTGATAGAGGATATAAATGTGTTTTTTCTAGTGAGGGTGTGAATGTTCTTAGAGAGGGTAATGACTCGATAGCCTTTAAGGGAGTGCTCAAGGGAAAGCTCTATCTTGTGGACTTTACCACGGATAAGGCTCAACTTGACACATGCTTAATGGCGAAAGCCAACATGGGATGGCTTTGGCATAGAAGGCTAGCCCATGTTGGAATGAGGAACCTTCAAAAGCTCCTTAATGGAGAGCACGTTCGTGGCCTAAAGGATGTGGTATTTGAAAAGGATAGGCCATGTAGTGCGTGCCAAGCGGGAAAGCAAGTAGGAGCTCAACACCCCTCTAAGAATGTCATGACGACAACTAGACCTTTGGAGTTACTACATATGGATCTTTTTGGCCCCATTGCTTACATTAGCATCGGTGGCAACAAGTATGGTCTAGTCATTGTTGATGACTTCTCTAGATATACTTGGGTGTTCTTCTTGCATGATAAGAGTGAAACCCCCGGTGTCCTCAAGAAATTCCTAAGGAGAGCTCAAAATGAGTTCACCTTAAGGATAAAGGCTATAAGGAGTGACAATGGCACCGAGTTCAAGAACATGCAAGTAGAAGAGTTCCTAGATGAGGAGGGCATCAAGCATGAGTTTTTCGCTCCCTATTCTCCTCAACAAAATGGAATTGCCGAAAGAAAGAATAGGACGCTTATTGAGATGTCAAGGACGATGCTAGATGAGTACAAAACATCAGACCGGTTTTGGGCGGAAGCGGTTAACACCGCTTGCCACGCCGTAAAACGATTGTACCTTCATCGCCTCCTCAAGAAGACTCCTTATGAGCTTCTCGTTGGTAAGAAGCCCAATGTTTCTTACTTTCGTGTCTTTGGTAGCAAGTGTTATATACTCAACAAGAAGCCTAGGACTTCGAAGTTTGCTTCAAAGTCCGATGAGGGTTTCTTGCTTGGATATGACTCAAACGCACATGCGTACCGTGTGTTCAACAAATCCTCCGGAATTGTTGAAATAGCACGTGACGTGGTGTTTGATGAAACCAATGGCTCTCAAGTGGAGCAAGTTGATCAACATGCCATTGATAAAGAGGAACCTCCACTAGAAGCTCTAAGGAGAATGGCACTTGGAGATGTTCGCCCACAAGAACCATCTCATAGCCCAAGTGACCATCATCACTATGAAGTAGGTAAAACCCCCATTGGACAAGTTGGAGATCCACTAGATGCTCCCCAAAATGATAATGGGAATGAAGATCAAGGGGGAGGCATGGATCAAGGGGGATACCAAAGTGAGGAAGATGAAGCAAGAGATTCAAGAGCTCAACCTCCGCATCCTCGTGTTCATCAAAGTGTTCAACGGGATCATCCCGTTGACAACATTCTAGGAGATATCACAAAAGGAGTAACAACACGTTCACGTGTTGCAAACTTTTGTGAGCATTTCTCCTTTATCTCATCCTTGGAACCCCATAAGGTTGAAGATGCCTTAAGAGATCTGGATTGGGTAGTTGCCATGCAAGAGGAGCTCAATAACTTTGAAAGGAACAAGGTTTGGGAGCTTGTCAATCGCCCACAAGCTAATGTTGTTGGAACCAAGTGGGTGTTCCACAATAAACAAGATGAGCATGGCGTGGTAACTAGGAACAAGGCACGACTTGTGGCAAAAGGGTACTCACAAGTTGAAGGATTGGATTTTGATGAGACATTTGCCCCCGTAGCTAGGCTTGAGTCAATTCGGATATTACTAGCCTTTGCTACTCATCATGACTTCAAGCTCTACCAAATGGATGTTAAGAGTGCATTCCTTAATGGCCCAATCAAGGAAGAAGTTTATGTAGAGCAACCTCCGGGGTTTGAAGACCAAGACTATCCTAACCATGTTTACAAATTACGAAAGGCTCTTTATGGCCTCAAGCAAGCTCCTAGAGCTTGGTATGAGTGCCTAAGAGACTTTCTAGTTGAAAATGGTTTTAGGATAGGCAAAGCGGACTATACCCTTTTCACAAAGCACTTCAACGAGGATCTTTTTGTGTGCCACATATATGTGGATGACATCATATTTGGTTCCATAAATAAGGTGTTTTGTGATGAGTTCTCCAAGATAATGACGGAGAGGTTTGAAATGTCCATGATGGGTGAGTTGAAGTTCTTTCTAGGATTTCAAGTAAAACAACTCAAAGAAGGGACGTTCATAAGTCAAACTAAGTACACACAAGATATTCTAAGGAAGTTTGACATGGATAAGGCAAAACCCATCAAAACCCCTATGGGGACAAATGGACACCTAGACCTAAATGAGGATGGTCCAAGTGTGGATCAAAAGTTATATAGGTCTATGATTGGTTCACTTCTCTATCTTTGTGCATCTAGGCCCGATATCATGCTAAGTGTGTGTATGTGTGCACGCTTTCAAGCGGCACCTAAGGCTTGTCATTTGACCGCCGTTAAAAGGATCTTGAGATATCTAGTACACACACCTTCCTTAGGACTTTGGTACCCCAAAGGATCTAAGTTTAACCTCATTGGATATTCCGATGCGGACTATGCGGGGTGCAAAGTTGATAGGAAGAGCACATCGGGTATATGCCAATTCTTGGGTCGATCTCTAGTGTCTTGGTCCTCCAAGAAGCAAAACTCTATTGCTCTCTCCACCGCCGAAGCGTAATATGTTGCAGCCGGAAGTTGTTGTGCACAACTTCTTTGGATGCGACAAACCCTTAGGGATTATGGGATTAACTTGCGCAACATTCCACTCTTGTGTGACAACGAGAGTGCCATAAAGATAGCCCATAATCCGGTGGAGCACTCTAGGACCAAGCACATAGACATACGACATCACTTCTTGAGAGATCACTCAATGAAGGGAGATATTGTGATTTCTCATGTGAGGACGGAACATCAACTCGCGGATATTTTCACCAAGCCTCTTGATGAGAAGCGTTTCTGTGAGCTAAGAAGTGAGCTCAACATTTTGGATTCTAGGAATGTAACTTAAACCACATTCCTCACATTTTTGAGCTATTTCGGAAAACTTTTCTCTATCTTGATTTCTCTTCAAAAACTGTTTGAGAAAATTTTTTCTTGGAAATTGATCATGTTTTTGTCATATTTTTCTTCAATTATCATGTTTGTGTTGCTTGTTGTCCAAAAGGACCAATAGTGTGTGTGCAACTCAAAGACATTGTTTTTTCAGCCCAGTCGGACCGGACTAGTCCGCCCCTGTGGACGGACAAGTCCGGGTCCAGACTAGTCCGCGGCTGGTCCGTAGACCGGACTAGTCCGCCCCGACACCGGACTAGTCCGGCCCTTGGGGACTTAAACCCCAGGGGCGGCCAAAACCCTTCCTCTCCCCTCTCACTCCCGCTTCTCTCCCTCACGCGCGCTAGAAACCGCCCTCTTCGGCGATTTTTCGCTCCAACCACCAAATCTCGATTCCAATCCGTGCATTGGAGTCTTTGGGAGTGAGGGATCGTTTCCCCGCGCTTCACCTTTGCAATCCATCGTCGATTTCGTCGATTCTCGCGGATTTGAGAAGGTATTCCCTCTTTTTCAAAAACTTTCCCCATTCTTGATTCTTGAGGTTTTTGATAGGAACACCTTCATTGATATTGCTCCATATACCCTTGTGATCATAGCCTAGAAGTATTGCGCGCTGATTTGAAGAGTTTTCGATGAATCGATTAGGGTTAGGGTTTATCCTGCGCAACCCGGACTAGTCCGGCCCCTGGCGGACAAGTCCGCTCGGCGGACTAGTCCGCCCCTAGGGCGGACAAGTCCGGTTTGCGCAGAGCAAACCCTAGTCCTAGTCTTCTCTCGAGACTTCTTCCGCAATGCTTCCCTCTCCTTGGACTCATACCTTCTTTTCTATGTATTTTCCGCAGCATGTCGAACTCGGAGCGTTCCCCTTCTCGTCTCATCCCCGCGGGCGAGGAAGAACGCTCTGAGACCTATCGGGGCCGCACCGAGGAGAAAGGTGCGGAAGTGCCCCGGGAGGGCCGCACCAAGGCCCAGATCGTCGAAGCAAGGACGAAGGCTGCCCTCATTAAGGTGCAGAAAGAAAAGGAAGAAAGGCGGTTGAAGGCACTCGAAGCCTCCAAAGTAGCTGCCACCATCTACAATGAAGAAGAAGCCATGGCACGAGCAACTGCCGAATCTCTGAATGAGCTAAGGAGGAAGAAGAGGCAAGACAGGGAGGCTCACAACTCCAGGGCCGCTGAGGTCAATGCCCCCAAAAGGAAGAAACTCGTCACTGTTGGCGAGAAGGCAAAGGGCAAGGAGCAAGCCCAGAGGGAAGATGAGCCAAGGGTCGAGCGTGACCCTAAGAAAGGAAAGGCTCCGGCTCCAGTCGAGCCGAAGAAGAAAAAGCCCTCTGTCAAGGTGCCAGCCAAGAAGGCATCCGGAGGAGTTATGATCCGTGAAAAAGGGAAGGCACATGCTGTTGGCCCTCTTGTGATGCACAGTCTAGCACGCAATCTAAACCATCAGCCCAACCTCTCAGCTAACACATTTAAAGGAAAAGGAGCTGAGAAGGCCAGGAGGCTCAGAGACGAGAATGTCTATAGGTATGAGAGGTCCACCGCCGACCCTCGGTTCTGGTGTGACTTCCATTGCGATTAATATCGCACAGTCTACCAGGCCATGAAGAAGCCACTGATCCAGGCTCAATGGGTGGACTGGACCTATATGGCCAAGAAGAAACATGAGGCATTTGATGCAGTGATTGAGGCAGCTGAGCGCCATGGAATCAAGGACATTCTTGGATTCAAGTATGACTGGAATGAGGAGGTCATAGTACAGTTCTATACCACAGTTCACTTCCACTCTCGTGGTGACCGTGCCATCACTTGGATGACCAACGGTGAGCAGTACTATGCCACCTTTGAGGTTTTTGCTCAGGCTCTTGGTCTGGAGAGTCACCTGGACCATGAGATCATTATCTCCAATCTCAAGGCCATGGACAGGGATGACATGAGCTATATGTACCCTCCTCACGTCCGGTGTGAAGCTGGACTGGCCAGGAACATCCTCCCGTTCTACAGCATCCTTAACAGGATTCTTAGGAGGACAGTGGCTCCGAAAGAAGGGGATGCAGGGATCATCCAGGGTCACCTCAGGCACCTGTTGGCTCTCATTGACGGACATGAGATGTTCAACCTTGTAGATTACATCTTTGATGATATCTACAACATCTCACACACGCCCAACCGTGCCTGTGGCTATGCCCCTTACATTATGTGTCTGATCGAGAAGGTGTCCGGGCTCGTGTTTGTGAAGGACACCACTCACCAGCCTCTCCGACCCCAGATGCCACCTGCTGTCCCGATTCCTCCACGCCGGAAGAACGCGAATCTCCCTCTCAGCCGGAGGAACCTCGTGGTGGAGCCTCTCGCCGTGCTTCTCAATCCCCCGGTGGCTCCTCTAGCAGCGGAGTCCTCAAGTTTCTTCGGTCCATCTTCACCTCGTGCCGCAAAGCCGAGGTGCGAGCTCAGCGGACTGAGCGATACGTGAGGAAGCTCTGCGACAAGATGGAGATTCCGATGAGTCCTGAGGCCTCCGATGACGAGCTCACTCCTTACCCCCTTCTCACCCCCGATGAGTTGGCACTCTTGGGTGAGACGAAGGGTACCTCCGCACTGGGCTCCGACGATGACGACGACGATCATGAGGAAGACGTCGAGGACCCGGAGGCCACGGAGAGCGATAGTGATGAGGACGAGGACTAGCTTTTGGGTCCTTGTCCCCCTCTTCTTTTCCTTTTTGGTGCCTTGATGCCAAAGGGGGAGAGTTAGGGGGAGTTAGTCCTTTGTGTGTGTTTGGGGGAGGTAGTATCTTTTGTGTGGTGTGTTCTTGGCATTTGGACTTAATTTGTAACTTATTCATGCTACTTGGATGTTTACATTTGTGCAAGACCTGTTAATGTTGTTTAATATCAATATAATGTTCCTATTGCCAATCTTTTGATTATATTGATTCTCTTTATGTCTTGTCACAATTGTTGAGCACATCACGTAGGCACCCCACCATAACGTGTGTGGGTATGAACGATCTCCTCCACCTCTTTTACATGCTGCATACAATGAGGGGGAGTCATTCATACGCACACAAGTTATGAAAACCAAAATTTATACTCTTATTTGTGAAGGACTTGATGTGTTGTCATCAATCACCAAAAAAGGGGGGATTGAAAGTGCATCTAGGTTCCCCGTGGGTTTTGGATGATTGATGACGACAATTAAGTCACTAATGAGCTCATGTGATCTTAGCACAGGTGTGGACTCGATTGGAGACGCAAACTCTCAAAAAGGAAAAGGAAGGAAACGGAGTCGACTCGAAGCGTAGAAACTAGGGTTTCTAGCGTGTTGAGTTAGACCAGCCGTAGAAATAGGAGGGTGTGTGCGTAAAGTGCAAAGAGATCAAAGTAGGAGCTCAAGAGTAATGGTTGAGGTAGAAATCCTATTTGAAGTTGAAGTTAGAGTAGTCTGGCAGGAGTGGCCGGACTAGTCCGCCTTAGGGCCGGACTAGTCCGCTCCTGGCCAGACTAGTCTGTTTTCACACGGACCAGAAGGTCCTGTGTGACTTCGGACTAGTCCGTAGTGGACCGGACTAGTCCAGGGTACCCCTTGAAGTGGAGTTTCGGGACTAAGTCCTAGAGAGCGGACTTGTCCGTTTTGGGGCGGACCAAAAGGTCCTGTGTGAGATCGGACTAGTCCATCCGTGGGCCGGACTAGTCCGTGTTGTCGAGTGCAGAGTGGTTTTGCGACTAAGTCTGGGTAGGCCAGACTAGTCCGCCCTTGGGGACGGACTAGTCCGTGGTCTCCAGACTAGTCTGTTTTCACACGGAACAAAAGGTTATGTGTGAGATCGGACTAGTCCGGTGAGGGCCGGACTAGTCCGTTGTCAAAGTTACCGTTTGAATTTGAAGTTTGGCGGGTAGCGTGACGATTGCCGCGCAGTGCGACAGTTGTCAGAGGGGTCTGTGGTCCCCTAGGCCGGACTAGTCCGGGCCTGAGGCCAGACTAGTCCGCCCTTTTGCTGAGGTCAGCAGTTTGGGCTCGGGACCCCTATAAAAAGGGGACCCCCGGCCTCATTTCAAATACTCTCGAACCCTAGCGCCGCCACAGCCAACTTGGAGCACTCTTAAGCCTCTTTCTTGCCAACTTTCCCTCTAAAACTAATTCTTGAGTGGATTAGGGTTTAGTGAGGTGGAGAAGAGGAAGAACATCGCGCTTGTGCTCCCAGTTTGATCTCTTGCACTCATTGAGTCTTTGTGAGCTGTGTGTTGAGTGTGTTTCGTTGTGTTGATCATCTTTGTGGTGTGGGATCCTCAGATTGTGAGAAGCCCCAATGAATCTTGTATTCACACGTTGAGATAGTGGAGAACCAAGTTAGGCCCGTGCGGTAAACTTGGTGAGGGAAGGGTTGTTGAAACCGGTCCTTTGTGGACTCCTCAACAGGGACGTAGATTCTTGTTTGGAATCGAACCTTGGGATAAAATCCTTGTGTCTCCGTGTTCTTCGCATTTTGTTTATCGCATACTTCGCTCTAGGGTTGCTAGTCTTGTCGTGTGCTTCACATTGCTATAACCTAGTTGAAACTTGACTTACTCTTGTGTTGGTAGTTTCTAAACTTGTCATAAACATATCCTCACTTGTAGCCTCGAGAAAAGCCCCTTAAAACTTGCTAGAAACACTTTTTAGGGTTCTTCACGCAGGCTGACCGGACTAGTCCGCCCCTAGACCGGACTAGTCCGCCCCCTGTGATTTAACCTCGTTTTATTAAGTCATTTGCAGGTCGATTAGCCTATTCACGCCCCCTCTAGGCAACTTTCACACATACTTTCACACAATGGCCAGTGGGAGAAAGAGAGCGAATTATATCCAAATGCTGCATACAGAGATAGGCACACAATATGATCATCAAAGAAAAGCCCGCATCATCTTTGATCACTTCAACCAACATCTTGGAAAAGAGGTTCTGCGGCAAATCTCTCTGGATTTTTACAAGCTGGACTGGCAACCAACCGATCCGAGCGCATTAGATGCCCCTTTTACTGAACAAGAGGTCCATAAGATCATCAAGGCGTCACCGAAGGAAAAGGCCCCTGGTCCGGATGGATACATTGGCCTCTTCTTTACCCACTGCTGGGACACCATTAAAAAGGACCTAATGGACGCAATAAGGCAGTTCTACGAAATGAACCCACAGGGACTGCAACCTCTTAATCATGCTTATGTGGTGCTAATATCGAAACATCAGGAGGCAACCAAGGTATACAACTTTAGACCCATCAGTCTTATGCATAGCTTCTCTAAACTGGTCTCCAAGTTGCTAGCCTACAGACTACAACCCTACCTGAGCCAACTGGTATCCATGAACCAGAGTGCATTTGTCAAGAGAAGAATCATCCACGATAACTTTGTGTTTGTGCAACAGCTGGTCCGCAACCTGCATAGGAAGAGAAAACCGACTTTATTTATTAAACTTGACATATCAAAGGCCTTTCATACTGTTAAATGGCCATACATGCTGGATATCCTATCACACCTGGGATTTAGCACAAGAAGGCGCAATTGGATTTCCATTCTCTGAGGCACTGCGTCAACCTTAGTCATCCTCAATGGGATCCCGGGTAGACGAATCTACCATGCTAGAGGGGTCCGACAAGGCGACCCCCTGTCACCAATGATGTTTCTCCTTGCAATGGAACCACTACACAGATTATGAAACTTCGCTCAAGACAAAGGGTTGCTGGCTCGGATCCACAGAGAGGAGTCCATTTTCAGAGTTTCTCTTTATGCAGATGACGCAGCAGTATTCCTTTGACCTTTGAGGGAAGACTTTGAAGTTATCAAGGGCATCCTGCAGATATTTGTCAGGGCATCAGGACTGGCTACAGACTTAGAGAAGACAAAGATATACCCAATCCAGTGCCAGGACATAAATATCTTACATATTGTCGGGCCCAATCAAAACCTAGATAGCTTCCCCACGACCTATCTAGGTTTGCCTCTGCACTATCGAAAACTCCTGAGGAATGCGGTACACCAGGTGGTCCAAAAAATTCATAACAGAATCCCAGGATGGAAGAAACACATACCCTCATATGCTGGTCGTGTGATCCTGATCCAGTCGGTACTATCTGCAATCCCGACATACTTTCTAACTATTTTCAAATTGCCAAAATGGGTGATTGCTCAGATAGATCGCATCAGAAGAAACTTCTTGTGGAAGGAGTCACAAGCGCAACGATCAAACGGTAATAGAAGCTTGGTGAAGTGGACCAACTGCACAAGGACGAAGTTCATGGGAGGACTGGGTATAAAAGACCTTGAGAAGTTTAACAGAGCCCTCCGACTTCGATGGCTTTGGCTGAACTGGGATGCACAGGATCGGGCCTGGAAGCTGTTACTTAAAGCGGATGACAGCATTGAAAAGGACCTTTTCTTCATGTCCACAACAATAGTCGTCGGGAATGGGAAGGACACGCTGTTCTGGGAAGCTCGTTGGCTACAGGGGCAAGCACCGTGTGCTCTCGCACCCAATCTATTCCTCCAGGCACGACAGAAAAGACGTTCGGTAAGGACAGAATTAGGGAATTTCAACTGGATGAGGAACCTTAGGAGATGTGACAATGAGATCTTGTTAAATGAGCTGGTTAATCTATTCTCTCTTCTCTCGGAGGTGCAACTAAATGAAAACGAGGACTCCATCACATGGAAATGGACGCCTGATGGGATATTCTCGGTAAAATCAGCCTATGAAATCCAATTTGTGGGCACCATCACAATACCGACTACGTCAATGATTTGGCAAGCAAAAGTGGAACAGAAGTGCAAATTCTTCACTTGGCTTGCTTGTCGGAAGAGAGCACCAATGGCAGACCTCCTAAGTCGCAAAGGACTCCAAGCGAATCCTATTTTCCCGCTGTGCGCCATTGAGCCAGAGACCATTGATCACCTGTTAACTAAATGTGCTTTCTCCAAGGCAGTCTGGAATGAAGTACTGACTAAACTACGCATTTGACCACCAGCATCCATGATGCTTGATGTAGATGTCCACCATTGCTTGACAACCATATATACATTAAGCTACTCGCGACAAAAGAAGACTTTGGCGGGGTACATCCAAATCATCTGGTGGAACCTATGGAAGGAGCGTAATCGAAGGATCTTCGACAACAAGTTCTCCACCCATCAGCAGGTGTCGCAATCAATATTGCTTGACAATCAGCAGCGTGAGTTTGCCCTCCTTGAGGGAGCTGTTATGGACTAATGTTTCTTACTGCATGAGAGGAATGCCTCACATGTGACCTAGCCGATGGCTGGGTTTAGATTATGTAGCTTAGGATGTTACCTCTTCCATCTTAATGAAAGGCAGTGCTCCTGCCACTTGTTTTTCAAAAAAAAAATTACTGAACCTAAACTCTTCTGAAGCCTTTCTCCAATACCTTCCAACTACAGCTCTGGCCTAAAAGCCCAAATTGGAACCATGCAATGTTAGAGGAATATAATGCCTTGATATCGAACAATACTTGGTCTATTGTTCTTAAACCTGCAGGTGCTAATGTGGTCACCGGCAAGTGGATTTACAGGCACAAATTCAACACTGGTGGCACACTAAATCGGTACAATGCACGATGAGTTCTTAGAGGCTTCACTCAAGAGCAACTTATTGGTTATCATGAAACTTTCAGCCCTGTTATCAAGCATGCCACAATAAAAATAGTGCTCAGTATTGCAACTTCATCATCATGGCCGGTGCATCAGTTAGATATTAAAAATGCCTTCCTCAATGGGTAGTTATCTGAAACCATGTAGTGTCAACAGTCATCAGGGTTCATTGACAGTGATCATCCATCTCATGTGTGCAAACTGAATAAATTATTATACGGTTTAAAGCAGGCTCCTAGAAAATGGTTTCTGCAGTTTTAGAGTTTTATCACTTCATTGGGATTCAAGGACTCAGAATCTGACAGCTCTCTATTTATTCTGCACAACAAAGTTAACACTGCTCATTTATTATTATATGTGGACAACATTATCTTAACTGCCAACTCAAGATCCTTTTTGGATGCAATTATACAGAAGCTCTGTCAGGAATTTTCCATGACTGACCTCGGCCATCTTCACCATTTTCTTGGGATTCATGTTCAACACACCCCCACTGGTCTTTTACTCAGCCAATAACAATATGCTCTGGATATTCTTGAAAGGACAGCAATGAGCAAATGTAATCATGTATCAACACCTGTAGATACAAAGTCTAAACTATCTGCAACAGAAGGACAGCTCCTCTCCAATGCAGTTGAGTACCGGAGTTTAGCTGGCGCACTGCAATATCTCTGTATGACTAGACCCGACATCACCTACGGAGTCCAACAAGCATGCTTGTTTATGCATTCACCTCGTGAGCCACATATGCAGCTGTTGAAGAGAATTCTTCGCTATGTTCGAGGTACCATCAAGCATGGGCTTCATATTTTGAAGTGTCCTTTCTCATCACTAACTGTTTATTTTGACATCGATAGGGCGGGGTGCCTCAACACCAGGCGCTCCACATTGGGCTTCTGTGTTTTCTATGGAGATAACTTGGTTTCATGGTCTCTTCTAAACGGCAATCTACTGTTTCACGCTCAAGTGCCGAGGCAGAGTATCGTGACATTGCAAATGTTGTCTCGGAGGCAACATGGATGCGTCAGCTGGTTCAAAAACTGCATCAACCTTTGACGCGAGCTACTGTTGTATTATGCGACAACATAAGTGCGATGTACCTCTCCAGCAATCCCATTCAACATCAGAGGACGAAGCACATCGAAATTGATCTTCATTTCGTGCAGGACAAGGTTTCACTTGGAGAAATCAAAGTGCTTCACGTGCCATCTTCGCTACAGCATGCCGACATATTTGCCAAAGGACTACCATGGATATTGTTTCATGAATTCAGAAGGAGTCTCCACGTTCGGGAACATCGAGACTGAGGGGGGCTATTGGAGTGTAACGTGCGGTATAAGATGTACTAGCCATAGAACCGCGACAGACTCCGTGATCCTTGTTGTTGACTTAGATCATGTAGGCCATTCTCTCCACGATCTTGTAACTGACGGGGACACGTCTCCGCATGATGTAACCTGGCTATTTAAAGGCCTGTGGTCAATACAAACGCAAGCCAGTGCATTACATTCCTTCATGGAGAAAGTATTTTATAGTGCACACTACAATAAGGCAAGTACCAGTACTGCGGGGCATGCTTCTGTCATACTTGTAGAATGCCCTAGGGCTAAATCAGACATCAGACCACGTGACCTTCACCTCTCCGATGCTTTCATTGAGCCTGAGAGCCTTCCAAACAGCCTCTGTTCCGCTCACAACGTTGTTACGGCACGGTGGCTCGAAGCCACGGTCCTCATCGCAACCGTGAACAGAGTCGCACTCGTCCACGACCTTGGCCACGACGGACCGTCCGTTCTTCGCGCGGATACGGACAGTGCTGTTGCAGCGGTTCGTGCCGTCGAGACGCAGCCACCCGGACGACAAGGAGACCAGCAGCTCGGTGTCCCTATGGAAGCGCCGGTCGCAGAGTGAGATCCCCGTTTGATCATCAGTGTTGCCGAATATATTGACCGTCAGGATGCCTGGTGTCTCTGCCGACACCGCAGGCGAGCATGTGAACTGCGGATAGCGCTTGCCGGCGACACAGCAGTTGTCCAGGCCGGTCTCTTTGTTGCAGTTGTCTGCAGATGTCTGGTATGGCAGGTGCCTGCAGATGTCTCACGAATGGAGAAGCACGTAACCTGCAACAGAGCAAACAGAACTAGGAGTCTAGTGGCAGCCATTGTCCTTCTCTCTTGCTAGCCGCCCCAGTTATGTGTTAGTGGCCGAGTGTGGCTGGAGTGTGTCGTTTGTTGGGCTATATAAAGAGATCTAGCAGCAACGCCCTTCAGCAATTGCGATGCCACTGTTTTAGCTGGGCACGGGACATTCTACCATTTTTGATGTGTTAATCTATAACACACTCTTGTTTTTACCGTAAGGTGGCTTGATCATCACACCCTTTCGTCTTTATGCGGTGGAAATTACAGTACTCGATTGATGCTATGCCTGGTTTGTATTCCTTGCTTGCTTTGGTAACTGCGATTCATATTTTCTGTTTGAAATGTGGTACAATAGTTGACCGTTCTTCCTGTTTGATGAACAAGCATTATTATTTACCTGTAAGCAAATATTACAATCAACTCATACAACTGGACCATGCGCATTACTATAACTCTGTACAATCAATCAATATACAGTAGATATCTCTGGAATGACTGCGTCTGTATGCCTGCTGCAGCTATTATGTAGTCAAGCTGCTCAGCGCTCACTCATCGGAATCGGACCAGGTGATGCCCTCCTCGCCAATGCTCTGGTCAAGCCCCAGGGCGTTCCACACTGCTGGTGAAGCATCAACAATGTTGTTGTCGCACGGCGGCTCGTAGTTGTGCTCATCGTCGCAGCCATGCACGGAGTCGCACTCGTCCACCACCTTGGCGCGTACACAGACTTTCCATTCGCCGTGATCTTGATGCGGTGGCCGCAGCGAGCCATGTTGCTGAACCAGCCGGTGGACAGGGCGACGACCATCTCCTCGTCGCTGTGGTAGGAATTGTCGCACTCCGATGGGCCGCCGCCGTCCTTGCCCTTCTCGAAGCTGTTGAGCGTTAGCACGGCCTTGGTGCTCGCGGTCACCGGCGGCGATCAGCGATACTGCGGGTACTGCTTGCCATCCTCGCAGCAGTCCGGGTCGTTGCTCTTCTCGCAGTTGCCGGACTTGCCGGGGAGGTAGCCGCTGGCATGGCAGACACCAAGGTTGGGGCGGAGCGAGAATGCAACATGGGAGGTGGAGAGAACGACCATGAGAATGGTCGCCATGGTCGCCAGATCAGCTCGGATGGTGGTCATTTTAAGTGGCCTACCTTATGTTTACTCTTTCCCTCTCTTTACTCGATTACTTTGTGTTCTAGCTTTGGTGCTTGTGTGCTTGGGGATAGTTTGCAACTGCTTATATAGTCATCGTCCTGCCGCCAGTTGTGAACATGCACTGGTTGTTTGCCACACGGCATGTCGATGCTGTGTTCTGACCTACACCCTGAAATTTATGTGTTGTCGTACCGTGTCAGTTGAGTTTCTGATTACCACTGCAATTGCTTGCCTTGTTAGTTAAGATGTATTGCGTGGGCTAAAATACTTTTTGTCTATCTGTTAACACCTCTGAATCTCGTCTTGAACAGTTAGACTCTTGGCTCTAATATTTTAAATCCAGCAATTTCACTGCTACCTGTATTGATTAGTACATTTCCAGCTCTCAGGTGCATGGTTCCGCTTGTTGAATCTAGTACTTGAACTCCGTGCTTGCACAAGCACGCAAGGTTTTTATCTTGTAAACTGTTGAATACTAGTTGAACATTAGAGAAGAAAATTAAGAGAGACTTGAGAGAATTACAAATGATTTAACTATGTTTTATTTATTCACTTGTCTTCTATTTATACATGTGATGGTGGCCATTGGAGAGGAGACATAACTCTTAGATGGAGGAAGTTACAACTGCACATGACCCTTCAAGTGATCACATGTCAAAATTGTATTGCAACACTCCCCTTGAGGACTTGAACTCCTTGTCAATGGTTATAATCTTCGAAAAAACCAGTGGGAAAAATTTTAATATATATAATTGAATGCTTGTGTAAAACTCCTGAAAATATTATTAAAACAGGAGAAAAACACATCATTTAAATGTGATATATGTTTTCATATAAAAACCCCTGTGGGGAAAATAAGAAAACTGACATTATCTTGCATTCTTGTTGCCTCATTAAAACTTATTGTGAGAAAACTATTAAAAGTAAAAACTCACATAAGAAAAAGAGTACAATTTGATGCAAAAGTCATGAAACTCTTATGATAAAGCTCCCCCTAAACCTTATAAATATCTAAGTCTACGCATACCTATTCTCTCGACACATTTGGAAAATGTGAAGTATGGTAGGAACTTAGTGAATAAATCAACTAAATTATCACAGGACTTAGTTTTTTGGAGATCAATTTCTCCATTCACCTGAAGTTCATGTGGATAAAAGAGTTTAGGTGTTATGTGTTTAGTAACATTAGTTTCACATAACCTGACTGTATCTGAGCAATGCAAGCTGCATTATCTTCATAGATAATGGTTGGTGACTCAATGGGCCCAATGCCACTTCAGACTTGGATATGATTAATCACTCTACGTAGCCAAACACATTCACGTGCGGCCTCATATAATACTATGATTTTGGAGTGATTAGAAGACGTAGCAATTAGAGTCTGTTTAGAAGACTTCCAAGAAATTGTTGTTTGTCCGTGTAAAAATACGAAACTAGTTTGTGATCTACCATTGTGGGGATCACTTAAATAACCTGCATCGGCATAGCCAATGAGATTTAGATCTTGTTTCTTTGGAAAGAATAATCCAAGATCTTGTGTACCTTGAAGGTATCTTAAAATATTTTTCACTCCATTCCAATGACGTATGGTAGGAGCGCTACTATATCTTGTCAATAAATTTACTGCAAAAGCGATATCAGGTCTTGAGTTATTTGCAAGATACATAAGTGCACCAATTGCGTTAAGGTATGGGTATTCAGAACCCAAAACTTCTTATCCTTCTTGGCATGGCCGAAATGGATATGTGTCCCTTTCTAAGCCTCTTACTACCATAGGAGTTTTAGATGGATATGCTTTGTTCATATTGAATTTCTCCAATACTTTTTGAACATAAGCTGATTGGTGTACAAGAATGCCCGTATGAAGGTGCTCTAGTTGTAAATCCAAGAAAAATTTAGTCTTACCTAAATCCTTCATCTCGAACTCCCTTTTAAGATGATTTTGTGCCTTTTTAATGTCTTTCTCAGTGTCAATGATATTTAAATCATCAACATACACTGATATGATACAAAAACCAGTTGAGGATCTTCGAATGAAGACATAAGGGCAATCATCATTATTAGAGTAGTCTTTGGTTAAAAGGAACTCCTTCAGTCGGTTATACTACATCCTTTCAGACTGTTTCAAGCCATATAATGACTTGTTGAGTTTAACACAAAACAAGTTGCGATCTACTTTTCCATTCGGTATGGGTATCCCATCGGGAACCTTCATATAAATATCCGAATCTAGTGACCCATATAAATATGCATTCACGACATCCATCAACTGCAAAGATAGATGTTTTTGTGTTTCCAGAGATATCAAGTATCGGAAAGTTATTTCATTCATAACAGGAGAATATATTTCATTGAAATCAATGTCGGGTCTCTGCGTAAACCCTTGTGCAACTAGCCTTGCCTTGTATCTCACAACCTCATTGTTTTCATTTCGCTTTCGAATGAAAACCCATTTGAACCCAACAGGATAGGTTCGAGGAGAAGTAGGTATTACATTACCGAATACCTCTCTCTTTTTAATTGAGTCAAGTTCTGCCTTGATTGCTTCTTTCCATTTGATCCAGTCCGGGCGTTGTTTACACTCTGCCATGGTCTTAGGATCAGGATCTTGGAGAATATCAGCAATCATGGTTTAAAAGCATGAGTTGACGACCGTTGTACTACGGTCAAGTAATTCTCCGGAACTAGTATAATTGATGGAAATTTCTCTTATCCCCTGTAATTCTTTTTGACTTCCCAATGTAGAAGAATCAGGGTTTTCCAATTGTCCAGTTTGCTCTATAGTGCGCACTTGAGGGCTGGATAAAGGATTTAAAATATCCCTTTGATGTATGCCAATATTTTGTTGACTCACATTTACTTTCCTCGAGGAAGATCTTAATCTTGTATTCTTTGGACGCTTGGTTGAAGCATCTATTTCCTTACTTGCTCTCCCCCTTTTGGAGGTTGAGTGGTTTTTAATGGTACCTCCACTCGGCAAGGTGCATTGACAGCAGGATTCAAAGACTTTGTGACATTATTATAGTCAGTAAATGCATCTGGCAGGTTACTAGCAATTTGCTGTAACTCTATTATTTTCTGAACTTGAAGTTTAGTTTCCTTTGTACGTGGATCAACATTTAGGATGGACTTGTCATCCCAATTTATTTCTCGGCAGTCATTGTTAAATTAATTATCTCACCCTAAAGCCGGGAAATGATCCTCATTAAAAATACAATCAGCGAACTGGGCCATGAATAAGACTCCTATTAAAGGCTCCAGGTATTTAATAATAGACGGGGATTGAAATCCCACGTATATTCCTAATTTCCTGTGAGGTCCCATAGAAGTACGCTTAGGTTGTGAAATTGGTGTGTATACAGCACATCCAAATTTTTGCAGATGGGAGATATTGGGTTGATCTCCACGTACAAGTTGTAAAGGGGGGTGGTATGATATGCAGTTGGTCTTCATTGTAGAAGATCAGCAGCGTGTAAAATTGCATGACCCCAACAAGATGTTGGTAAATTGCATCCTTGTAATAATGACCTAGCTATGAGTTTAACCCTCTTTATGAGAGATTCTGCCAAACCATTTTGTGTGTGAACATATAGAACAGAATGTTGTACTTCAATTCCTTGAGCCATACAATAATCATTAAAGGCTCGAGATGAGAATTCAGCAGCATTGTCCATATGGATACTCAATCCTATATTCAGGATAATTCACTTTCAACATTATGACTTGTATCATAAATTTGGCGAAAGCATAGTTACGTGTAGATAATAAACACATGTGTGACCATCTTGTAGATGCGTCGATTAAAACCATGAAGTATCTAAATGGACCACACATTGGTTGTATGGATCTACAAATATCACCTTGAATTCTTTCAAGGAACTTTAATGGTTCAGCATGGATCTTAAGCGGAGAAGGCCGCAAGATCAACTTGCCCATAGCACATGAAATACACACAAAATCGTTAGATTTTAGAAATTTAGTGTTCTTTAAATCATGGCTGGTGCAATTTCCAATAATTTTACGCATCATCCTTATTCCGGGGTGGCCTAAGCGTGAATGTCAGGTCTTAAATGTATCAACATTTTGAAAAATCACCTTGTATGCAACATATAGTACGGGTTTTATGTACGTAATGTACAATCCAGATGGAGTAGAAGGAATTCTTTCTAGAATTTCTTGGCCATATTCGGAAGATTTTGAAATAAGAAGAAATTCTTCTTTATTATCTTCATGGGTATGTATATGTAACCCATTTTTCCGAATATCTCTAAAACTTATGAGAGTTCGTGTAGAATCAGGATATAATAAAGCATCCTCAATCATCACTTGTGTCCTATTAGGGAGAGTAATAGTGGCCTTTCCAGAGCCAACTATTGTCGCATCGCGTCCTGCGATGGTCAAAACATTTCCTGACCTCCTAGTTAGGGTCTAAAAATATTTTGTATCCCTAAGTATAGAGTTTGCAGTGCAACTATCCAGAAGGAACATTTCTTCTTCCGTCGGAAATTTCTCGTGAAATCTAATAAATAAGAATTATAATAACATAATAAGTTGCATTAAAATACATATATGTACATAAAATATTAGAGTGTTGAATAACCCTAATACAATATACTTAATATTACATTACAACACACTTATATTTACATAGACTTAAACATATGTAAATTTCTATGGTAGAAGATCTATAAAAGATTATCGAATACATCGTTTGAGTTATATTCCACCATAGCATTATCTAAGTCCATGATGTCATCATCTTTCAATGTTGAATCATTGTTGCTAGGATCTTCAATATCCTTGCTTGAACAACCGACTTCAAATGTTGGCTTTGTTTGAATACTTAAATGAGTTTCATACTCATTTTGAGAACCTTGAACTTTCTTGTCTTTTCCCAGTGATTTCTGGTATAAAGCCACAAGGTGCTTAGGCGTGCGACGTTTATCAGTTGTATGCTTATAAGTTCCACATGTCTTACACTGCACATTTTTTCCCTTTGAAGGGAACACCATCCTTTCTCATTGTCTTTGAGAATTTCTTATCCTTTTTCCTATTATGGCGGTGTCTAGCAGATCTACCATTTTTTAGAATATACATTCTTAGAAGCATTAGCTTTCTTCTCATTATGATGAATTTCAGGTAGAGGAGCAGCCCCAACATGACGTTGGTGATGATTCTTAATAGTAAGTTCATCATGCTTCTCTGCCTGAAGTAAATCTCTAATAAGGTCAGCATAATATTGGTAGTTGCGAGCCCGGTATTGATGTTGTAAGACCCTATCAGAAGGGAGCATAGTTTGAAGAGTCTTCTCTATTTTGTCCTCTTCTGATGGTTCTTTCTCACGAAATCTTAATTTAGCACATACCTTATGAACAGCATGATTATAGTCTTCTATAGACTTAAAATCTTGAAGACGGAGTTGAGTCATTCATGATTGGCCTCAGGCAATAGTATTGCCTTTTGTTGTTCATAACGGCTTTTTAATGCCATCCTAAGAGTATGTGGTTCTTCTTCCATCACATATTCTGATTTCAAATCAGGATGGAGATGATTACGGATGATGTATAGTGCCTAGTACTTAAATGTATCCAGAAATGTTGCAGGTCTTTCTTCAGGAGGAGTAAGAGCAGCCATGAGTCCTCTAAAAGCCAAACTTATCTTGATGTCAAGAGCCCATGTCGGGTTATTATGACCATCAAGTGCAAGTTATTCAAACTCGCGAGACATTGATTCCTACATGTAGGAAACCAGAGATTTTATTAATAAAATCATCATGGTGGTGTTGTAATATGTGTTAATCATAATGAAAACACATTAAATTTATTCTCTCTTATCTAGCCAAATTTGGAAAAATGGCTTGACAAGAACAAATGTATGTATATTTCATGTTAAAGATGGTGTTGAGGTGTCTAAACTGACGCCTCCCCCGGACCTACTCGGGAGTGGTCTGCGAAGGTTCGATGTGTTATCGGGGGGCTAGTCCTAGCAAGATCAAACGCAGTGGATGATGAACACAAGGGATTTACGTGGTTCGGGCCGCCTGAGCGTAATACCCTACTCCACGGTGGTTTGTGTGTTGTATTCCTTGAGTCCATATCTTAGTCTCAGCGAAGTTGTCTAAGTCGGTGGTCGCTCGGTCCTTTTATAGTCCAAGGTCGAGCAGCTTACAAGTGGGGCCCGAGGCGTGACAAATGGCCCCGGGCATACCGAATTCTCCCTAAGATCTGGGAGTAAATGTTATCTCCTGACAACGACTTCAATGTGTTGCCTGCCCACACCCTGCTGCAGGGCTACGAATAGTCCCCTCATCATGGTAGGCCATGTCTTGTCTGTACCGTTGGGGCTTCTCATTGGTCCACCATACGTAGTAGTTTGGCTCTGACCAGTTATGACAATACCGGCCATAGTCCACTTGACTTATGAGTGCGAGCTCCCGGTCGCCTAGGGAACATGCGCGTCCTAGCTTTGGTGTCCTGGGCACGCCTCCCTTCTCTGAGCCTTCCGTGGGAAAGCTCAGGCTCGACGCCGCCTGTCACGTGGCACCTCCCGGCCCTTACCTCAGTGGGATGCTCAGTTCTCGGAGGTTGGGTCCGGAGCTGCTGGAAACTAGCAGCGTAGGACCCTCAGAGGGACATTCGGGTCCAGGGGTGGACCCGGAGCTGTGGGGATTGTCGCAGTATCAGACCCTCTTCCCAGGAGGGGAGGTTCGGAGCCGCCATTCTAGCGGCCTCGTCGGATCACTCCCCGGTGAGGTGGTGGGCCCAGGGCCACAGTCGGTGTGGAGGCACTGGATTTTCCCTCGACGGAGGGAGCCACTGTACCACTCGCCACGTAGCGCTCTGGGCCCATGTCAGGCCTCGCCCTGGTGGGCGGTGGGCCCAGTGTTCTTTTATCCCTGTACCCAGGGATATCCGGTTCGCCAGGCACCGACATATGGCCAATTAAAGAAATAGCCAAATTAAAATGAATTATACACCTTGTTGTATTAAGGTATTATTCATAATGTATTAAGCCAAATTATAAAAAATAGCTTAATCAAAATGAGGTAGTTTACTTTATATTTTATGTGTAGTGTTATTTCCATCATATGCCAAAATTTTAAAATTAGCTTTAATGATGAAATTTGTAAATTTTGTAAATATAATAAACAAAATTCAATGTTGAGGCCAAATTTTAAAAATAGCCTAAACAATGAATTTTGGACAATGTGATTTTTTATTTTATCTATTTGGCCAAAATTTGAAAATTAGACAAATATTAATTTATTGCAAATAAATAATATTTAAATGCAATATACACATTGTCATAATCAATATTTACATATATCACAAATCTTTACAGTATGTACACATACACACTTGTAGGAATTTAAACTTAATCTAATATTAACTAGATTAAACTGCGGTATAAAAAGGAAATTAAAATGTAATATATACATTGGGCCAGTATTGGGATTTAGGCCCAATAGCCGGCCATCGGTTGAGGTGGCGCTGCCCAGCCGTGGATGCAGGTGGTGCGGCCCAGCAACGGACGGCCCAGCCAGTCCGATCGGCGGTCCAGCCCAGCCGTGGCCGGACCACGGCGTGATCCGATCGGCGGCCAAAGTAAAAGGGAGGGAGGAGGGCGTGAGCCGGTTAGGTCAACCCTAGCCGCACTCCACGCCTCGTCCTCTCTGCCTCCTTCTTTCTCTCGCCGACACTTTGGTTCTGCCATGTGCCGTCTGCCTTCCTCCTCTGACTCCGTTCCTGGTATTGCTTCCTCTTGCCGGCGCCACTCCCCCTCAACCTCTTTCCCCATCGTTTAATGGCATGACCCAGAAATCGAGGCCCATGATCTAGGCCTTCGGGTTGCTCGATTTGGGGCGGCAAGGTGTGCAAACCGGCGAAGAACCTGGTTGCCACTCGGGCTCACGAGCGCCAGCGGTGAACCGAAGGTCAGAGTTCCGGCATCCCGTTGAGGAGACGCCGGTGAGGTTGGAAGTGCCGGCGCCGGTTGTTCTTCGGTTGGGGTCGCTAGATCTAGCAAAGAGGATGTCGTCCTCGAGGCTAGCGGTCCTCGGGGAAGTCCCTTTGGACCGATGTGGATCCTTGCAGTGTTTAGGGTTTAGGGTTATCGATGTCGTGTACCACGGTGACCACAGTAACCGTGATGACCGCGTCGGCCAAATTCATCTTCTCCGGTGAAGAACACAACAAAGATTGAATCGGTAAGAGTTGGATTTGCCATTTTACCAGTGTTTTCCTCTCTTAGTGGTAGAGCAAATTAAGTGCTGATGACGTGTTGATTACTAATTGAACACTAGAGAAGAAAATTGAGAGAGAGACTTGAGAGAATTGCAAATGATTCAACTATGTTTTATTCATTCACTTGTCTTCTATTTATACATGTGATGGTGGCCATTGGAGAGGAGACATGACTCTTAGATGGAGGAAGTTACAACTGCATATGACCCTTCAAGTGATCACATGTCAAAATTGTATTGCAACATAAACTACAGAGTTTCGCTGATACTGGAGACGTTAGATCTGTCTTTGGCGCAGTTTCGAATAGATATATTTTTCTACTATAAACGAACTCTGCTCGGTACAATACAAAATAAATGATGCTTTGACAAGCGTATTTAAACATTTTAATCTATATTAGCTATACCAAGATATGGATTTTTTTTATTAATATACCTTTTAAAAAAGAACTTAATATAAATAACTCACAAAATGATGAATTGACAAAAATGACCTAGCTTCGCATGATTAAAAAACAAAAATCAAATTTTGTATGTGCCTCATACGAAATGTCCATTTCATGTGTGCCACATCTGATGTTGCATGCCACAGTGGAACAAATGTTGACTACAGTAGAACCAATGGACACATAAGAATTTCGTATGTGCCGCATAAGACGTGCACAGTACCTCGTCTATGACACGCTCGATGACACCGGTGGGCCCCATCGCTCGAAGAATTTTGTATGAGACACATAGAAAATTCTCACCGGGGGTGAATATCGTATGTGTCTCTTACGAGATTCGTCGGGGGACCGGCGGCCTAAGGAACCACTCGACCGCGTGGCATGCCACGTCGAAGTTCGTAAGAGGCACATACGAAATACATGGCCTACGTGTCATTTCGTAAGAGGCACGTACGAACCTGGGTTACTTTTCAAAATTTTCAAAATCGTAGGTTATTTATATTAAATTCTTTTTCAAAAGGTATATTAATAAAAAAAATCCAAAGATATGTGTTGATAACTATCATGGACATGTATTCTCATAAATATGAATGCAATACAGTCGGTGGTTTGGAACCGGTAGATCTCCCGACACTACTAAAGTGTTGGAGGAGTTTGATGTTCGGTGTGGGCGCGCGGAGATTCAAGAAGGTGAATCGTAAATGGCACAGGAGACATGGAAGTTTACGTGGTTCGGGCCGCCTGAGTGTAATACCCTACTCCACGGGTGTGTTGGTGTTGTATTAGCTGTATGAGCTTGTACTGAGCGTCTATGGAACGTGTCAGTAGATGATCCCCTGAACGTGTCGTCGGCCTGTCCTTTTATAGTACAAGGGCAGGCCGTTACAAGTTAGCCTGGCCCGACATGTGGCCCCAGCGGTTACTAGTATTGACACTTATTCAACACATTTAATTGTCCTTAACGACCGGGTAATGGGCTTTGACAGCACCGTTACTGGTAATTAAGGTCATTCGATCGTGTGTCATTAATATGGTATTAATGACACTTAATCGAGTCTTGAAGTCCTTGATTCCCCTTTGAAGATCCGGAGCCGTTGCGGGGTCTTCCGGAGGTCGGAGGCTGAAGTTCCAACGGTTGGACAAGTGGTTGCTCCGGAGCATACTGTGGGAAGCAGGCAGCTCCAGAGCTACCCGACACGTGTCAGGTCCGGAGCTTCTCTCGGTCTGGGGTTAAGTCCGGAGGTGCCCTCTTGGTACATGGCCCGGAGCTTCCCCCTTGTGGGTGGTAGCTCCGGTTTGATAGTACATGTGGCGACCCTGGGATTAACCATGCTGGAGAAGCGATTCCGGTTATATCTGACATGTGGGCCTCCGAAGGTCTTCAAATCAAGTAGATGACTTTCCTTTGAGATCTTTGTAACCTCAAAGGGTGTACGGTTTCTAGGGTACCGACAGTGGCCCCCTGGACCTACCTCCGGGGAAGACCACTGGGGTGAAGTCATTCCGCCGGAGGTGGGTCCATCCTCGTGACTTTTGAACTGAGTCTTCAAAGGTCTTTAGAGGTGCCGTTGGCGAGGATTTTGAGTTAAATCCCCGCCGCGTGGCGCATCGTGCGTGCGGCAGATGAGATTTTTGGCGTGCGGATCTCACGCAATTGAAGGTCGCCGGTTCCCGATATGAAAACCGTATCGGTTCCGCGCGCCTTGTCAGGCTGCCGCCTTTGGGCTTCCCGCCTCATGATGACAACCGTTCTCCTGGGTAAGAACCTCGACTTGATCATCGGGGTGGTCCCGGGCCCCCTTGTCATCGGTTGGGTGGAATTTTTGAATGGTATCCTCGACTTCCTTGCGGTTTCTATCCAAACGTTGCGAGGGCTTACTTAAGAAGGGAAGTGCGCACCGTCGGGAGTTCTTTACGCCTCTCATCTGTTCTTGCGCTCAAACTCCCATCTTGTGCTTCACTTTTCCTCTCTCGCCTTGCTATGCCGCGATGGAGTTGGGTCTCTGTGAAAGCCGTCTGAAGATCGACGGCGATCTGAAGAAGGTCCGGGCCCTCATGGGATGGTCCTTGGACTTCTTCAACCGCTCGGTCCGCGCCGGTAGAGAGCTCCCGTTTGAGAAGGAGCACTCCGGTGAAATGGTGTACTTCTCCTCGTACGCCATGGTGGGGTTGATCCCACCTTTTTCTTCCTTTTTCTTGATGCTGCTAGACTTTTATGGTCAGCAGTTGTATCATCTCGGCCCCCACTCCATTCTCCTTATGTCCATTTTCGTCCACTTCTGTGAGATGTGAGTGGGCATCCCCCCTGCATTGAACTCTTCCGGACCTTCTTCACCGTCCACACCATCGGTCGGAGCAATGAGTACCTTGGCTTATACTACTTCGTGAAGCGCAAGAAGTGCCCATTCAAGTACCTCCGGTCCTTTCCCTCTGGGAAGTGGGATGACTGGAAGAAGGACTGGATAGTCGTCAGGGTGGAGGAGCACGAGAGGCTGGAGCTGCCCGAAGGTCTTCCCAGCATCGACACGACGATTTGGAGTGAAGCTCCGGTGCTGGCGGAAGCTTTCAACCCCGCTTCTCCCTCATCTGCAACCAATGCGTGGAGGGAGGATTGACTCCTCAGGCGGTATTTTGCAACTTCTTGGTCAACAGGTGGGCACTGCTAAAGAAGAGGGAGAAACTCGCATGGGCCCTCAACAGCGTGATGGACGACGACCGGGTTGAGACCGGGTTGAAGTCCAACATGGTGGGGAAAACCTTGGAGTTTCACCTCAAGAAGTTCCAGCACGGCATCGACGTCGATGGTGATGACTTGACTCCACCATCAGCCTTTCTCCCTCTGAACGTGGAAGTGGAGTTCAGCAGAGAGCTCCGGCGGAAGATGCCCGTGCTTGACGACCTTGGTGTTGTCGAGAGAAGATCAACCACCAGGGTGGCGATCCCCGAAATGCCCGAAGATGGCTTTGACCCTGCCCCAAAGTCGAGGGTCGAGGTCGTCGGCAAGGGCAAGGAACTGGCGGATGAACCCGAGAGCCGGAAGAGGAAGCTGCAGTACACCGACGGAAGGTCCATCAGGCCCGCTACTTCCGCGTCGGCCCCTTCTCCCCGGAGGGGAAGGTCTTCTACAACTGCAGCGACTGTTCCCGCAGTGGGGTCCTCCCGAGGCGCGACTGTTCCCGCAGTGGGGTCCTCCCGGAGTGCGACTGTTCCCGCAGTGGGATCCTCCCGGAGTGTTAGCTCCGGGCATGCGACTCCGCCGCCTGGGCTGGAGGAGGCCTCCAGGTCCGGGGGTTCTTCCCGATCGAGGAGGGCCTCGACTCGGGAAACACCTGTTGGCCGCGACTAGTTCCGGGGGGCCTTCCGGAGCTTCCACGCCGGCTATGACCAGCCCAGAACGCCCGGGAAAAAGGTTCCGCGTAAGCTGGTGCGGAAGCCTCCCAAGGTAATTTTTAATCTTTACCTTGGATAGTTGTTTTAATTGTAGTGACTATTTTTTAAGTTTCTTCGTTCATCATCTGCAGCGTCCCCAAGAAGGGGAGTGAGGCTCCATCCTCAACCACAGTGGTTGAAGCCGTGAGGGTGGAAGCTTCTGCTCCCGTCCCGGTGCCGCCCCAACTGGTGGATGCAGCTGCGACAGTTCCGGCGCCGGTTGTCGTGGTCATGGACCTCGACTCATCCCCAGAGGCTCCCGTGGTAGCGCCGGACCGCGGGAGTGAAGATGCGCTAGCGGCACCTGTCCCGGAGGTTGAAGCTCTGGGTCCTGGTGCTGAGATGATGGAAGCTCCAGCCGTTGAGCCGAAAGAAGCTGTGATTCCGGCCCTAGAGCCGGAAAGTGTCGAAACCCCGGCGGTCAAGCCGGAGGTGGTTGAAGTCACGGCGTGCATGTCAGATGTTGAGGAAGTCCCGGCGGTTGGGCCAGCTACCTCAGAAGCACTGGTCGCAGAGCCGGTAGTTGTTGGAGCTCCGGCTGCAGGGCCGATTGGAGATGAAGACCTTCCGGCTCCTGAGCCGGTTGATACAGAAGTGTCGGAGCTCGAGCCCCCATCGGAGGAGGTGCCAAGGCCGGAGCCAGAAGCGGCCCCTGCTCCGGATGTGACGACATCGGAGGTACTCACGGCTGAGCTGGAGTGCCCCGAAGAAATTGCTGGCCCCCTGTCTGAGGGGGTGAATGAAGACTTGGCGGCGGGGCCCTCCTCGGTGGCGACTGAGGCCATCCCGGAGGACGGCCCTAGTGCCATGGAGACACAGGGGACCACTCTTGTGGAGTGGGACCCAATTTTTGTATCTGAAAACCCGCTGGAACCAGCGGAGGAGATCCCAGCAGGTCTGGAACCTATCCCGTTGTCACTGTCCATTGACAACGCATGTTCCAGTCTGCGTCAAGTCCGACTGTCCTTCTTCCACGACAGCAAGGCTCTTGAAGAGGAGCGCCAAACCCTTAGGAGGTGGCGTAACCGGCTCTACTTCGAGACCAAGCTGGTGCAGTCAAGGCTAGCGGATGACAAAGAGTGGATCAAACGGGAGAAAGTCCGCCTGGAGTACTGGGGCAAGTTACTGGATGACAGGGAGAGTATGACTCGCGCCCTCGACGCTCAATCCCAGGAGATCTACAATCAGGCCAAAGCAGCCAATAGTGCGGCCGATGAACGCCACGAAAGGCTTGAGGCCATTAACACTACACTCATCAAGCGCCGAGAGGCACTTGAGGAGAGGGAGAAACGGCTCGAAGATGAAGAGCAGAAACTCCTAGAGCTGCGGGATGACGTCCTGAGGAGGGAGGAGGAGCTCTCCGAGAAGGTGGCTTTGGCTGACAAGGGCCTTGAGGAGCGCGCCAAGAAATTGGAAGAGCGCTGCGCAGAGGAGGAGAAGAAGGCCTGGGTGCGAGGACAGGAGCTCCATGAACGGGAGTGTGCCCTCGTTGTCAGGGAAAAGAAAGTAAGGGGTAGGGAGAAGGACCTGGTCGACCACCAGAACAAGATCCACCTCCGGGAGGAGGAGCTCGGAAAACTCGAGAAGCGGATTGCTGAGAAGATTCAGCAAAACGCCAAAGAAGTTGAGCGCCTCGCCCGTGAGAATTCCGAACTGGTGGCGACCAGAAGATCCTTAGAAGAATTGAAAAGCTTGAGGACTGCGGACTCCCTACAAATTTGGGAGTTCCTGGGCAAGGCCAACGACGCGCTGACACCAATGGGCTTCAGTCCCGTGCGCCCAGATGACCCGGAGCCGGAGCCGGACCTAGCGCTGCAGGCATTGAGCTCGGCAGGTAGCAAGCTCTCCAAGGTGGGCGATGTCATCGCGGGCCAATTGGAGGTTGAGGGGCAATCCCTGGCAAAGAACGTCGCAGAATATGTGCTAACGTACTACACCAGCCGAAACTCCCAATTTCCTCTGGACCCGGTGCTTGAAGGTCCCGTCGAACGAGAAGGGGAAGCTGTCCGATCCAACGTGTCGGAGGTTGCCCAAAAAGTCGCTCAATTCTTCCATAGGGTCTAGGACCATTTCCTTAGTTCTCACTTGTATTTTCTCTTCTTCTTCCTCAATTTTGTAATCCCTTGTCTCCAGATGTAATCCCTTGTCTCCAGATAAATGAAATCCCCAAATTTTTGTGAATTTCACTTTTTGTCTTCAACACTTTTGTCTTCACTTGGCCCCCTGGTAGATGTACACAATTTGATTGTGAACATGTACCAAGAGGATATTATGTTTTGTTGAAGACTCATTTGCTCCGAACTTGTAGAATTTAGGTCCGAAGTCTTCGATAGTGAAGGCCCCCTGAGGTCAAACTGACTATCATCGGAGCTTAGTAGCTCCGATAATAGTCCCTATCAACGCACAGAGCATCGATGGTTAGTCCTCCGGGGTGTCGGAGCTTAGTAGCTCTTGCGCTGAATTTTGCCAACATGTAACTTGTCGACAGCAGTCTCCACTTGTGGGGTCTTTTCACCATCTTTTACGTCGACAGTTGGCCCCCCTAGCTTTACCGGGGCTTGGTTGCTCAGGTGATGCTTGTTAACATCGATTACAAGCCATCTAGAGAGGTCAGAGCTTTGTTAGCTCCGGCTTTTCTCCATCAACTTGTATTTTATTTTTCCTGCACACTGAAGTCAAGAAAAATAGTAAAATTTGTTTCTTACCTATAACTTCGTCACGGCTTACGATTCTCGAGAAAGTTTTAGGTCAAACACGATTCTAAATACAACCGAATGCGTTGTCTTTTCTTCCAGATCCAACTGTACATGTACCCGCCTTACTTCGGCCTGCCGGGGTGTAGGTAGAGTGGCGTACTTAGGGTGCTTGACCAGGCTAAGTCGATAGCACACTCCGGCCCTAGATTGGCTTGGCGGCATTCAGGCGAGTAGGCCATGAACAATATTTGAATCCAAAAGAATCGACAATACAACTCGAGTTGCATATGAACCGGTCGAACTAAAATTTCATTGGAATTGCTCGCCTTTGTTATAGACAAGAAAGAGAAAAATAAAAATGTTGAGCCTGTACAAAATAAATGCACGTGGAGTATGTTTCACATGAAGATGTCTTTCATTATAGGTCCGGGGTACAGGGGAAACAAGTACACTCTTAGGGTACGGAACCAGGCTAAGCATGTTTCATTACTCGTTTGACCCAGGGTAGCTAGCCACACTTTTAGTCCTGAGACTGTGACAAGTGTCACATGAACTTGGTGGACCTTCCGGGGAAGGTCCGGTTGTTCTCCAGGAGGAACTACCCGACTTTGTACAATGACTCTATAACATACATCTCAAGTTACTCAAGACTCACCTCTGTGATATTAAGTGTAGAACTTGCGGAGGTGCTCGATGTTGCAAGGATTTGGGAGAGGTGTCCCATCCTCGGTAGCCAAGCGAACGCTTCCGGGACGGGATACTTTAATCACTCGGAAGGGTCCCTCCCAGCCGGGGGAGAGTTTGTTTAACCCTTCTCTGGATTGTATTCTCCGTAGCACCAGATCGCCTTCCTCGAGCTGTCGGTTGTGTACATGCCGCTAATGATAACGCCTTAGGGCTTGGCGATATCGGGCGTTCCGAACAGCTGCTTGGCACCTTCCCTCCTCAATGAGGTCTAGGTCTTCACGCTGGAGCTGATCCTGCATGGCTTCGTCGAAGGTCCGGACCCGGAGTGAACCCAAGGTGATTTCCGGAGGAAGAATTGCTTCAGCTCCGTACACCAGGAAGAAGGGTGTCTCTCCGGTTGACTGGTTTGGAGATGTTCTGTTAGCCCATAAAGTGGGCAGAAGCTCTTCAATCCAGTTGGCTCCATGTTTTTTCAAGCGCTCATATGTGCGCGTCTTGAGTCCTTCAAGGATTTCAGCATTTGCTCTCTCGGTTTGACCATTGCTTGTTGGGTGAGCTACGGAGGCGTAGCATACTTGTATGCCGAGGTCTTCGCAATATCCTTGGAATGTTGAGCTTGTGAATTGGGTCCCATTATCAGTGATGATTTTGTTTGGGACTCCATATCTGCACACAATGGACTGCAAAAAGTTGATAGCAGATTGCTTGTTGATTGTCACAACTGGAGTTGCTTCCGGCCACTTGGTGAATTTATCAATGGCGACGTACAGGAACTTGTAACCTCCGACGGCTCTTGGGAAAGGTCCCAAGATGTCCATCCCCCACACAGCGAAAGGCCATGTAGGAGGTATCATTTGTAGGGGCTGAGCTGGTGTGTGAATTTGCTTTGCATGAAATTGACATGCTTCGCATTTCTTCACCAGCTCAGTTGCATCCTGGAGTGTTGTAGGCCAGTAAAAACCATGCCGAAAGGCTTTACCGACCAACGTGCGGGAAGATGCGTGGTTCCCACACTCGCCTCCATGGATTTCTGCGAGGAGTTTGCAGCCTTCTTCCCTTGTGATGCAATGCATTAGGATGCCATTGGCACCACGCCGGTAGAGATCTCCTTCTACCAACGTGTATCTTTTAGCCAATCTGACTACCCAGTCAGCGGATACATCATCGTCAGGAATGATGTTGTCTTTCAAGTAGCTCCTGATCTCCGATATCCATGCATCGGAACTAGCTTGAGCTTTTGAGTCTTGCGTGCTGGGTTGCTCGGAGCTCCCGGCAGCACCTACGACCCTTGATGGCTTCCATGGTAACAGGGCCATCGAGACCGTCAGCTTCGGGATGCTGATCTCGCCCCCTTTGCTCAGTTCGGCAGGCTGAGCTGTTGGTTTTGACAACCTCCGGACAAAAGTTCCGTCAGGAGCCGGAGCTCCGGTTGACGCTTTCGTCGAGAGTTCGTCAGCTTCAGCGTTATGGGCACGCTGAACATGGTGAAGATCTAGGACTTCGAAGTCCTTTTGAAGCCTCTGGACTTCAAGGAGGTAAGCAGCTAGCTGGAGATTATTGGAGGAACATTCACCCCTCACTTGCTTAATGATGAGCTGCGAATCTCCCTTGACCAGCAGTTGCTTGACACCATATAATAGTGCCACCTTTAGTCCGTAGATCAGCACTTCGTACTCTGCCATGTTGTTGGTCGCCTTGAAGTCAAGGTGTACCATGTATTTCACCTTCTCCCCGGTCGGTGCAAGGAGAAGGATTCCAGCTCCGGCCCCCTGCTTCTGCATGGAGCCATCGAAGTAGAGGGTCCAGTGAGGCTCGGTGAAGGTTGGAGCTTGATGCTCCGTCTTCTGCTCATTGGGGCCCCCAGGGTTTGATGGAGAGAGAGTCCATTCCGCCACAAAATCTGCCAATGCTTGACTCTTGACTGCTTGCCTTGAAATGAATTCAAGATCAAATTCAGCCAATTCCGCTGCCCACTTTGCAATATTCCCAGTTGAGTTGGGATTATGCAAGATTGCTTGAAGTGGGTAAGAGGTCACCACTGAGACTTTGTGAGCTTGGAAGTAATGGCGAAGTTTCCTGGAGGCAATAAGGACTACATAGAGCAGCTTATGTACCTCTAGGTATCGAGTCTTGGCATCATGTAGTACTTCACTAATGAAGTACACCGGGCGCTGAATGGTCCGGATCCTCCCGGAGGGGTCCGGAGCTTCCTCTTCATTGACCCGGATCCTCCCGGAGGAATCCGGATTTTCTTCAAGGACCTCCGGGTCCTGGCTGGAGGGACCCGAGGCTTCTTCAGAAGTGACCTGGACCCTCTCGGAGTGGTCTGGGTCTCCTGAAGTGACTTCTTGTGGGTTTGAGTCTGGGAGCTGGGACCCAGGCTCACTTTCAGGTACCTCCGGACCCTCCCGAAGGGGTCTGGATTCCTGAGTATGAGGTAGCTCTGGTCTCTCCGCAACCAGAACCATACTAACAACTTCGTCAGTTGCAGAAATGTAAAGCAACAAAGGCTCACCAGGGTTCGGAGCTACCAGAATTGGTAGGGTGGTGAGGAACTGTTTCAGCTCCTGGAATGCCTTCTCTGCTTTTTCGGACCATTGGAATGGTCCGGACTTCCTCAATAACTTGAAGAAGGGGAGTGCCCGTTCCGCCAGTCTTGAAATGAACCGGCCGAGGGCTGCTAGACTTCCAGTTAACTTTTGGACGTCTTTGATGCGGGTTGGTGGCCGCATGTCTTCAATGGCCTTAATCTTCGCCGGATTAGCTTCTATGCCCCGATGACTTACCAGGAAACCAAGAAGTTTTCCGGAGCTAACCCCGAAGACACACTTGTCTGGGTTTAGCTTTGTGCGGGTGGCCCGCAACTTGTCGAAGACAGCCTGCAAGGTGTCAAGGAGTGACTCCTTGTCCTTGACCTTGACCACGATGTCATTGACGTACACTTCCACTATGTCTCTAATGAGTTCTTCAAAAGTTTTGTACATAGCTCGTACAAAAGTTGAGGCTGCATTCTTGAGACGAAGGGCATGGCTGTATAACAGTACAATCCATCTACTGTAATGAACGAGGTATGCTCTTCATCTTCCTTAGACATCCTGATTTGATGATATCTGCAATATGCGTCTAGGAAACACAGTAATTCACACCCGGAGGTGGAATCCACTATCTGATCTATTCTAGGTAGTGGGAATGGATCTTTTGGACATGCCTTATTTAGCGTGGTGTAGTCGATGCACATCCGAAGCTTCCCGCCGGCCTTGGGCACAACGACTGGGTTTGCCAGCCATTTTGGATGGAAGACTTCACGGATGAATCCGGCTTTGGGTAACTTCTTCACTTCTTGTCGGATGAAGTTCTGTCGCTCTACGGATTGCTTCCGGGGCTTCTGATGCACAGGCCGGGCGTCGGGGTAGATCTTCAGATTGTGCTCAATCACTTCCCTGGGGATCCCAGGCATTTGTGATGGTTGCCAGGGAAACACGTCGATGTTAGCCCGGAGGAAAGTGATGAGCGCGAGTTCCTATTTGTCGGTCAGTCCCCCCGATATACGGGTGGTCTGAGCGGCATCGGAACCAATTTGGACGACTTTGACGGGAATGTCGGTGTCGCCGCTTGGCTGCACACGAGGTGCAGAAGTCGAGCCTCGTTGACGAATGCTCGGGGGTTTTGGAGCTTGCTCCTGTCTGGAGTCCTCCTCTTGCGCCGTGGTGAGTGCATGGAGTTCTTCTAGAGCAGTTACTCCGACAGTACGATCTCCGCGGATCCGGAGAACGCCTACTGGCGTTGGCATCTTCAACACCAGATAACCATAATGAGCAGCTGCCATGAATTTGTACAGGGCAGTCCTACCCAAGATGGCATTGAAGGGTAAGTTGATCTGAGCGACGTCGAAGACCAACTTCTCGGTGCGGTACTTCTCTCATGTCCCGAAGGTAACGGGGAGAGTAATAGCTCCGAGTGGGGTAATGGCCCCCGGACCTACTCCGGAGAAAGCTCGAGAGGGGTGGAGATCCGAAGGTCAGAGTTGAAGCTTAGTAAAAGCTTTGAAGCTTATGAGGTTAAGCCCCGAACCTCCGTCTACCATGACGTGGTGGAGCTGGATGTTGTTGATGGTAGGAGATACCATCAAAGGTAACTGACCTGCTCCAACCATGCTCCGTGGGCAGTCCGAAGCATCAAAAGTGATGGTTGTGTCCTTCCACTTCCGATGAGGCTCCGGCCTGACTGTAGGAGCTACAGCAGCCATATCTCGATGCATAGTCTTGATGATGCGATGGGAGGTGATGTCCCATGATCCACCAAAAACGGTGTTCATGGTCTTCCAACGCTCGTTGTCAGAGACGTAAGAATCATCGTCGACGGAGGTGCAAACGGCCTTCAGGACCTTTTTGGGATCCTGAAAACCTAACTCCTCTTCAGCTGGAGCTTCGTCGACTTTTTGCTTTCCTTCCCTCTGTCGGAAAGGAGATTCTTCCCGACACTTGCTGTAGCGCTCGGCAAGGTTTTGGACCTCCCGGCAGTCTTCCAACCTGTGGCTGCCCGTTTTGTGAATTGGGCACCACACCTTGGGCTTGCCACCATCTTCAAAAGACGGTCGAGGTCGCTTTTCGGGGCGTGGCCCCCGGCCACCCGGAGCTGCAGTAGCTGCAACATTGGATGTACCGGCTGACGGCTTCTTCTTGCCGTTGGTCTTTTTCTTCTTCTTGCCGTTCCCAGAGGTAGCGGCTTCTTCTTTGGAGGATTTCTTGTGACCCTCCGGGGTTGGCTTGGAGTGCATCTCATGGCCCTCCGCAGCTCTGGCACATTTGTCAGCCAAGCTGAAAGAGTTCCGTGACGCTGGTGATCTCCTTGATCGCCAGTTTCTCCATCATCTTCTTGTCCCGTACACCCTGTCTGAATGCCACAATGACAGAGGCGCTAGAGATAGAAGGAATAGTATTCCTTACCTGAGAGAACCTCTGGATGAATGACCGCAGGGATTCTCCCCCTTTTTGCACGACTGCAAAAAGGTCCAGTTCAGTGCCTGGTCGGGTGTATGAACTCCCGAAGTTGGCGGTGAACTGCCGGCACAGCTCCTCCCAACTGTTGATAGAGTTGGGTGGAAGGCTCATAAACCAGGACCTGGCGGTCCCAGTTAAGGCCACTGGAAAATAATTGGCCATCACGACCTCATTTCCTCTAGCTGCCAATATGACAGTGGAGTAGATCTGAAGGAATTCGGCGGGATTGACGGTCCCGTCAAATTTTTACCGGCAGGTGAGGCCGGAACTTCTATAGCCACCTGACCATATGCAGATGTATGGCCAGAGCTGAACAGCCTCCTCCTACTCCTTCAGGAGCAGAAAGGTCCTGAGCTTCCCGTCTTTCACGAGCGCGCTCAATATGGACTCGGCCGTCTTGTTGGCGGTATCGGCGATTAAGCTCTGCTCGGAGGTCATGAGTTGAGAGCCTAGATACCGTGTGAGTGCGTCGTGCCCCGGAGGGCAATGACGTCACTTGTTGTGATGCAACACGTCTCCTGCTGTTGGAAACGTGCAGACCAAGTCTACCAGACAAAGTCCGCCGCTGCGATGGGGCTCGTCCCGAAGGAGGAGGACCCTGGTTGCTGAGGCGTTCGGCTGCTGCTGCAACCAAATGTTCCACATCGGCCCTCCACTGTTCCAGTGCATCCCGGGATGCATCCGGAGGTGGTGGGCGTTGGAGAAGAGCCCACGCTGCATGGAGCGCGTGTTCCGGGTTATCATGATTTGCCGACGTAGTGATTGACGCCGGCGCACCATCGCGTTGCCCAGCTTGATTTGCTGGTGGAGGCGGTGGTGGTGGGAGTGTGACTCCTGCTGGTGCTGAAGCCCCTGCTGGTGGCTGCATATTGGGAGGATTGCCCCCAACAACCTGAGCAGCAGGTTGATCATTGGATGATCCAGCAGCTGAGTTCACCATTCTCAAAATCTCAGGCGCCCCTACCTGGCGCGCCAACTGTCGGTGGTTTGGAACTGGCAGATCTCCCAACACTACTAAAGTGTTGGAGGAGTTTGATGTTCGGTGTGGGCGCACGGAGATTCAAGAAGGTGAATCGTAAATGGCACAGGAGACACGGAAGTTTACGTGGTTCGGGCCGCCTGAGCGTAATACCCTACTCCACGGGTGTGTTGGTGTTGTATTAGCTATATGAGCTTGTACTGAGCGTCTATGGAACGTGTCAGTAGATGATCCCCTGAACGTGTCGTCGGCCTGTCCTTTTATAGTACAAGGGCAGGCCGTTACAAGTTAGCCTGGCCTGACATGTGGCCCCGGCGGTTACTAGTATTGACACTTATTCAACACATTTAATTATCCTTAACGACCGGGTAATGGGCTTTGACAGCACCGTTAATGGTAATTAAGGTCATTCGATCGTGTGTCATTAATATGGTATTAATGACACTTAATCGAGTCTTGAAGTCCTTGATTCCCCTTTAAAGATCCGGAGTCATTGCGGGGTCTTCCGGAGGTCGGAGGCTGAAGTTCCAACGGTTGGACACGTGGTAGCTCCGGAGCATACCGTGGGAAGCAGGCAGCTCCGGAGCTACCCGACACGTGTCAGGTCCGGAGCTTCTCTCGGTCTGGGGTTAAGTCCAGAGGTGCCCTCTTGGTACATGGCCCGGAGCTTCCCCCTTGTAGGTGGTAGCTCCGGTTTGATAGTACACGTGGCGACCCTGGGATTAATCATGCTGGAGAAACGGGTCCGGTTATATCTGACATGTGGGCCTCCGAAGGTCTTCAAATCAAGTAGATGACTTTCCTTTGAGATCTTTGTAACCTCAAGGGGTGTACGGTTTCTAGGGTACCGACAAATACTATCTCCGTTCTCATCATTTAGGACATCCATACCGTCTCCAACAAGTATGTTTGACTATTACTTTGTTCTCTTATATTTGACGTTGCTACTTTCATATTTTTTTTTCTTGGGAAAAAATAAAAAAAGAAAATGATGATATGAAGATATGTTAGATGATTAGGGTTTTTTTATAATTTCCATAAATAAATCATGGCAAAAGCAATTTGTGTCGTATTAATCTCGAACGTACTTGATGCACTACTCAACATCAACAGTAGCACCACATAGGCAACAACAACCACATTAAAAGAGTAGAACGAATCACATCGCACGTACCGATCATTAGCATGAGTTTTTTATAGTTGTTGCAGTGGTATTGTTGTTGACGACAACGTAAACAAAAACCAGCCGAATGGCAGGGGAGACGATGAAAATTAGCACCGCAGATATGGATAGAAGAACACCCGTAGTGATGAATGCGAGCAAACGTGCATAGTGTTTTATAAAAATATAATTCACCCTCTTTGATGTAGGACGCAAATGTGAGTGGTTTCGGAGAGATCTGCTCGGGGTGGACTAGACTATGAGTGATGGTGCAAGTAGTGAGAGGAGTTAAAACCTAATTGAGTTATATTGAGTTAAAACCTAGACTATGTGCATTCTCTAACATAATTGAGTTATATTGACGATTGAAATTGGTATATAGCCACCGTCAACAATCACCTTTGTGATGCTTGTCAGAAAGGGCGCCATGTGTTGCTGCCATTTTCTCATTCGGATTCCATTACTTATTTTCCCTTTCAAATTATGCATTGTGATCTTTCAACATCACCAACTGAAAGTGTCACTAGTACTAAATATTATATTGTGCTTCTTGATGATTACACACACTATTTATGGACCTTTCTACTTAGACATAAGTCTGACGCCACCACAATCATTGAAATTTATATGCTCTAATTTGCAATCAGTTCAAGTCCACCATACAATCCTTTCAATGTGACAATGGAAAAGAATTTGGTAACAATGTGCTTTGTTCATTTTTCACAAAATATGGGATCACTTATTGCTTTTCATGCCCCTATACATCTGCCAAAAACGGTAAAACCGAGCGCTAATGATGTGCTTTACACATTGCTTTTTCAGGCTCACTTGCCACCGAGATTCTGGGTTGAAGCCCTGCATGCAGCCACTTATCTTATCAACAGACGCTCATGCAAGCCACTGAATCTTCTCACACTGTACAAACTGCTATATGGTGAGGACCCAGACTACTCTCACTTACGAGTGTTTAGTTGTTTGTGTTATCCTAACATAGCAGTAACTTCATCCCATAAACTTGCACCTGGTCCACAACTTGCATTTTCCTGGGCTACCCTACTGAGCACAAAGGATATAGGTGTATGGATTTAGCCTCCGGCAAAATTATCATCTCAAGGCACGCTGTCTTTGATGAATCAACAATCCCATTTGCCACACGGACAACACAGCCTTTCAGGTCACGTCCTGATCCAAGTCCTCCCACACAACCTCTTTACTTGCGTGTTCCTACGGCATCTACTCTGAATTTCACACCAGACCCTCATCCCTCCACTCCCATAAACCAGCAGTCCTACTGTCCACCCTCACCACACAGTAACTCAAACATGTCACATTATTCTCCAAACTCTGAACACTGTAGCTCCAACATACATGACCCCTCCAATGAAAATTTTGTCCATAGCTCCCCACATCCTCCTACACCCATTCCACAACAAATACAACATCTGCCACAGCACAAAATAATTAACCCTGAGCCAAAGATGGGATCTTTCAGCCAAAGAAAATACTGCCGGCCTTCTGTGGAGCCCAGGCGTCGGCCAAGAGACGAGGATGGAGACAGGAATGACGGAAGGGATCGCGGTCCACGCAACTTAATGGGCAGAATGTCGAGATGGATTGACAGCCGAGCAAGAGGACGCCCTGAGGTTCGGCAACCCAGAAGAAATCAGGAGGTACGAAGAGGGCCAGATGGATACCACAGAAGAGCATACAATAGTTCCCCCCCCCCCCCCGCCATCGAGATTCAATGACCCGCCAGACGTCAGAAGAGAGATGAGAAGACTCTGGGTGGACAAAGGAGGGAAAGAGTCACTTGAGACCCCCACCCTGGTGCGCGCTAAGGACAGCAAAAGACCTGGTAAGGAGACAATACAGATTCAGACGGTCACACATCAGATCATCCCAATGGAGACCTTTGCACGCAGCCACCGGCCTGGGAAGGAGCCAATGCAACCTCAACCAACCATGTCTCAGATCACCCCGGTGGAGACCATCGAAGCAACCACATTTGCTACTACAGTCGAACCTACGTACTCTGATGCAATAGTATTGATCTCGGAGGAGCAGCCCCACTGGGAGGGAACCCCAGTCAGGCAACATCCCAAAGACCGTTGCAGCCGTGAGCATGAGGAACCGTTCAGTGCAACTCCAATTGTCAGTGGTCTTGGCCAGGACAAAGTGTATGAACTGAGTCCCTCAACCCTAGGGCTGGAAAGCTACCCGCAACAGATGCAACAGGTACAGACGGAGCACCCGAAGACTCAAATCGAAAACATGGTTACAGGGCCATCTGAACAGGAAGATCAACACCAACAGGAGGAAACTCAACTACAACAGGAGGAAGATCGCTTAGCCATGATGGTCAGGGAAGTGGTGAAACCGATCGACGAAAGTATCCTTAAGAATCCAATCCGAAAGAAGCCCCAGCAGACTGAAGCTGACACCTCGAAGGGGAAGTCCATCAAGACCAGTCCTAGACTCAAGAACAGGTTCAATGGCGAGAAGACTATGATTAAGATGGCACAAGAGGTTCTCGCGAAAAAATGGGGACTAATTGAGGAAAGCAAGAGTCTAGATGAGATCGCCCTCCAACAATACATTGATGCCTACAAGAAGCCCCTCTCTGAACCAGCAATGGAAGCCATATCCAAACTGACACAGGTAGCCATGGCGAAGAGGAAGAAGAAGATAAGCAAGCACAAGCAGCAGGACCTGAAGATAGGAAGGGCAAAGAAGAAGATCGAAGCGGACAAGATGGCGCCGACAGGCGGGGAGACCTAAACCACTCCCCACCCCAAGTAGTAGCTTTTGTTTAATGATGCGCGAGTCAGAAACATTGTGCGTTATCATTCTTTTGCTGTTGCTCTCACTGACGATGTCGCGAGAGAGCTTTAATCTTTGTACTACGAGTAGTTTCCCCAGGGGCATCATAGTCTCACCTCCACTGGTGGTCAGCTTTGTCGATAGGAGGGTCTTAGGTTGTATGAGACTAAAGTTGTATACCTCCCTGTATGATGGTGGATCCTCGGTGCTATATTATGGATAATGTAATCACTAATTATAGCATCCTTTCGTGGAATGTCAGAGGGTTAAATAATCTTGCTCGACAACATGAAATCAAACAGGTCATACAATCCCACAAACCAGAGATGGTCTGCCTACAGGAGACGAAAATGGAGATCATTAGCATTCAAGTAGTGACCAATACACTGGGTCATGAATATGCACATAACTTTCACTTTCTACCAGCAGAAGGAACTAGTGGGGGCATTCTCCTTGCGGTCCTAAATAGATTCTTCGTCTTGCAGAATATCCGAAACGCTAGCTATTCTATCACAGCTAAAATTACGGACATTAGATCGCAACTCTCCTGGACGTTAACTGGAGTATATGGACATCAAAGAGACCTGGAAAAAAGAATGTTTATGAGAGAGCTGATCGAGCTGAAGGATCAGGCTGAGCAGGCTTGGTTGGTGATTGGGGACTTTAATCTCATTTACCAAGACCATGATAAAAACAATGGGAGACTTAACCGTAGCCTCATGCGACGGTTTCGAAGAACCCTTGATTGAATGGAGGTGAAAGAGATTCCACTTACTGGTCGGAAATTCACAAGGACAAATGAACAACCTGCTCCGACAATGACAAGAATTGATAGAGCTTTCTGCTCGATTCCTTGGGAATCACTTTACTGCAACCCAGTTCTAAAGGCACTATCAGCTTCCACTTCTGACCATTGCCCACTCATCTTGCAGCCTCTGTTGCCCCAAAGATTTCCATCTCTATTCATGTTTGAATCGTACTGGACAAAGATGCAAGGGTTTGCTGAACGCGTGCAACAAGCCTGGGCGGCACCAACTTCGGAACGGGTTACTCCGTTGATGCGTCTACATATCAAACTGAGAAGGACTGCAAAGACCATCAAAAAATGGGCTAAGGAGACTGTACCACATGGCAAATTAGCGGCGGCGATTTGCAGAGAGGTCATCCAAAGACTAGATGAGGCCCAGGAAGAGAGGAACCTAATGCAGGCTGAATTAGAGCTCAAACATACACTTAAAACGAGACTGCTGGGGTTAGTTGCTATCGATAAAATGAGAACCAAGCAAAAGTCAAGAATCACATGGCTCAGAAAAGGGGACGCCAACACCACATACTTTCACACAATGGCCAGTGGGAGAAAGAGAGCGAATTATATCCAAATGCTGCAAATAGAGATAGGCACACAATATGATCATCAAAGCAAAGCCCGCATCATCTTTGATCACTTCGACCAACATCTTGGAAAAGAGGTTCTGCGGCAAATCTCTCTGGATTTTTACAAGCTGGCCTGGCAACCAACCGATCCGAGCGCATTAGATGCCCCTTTTACTGAACAAGAGGTCCATAAGATCATCAAGGCGTCACCGAAGGAAAAGGCCCCTGGTCCGGATGGATACGTAGGCCTCTTCTTTACCCACTGCTGGGACACCATTAAAAAGGACCTAATGGACGCAATAAGGCAGTTCTACGAAATGAACCCACAGGGACTGCAACCTCTTAATCATGCTTATGTGGTGCTAATATCGAAACATCAGGAGGCAACCAAGGTATACGACTTTAGACCCATCAGTCTTATGCATAGCTTCTCTAAACTGGTCTCCAAGTTGCTAGCCTGCAGACTACAACCCTACCTGAGCCAACTGGTATCCATGAACCAGAGTGCATTTGTCAAGAGAAGAAGCATCCACGATAACTTTGTGTTTGTGCAACAACTGGTCCGCAACCTGCATAGGAAGAGAAAACCGACTTTATTTATTGAACTTGACATATCAAAGGCCTTTCATACTGTTAACTGGCCATACATGTTGGATATCCTATCACACCTGGGATTTAGCACAAGATGGCGCAATTGGATTTCCATTCTCTGGGGCACTGCGTCAACCTCAGTCATCCTCAATGGGATCCCGGGTAGACAAATCTACCATGCTAGAGGGGTCCGACAAGGCGACCCCCTGTCGCCAATGATGTTTCTCCTTGCAATGGAACCGCTACACAGATTATGAAACTTCGCTCAAGACAAAGGGTTGATGGCTCGGATCCATAGAGAGGAGTCCATTTTCAGAGTTTCTCTTTACGCAGATGACGCAGCAGTATTCCTTCGACCTTTGAGGGAAGACTTTGAAGTTCTCAAGGGCATCCTGCAGATATTTGCCAGGGCATCAGGACTGGCTACAAACTTAGAGAAGACCAAGATATACCCAATCCAGTGCTAGGACATAAATCTCTTACATATTGTCGGGCCCAATCAAAACCTAGATAGCTTCCCCACGACCTATCTAGGTCTGCCTCTGCACTATCGAAAACTCCCGAGGAAAGCGGTACACCAGGTGGTCCAAAAAATTCATAACAGAATCCCAGGATGGAAGAAACACATGCTCTCATATGCTGGTTGTGTGAACCTGATCCAGTCGGTACTATCTGCGATCCCGACATACTTTCTAACTGTTTTCAAATTGCCAAAATGGGTGATTGCTCGGATAGATCGCATCAGAAGAAACTTCTTGTGGAAGGAGTCACAAGCGCAACGATCAAACGGCAATAGAAGCTTGGTGAAGTGGACCAACTGCACAAGGATGAAGTTCATGGGAGGACTGGGTATAAAAGATTTTGAGAAGTTTAACAGAGCCCTCCGACTTCGATGGCTTTGGCTGAACTGGGATGCACAGGATTGGGCCTGGTAGCTGTTACTTAAAGCGGATGATAGCATTGAAAAGGACCTTTTCTTCATGTCCACAACAATAGTCGTCGGGAATGGGAAGGACACGCTGTTCTGGGAAGCTCGTTGGCTACAGGGGCAAGCACCGTGTGCTCTCGCACCCAATCTATTCCTCCAGGCACGACAGAAAAGACGTTCGGTAAGGACAGAATTAGGGAATTTCAACTGGATGAGGAACCTTAGGAGATGTGACAATGAGATCTTGTTAAATGAGCTGGTTAATCTATTCTCTCTTCTCTCGGAGGTGCAACTAAATGAAAATGAGGACTCCATCACTTGGAAATGGACGCCTAATGGGATATTCTCGGTAAAATCAGCTTATGAAATCCAATTTGTGGGCACCATCACAGTACCGACTGCGTCAATGATTTGACAAGCAAAAGTGGAACAGAAGTGCAAATTCTTCACTTGGCTTGCTTGGCGAAAGAGAGCACCAACGGCGGACCTCCTAAGTCGCAAAGGACTCCAAGCGAATCCTATTTGCCCGCTGTGCGCCATTGAGCCAGAGATCATTGATCACCGGTTAACTAAATGTGCTTTCTCCAAGGCAGTCTGGAATGAAGTACTGACTAAACTACGCATTCGACCACCAGCATCCATGATGCTTGATGTAGATGTCCACCATTTCTTGACAACCATATATACATTAAGCTACTCGTGACAAAAGAAGACTTTGGCGGGGTACATCCAAATCATCTGGTGGAACCTATGGAAGGAGCGTAACCGAAGGATCTTCGACAACAAGTTCTCCACCCATCAGCAGGTGTCGCAATCAATATTGCTTGACAATCAGCAGCGTGAGTTTGCCCTCCTTGAGGGAGCTGTTATGGACTAATGTTTCTTACTGCATGAGAGGAATGCCTCACATGTGGCCTAGCCGATATCTGGGTTAGATTATGTAACTTAGGATGTTACCTCTTCCATCTTAATGAAAGGCAGTGCTCCTGCCACTTGTTTTTCAAAAAAAAATACTGAACCTAAACTCTTCTGAAGCCTTTCTCCAATACCTTCCAACTACAGCTCTGGCCTAAAAGCCCAAATTGGAACCATGCAATGCTAGAGGAATATAATGCCTTGATATCGAACAATACTTGGTCTATTGTTCTTAAACCTGCAGGTGCTTATGTGGTCACCGGCAAGTGGATTTACGGGCACAAATTCAACACTGGTGGCACACTAAATCGGTACAATGCACGATGAGTTCTTAGAGGCTTCACTGAAGAGCAACTTATTGATTATCATGAAACTTTCAGCCCTGTTATCAAGCATGCCACAATAAAAATAGTGCTCAGTATTGCAACTTCATCATCATGGCCGGTGCATCAGTTAGATGTTAAAAATGCCTTCCTCAATGGGCAGTTATCTAAAACCATGTAGTGTCAACAGTCATCAGGGTTCATTGACAGTGATCATCCATCTCATGTGTGCAAATTGAATAAATTATTATACGGTTTAAAGCAGGCTCCTAGAAAATGGAGTGTAACGTGCGGTATAAGATGTACTAGCCATAGAACCGCGACAGACTCCGTGATCCTTGTTGTTGACTTAGATCATGTAGGCCATTCTCTCCACGATCTTGTAACTGACGGGGACACGTCTCCGCATGATGTAACCTGGCTATTTAAAGGCCTGTGGTCAATACAAACGCAAGCCAGTGCATTACATTCCTTCATGGAGAAAGTATTTTATAGTGCACACTACAATAAGGCAAGTACCAGTACTGCGGGGCATGCTTCTGTCATACTTGTAGAATGCCCTAGGGCTAACTCAGACATCAGACCACGTGACCTTCACCTCTCCGATGCTTTCATTGAGCCTGAGAGCCTTCCAAACAGCCTCTGTTCCGCTCACAACGTTGTTACGGCACGGTGGCTCGAAGCCACGGTCCTCATCGCAACCGTGAACAGAGTCGCACTCGTCCACGACCTTGGCCACGACGGACCGTCCGTTCTTCGCGCGGATACGGACAGTGCTGTTGCAGCGGTTCGTGCCGTCGAGACGCAGCCACCCGGACGACAAGGAGACCAGCAGCTCGGTGTCCCTATGGAAGCGCCGGTCGCAGAGTGAGATCCCCGTTTGATCATCAGTGTTGCCGAATATATTGACCGTCAGGATGCCTGGTGTCTCTGCCGACACCGCAGGCGAGCATGTGAACTGCGGATAGCGCTTGCCGGCGACACAGCAGTTGTCCAGGCCGGTTTCTTTGTTGCAGTTCCTCCCCTTGCCGTGAATGAAGCCACTGTATGGCAGGTGCCTGCAGATGTCTCACGAATGGAGAAGCACGTAACCTGCAACAGAGCAAACAGAACTAGGAGTCTAGTGGCAGCCATTGTCCTTCTCTCTTGCTAGCCGCCCCAGTTATGTGTTAGTGGCCGAGTGTGGCTGGAATGTGTCGTTTGTTGGGCTATATAAAGAGCTCTAGCAGCAAAGTTCTTCAGCAATTGCTATGCCACTGTTTTAACTGGGCATGGGACATTCTACCATTTTTCATGTGTTAATCTATAACACACTCTTGTTTTTACCGTAAGTTGGCTTGATCATCGCACGCTTGTCTTTATGTGGTGGAAATTACAGTACTCGATTGATGTTACGCCTAGTTGCTATTCCTTGCTTGCTTTGGTAACTGCGATTCATATTTTCTGTTTGAAATGTGGTACAATAGTTGACCGTTCTTCCTGTTTGATGAACAAGCATTATTATTTACCTGTAGGCAAATATTACAACCAACTCATACAACTGGACCATGCACGTTACTATAACTTCGTACAATCAATCAATATACAGTAGATATCTCTGGAATGACTGCGTCTGTATGCCTGCTGCAGCTATTATGTAGTCAAGCTGCTCAGCGCTCACGCATCGGAATCGGACCAGGTGATGCCCTCCTCGCCAATGCTCTGGTCAAGCCCCAGGGCGTTCCACACTGCTGGTGAAGCATCAACAATGTTGTTGTCGCACGGCGGCTCGTAGTTGTGCTCATCGTCGCAGCCATGCACGGAGTCGCACTCGTCCACCACCTTGGCGTACACAGACTTTCCATTCGCCGTGATCTTGATGCGGTGGCCGCAGCGAGCCATGTTGCTGAACCAGCCGGTGGACAGGGCGACGACCATCTCCTCGTCGCTGTGGTAGGAGTTGTCGCACTCCGATGGGCCGCCGCCGTCCTTGCCCTTCTCGAAGCTGTTGAGCGTTAGCACGGCCTTGGTGCTCGCGGTCACCGGCGGCGAGCAGCGATACTGCGGGTACTGCTTGCCATCCTCGCAGCAGTCCGGGTCGTTGCTCTTCTCGCAGTTGCCGGACTTGCCGGGGAGGTAGCCGCTGGCATGGCAGACACCAAGGTTGGGGCGGAGCGAGAATGCAACATGGGAGGTGGAGAGAACGACCATGAGAATGGTCGCCATGGTCGCCAGATCAGCTCGGATGGTGGTCATTTTAAGTGGCCTACCTTATGTTTACTCTTTCCCTCTCTTTACTCGATTACTTTGTGTTCTAGCTTTGGTGCTTGTGTGCTTGGGGATAGTTTGCAACTGCTTATATAGTCATCGTCCTGCCGCCAGTTGTGAACATGCACTGGTTGTTTGCCACACGGCATGTCGATGCTGTGTTCTGATCTACAGCCTGAAATTTATGTGTTGTCGTACCGTGTCAGTTGAGTTTCTGATTACCACTGCAATTGCTTGCCTTGTTAGTTAAGATGTACTGCGTGGGCTAAAATACTTTTTGTCTATCTGTTAACACCTCTGAATCTCGTCTTGAACAGTTAGACTCTTGGCTCTAATATTTTAAATCCAGCAATTTCACTGCTACCTGTATTGATTAGTACATTTCCAGCTCTTATGTGCATGGTTCTTGTTGAATCTAGTACTTGAACTCCGTGCTTGCACAAGCACGCAAGATTTTTATCTTATAAACTGTTGAATACTAATTGAACACTAGAGAAGAAAATTGAGAGAGACTTGAGAGAATTGCAAATGATTCAACTATGTTTTATTCATTCACTTGTCTTCTATTTATACATGTGATGGTAGCCATTGGAGAGGAGACATGACTCTTAGATGGAGGAAGTTACAACTGCATATGACCCTTCAAGTGATCACATGTCAAAATTCTAGAACTTCTTGGTCATATTCGGAAGATTTTGAAATAAGAACAAATTCTTCTTTATTATCTTCATGGGTATGTATATGTAACCCATTTTTCCGAATATCTCTAAAACTTATGAGAGTTCGTGTAGAATCAGGAGACAATAAAACATCCTCAATTATCACTTGTGTCCCATTAGGGAGTGTAATAGTGGCCTTTCCAGAGTCAACTATTGTCGCATCGCATCCTGCGATGGTCAAAACATTTCCTGACCTCCTAGTTAGGGTCTGAAAATATTTTGTATCCCTAAGTATAGAGTTTGTGGTGCAACTATCCACAAGGCTAATTTCTTCTTCCATCGGAAATTTCCCGTGAAATCTAATAAATAAGAATTATAATAACATAATAAGTTGCATTAAAATACATATATGTACATGAAATATTAGAGTGTTGAATAACCCTAATACAATATACTTAATATTACATTACAACACACTTATATTTATATAGACTTAAACATATGTAATTCTATGGTAGAAGATCTACAAAAGATCATCGAATACATCGTTCGAATTATATTCCACCATAGCATTATCTAAGTCCATGATGTCATCATCTTTAAATGTTGAATCGTTGTTGCTAGGGTCTTCAATATCCTTGCTTGAACAACCGACTTCAAATGTTGGCTTTGTTTGAATACTTAAATGAGTTTCATACTCATTTTGAGAACCTTGAATTTCTTGTCTTTTCCTAGTGATTTCTGGTATAAAGCCACAAGGTGTTTAGGCGTGCGATATTTATCAGTTGTATGCTTATAAGTTCCACATGTCTTACACTGCACATTTTCCCCTTTGAAGGGAACACCATCCTTTCTCATTGTCTTTGAGAATTTCTTATTCTTTTGCCTATTTCTACCATTTTTCTTAGAATACACATTCTTAGAAGCATTAGCTTTCTTCTCATTATGATGAATTTCAGGTAGAGGAGCAGCCCCAACACGACGTTGGTGATGATTCTTAATAGTAAGTTCATCATCCTTCTCTGCCTGAAGTAAATCTCTAATGAGGTCAGCATAATGTTGGTAGTTGCGAGCCCGGTATTGATGTTGTAAGACCCTATCAGAAGGGAGCATAGTTTGAAGAGTCTTCTCTATTTTGTCCTCTTATGATGGTTCTTTCTCACAAAACCTTAATTTAGCGCATACCTTAGGAACAACATGATTATAGTCTTCTATAGACTTAAAATCTTGAAGACGGAGTTGAGTCCATTCATGATTGGCCTCAGGCAATAGTATTTCCTTTTGCTGTTCATAACGACTTTTTAATGCCATTCAAAGAGTATGTGGTTCTTCTTCCATCACATATTCTGATTTCAAATTAGGATGGAGATGATTACGGATGATGTATAGTACCTGGTACTTAAATGTATCTAGAAATGCTGCAGGTCTATCTTCAGGAGGAGTAAGAGCAGCCATGAGTCCTCTGAAAGCCAAACTTATCTTGATGTCAAGAGCCCATGTCGTGTAATTATGACCATCAAGTGCAAGTTTTTCAAACTCGCGAGACATTGATTCATACATGTAGGAAACCAGAGATTTTATTAATAAATCATCATGGTGGTGTTGTAATATGTGTTAATCATAATGAAAACACATTAAATTTATTCTCTCTTATCTAGCCAAATTTAGAAAAATGGCTTGACAAGAACAAATATATTTATATTTCATGTTAAAGATGGTGTTGAGGTGTCTAAACTGACGCCTCCCCCGGACCTACTCGGGAGTGGTCTGCGGAGGTTCGATGTGTTATCGGGGGGCTAGTCCTAGCAAGATGAAACGCAGAGGATGATGAACACGAGGGATTTACGTGGTTCGGGCCGCCTGAGCGTAATACCCTACTCCACAGTGGTTTGTGTGTTGTATTCCTTGAGTCCGTATCTTAGTCTGAGAGAACTTGTCTAAGTCGGTGGCCGCTCGGTCCTTTTATAGTCCAAGGTCGAGCAGCTTACAAGTGGGGTCCGAGGCCCAACAAATGGCCCCGGGCATACCAAATCCTCCCTAAGATCTGGGAGTAAATGTTATCTCCTGACTACGGCTTCAATGTGCCACCTGCCCACACCCTGCTGCAGGGCTACGAATAGTCCCCTCATCATGGTAGGCCATGTCTTGTGTGTCCCGTTGGGGCTTCTCATTGGTCCGCTATACGTAGTAGTTCGGCTCTCACCAGTTATGACAAGACCGGCCACAGTCCACCTTACTTATGAGTACGAGCTCCCGCTCGCCTAGGGAACATGCGCGTCCTAGCTTTGGCATCCTGGGCACGCCTCCCTTCTCTGAGCCTTCCGTGGGAAAGCTCAGGCTCGGCGCCGCCTGTCACGTGGCACCTCCCGGCCCTTACCTCAGCGGGATGCTCAGTTCCCGGAATTGGGTCCGGAGCTGCTGGAAACTAGAAGCATAGGACCCTCAGAGGGACGTTCGGGTCCAGGGTGGACCCGGAGCTGTGGGGATTGTCGCAGTATCGGACCCTCTTCCCAGGAGGGGAGGTCCGAAGCCGCCATTCTAGCGGCCTCGTCGGATCACTCCCCGGTGAGGTGGTGGGCCCAGGGCCGCGGTCGGCGTGGAGGCACTGGACTTTCCCTCGACGGAGGGAGCCACTGTACCACTTGCCACATAGCGCTATGGGCCCATGTCAGGCCTCGCCCCGGTGGGCGGTGGGCCCGGTGTTCTTTTATCCCTGTACCCAGGGATATCCGGTTCGCCAGGCACCGACAGATGGCCAATTAAAGAAATAGCCAAATTAAAATGAATTATACACCTTGTTGTATTAAGGTATTATTCATAATGTATTAAGCCAAATTATAAAAAATGGCTTAATCAAAATGAGGTAATTTACTTTATATTTTATGTGTAGTGTTATTTCCATCATAAGCAAAAATTTTAAAATTAGCTTTAATGATGAAATTTGTAAAATTTGTAAATATAATAAACAAAATTCAAATTTGAGGCCAAATTTTATCTTGTAAACAAGCACGCAAGATTTTTATCTTGTAAACTGTTGAATACTAATTGAACACTAGAGAAGAAAATTGAGAGAGACTTGAGAGAATTGCAAATGATTCAACTATGTTTTATTTATTCACTTGTCTTCTATTTATACATGTGATGGTGGCCATTGGAGAGGAGACATGACTCTTAGATGGAGGAAGTTACAACTGCATATGACCCTTCAAGTGATCACATGTCAAAATTCTAGAACTTCTTGGCCATATTCGGAATATTTTGAAATAAGAAGAAAATCTTCTTTATTATCTTCATGGGTATGTATATATAACCCGTGTTTCCGAATATCTCTAAAACTTATGAGAGTTCGTGTAGAATCGGGAGACAATAAAGCATCCTCAATCATCACTTGTGTCCCATTAGGGAGAGTAATAGTGGCCTTTACAGAGCCAACTATTATCGCATCGCGTCCTGCGATGGTCAAAACATTTCCTGACCTCCTAGTTAGGGTCTGAAAATATTTTGTATCCCTTAGTATAGAGTTTGTGGTGCAACTATCGACAAGGCACATTTCTTCTTCCATCGGAAATTTCCCGTGAAATCTAATAAATAAGAATTATAATAACATAATAAGTTGCATTAAAATGCATATATGTACATGAAATATTCGAGTGTTGAATAACCCTAATACAATATACTTAATATTACATTACAACACACTTATATTTACATAGACTTAAACATATGTAAATTTCTATGGTAGAAGATCTATAAAAGATCATCGTATACATCGTTCGAATTATATTCCACTATAGCATTATCTAAGTCCATGATGTCATCATCTTTAAATGTTGAATCGTTGTTGCTAGGATCTTCAATATCCTTGCTTGAACAACCGACTTCAAATGTTGGCTTTGTTTGAATACTTAAATGAGTTTCATACTCATTTTGAGAACCTTGAATTTCTTGTCTTTTCCCAGTGATTTCTGGTATAAAGCCACAAGGTGTTTAGGCGTGCGACATTTATCAGTTGTATGCTTATAAGTTCCACATGTCTTACACTGCACATTTTCCCCTTTGAAGGGAACACCATCCTTTCTCATTGTCTTTGAGAATTTCTTATTCTTTTGCCTATTTCTACCATTTTTCTTAGAATATACATTCTTAGAAGCATTATGTTTCGTATCATTATGATGAATTTCAGGTAGAGGAGCAGCCCTAACACGACGTTGGTGATGATTCTTAATAGTAAGTTCATCATGCTTCTCTGCCTGAAGTAAATCTCTAATGAGGTCAGCATAATGTTGGTAGTTGCGAGCCCGGTATTGATGTTGTAAGACCCTATCAGAAGGGAGTATAGTTTGAAGAGTATTCTCTATTTTGTCCTCTTATGATGGTTCTTTCTCACAAAACCTTAATTTAGCACATACCTTATGAACAACATGATTATAGTCTTATATAGACTTAAAATCTTGAAGACGGAGTTGAGTCCATTCATGATTGGCCTCAGGCAATAGTATTGCCTTTTGTTGTTCATAACGACTTTTTAATGCCATTCAAAGAGTATGTGGTTATTCTTCCATCACATATTCTGATTTCAAATCAGGATGGAGATGATTACGGATGATGTATAGTACCTGGTACATAAATGTATCCAGAAATGATATAGGTCTATCTTCAGGAGGAGTAAGAGCAGCCATGAGTCCTCTGAAAGCCAAACTTATCTTGATGTCAAGAGCCCATGTCGGGTAATTATGACCATCAAGTGTAAGTTTTTCAAACTCGCGAGACATTGATTCCTACATGTAGGAAACCAGAGATTTTATTAATAAATCATCATGGTGGTGTTGTAATATGTGTTAATCATAATGAAAACACATTAAATTTATTCTCTCTTATCTAGTCAAATTTAGAAAAATGGCTTAACAAGAACAAATGTATTTATATTTCATGTTAAAGATGGTGTTGAGGTGTCTAAACTGATGCCTCCCCCGGACCTACTCGGGAGTGGTCTGCGAAGGTTCGATGTGTTATCGGGGGGCTAGTCCTAGCAAGATGAAACACAATGGATGATGAACATGAGGGATTTATGTTGTTCGGGCCGCCTGAGCGTAATACCCTACACTACGGTGGTTTTTGTGTTGTATTCCTTGAGTCCGTATCTTAGTCTGAGCGAACTTGTCTAAGTCGGTGGCTGCTCGGTCCTTTTATAGTCCAAGGTCGAGCAGCTTACAAGTGGGGCCCAAGGCCCAACAAATGGCCCCGGGCATACAGAATCCTCCCTAAGATCTGGGAGTAAATGTTATCTCCTGACAACGGCTTCAATGTGCCACCTGCCCACACCCTGCTGCAGGGCTACGAATAGTCCCCTCATCATGGTAGGCCATGTCTTGTCTGTCCCGTTGGGGCTTCTCATTGGTCCGCTATACGTAGTAGTCCGGCTCTGACCAGTTATGACAAGACCGGCCACAGTCCACTTGACTTATGAGTGCGAGCTCCCACTCGCCTAGGGAACATGCACGTCCTAGCTTTGTCATCCTGGGCACGCCTCCCTTCTCTGAGCCTTCCGTAGGAAAGCTCAGGCTCGGCGCCGCCTGTCACGTGGCACCTCCCGACCCTTACCTCAGCGGGATGCTCAGTTCCCGGAATTGGGTCCGAAGCTGCTGGAACCTAGCAGCATAGGACCCTTAGATGGACGTCCGGGTCCAGGGTGGACCCGGAGCTGTGGGGATTGTCGCGGTATCGGACCCTCTTCACAGGAGGGGAGGTCCGGAGCCACCATTCTAGCGGCCTCGTCGGATCACTCCCCGGTGAGGTGGTGGGCCCAGGGCCGCGGTCGGCGTGGAGGCATTGGACTTTCCCTCGACGGAGGGAGCCACTGTACCACTTGCCACGTAGCGCTATGGGCCCATGTCAGGCCTCGCCCCGGTGGGCGGTGGGCCCCGTGTTCTTTTATTTTGTACCCAAGGATACCCGGTTCGCCAGGCACTGACAGATGGCCAATTAAAGAAATAGCCAAATTAAAATGAATTATACACCTTGTTGTATTAAGGTATTATTCATAATGTATTAAGCCAAATTATAAAAAATGGCTTAATCAAAATGAGGTAATTTACTTTATATTTTATGTGTAGTGTTATTACCATCATAAGCCAAAATTTTAAAATCAGCTTTAATGATGAAATTTGTAAAATTTGTAAATATAATAAACAAAATTCAAAGTTGAGGCCAAAATTTAAAAATAGCCTAAACAATGAATTTTGGACAATGTGATTTTTTATTTTATCTATTTGGCCAAAATTTGAAAATTAGCCAAATATTCATTTATTACAAATAAATAATATTTAAATACAATATACACATTGTCATAATCAATATTTACATATATCACAAATCTTTACAGTATGTACACATACACACTTGCAGGAATTTAAACTTAATCTAATATTAACTAGATTAAACTGCAGTATAAAAAGAAAATTAAAATGTAATATATACATTGGGCCAGTATTGGGATTTAGGCCCAATAGCCGGCCATCGGTTGAGGTGGCGTTGCCCAGCCGTGGATGCAGGCGCTGCGGCCCAGCAACAGACGGCCCAGCTAGTCCGATCGGCAGTGCAGCCCAGCCGCGGCTGGCCCACGGCATGATCCGATCGACGACCAAAGTAAAAGGGAGGGAGGAGGGAGGGAGCCGGTTAGGTCAACCCTAGCCGCACTCCACGCCTCGTCCTCTCCGCCTCCTTCTTTCTCTTGCTGACACTTTGGTTCTGCCATGTGTCGTCTGCCTTACTCCTCTGACTCTGTTCCTGGTATTGCTTCCTCTTGCCAGCGCTGCTCCCCCTCAACCTCTTTCCCCATCGTTTAATGGCTTGAGCTGGCAACCGAGGCCCATGATCTAGGCCTTCGGGTTGCTCGATTTGGGGCGGCAAGGTGTGCAAACCGGCGAAGAACCCGGTTGCCACTCGGGCTCACGAGCGCCGGCGGTGAACCGAAGGTCAGAGTTCCAGCATCCCGTTGAGGAGGCGCCGGTGAGGTTGGAAGTGCCGACGCCAGTTGTTCTTCGGTTGGGGTCGCCAGATCTAGCAAAGAGGACCTCGTCCTCGAGGCTAGCGGTCCTCGGGGAAGTCCCTTTGGATCGATGTGGATCCTTGCAGTGTTTAGGGTTTAGGGTTATCGATGTCATGTACCACGGTGACCACGATAACCGTGATGACCGCGTCGGCCAAATTCATCTTCTCCGGTGAAGAACAAAACAAAGATTGAATTGGTAAGTGTTGGATTTGCCATTTTACCAGTGTTTTCCTCTCTTAGTCGTAGAGCAAATTAGTGTTGATGACGTGTTGAATACTAATTGAACACTAGAGAAGGAAATTGAGAGAGAGACTTGAGAGAACTGCAAATGATTCAACTATGTTTTATTCATTCACTTGTCTTCTATTTATACATGTGATGATGGCCATTGGAGAGGAGACATGACTCTTAGATGGAGGAAGTTACAACTGCATATGACCGTTCAAGTGATCACATGTCAAAATTGTATTGCAACACTCCCCCCTTGAGCACTTGAACTCCTTGTCAATGGTTATAATCTTCGAAAAACCAAGTGGGAAAAATTTGAAGATATATAATTGAATGCTTGTGTAAAACTCCTGAAAATATTATTAAAACAGGAGAAAAACACATAATTTAAATGTGATATATGTTTTCATATAAAAACCCCTGTGGGGAAAATAAGAAAACGGACATTATCTTGTATTCTCATTGCCTCATTAAAACTTATTGTGAGAAAACTATTAAAAGTAAAAACTCACATAAGAAAAAAAGTACAATTTGATGCAATAGTCATGAAGCTCTTATGATAAAGCTCCCTCTAAACCTTATAAATATCTAAGTCTACGCATACCTATTCTCTCGACACATTTGGAAAATGTGGAGTATGGTAGGGACTTAGTGAATAAATCAGCCAAATTATCACATCACTTAGTTTGTTGGAGATCAATTTCTCCATTCACCTGAAGTTCATGTGGATAAAAGAGTCTAAAGTGTTATGTGTTTAGTAACATTAGTTTTCACGTAACCTGACTGCATCTGAGCAATGCAAACTGCATTATCTTCATAGATAATGGTTAGTGACTCAATGGGCCCAATGCCACTTGAGACTTGGATATGATTAATCACTCTACGTAGCCAAACACATTCACGTGCGGCCTCATATAATGCTATGATTTCGGAGTGATTAGAAGACGTAGCAATTAGAGTCTATTTAGAAGACTTCCAAGAAATTGTTGTTTGTCCGTGTAAAAATACGAAACTAGTTTGTGATCTACCATTGTGAGGATCACTTAAATAACCTGCATCGGCATAGCCAATGAGATTTAGATCTTGTTTCTTTGGAAAGAATAATCCAATATCTTGTGTACCTTGAAGGTATCTTAAAATATTTTTCACTCCATTCCAATGATGTATGGTAGGAGCGCTACTATATCTTACCAATAAATTCACTACAAAAGCAATATCGGGTCTTGTGTTATTTGAAAGATACATAAGTGCACCAATTGCGCTGAGGTATGGGTATTCAGAATCCAAAACTTTTTCTCCTTCTTGGCATGGCCGAAATGGATATGTGTCCCTTTCTACGCCTCCTACTACCATAGGAGTTTTAGATGGATATGCTTTGTTCATATTGAATTTCTCTAATACTTTTTGAACATAAGCTGATTGGTGTACGAGAATGCCCATATGAAGGTGCTCTAGTTGTAAACCCAAGCAAAATTTAGTCTTACCTAAATCCTTCATCTCGAACTCCCTTTTAAGATGATTTTGTGCCTCTTTAATGTCTTTCTCAGTGTCAATGATATTTAAATCATCAACATACACTGATATGATACAAAAACCAATTGAGGATCTTCGAATGAAGACATAAGGGAATCATCATTAGTAGAGTAGCCTTTGGTTAAAAGGAACTCCTTCAGTCGGTTATACTACATCCTTCCAGACTGTTTCAAGCCATATAATGACTTGTTGAGTTTAACACAAAACATGTTGCGATCTACTTTTCCATTCGGTATGGGTATCCCATCGGGAACCTTCATATAAATATTCGAACCTAGTGACCCATATAAATATGCAGTCACGACATCCATCAACTGCAAAGATAGATGTTTTTGTGTTGCTAGAGATATCAAGTATCGGAAAGTTACTCCATTCATAACAGGAGAATATGTTTCATTAAAATCAATGTCGGGTCTCTGCGTAAACCCTTGTGCAACTAGACTTGCCTTGTATCTCATAACCTCATTGTTTTCATTTCGCTTTCAAACGAAAACTCATTTGAACCCAACAGGATAGGTTCGAGGAGGAGTAGGTATTACATTACCGAATACCTCTCTCTTTTTAATTGAGTCAAATTCTGTCTTGATTGCTTCTTTCCATTTGATCCAGTACGAGCGTTGTTTACACTCTGCCATGGTCTTAGGATCAGGATCTTGGAGAAGATCAGCAATCATGGTTGAAAAGCATGAGTTGACGACCATTGTACTACGGTCAAGTAATTCTCCGAAACTAGTATAATTGATGGAAATTTCTCTTATCCCCTGTAATTCTTCTTGACTTCCCAACATAGAAGAATCAGGGTTTTCCAATTGTCCAGCCTGCTCTATAGTGCGCACTTGAGGGCTGGATAAAGGATTTAAAATATCCCTTTGATGTATGCCAATATTTTGTTGACTCGCATTTACTTTCCTCGAGGAAGATCTTAATCTTGTAGTCTTTGGACGCTTGGTTGAAGCATCTATTTCCTTACTTGCTCTCCCCTTTTTGGAGGTTGAGTGGTTTTTAATGGTACCTCCACTCACCAAGGTGCATTGACAGCAGGATTCAAAGACTTTGTGACATTATTATAGTCAGTAAATGCATCTGGCAGGTTACTAGCAATTTGCTGTAACTCTATAATTTTCTAAACTTGAAGTTCAGTTTCATTTGTACGTGGATCAACATTTAGGATGGACTTGTCATCCCAATTTATTTATCGGCGGTCACTGATAAATTTATTATCTCCCCGTAAAGCCGGGAAATGATCCTCATTAAAAATACAATCAGTGAACCAGGTCGTGAATAAGTCTCCTGTTAAAGGCTCTAGGTATTTAATAATAGACGGGGATTGATATCCCACGTATATTCCTAATTTCCTGTGAGGGCCCATAGAAGTTTGCTTAGGTTGTGAAATTGGTGTGTATACAACACATCCAAATTTTTGCAGATGGGAGATATTGGGTTGATCTCTATGTACAAGTTATAAAGGGGAGGTGGTATGATATGCAGTTGGTCTTAATTGTAGAAGATCAGCAGCGTGTAAAACTGCATGACCCCAACAAGATGTTGGTAAATTGCATCCTTGTAATAATGACCTAGCTATGAGTTTAACCCTCTTTATGAGAGATTCTGCCAAACCATTTTGTGTGTGAACATATGGAACAGAATGTTGTACTTCAATTCCTTGAGCCATACAATAATCATTAAAGGCTCGAGATGAGAATTCAGCAGCATTGTCCATACGGATACTCAATCCTATATTCAGGATAATTCACTTTCAACCTTATGACTTGTATCATAAATTTGGCGAAAGCATGGTTACGTGTAGATAATAAACACATGTGTGACCATCTTGTAGATGCATCGATTAAAACCATGAAGTATCTAAATGGACCACACATTGGTTGTATGAGTCTACAAATATCACCTTGAATTCTTTCAAAGAACTTTAATGGTTTAACATGGATCTTAAGCGGAGAAGGCCACAAGATCAACTTTCCCATAGCACATGAAGTACACACAAAATCGTTAGATTTTGGAAATTTAGTGTTCTTTAAATCATGGCCGGTGCAATTTCCAATAATTTTCCGCATCATCCCTATTCCGGGGTGGCCTAGGTGTGAATGTCAGGTCTTAAATGTATCAACATTTTGGAAAATCACCTTGTATGCAACATATGGTACGGGTTTTATGTACGTAAAGTACAATCCAGATGGAGTAGAAGGAATTCTTTCTAGAACTTCTTGACCATATTCGGAAGATTTTGAAATAAGAAGAAATTCTTCTTTATTATCTTCGTGGGTATGTATATGTAACCATTTTTCTGAATATCTCTAAAACTTATGAGAGTTCGTGTAGAATCGGGAGACAATAAAGCATCCTCAATCATCACTTGTGTCCCATTAGGGAGAGTAATAGTGGCCTTTCCAGAGCCAACTATTGTCGCATCACGTCCTGCGATGGTCAAAACATTTCCTGACCTCCTAGTTAGGGTCCGAAAATATTTTGTATCCCTAAGTATAGAGTTTGTGGTGCAACTATCCACAAGGCACATTTCTTCTTCCATAGGAAATTTCTCGTGAAATCTAATAAATAAGAATTATAATAACATAATAAGTTGCATTAAAATACATATATGTACATGAAATATTAGAGTGCTGAATAACCCTAATACAATATATTTAATATTACATTACAACACACTTATATTTACATAGACATAACATATGTAAATTTCTATGGTAGAAGATCTATAAAAGATCATCGGATACATCGTTCGAATTATATTCCACCATAGCATTATCTAAGTCCATGAGGTCATCATCTTTAAATGTTGAATCATTGTTGCTAGGATCTTCAATATCCTTGCTTGAACAACCGACTTCAAATGTTGGCTTTGTTTGAATACTTAAATGAGTTTCATACTCATTTTGAGAACCTTGAATTTCTTGTCTTTTCCCAGTGATTTCTGGTATAAAGCCACAAGGTGTTCAGGCGTTCGACATTTATCAGTTGTATGCTTATAAGTTCCACATGTCTTACACTGCACATTTTTCCCTTTGAAGGAAACACCATCCTTTCTAATTGTCTTTGAGAATTTCTTATTCTTTTACCTATTTCTACCATTTTTCTTAGAATATACATTCTTAGAAGCATTAGCTTTCTTGTCATTATGATTAATTTCAGGTAGAGGAGCAGCCCCAACACGACGTTGGTGATGATTCTTAATTGTAAGTTCATCATGCTTCTCTGCCTGAAGTAAATCTCTAATGATATCAGCATAATGTTGGTAGTTGCGAGCCCGGTATTGATGTTGTAAGACCCTATAAGAAGGGAGCATAGTTTGAAGAGTCTTCTCTATTTTGTTCTCTTATGATGGTTCTTTCTCACAAAACCTTAATTTAGCACATACCTTATGAACAACATGATTATAGTCTTCTATAGACTTAAAATCTTGAAGACGGAGTTGAGTCCATTCATGATTGGCCTCAGGCAATAGTATTTCCTTTTGTTGTTCATAACGACTTTTTAATGCCATTCAAAGAGTATGTGGTTCTTCTTCCATCACATATTTTGATTTCAAATCAGGATGGAGATGATTACGGATGATGTATAGTACCTGGTACTTAAATGTATCTAGAAATGCTGCAGGTCTATCTTCAGGAGGAGTAAGAGCAGCTATGAGTCCTCTGAAAGCCAAACTTATCTTGATGTCAAGAGCCCATGTCGGGTAATTATGTCCATCAAGTGCAAGTTTTTCAAACTCGCGAGACATTGATTCCTACATGTAGGAAACCAGAGATTTTATTAATAAATCATCATGGTGGTGTTGTAATATGTGTTAATCATAATGAAAACACATTAAATTTATTCTCTCTTATCTAGCCAAATTTAGAAAAATGGCTTGACAAGAACAGATGTATGTATATTTCATGTTAAAGATGGTGTTGAGGTGTCTAAACTGACGCCTCCCCCGGACCTACTCGAGAGTGGTCTGCGGAGGTTCGATGTGTTATCGGGGGGCTAGTCCTAGCAAGATCAAACGCAGTGGATGATGAACACGAGGGATTTACGTGGTTCGGGCCGCCTGAGCGTAATACCCTACTCCACGGTGGTTTGTGTGTTGTATTCCTTGAGTCCGTATCTTAGTCTGAGCGAACTTGTCTAAGTCGGTGGCCGCTCAGTCCTTTTATAGTTCAAGGTCGAGCAGCTTACAAGTGGGGCCTGAGGCCCAACAAATGGCCCCGGGCATACCGAATCCTCCCTAAGATCTGGGAGTAAATGTTATCTCCTAACAACGGCTTCAATGTGCCACCTGCCCACACCCTGCTGCAGGGCTACGAATAGTCCCCTCATCATGGTAGGCCATGTCTTGTCTGTCCCGTTGGGGCTTCTCATTGGTCCGCTATACGTAGTAGTTCGGCTCTGACCAGTTATGACAAGACCGGCCACAGTCCACTTGACTTATGAGTACGAGCTCCCGCTCGCCTAGGGAACATGCGCGTCCTAGCTTTGTCATCCTGGGCACGCCTCCCTTCTCTGAGCCTTCCGTGGGAAAGCTCAGGCTCGGCGCCGCCTGTCACGTGGCACCTCCCGGCCCTTACCTCAGCGGGATGCTCAGTTCCCGGAATTGGGTCCAGAGCTGCTGGAAACTAGCAGCATAGGACCCTCAGAGGGACGTCCGGGTCCAGGGTGGACCCGGAGCTGTGGGGATTGTCGCAGTATTGGACCCTCTTCCCAGGAGGGGAGGTTCGGAGCTGCCATTCTAGCGGCCTCGTCGGATCACTCCCCGGCGAGGTGGTGGGCCCAGGGTCACGGTCGGCGTGGAGGCACTGGACTTTCCCTCGACAGAGGGAGCCACTGTACCACTTGCCACGTAGCGCTATGGGCCCATGTCAGGCCTCGCCCCGGTGGGCGATGGGCCCAGTGTTCTTTTATCCCTGTACCCAGGGATACCCGGTTCGCCAGGCACCGACAGATGGCCAATTAAAGAAATAGCCAAATTAAAATGAATTATACACCTTGTTGTATTAAGGTATTATTCATAATGTATTAAGCCAAATTATAAAAATGGCTTAATCAAAATGAGGTAATTTACTTTATATTTTATGTGTGGTGTTATTTCCATCATAAGCCAAAATTTTAAAATTAGCTTTAATGATGAAATTTGTAAAATTTGTAAATATAATAAACAAAATTCAAAGTTGAGGCTAAATTTTAAAAATAGCCTAAACAATGAATTTTGGACAATGTGATTTTTTATTTTATCTATTTGGACAAAATTTGAAAATTAGCCAAATATTAATTTATTACAAATAAATAATATTTAAATGCAATATACACATTGTCATAATCAATATTTACATATATCACAAATCTTTACAGTATGTACACATACACACTTGCAGGAATTTAAACTTAATCTAATGTTAACTAGATTAAACTGCAGTATAAAAAGAAAATTAAAATGTAATATATACATTGGGCCAGTATTGGGATTTAGGCCCAATAGCCAGCCATCTGTTGAGGTGGCGCTGCCCAGCCGTGGATGCAGGCGCTGCGGCCCAGCAACGAACGGGCCAGCTATAGTCCGATCGGCGGTGCAGCCCAGCTGTGGCCGGCCCACGGCGTGATCCGATCGGCGGCCAAAGTAAAAGGGAGGGAGGAGGGCGTGAGCCGGTTAGCTCAACCCTAGCCGCACTCCACGCCTCGTCCTCTCCGCCTCCTTCTTTCTCTCGCTGACACTTCGGTTCCGCCATGTGTCGTCTGCCTTCCTCCTCTGACTCTGTTCCTGGTATTGCTTCCTCTTGACAGTGCTGCTCCCCCTCAACCTCTTTCTCCATCGTTTAATGGCTTGAGCCGGGAAACGAGGCCCATGATCTAGGCCTTCGGGTTGCTCGATTTGGGGCGGCAAGGTGTGCAAACCGGCGAAGAACCCGGTTGCCACTCGGGCTCACGAGCGCCGGCGGTGAACCGAAGGTCGGAGTTCCAGCATCTCGTTGAGGAGACGCCGGTGAGGTTGGAAGTGCCGAAGCCAGTTGTTCTTCGGTTGGGGTCGCCGGATCTAGCAAAGAGGACGTCGTCCTCGAGGCTAGCGGTCCTCGGGGAAGTCCCTTTGGACCGATGTGGATCCTTGCAGTGTTTAGGGTTTAGGGTTATCGATGTCGTGTACCACGGTGACCACAGTAACCGTGATGACCGCGTCGGCCAAATTCATCTTCTCCGGTGAAGAACAAAACAAAGATTGAATCGGTAAGAGTTGGATTTGCCATTTTACCAGTGTGTTCCTCTCTTAGTCGTAGAGCAAATTAAGTGTTGATGACGTGTTGAATACTAATTGGACACTAGAGAAGAAAATTGAGAGAGAGACTTGAGAGAATTGCAAATGATTCAACTATGTTTTATTCGTTCACTTGTCTTCTATTTATACATGTGATGGTGGCCAATGGAGAGGAGACATGACTCTTAGATGGAGGAAGTTACAACTGCATATGACCCTTCAAGTGATCATATGTCAAAATTGTATTGCAACATAAACTACAGAGTTTTGCTGATACTGGAGACATTAGATTTGTCTTTGGCGCAGTTTCGAATAGATATATTTTTCTGCTATAAACGAACTCTGCTCGATACAATACAAAAATAAATGATGCTTTGACAAGCATATTTAAACATTTTAATCTATATTAGCTATACCAAGATATGGAATTTTTTTATTAATATACCTTTTAAAAAAGAATTTAATATAAATAACTCACGAAATGACGAATTGACAAAAATGACCCAGCTTCGCACGATTAAAAAACAAAATTCAAATTTCGTATGTGCCTCATATGAAATGTCCATTTCATGTGTGCCACATCAGATGTTGCATGCCACGGTAGAACAAATGTTGACTACAGTAGAACCAATGGACACATACGAATTTCTTATGTGCAACGTAAGACGTGCATAGTACCTCGTCTATGACACGCTCGATGATACCGGTGGGCCCCATCGCTCAAAGAATTTCGTATGAGACACATAGAAAATTCTCACTGGGGGTGAATCTCGTATGTGTCTCTTACGAGATTCGTCGTGGGACCGGCGGCCTAAGGAACCACTCGACCGTGTGGCACGCCACGTTGAAGTTTGTAAGAGGCACATACGAAATACATGGCCTATGTGTCATTTCGTAAGAGGCACGTACGGACCTGGGTTACTTTTCAAAACTTTCAAAATCGTAGGTTATTTATATTAAATTCTTTGTCAAAAGGTATATTAATAAAAAAATTCCCAAGATATGTGTTGATAACTATCATGGACATATATTCTCATAAATATGAATGCAATACTATCTCCATTCTCGTCCTTTAGGACATCCATACGGTCTCCAACAAGTATGTTTGACTATTACTTTGTTCTCTTATATTTGACGTTGCTACTTTCATAATTTTTTTCTTGGGAAAATTAAAAAAAAGAAATGATGATATGAAGATATGTTAGATGATTAGGATTTTTTTATAATTTCCATAAATAAATCATCGCAAAAGCAATTTGTGTCGTATTAATCTCGAACGTACTTGATGCACTACTCAACATCAACAGTAGCACCACATATGCAACAACAACCACATTAAAAGAGTAGAACGAATCACATTGCACGTACCGATCATTAGCATGAGTTTGTTATAATTGTTGCAGTGGTATTGTTGTTCACGACAACGTAAACAAAAACCGGTCGAATGGCAGGGGAGACGATGAAAATTAGCACCGCAGATATGGATAGAAGAACACCCGTAGTGATGAATGCGAGCAGACGTGAATAATATTTTATAAAAATATATTTCACCCTCTTTGATGTAGGACGCAAATGTGAGTGGTTTCGGAGAGATCTGCTCGGGGTGAACTAGACTATGAGTGATGGTGCAAGTAGTGAGAGGAGTTAAAACCTAATTGAGTTATATTGAGTTAAAACCTAGACTATGGTGCAAGTAGTGAGAGGAGTTAAAACCTAATTGAGTTATATTGAGTTAAAACCTAGACTATGTGCATTCTCTCACATAATTGAGTTATATTGACGATTGAAATTGGTATATAGCCACCACCAACAATCACCTTTGTGATGCTTGTCAGAAAGGGTGCCATGTGTTGCTGCCATTTTCTCATTCAGATTCCATTACTTATTTTCCCTTTCAAATTATGCATTGTGATCTTTCAACATCACCAATTGAAAGTGTCACTAGTACTAAATATTATATTGTGCTTCTTGATGATTACACACACTATTTATGGACCTTTCTACTTAGACATAAGTCTGACGCCACCACAATCATTGAAATTTATATGCTCTAATTTGCAATCAGTTCAAGTCCACCATACAATCCTTTCAATGTGACAATGGAAAAGAATTTGGTAACAATGTGCTTTGTTCATTTTTCACAAAATATGGGATCACTTATTTCTTTTCATGCCCCTATACATCTGCCAAAAAGGTAAAGCCGAGCGCTAAGGATGTGCTTCACACATTGCTTTTTCAGGCTCACTTGCCACCGAGATTCTGGGTTGAAGCCCTGCATGCAGCCACTTATCTTATCAACAGACGCTCATGCAAGCCACTGAATCTTACTTACGAGTGTTTGGTTGTTTGTGTTATCCTAACATAGCAGCAACTTCATCCCATAAACTTGCACCTGGTCCACAACTTGCATTTTCCTGGGCTACCCTACTGAGCACAAAGGATATAGGTGTATGGATTTAGCCTCCGGCAAAATTATCATCTCAAGGCACGCTGTCTTTGATGAATCAACATTCCCATTTGCCACACGGACAACACAGCCTCTCAGGTCACATCCTGATCCAAGTCCTCCCACACAACCTCTTTACTTGCCTGTTCCTACGGCATCTACTCTGAATTTCACACCATACCCTGATCCCTCCACTCCCATAAACCAGCAGTCCTACTGTCCACCCTCACCACACAGTAACTCAAACATGTCACATTATTCTCCAAACTCTGAACACTGTAGCTCCAACACACATGACCCCTCCAATGAAAATTTTGTCCATAGCTCCCCACATCCTCCTACACCCATTCCACAACAAATACAACATCTGCCACAGCACAAAATAATTAACCCTGAGCCAAAGATGGGATCTTTCAGCCAAAGAAAATACTGCCGGCCTTATGTGGAGCCCATGCGTCGGCCAAGAGACGAGGATGGAGACAGGGATGATGGAAGGGACCGCGGTCCACGCAACTTCATGGGCAAAATGTCGAGATGGATTGACAGTTGAGCAAGAGGACGCCCTGAGGTTCGGCGACCCAGAAGAAATCAGGAGGTACGAAGAGGGCCAGATGGATACCACAGAAGAGCATACAATAGATCCCCCCACCATCGAGATTCAATGACCCGCTAGACGTCAGAAGACAGATGAGAAGATCTGGGTGGACAAAGGAGGGAAAGAGTCACTTGAGACCCCCACCCTTGAGCGCGCTGAGGACAGCAAAAGACCTGTTAAGGAGACAATACAGATTCAGACGGTCACACATCAGATAATCCCAATGGAGACCTTTGCACGCAGCCACCAGCCTAGGAAGGAGCCAATGCAACTTCAACCAACCATGTCTCAGAACACCCCGGTGGAGACCATCGAAGCAACCACATTTGCTATTGCAGTCGAACCTACATACTCTGATGCAATAGTATTGATCTCGGAGGAGCAGGCCCACTAGGAGGGAACCCCAGTCAGGCAATAGCCCAAAGACCGTTGCAGCCGTGAGCATGAGGAACCATTCAGTAAAACTCCAATTGTCAGTGGTCTTGGCCCGGACGAAGTGTATGAACTGAGTCCCTCAACCCTAGAGCTGGAAAGCTCCCCACAACAGATGCAACAGGTACAGACGGAGCACTCGGAGACTCAGATCGAAAACATGGTTACAGGGCCATCTGAACAGGAAGATCAACACCAACAGGAGGAAACTCAACTGCAACAGGAGGAAGAGCGCTTAGCCACGATGGTCAGGGAAGTGGCGAAGCCGATTGACAAAAGTATCGTTAAGAATCCAATCCGAAAGAAGCCCCAACAGACTGAAGCTGACACCTCGAAGGGGAAGTCCATCAGGACCAGTCCTAGACTCAAGAACAGGTTCAATGGTGAGAAGACTATGATTAAGATGGCACAAGAGGTTCTCACAAAAAAAATGGGGACTAATTGAGGAAAGCAAGAGTCTAGATGAGATCGCCCTCCAATATTACATTGATGCCTACAAGAAGCCCCTCTCTGAACCAGCAATGGAAGCCATATCCAAACTGACACAGGTAGCCATGGTGAAGAGGAAGAAGAAGATAAGCAAGCACAAGCAGCAGGACCTGAAGATAGGAAGGGCAAAGAAGAAGATTGAAGCGGACAAGATGGCGCCGACAGGCGGGGAGACCTAAACCACTCCCCACCCCAAGTAGTAGCTTTTGTTTAATGATGCGCGAGTCAGAAACATTGTGCGTTATCATTCTTTTGTTGTTGCTCTCACTGACGATGTCGTGAGAGAGCTTTCATCTTTGTACTACGAGTAGTTTCCCCGGGGGCATCATAGTCTCACCTCCACTGGTGGTCAGCTTTTGCGGTAGGAGGGTCTTAGGTTGTATGAGACTAAGGTTGTATACCTCCTTGTATGATGGTGGATCCTCGGTCCTATATTATGGCTAATGTAATCACTAATTATAGCATCCTTTCATGGAATGTCAGAGAGTTAAATAATCTTCCTCGACAACATGAAATCAAACAGGTCATACAATCCCACAAACCAGAGATGGTCTGCCTACAGGAGACGAAAATGGAGATCATTAGCATTCAAGTAGTGTCCAATACACTGGGTCATGAATATGCAGATAACTTTCACTTTCTGCCAGCAGAAGGAACTAGAGGGGGCATTCTCCTTGCGGTCCGAAATAGATTTTTCATCTTGCAGAATATCCGAAACGCTAGCTATTCTATCACAGCTAAAATCACGGACAGTAGATCGCAGCTCTCCTGGATGTTAACTGGAGTATGTGGACCTCAAAGAGATCTGGAAAAAAGAATGTTTATGAGAGAGCTGATCGAGCTGAAGGATCAGGCTGAGCAGGCTTGGTTGGTTGTCACGCCCGGTCATCGTAAAGATGAACAGACGCTAACCACATGTACGCCAGGATCAGTTGAATCGTACATGCGTTGACGAAAGTGAAATACCATTACATTGCCATGTTCGAAATACATAAATAGTCTTACAGAACGACCCGAAGGTCTACAAATACACTCCACAAATATTTACAACACTAAACAGTTCAACGCTACAGAAAGCAAGATAGATAAGCGGGCTTCGTCTCCACAGGCAGCCGTTGCGCGTGAGGTCGCCAGCCTAGACCAAGTCCTCCGGGTTGACGTAGAAGTCCTCCGGTGCAGCTTCTTCCTCTTCATACTCTAAAGGAGAATTAAACGCTTGAGTACATAGAGTACTCAGCAAGTGCGGGAAGAGAATGACATGATTGGCTAGGGTAAGGAAAGGCCAATTATGGCTTAGCACTATGCTTAGAACCTATCCTTAGCTTTCTTTTATCAATATCATAATTCAATGAATAATTAACACATGATTAATGATAATGAAAGTACTTGCATCATAATGAACCATCATTTCCTAACCATAGTCTAATTATGAACTGGCCCCAAGCCGCTCTTGTCCGTGAGCACGGCTGTCATGACAGTTTTTCCAAATCTCTGCAGAGAGTGTACCCTTTCCCCACAAGCAGTGATTTCATCCCCTGTTGCCAGGTGGACTAAGTGAACCTCCCTGAATGCCCGTGGTAGCTAACCACATTACACACTTCCTTTGGTGTGAGGCCAGGAGATCACAACATGGTCTTTACAAAGGTACTCCCGATTAGTGCTAGCCCTCTAAGGTTTCCACCACTGAGGATTCTCAGAGTAACCCTCCGCCCCAGAGCCCCCTCTTGAGCCTTGCGGTTCCAAGAGCAGATCACCCGCATCATTCCCCGCACCATCCAACCACTAGCAGTTCATCGGGAGAAACCTAATTAATTGACCAAGCTGCCCCATCTTAGTCTCGTGGTGGTACTATAAAGCTTAGTGGCTTCCTCCATAAACCGGTCCTTAGAATCCGGTGGTAACAAACCCCAATCCCGGGTCTCGTGCAAAGTGCACCATACCAAAGCTAACCAACCACCAGATTCCTATCCACTATCATTATGTATATTCATCACCAAATTAAAGTAACCATAAAGTTAAGCATAGAACATTTGTATGAAATCCCAATCCCAACATCTAAGCATGGCTAAGCATAAATAAAGCCTATCTACTTCCCAACCCATTTCAGGTAACAAGGAATGGTAAGGAACAGGGCATGTAAACATGAAGTAGGACATCAATTTAATTAGCATGCAACTAGCTAAATTCCTAAAATAGGTACAAGATGGTCAAGGGCACTTGCCTTCGTTGGAGACTTGGAAATTGACGAAGTCTTGGTCTTGGAAGTTGAGGTTAGGGTCGTAGAGCGACTCTAGATATATTCCCAAGCAATGGCAAGAATAGAATAAAGCTAAATAAGTAAAGGCACGCAAAACAATGCATTCACACATACACAAAGGCACAAAATTCTACACTAATGCGTCCCTACGAGGTATTTATCATTTATCATGGTCAAAGTATGCATTTTAGATTTATCCTACAGTTTTGGGATTTTATTATAGCCTAAAACCATTTTTATTGAATTTTCTATAGCAAAAATGTATTTTAAAACATTTATAATAATTAATCCAGGGACCAAATATATTTTCCATGAACTCTACAATTAATTCACAGCATAAAATAGTTTATAACAATTTTTCATAGCATTCCTACACTTAATTACCATTTTTATCTAATTTCTACACCTCAAAATACAATTAAAACCCTATTCAGTAATTAAATAAAAGTCCAGGGGCTAATTAAATAGTTTTCTACACTGTTCAGGGCCTAAATACACTATTCTACCAATTTACAGGGGTTAGAATGCTTAATTAAATGGTTAAAACCAATTTTTAGGGTTCCAGGGGCTAGTCTGCGAATTCTGGGGGCTAGACTCAAATTACAGAGAAACTCCGGGGGTAGCAGCGAAGTTTCCAGGGGCCTGGGTGTAAACGCGGAGGCGGGAAAAGGGGATTTGAATGTGGGCCGTTGGATCCGAAGCGAACGGCCCGGATTTTATTATGCCGAAACGGTATGGGGTTTTAATCGTGGCCGTAGGGGTGAAACCGATGGCCTGGATTGGGCCACGTCGCCCCTAATCGGCGCGCGCGCGCGCGGCGCGGCGGCGCCCGACGGTTGCCGGCGGTGATCTCGCCGGAGATCACCCAAACGGCGAATTCCACGCTAAAACTATGTGCCGAGTACATGGATCGAGAGAGGAGGAGTAGGGGAACTCACCTAGGGGAGTGTTGGGGCGTGAAATCGGCCGGAGATGAGTCGGCGACGAGGGAGGGCGGCGGTTGGCGTCGGACCTCGTCGGACTTGGTGATTTCCCGGCGATCTCCTTGCGCAACCTTGTCCGGCGGGTTCCTGGGTTCACGGTGAAGAGGTCAGCGCGTGGGGGAGGGCAAGGCGGCCGTCGGTTAGCCGGAATTAAGTGCGACGGACCTTGGCAACGTGCGGTTAGGTTTGAGCGCGGGGAGGAGAAAAGAGAGGGGGAGAGGGGGAGTTTATAGCGGGATGGGGCGTGGGGGTTGTCGGCGCGTGCGAGGGAGGTTTTCCTGGGGGTGATTCGTGCGTGGGCGAGGCAGTTGGTGGGGGGGGGGTTTCGACGTGGCGCGGCACGGCGCGGGAGGGAAGAGGGGTGGCGGTTACCGGGGGTTGGGGATGACAGGTGGGGTCCGCTTGGCAGTGGGAGAGAGAGGAGGAGGGGGCGCGGGTTTCGGCTGGGCCGCCGGAGGGGAAACGGGGTAATGGGCCGGGGAAGGGAAATCGGCCCAGGGGGTTTTATTTCCTTTTTCTTTTTCTTTTTCCATTCATTTCTTTTGATTTTGAATTCAAATTCAATTTGAACCGTTTGCTACTCGTTTAAACACCAAAAATTCACTAGAAAATGCATGCTACAATGATCAAGGTTTGAGCAAATTTTTGTACATAAAATGTAGGTGTTACATTGGTGATTGGGGACTTTAATCTCATTTACCAAGACCATGATAAAAACAATGGGAGACTGAACCGTAGCCTCATGCGACGGTTTCGAAGAACCCTTGATCGAATGGAGGTGAAAGAGATTCCACTTACTAGTCAGAAATTCATATGGACAAATGAACAATCCGCTACGACAATGACCAGAATTTATAGAGCTTTCTGCTCGATTCCTTGGGAATCACTTTACTGCAACCCAGTTCTAAAGGCACTATCAGCTTCCACTTCTGACCATTGCCCACTCATCTTGCAGCCTCTGTTGCCCCAAAGATTTCCACCTCTATTCAGGTTTGAATCATACTGGACAAAGATGGAAGGGTTTGCTAAATGCGTGCAACAAGCCTAGGCGGCACCAACTTCGGAACGGGTTACTCCGATGATGCGTCTACATATCAAACTGAGAAGGACTGCAAAGTCCATCAGAAAATGGGCTAAGGAGACTGTACCACACGGCAAATTAGCGGTGACGATTTGCAGAGAGGTCATCCAAAGACTAGATGAGGCCCAGGAAGAGAGGAACCTAATGCAGGCTGAATTAGATCTAAAACAGACACTTAAAACAAGACTGCTGGGGTTACCTGCTATCGATAAAATGAGAGCCAGGCAAAAGTCAAGAATCACATGGCTCAGAAAAGGGGACGCCAACACCACATACTTTCACACAATGGCCAGTGGAGAAAGAGAGAGAATTATATCCAAATGCTGCAAACAGAGATAGGCACACAATATGATCATCAAAGAAAAGCCCGCATCATCTTTGAGCACTTCGACCAACATCTTGGAAATGAGTTTCCGCGGCAAATCTCTCTGGATTTTTACAAGCTAGGCTGGCAACCAACCGATCTGAGTGCATTAGATGCCCCTTTTACTGAACAAGAGGTACATAAGATCATCAAGGCGTCACCGAAGGAAAAGGCCCCTGGTCCGGATGGATACATTGGCCTCTTCTTTACCCACTGCTGGGACACCATTAAACAGGACCTAATGGGCGCAATAAGGCAGTTCTACGAAATGAACCCACAGGGACTGCAACCTCTTAATCATGCTTATGTGGTGCGAATACCGAAACATCAGGAGGCAACCAAGGTATCCGACTTTAGACCCATCAGTCTTATGCATAGCTTCTCTAAACTAGTCTCCAAGTTACTAGCCTGCAGACTACAACCCTACCTGAGCCAACTGGTATCCATGAACCAGAGTGCATTTGTCAAGAGAAGAAGCATCCACGATAACTTTGTGTTTGTGCAACAACTGGTCCGCAACTGCATAGGAAGAGAAAACTGACTTTATTTATTAAACTTGACATATCAAAGGCCTTTGATACTGTTAACTCGCCATGCATGCTGGATATCCTATCACACCTAGGATTTAGCACAAGATGGTGCAATTGGATTTCCATTCTCTGGGGCACTGCGTCAACCTCAGTCATCCTCAATGGGATCCCGGGTAGTCGAATCTACCATGCTAGAGGGGTCCGACAAGGCGACCCCCTGTCACCAATGATGTTTCTCCTTGCAATGGAACCGCTACACAGATTAATAAACTTCGCTCAAGACAAAGGGTTGCTGGCTCGGATCCACAGAGAGGAGTCCATTTTCAGAGTTTCTCTTTACGCAGATGACGCAGCAGTATTCCTTCGACCTTTGACGGAAGACTTTGAAGTTATCAAGGGCATCCTGCAGATATTTACCAGGGCATCAGGACTGGTTACAAACTTAGAGAAGACCAAGATATACCCAATCCAGTGCCAGGACATAAATCTCTTACATATTGTCAGGCCCAATCAAAACCTAGATAGCTTCCCCACGACCTATCCAGGTCTGCCTCTGCACTATCGAAAACTCCCGAGGAATGCGGTACACCAGGTGGTCCAAAAAATTCATAACAGAATCCCAGGATGGAAGAAACACATGCTCTCATATGTTGGCTGTGTGATCCTGATCCAGTCGGTACTATCTGCAATCCCGACATACTTTCTAACTGTTTTCAAATTGCCAAAATGGGTGATTGCTCGGATAGATTGCATTAGAAGAAACTTCTTGTGGAAGGAGTCACAAGCGCAACGATCAAATGGTAACAGAAGCTTTGTGAAGTGGACCAACTGCACAAGGCCAAAGTTCATGGGAGGACTGGGTATAAAAGACCTTGAGAAGTTTAACAGAGCCCTCCGACTTCGATGGCTTTGGCTGAACTGGGATGCACAGGATCGGGCCTGGAAGCTGTTACTTAAAGCGGATGACAACATTGAAAAGGACCTTTTCTTCATGTCCACAACAATAGTCGTCGAGAATGGGAAGGACACGCCGTTCTGGGAAGCTCGTTGGCTACAGGGGCAAGCACCGTGTGCTCTCGCACCCAATCTATTCATCCAGGCACGACAGAAAAGACATTCGGTAAGGATAGAATTAAGGAATTTCAACTGGATGAGGAACCTTAGGAGATGTGACAATGAGATCTTGCTAAATGAGCTGGTTAATCTATTCTCTCTTCTCTCGGAGGTGCAACTAAATGAAAACAAGGACTCCATCACTTGGAAATGGACGCCTGATGGGATATTCTCGGTAAAATCAGCCTACGAAATCCTATTTGTGGGCACCATCACAATACCAACTACGTCAATGATTTGGCAAGCAAAAGTGGAACAAAAGTGCAAATTCTTCACTTGGCTTGCTTGGCGGAAGAGAGCACCAACAGCAGACCTCCTAAGTCGCAAAGGACTCCAAGCGAATCCCATTTCCCCGCTGTGTGCCATTGAGCTAGAGACCATTGGTCACCTGTTAACGAAATGTGCTTTCTCCAAGGCAGTCTGGAATGAAGTACTGACTAAACTACACATTCGACCACCAGCAGCCACGATGCTTGATGTAGATGTCCACCATTGCTTGACAACCATATATACATTAAGCTACTCGCGACAGAAGAAGACTTTGGCGGGGTACATCCAAATCATCTGGTGGAACCTATGGAAGGAGCGTAATCGAAGGATCTTCGACAACAAGTTCTCCACCCATCAGCAGGTGTCGCAATCAATATTGCTTGACAATCAGCAGCGTGAGTTTGCCCTCCTTGAGGGAGCTGTTATGGACTAATGTTTCTTACTGCATGAGAGGAATGCCTCACATGTGGCCTAGCCGATGGCTGGGTTAGATTATGTAACTTAGGATGTTACATCTTCCATCTTAATGAAAGGCAACGCTCCTGCCACTTGTTTTTCAAAAAAAAAATACTGAACATAAACTCTTATGAAGCCTTTCTCCAATACCTTCCAACTACCGCTCTGGCCTAAAAGCCCAAATTGGAACTATGCAATGTTAGAGGAATATAATGCCTTGATATCGAACAATACTTGGTCTATTGTTCTTAAACCTGCAGGTGCTAATGTGGTCACCGGCAAGTGGATTTACAGGCACAAATTCAACACTGGTGGCACACTAAATCGGTACAATGCACGATGAGTTGTTAGAGGCTTCACTCAAGAGCAACTTATTGATTATCATGAAACTTTTAGCCCTGTTATCAAGCATGCCACAATAAAAATAGTGCTCAGTATTGCAACTTCATCATCATGGCCGGTGCATCAGTTAGATGTTAAAAATGCCTTCCTCAATGGGCAGTTATCTGAAACCATGTAGTGTCAACAGTCATCAGCGTTCATTGACAGTGATCATCCATCTCATGTGTGCAAACTGAATAATTATTATACGGTTTAAAGCAGGCTCCTAGAAAATGGTTTCTACAGTTTTAGAGTTTTATCACTTCATTGGGATTCAAGGCCTCAAAATCTGACAGCTCTCTGTTTATTCTGCACAACAAAGTTAACACTGCTTATTTATTATTATATGTGGACAACATTATCTTATCTGCCAACACAAGATCCTTTTTGGATGCAATTATACAGAAGCTCTGTCAGGAATTTTCCATGACTGACCTCGGCCATCTTCACCATTTTCTTGGGATTCATGTTCAACACACCCCCACTGGTCTTTTACTCAGCCAATAACAATATGCTCTGGATATTCTTGAAAGGACAGCAATGAGCAAATGTAATCATGTATCAACACCTGTAGATACAAAGTCTAAACTCTCTGCAACAGAAGGACAGCTACTCTCCAATGCAGTTGAGTACCGGAGTTTAGCTGACGCACTGCAATATCTCTGTATGACTAGACCCGACATCACCTACGCAGTCCAACAAGCATGCTTGTTTATGCATTCACCTCGTGAGCCACATATGCAACTGTTGAAGAGAATTCTTCGCTATGTTCGAGGTACCATCAAGCATGGGCTTCATATTCTGAAGTGTCCTTTCTCATCACTAACTGTTTATTTTGACATCGATAGGGCGGGGTGCCCCAACACCAGGCGCTCCACATTGGGCTTCTGTGTTTTCTACGGAGATAACTTGGTTTCATGGTCTCTTCTAAACAGCAATCTACTGTTTCATGCTCAAGTGCCGAGACAGAGTATCGTGGCATTGCAAATGTTGTCTCGGAGGCAACATGGATGCATCAGCTGGTTCAAAAACTGCATCAACCTTTGACGCGAGCTACTGTTGTATTATGCAACAACATAAGTGTGATGTACCTCTCCAGCAATCCCATTCAACATCAGAGGACGAAGCACATCGAAATTGATCTTCATTTCGTGCGGGACAAGGTTTCACTTGGAGAAATCAAAGTGCTTCACGTGCCATCTTTGCTACAGTATGCCGACATATTTGCCAAAGGACTACCATGGATATTGTTTCATGAATTCAGAAGGAGTCTCCACGTTCGGGAACATCCAGACTGAGGGGGGCTATTGGAGTGTAACGTGCGGTATAAGATGAACTAGCCATATAGAACCGCCACAGACTCCGTGATCCTTGTTGTTGACTTAGATCATGTAGGCCATTCTCTCCACGATCTTGTAACTGACGGGGACACGTCTCCGCATGATGTAACCTGGCTATTTAAAGGCCTGTGGTCAATACAAACGCAAGCCAGTGCATTACATTTCCTTCATGGAGAAAGTATTTTATAGTGCACACTACAATAAGGCAAGTACCAGTACTGCGGGGCATGCTTCTGTCATACTTGTAGAATGCCCTAGGGCTAACTCAGACATCAGACCACGTGACCTTCACCTCTCCGATGCTTTCATTGAGCCTGAGAGCCTTCCAAACAGCCTCTGTTCCGCTCACAACGTTGTTACGGCACGGTGGCTCGAAGCCACGGTCCTCATCGCAACCGTGAACAGAGTCGCACTCGTCCACGACCTTGGCCACGACGGACCGTCCGTTCTTCGCGCGGATACGGACAGTGCTGTTGCAGCGGTTCGTGCCGTCGAGACGCAGCCACCCGGACGACAAGGAGACCAGCAGCTCGGTGTCCCTATGGAAGCGCCGGTCGCAGAGTGAGATCCCCGTTTGATCATCAGTGTTGCCGAATATATTGACCGTCAGGATGCCTGGTGTCTCTGCCGACACCGCAGGCGAGCATGTGAACTGCGGATAGCGCTTGCCGGCGACACAGCAGTTGTCCAGGCCGGTTTCTTTGTTGCAGTTCCTCCCCTTGCCGTGAATGAAGCCACTGTATGGCAGGTGCCTGCAGATGTCTCACGAATGGAGAAGCACGTAACCTGCAACAGAGCAAACAGAACTAGGAGTCTAGTGGCAGCCATTGTCCTTCTCTCTTGCTAGCCGCCCCAGTTATGTGTTAGTGGCCGAGTGTGGCTGGAATGTGTCGTTTGTTGGGCTATATAAAGAGCTCTAGCAGCAAAGTTCTTCAGCAATTGCTATGCCACTGTTTTAACTGGGCATGGAACATTCTACCATTTTTCATGTGTTAAGCTATAACACACTCTTGTTTTTACCGTAAGCTGGCTTGATCATCGCACCCTTGTCTTTATGTGGTGGAAATTACAGTACTCGATTGATGTTACGCCTAGTTGCTATTCCTTGCTTGCTTTGGTAACTGCGATTCATATTTTCTGTTTGAAATGTGGTACAATAGTTGACCGTTCTTCCTGTTTGATGAACAAGCATTATTATTTACCTGTAGGCAAATATTACAACCAACTCATACAACTGGACCATGCACATTACTATAACTTCGTACAATCAATCAATATACAGTAGATATCTCTGGAATGACTGCGTCTGTATGCCTGCTGCAGCTATTATGTAGTCAAGCTGCTCAGCGCTCACGCATCGGAATCGGACCAGGTGATGCCCTCCTCGCCAATGCTCTGGTCAAGCCCCAGGGCGTTCCACACTGCTGGTGAAGCATCAACAATGTTGTTGTCGCACGGCGGCTCGTAGTTGTGCTCATCGTCGCAGCCATGCACGGAGTCGCACTCGTCCACCACCTTGGCGTACACAGACTTTCCATTCGCCGTGATCTTGATGCGGTGGCCGCAGCGAGCCATGTTGCTGAACCAGCCGGTGGACAGGGCGACGACCATCTCCTCGTCGCTGTGGTAGGAGTTGTCGCACTCCGACGGGCCGCCGCCGTCCTTGCCCTTCTCGAAGCTGTTGAGCGTCAGCACGGCCTTGGTGCTCGCGGTCACCGGCGGCGAGCAGCGATACTGCGGGTACTGCTTGCCATCCTCACAGCAGTCCGGGTCGTTGCTCTTCTCGCAGTTGCCGGACTTGCCGGGGAGGTAGCCGCTGGCATGGCAGACACCAAGGTTGGGGCGGAGCGAGAATGCAACATGGGAGGTGGAGAGAACGACCATGAGAATGGTCGCCATGGTGGCCAGAGCTCGGATGATGGTCATTTTAGGTGCCCTGCCTTATGTTTACCCTTTCCCCCTCTTCTCTCGATTACTTGTGTTTTGGCTTTGGTGCTTGTGTGCTTGGGGATAGTTTGCAACTGCTTATATAGTCATCGTCCTGCCGCCAGTTGTGAACATGCACTGGTTGTTTGCCACACGGCATGTCGATGCTGTGTTCTGATCTACAGCCTAAAATTTATGTGTTGTCGTACCGTGTCAGATGAGTTTCTGATTACCACTGCAATTGCTTGCCTTGTTAGTTAAGATGTACTGCGTGGGCTAAAATACTTTTTATCTATCTGTTAACACCTCTGAATCTCGTCTTGAACAGTTAGACTCTTGGCTCTAATATTTTAAATCCAGCAATTTCACTGCTACCGGTGCATGGTTCCGCTTGTTGAATCTAGTACTTGAACTCCGTGCTTGCACAAGCACGCAAGGTTTTTATCTTGTAAACTACTCCTTCCGTCTCCATAAATTTATCGCTTTGTAGTTTAAAAATGAACTACAAATCGACAAGTTCATGGGGACGGAGGGGTACAAAGTTTCGTTGATACTGGAGACATTAGATCTATTTGTCTTTGGCGCAGTTTTGAATAGATATTTTTTTCTACTATAAACGAACTCTGTTCGGTACAGTACAAAATAAATGATGCTTTGACAAGTGTATTTTGACATTTTAATCTACGGAAATACTCTCCGTCAGTCGACTGAAAACGAACCCTATCTCAGGCGACGGTTGGTTTTCCTTGAGATTCGTGCAAGGAACATTATCGTCTTCCTCTCCTAACTCTGGTCATTCGCACCTGATTTCATTCACATTCAGCGGCGGCGCAATGGCAGACACGAGGCAACTCGTGGATGGACACGGGGCCGGCTCAATGGCGCGATGTCGCCCGCGATAGGCAGAGCAGCAAGGGGAAGTGGCGGCGCAGAGCGAAGCGGAGAGGCGATGGGTGGAGCGGAGCGGTGAGGCAGCGATGCGGCGACGGGCGGCACGACACGGCGACGCAGCCACGCAGTGCGATGGCTTTGCGGCGAGGGGCGAAGTACAACAATGCCCGGGACGGCGGTGGCCGGCGGCCGCCGGAGGGGAGGAAGAGAGGCAAGTCTTTTTGTTAAATTTGTAATAATACATAATTTGTAAAGGTTACAATTGTTAATCTGTAATTTGTAGGGTTATGTTAATTGTAAAATAATGAAACAAATTTTTTATGTGATTGATAAACCTATATAATTAATGCTTAATGATTAAGTATAAAATTAGTATTTAATAACAATAATTAGCTACTAATTAATCGGTTGCACCTGACAAATAGACAAACCCTTTTAATCTATATTAGCTATACCAAAATATGTGTTGATAGGTATCATGGACATATATTCTCATAAATATAAATGTAATACTATCTCTGTTCTCGTCATTTAGGGCATCCATACGGTCTCCAACAAGTATGTTTGACTATTCCCTTTGTTCTCTTATATTTGACGTTGGTTAGTTTGAAGAAAAATTAAAACAGAAAATGGTGATATGAAGATTTGATAGATGATTAGGAATTTTTTATAATTTCCATAGAATAAATCATGGCAAAAGCAATTTGTGTCATATTACTCTCAAACGTACTTGATGCACTAATCAACATCAACAGTAGCACCACATATGCAACAACAACCACATTAAAAGAGTAGAACAGATCACATCGCACTACTGATCATTAGCATGAGTTTGTTATAGTTGTTGCAGTGGTGGTGATGCTGTTGACGACAACGTACATGAAAACCGGACGAAGAAGATGGCAGGGGAGACGACGAAAATTAGCACCAGACATGGATATAGAAGAACACCCGTAGTGATGAATGCGAGCAAGTGGATATCGATTTATAAAAATCTAATTCACCCTCTTTGATTTAGGACACAAATATGTGTGGTTTCGGAGAGATCTGCTCGGGTAGACTAGATTATGAGTGCTGGTGCAAGTAGTGAGAGAAGTTAAAATCTAACACTTATGTGGTGTATCTTGTGGTGTATATACCGCACATATCTTTATATAGGGTGATTCAGAAAACCCTATCGAGTAAAAAGACGAACAAAGATGGGACGAGTGTGTGTACTTATTCTCACTTGTCAAGTGGTAGAGCATCCTCCTTATGAAGAGGTCTAACTCTCCTCTCACTTTTCACGTGACTTTGAGATTTTTAGGAATTTATTTTTGGGTTGAGCCCAAACTCTAACAAAATACCCTCTCTATCCCTAAAAGGATGTCGTTTTTTGAACTAAATTTAGTTTTAAAAACGACATCCCTTTTAGAGATGGAGGGAATATTTGTCAAGACAAATTCATATGTATCATTTCCATGTTCCAAATATTATTGTTTGATATCCTACATGGATTGTCATGGACCATATACATGGACTGTCAATGACCAAATCTTATTGATCATATCATGATTTACTTTACAGGCTCGAAACCATTTGTACTTTCTACAAAAAGAAAATCAGGACTGATTGCAAGGATAGAACAGCTGTGGGTCAAATGTCAAAGATTCTTCGAAGACTCGAATAAATCTCATGAAAGTGACATAATGGATAACACGTCGTAATCCGGTTTGCCTGTATCGGCCAGGAATGTTCATCTAGAGTCGGTTTGAATGTTGGTGTGATGCTTTTGATGGATGCCTTGATACTCGAGAACATATTTGGTTAAATGATCTTTATAGTGCTAACATTATTAATAAATTACATCCATATCATCAGAACCATCACAAGATGTCACGTATGTTTAGTGGTTGTGAAAGACACATATCAGTTAAATGGAAAGTCCCTCGATCACGATTAGGACGATCTTCCATTCAAATGATATGTTTAGTGGTTGTGAAAGACACATATCAGTTAAATGGAAAGTCCCTCGATCACGATTAGGACGATCTTCCATTCAAATGATATGTTGGTTTTCTACCACCCCTAATTATGAGAGTTGTGATGGATGATGATCATATATGGATATTAGCATCACAAGAGTTATTTACACCAGATATGTTGACAAGGGCAGCAGGTAAGACGGCAAGTCCTACAAGTCTGCGAAGCTTGACTTAGCCAAGGCGAACTTTGCGAGTTGGCGTCATGATGTAGAAAAAAAGGGGCCTCTCCGGGCACCCTTTTCCATCCAATATCCACAGGAACAACAATATTGACGAAGTCCAAGTCAGTCCGCTTGACTATACCAACAAACACAACCAAGTAGTACTATGTAGAAGTAGCAGCCTCAATCTGTTTGGAGAGAGACTTGTCGCGCTCGCGCGCCACCTCTTCTTCTCCCTTCTTCACGACCTATATAACCCCAACCAAAACCCAGCAGCTGATCCACCATCCCAGCAGCACACGAAGTGTCGAAGTGCAGCAAAATGAAGCTACACGTCGCGGCAGCCGCTTGCCTCTTGGCGGCCCTGGCCGTGACGGCCGGCGCGGTCACGTTCGACGCGACGAACACTGCGTCCAGCACCGCCGGCGGCCAGCGGTTCGACCGAGACGTGGGCCTCAGCTACGCGAAGCAGGTCCTATCCGACGCGTCCACCTTCATCTGGAACACCTTCAACCAGCGCAGCGCTGCGGACCGCAAGCCCTTCGACGTGGTCACCCTGGTCGTCGAGGACATCGGCGGCGTGGCCTTCACCAGGAGCAACGGCATCCACCTCAGTGCCCGGTACGTCGGGGGTTACTCCGGCGATGTCAAGACCGAGGTATGAAATCATCTTCTTAGCTCGCTCGCCCTATTACTTAATTAGCACAAAGTAATTAAACCTATGCATCTGAATGATGGACACCTCTGCGCGCTCGTTGTGCTCTCATATATATATGCTGCTACATATAGGTGACCGGCGTGCTGATCCACGAGATGACGCACGTGTGGCAGTGGAACGGGCAGGACAGGGCGAACGGCGGGCTCATCGAGGGCATCGCCGACTACGTGCGGCTGAAGGCGGGGTACGCGCCGGGGCACTGGGTGAAGGCGGGACAAGGGAACAGGTGGGATCAGGGGTACGACGTCACGGCGAGGTTCCTGGACTACTGCGACTCCCTGAAACCGGGCTTCGTCGCGCTGCTCAACGCCAAGATGAAGGACGGTTACACGGACGATTTCTTCGCACAGATCTTGGGGAAGAACGTGCAGCAGCTGTGGCAGGAGTACAAGGCCAAGTTTGGAGGCTGATGTTGGTGGTGCGTGGTCAACACAGGTAGCTATGCTCCAGCTCCAGCATGGTCTGTGAGTGTGACTGAACGAGTTATGTTTGCCAGTACCGTTGAATGATCAATAATATATAGTCACGTGTTGACGTGTTTGTACTAATAGTTCCTTTTTTCCAAATAAAGTATAGTTTAATACCATTACCACGGACACATATCCTCTGCAATAACTGCACTGCAGTTACTGTGACTGACATGTGGGTCTGTGAGGCACACATGTCAGCCGCAGTAACTGCAGTGCAGTTACTACAGGATGCGGATGCCATTACCACACTACTGTTCTGACCACCACTCCATCACCACACTGTTCTGACCTATGCTGACTGCGGAACGAGCTAAACACCAGACACTGCATTGCAGTTAAGTTACTGTAGCTGACATATAGGCCTCACTGGTATCTGGTCCACATGTCAGCCGCAGCAATGCAGTTCAGTTGCAGAGTATTTCATCCCAGACACCGCGGCGTTTTGTAATCCATTTGGAATATGTACCAGTCGCAGCCAACTAGCTCGTACTCGTGGAGGCCGACTGCCGGCCGGGAGCCACGCAAGCTGTCCGTTTAGTCAAATTTCCACAGCCCACGACGAGCTTGCAGACTGTTATAGTACAATAATGTGAACACTTGAAACAGTGGCAGTTTCTCCCTTCCAATGGGTTGCGACTCCTCCTCCAAATGGATGCGTCTCTTCGTGTTATGCCTCCTCATCATGTATAAAAGGAAAAGTATGAATGAATAAGAAAACAGTTGGAATCATTTGTTTGTCTCTCTCTAATCTAATTCTAACACGTCATCAGCACTTTGCTCCAAGAACAGAGAGAAAAAAAAAACAACGGTAAGATGGAAAACCTTACCGATACAATCTTTGTCATATTTTTCATTGGGGAAGATGGATCTCGCCGCCTGCGCCCACGTCCGAACCATCACCATGGTGTTCGTCGTCGCCATGGTCACCGTGGAGGCCGCCGCCGTCGTCCTCAACCAGTGGCACCACAACCGAATCCGCGCCGACCAAACCGCCGCGTTGAGGATCGGTCTCCGACCCCTTATCCCCGCCAACCCTCGGACCTAGACGCCCATCAATCGGGTCGTCAAGGGGGATCGGCTGCCGTCCTTGGTCGGGAAACCCCGGACCCGGTTGCGCCAATCCGAGGTCCCTCGTCATCGAGTGGACAGGGGGAGGAAGGAAGGAGAGAAGGTGAACTTACCCACGAGATGACGCCGGTATTAAGGCCGGCCATACGACGGACGGCAAGGATCCGGGTAGGTCCAAGGGGACTTCCCCGAGGACCGTTAGCCCCGAGGACAACGTCCTCTTTGCTGGATCCGGCGACCATACCCGAGGAAGATCCGACAACGGCACCGGCGACCACTCAAGATGAAGCCGGCCCGTCAACCTCCGGATCCCAAACGACACTCATGAGCCCAAGCGGCAACCGGATACTTCGCCGGTTTGCTCACCTCGCTACCCCGACCGGACCATCCCGGAGGTCCGGATCTTGGGCCTCAACCGCCGGTTCTAACTGAGCGGTGGGAGGGGGGAGGGGGGGTTGAAGGGGAGCGGCATCGGAGGACGAAGCAGCGAGGCGGCCGGTGACGGAACCGAAGCAGCGAGGCGGCCGGCGACGGAACCGAAGCAGCAAGGCGGCGGGCGGTGGAACCAAAGCGGCAGGAGGGACCCGAGGAGTCACGGACGGCTGCGGTTTGACCCAGCCCCGAACCTTCTCGGCTCCCCCCTCCTTCTTTTATTCACCGCCGCCGTGGGCTCCGCCACCGTGGGCTGCGCGCGCCGCTGGGCTGCGCCTGACTGGGCTGCGCGCCGATGGGCCGCGCGCCGCTGGGCTGTGCGCTTGCCTGGGCCGCAAGCTTGGCCAGGCCGCACGCCCACGGTTGGGCCCCTTTTAAGCCCAAATAACTTAATTATTTTACTATTTTCAATTACAGTTTAAATTTAAAGTTCAAGAGTACTTTAAATTCAGCAAGTGTGTATGTGTAAATATATTGTAATATTTTGTGTAATGTAAATATTTATTATGACAATGTATATATTGCATTTAAATGGTATTTATTTGCAATAAATTCAATATTTGGCTAATTTTCAAATTTTGGCCATATTGATAAAATTAAAACTTACATTGTCCAAAATTCAAATTTTAAGCCAATTCCAGAATTTGGCTTCAATCTTGAATTTTGTTTACTACATTCACAAATTTTACAAATTTTCATCATTTAAAGCTAATTTTCAAATTTTGGCTTATGATGGAAATAAAACTACACATAAAATATAAAGTAAATTGACTCATTTTGATTAAGCCATTTTTCTATAATTTGGCTTAATGCATTATGAATCATACCTTAATACTTTAAAATGTATAATTCATTTTAAATTTGGCTATTTCTTTAATTGGCCATTTTAAACATGAAATATACATACATTAGTTCTTTTTGTCAAGCCATTTTCCTATATTTGGCTAGATAAGAAAGAATAAATTTAATGTGTTTTTTATTATGATTAACACACATTACAACACCACCATGATGATTTTATTAATAAAATCTCTGGTTTCCTATATGTAGGAATCAATGTCTCGCGAGTTTGAAGAACTTGCACTTGATGGTCATAATTACCCCACATGGGCTCTTGACATCAAGATAAGTTTGGCTTTCAGAGGACTCATGGCTGCTCTTACTCCTCCTGAAGAAAGACCTGCAGCATTTCTGGATACATTTAAGTATCAGGCACTATACATCATCCGTAATCATCTCCATCCTGACTTGAAATCAGAATATGTGATGGAAGAAGAACCACATACTCTTTGGATGGCATTAAAAAGCCGTTATGAACAGCAAAAGGCAATTTTATTGCCTGAGGCCAATCATGAATGGACTCAACTTCGTCTTCAAGATTTCAAGTCTATAGAAGACTATAATCATGCTGTTCATAAGGTATGTGCTAAACTAAGGTTTTGTGAGAAAGAACCATCAGAAGAGGACAAAATAGAGAAGACTCTTCAAACTATGCTCCCTTCTGATAGGGTCTTACAACATCAATACCGGGCTCGCAACTACCAACATTATGCTGACCTCATTAGAGATTTACTTCAGGCAGAGAAGCATGATGAACTTACTATTAAGAATCATCACCAACGTCGTGTTGGGGCTGCTCCCCTACCTGAAATTCATCATAATGAGAAGAAAGCAAATGCTTCTAAGAATTTATATTCTAAGAAAAATGGTAGATCTGCTAGACGCCGCCGTAATAGGCAAAAGAATAAGAAATTCTCAAAGAAAATGAGAAAGGATGGTGTTCCCTTCAAAGGGAAAATAGTGCAGTGTAAGGCATGTGGAACTTATAAGCATACTGCTGATAAATGTCGCACGCCTAAACACCTTGTGGCTTTATACCAAAAATCACTGGGAAAAGATAAGAAAGCTCAAGGACCTGAAAGTGAGTATGAAACTCATTTGAGTATTCAAACAAAGCCAACATTTGAAGTCGGTTGTTCAAGCAAGGATATTGAAGATCCTGGAAACAACGATTCGACATTGAATGATGATGACCACATGGATTTGGACAATGCTATGGTGGAATACAATTCGAACGATGTATTCGATGATCTTTTATAGATCTTCTACCATAGAAATTTACATATGTTTAAGTTTATGTAAATTTAAGTGTGTTGTAATATAATATTAACTATATTGTATTAGGGTTGTTCAGCACTCTAATATTGTATATACATATTTGTATTCCAATGCAACTTATTATTATTTTTGTTTGATAGATTTTACGAGAAACTCCCGATGGAAGAAGAAATGTGCCTTGTGGATAGTTGCACCACAAACTCTATACTTAGGGATACAAAATATTTTCAGACCCTAACTAGAAGGTCGGGAAATGTTTTGACCATCGCAGGACGCGATGCGACAATAGTTGGCTCTGGACAAGCCACTATTACTCTCCCTAATGGGACACAAGTGATGATTGAGGATGCTTTATTGTATCCCGATTCTACACGCACTCTCATAAGTTTTAGAGATATTCGGAAAAATGGGTTACATATACATACTCATGAAGAAAATAAAGAAGAATTTCTTCTTATTTCCAAATCTTCCGAATATGGCCAAGAAGTTCTAGAAAGAATTCCTTCTACTCCATCTGGACTGTACTTCACGTACATAAAACCCGTACCTCATGTTGCATACAAGGTGATTTTCCAGAATGTTGATACATTTAAGACCTGGCATTCACGCCTAGGCCACCCCGGAATAGGGATGATGCGGAAAATTATTGGAAATTGCACCGGCCACGATTTAAAGAACACTAAAATTCCAAAATCTAAAGATTTTATGTGTACTTCATGTGCTATGGGCAAGTTGATCTTGCGGCCTTCTCCGCTAAAGATCCATGCTGAACCATTAAAGTTTCTTGAAAGAATTCAAGGAGATATTTGTGGACCTATACAACCTATGTGTGGTCCATTTAGATACTTCATGGTTTTAATAGACGCATCTACTAGATGGTCACACGTGTGTTTATTATCTACACGTAACCATGCTTTTGCCAAATTTATGATACAAGTCATAAGGTTGAAAGCAAATTATCCTGAATATAGGATTAAAAGTATCCGTATGGACAATGCTGCTGAATTCTCATCTCGAGCCTTTAATGATTATTGTATGGCTCAAGGAATTGAAGTACAGCATTCTGTTCCATATGTTCATACACAAAATGGTTTAGCAGAATCTTTAATAAAGAGGGTTAAACTTATAGCTAGGCCATTATTACAAGGATGCAATTTACCAACATCTTGTTGGGGTCATGCAGTTTTACATGCTGCTGATCTTCTACAATTAAGACCAACTGCATATCATACCACCTCCCCTTTACAACTTGTACGTGGAGATCAACCTAATATCTCCCATCTGCGGAAATTTGGTTGTGCGGCATACACACCAATTTCACCACCTAAGCGAACTTCTATGGGCCCTCACAGAAAATTAGGAATATACGTGGGATATCAATCCCCGTCTATTATTAAATATCTGGAGCCTTTAACAGGAGATTTATTCACGGCCCGGTTCGCTGATTGTATTTTTAATGAGGATCATTTCCCGGCTTTAGGGGGAGATAATAAATTTATCAATGACCGCCGAGAAATAAATTGGGATGACAAGTCCATCCCAAATGTTGATCCACGTACAAAAGAAACTGAACTTCAAGTTCAGAAAATTATAGAGTTACAGCAACTTGCTAGTAACCTGCCAGATGCATTTACTGACTATAATAATGTCATAAAGTCTTTGAATCCTGCAATAAATGCACCTTGCCGAGTGGAGGTACCATCTAAAACCACTCAACCTCTGAAAAGGGGGAGAGCAAGTAAGGAAAAAGATGCTTCAAGCAAGCGTCCAAAGACTAGACCATCCTCGAGGAAAGTAAATGCGAGTCAACAACACGTTGACTTAAATCAAAGGAATATTTTAAATCTTTTATCTAGCCCTCATGTGCGCACTATAGAGCAGGCTAGACAATCGGAAAACCCTGATTCTTCTATGTTGGGAAGTCATGAAGAATTACAGGGGATAAAAGAAATTTCCATCAATTATACTAGTTCTGGAGAATTACTTGACCGTAATACAACGGTTGTCAACTCATGCTTTTCAACCATGATAGCTGATCTTCTCCAAGATCCTGATCCTAAGACCATGGCAGAGTGTAAACAACGCTCGGACTGGATAAAATGGAAAGAAGCAATCAAGGCAGAACTTGACTCACTTAAAAAGAGAGAGGTATTCGGAAATGTAATACCTACTCCTCCTCGAACCTATCCTGTTGGGTTCAAATGGGTTTTCGTTCGAAAACGTAATGAAAACAATGAGGTTGTGAGATACAAGGCAAGGCTAGTTGCACAAGGGTTCACGCAGAGACCCGGCATTGATTTTAATGAAACATATTCTCCTGTTATGAATGGAATAACTTTTCGATACTTGATATCTCTGGCAACACAAAAACGTCTATCTTTGCAGTTGATGGATGTCGTGACTGCATATTTATATGGGTCACTAGATTCGGATATTTATATGAAGGTTCCCGATGGGATACCCATACCGAATGAAAAAGTAGATCGCAACATGTTTTGTGTTAAACTCAACAAGTCATTATATGGCTTGAAACAGTCTGGAAGGATGTGGTATAACCGACTGAAGGAGTTCCTTTTAAACAAAGGCTACTCTACTAATGATGATTGCCCTTGTGTCTTCATTCGAAGATCCTCAACTGGTTTTTGTATCATATCAGTATATGTTGATGATTTAAATATCATTGGCACTAAGAGTGACATTAAAGAGGCAGGAAATCATCTTAAAAAAGAGTTCGAGATGAAGGATTTAGGTAAAACTAAATTTTGCTTGGGTTTGCAACTCGAGCACCTTCAAACGGGCATTCTCGTACACCAATCTGCTTATGTTCAGAAAGTATTGGAGAAATTCAATATGAACAAAGCATATCCATCAAAAACTCCTATGGTAGTAAGAGGCTTAGAAAGGGATACAGATCCATTTCGACCATGCCAAGAAGGAGAAGAGGTGTTGGGTTCTGAATACCCATACCTTAGTGCCATTGGTGCACTTATGTATCTTGCAAATAATACAAGACCCGATATTGCTTTCGCAGTTAACTTATTAGCAAGATATAGTAATGCTCCTACAATGAGACATTGGAATGGAGTAAAGAATGTATTAAGGTACCTTCAAGGTACACAAGATCTTGGACTTTTCTTTCCAAAGAAACAAGATCTAAACCTCATCGGCTATGCCGATGCAGGTTATTTAAGTGATCCACACAACGGTAGATCACAAACTGGTTTCGTTTTCCTACACGGACAGACGGCAATTTCTTGGAAGTCTTCTAAACAGACTCTAATTGCTACGTCCTCTAATCACTCTGAAATCATAGCATTATATGAAGCCGCACGTGAATGTGCTTGGCTACGTAGAGTGATTAATCATATCCAAATATCAAGTGGCATTGGGCCCATTGACTCACCAACCATTATCTATGAAGATAATGCAGCTTGCATTGCTCAGATGCAATCAGGTTATGTGAAAACTAATGTTACTAAACACATAGCTCCTAAACTATTTTATCCACATGAACTTCAAGTAAATGGAGAAATAGATCTCCAACAAACTAAGTCATGTGATAATTTAGCAGATTTATTTACTAAGTCTCTACCATACTCCACATTTTCTAAATGTGTTAAAAGTATTGGTATGCGTAGACTTAGAGATTTACAAGGTTTAGGGGGAGCTTCATCGAAAGCCACCTGATAATTACGCATCAAGTTGTACTCTTTTTCTTATGTGAGTTTTACTCTTAGAAGTTTTATCACAATAAGTTTTAATGAGGCAATGACAATGCAAGATAATGTCTGTTTTCTTATTTTTCCCCACAGGGGTTTTTATATGAAAACATATATGACATTTAAATGCTGTGTTTTCTCCTGTTTTAATAATATTTTCAGGAGTTTTTAGACAAACATTCAATTATATATCTTCAGATTTTTCCCATTGGGTTTTTAGAAGATTATAAGCATACATAAAGAGTTCAAGCGTTCAAGGGGGAGTGTTATAGTACAATAATGTGAACACTTGAAACAGTGGCAGTTTCTCCCTTCCAATGGGTTGCGACTCCTCCTCCAAATGGATGCGTCTCTTCGTGTTATGCCTCCTCATCATGTATAAAAGGAAAAGTATGAATGAATAAGAAAACAGTTGGAATCATTTGTTTGTCTCTCTCTAATCTAATTCTAACACAGACCCAGCCGGCTTCAACGAAAACGGTTCCACCAACTCCCAGTGACGACGCACACTATTATAGCACAACCCTACCACCGTACCATGCATCTTATCCTTGATTGCCCGTGTATTAAAACCCTCGTCATCGTATTTCGTTGTTATTTCACTACTGCATATTTTTTTCAGTGTCATTATTTAACGAAACACTATAGTGAACGGACATTGAGTACTATAGTACTCATTTCGATTCAATTTATTTGTCATTAGAACAACTTCTATTAGTTTATTTTTAGTTCTTTTGATTGTCTGAAACGACAATTATTTAAAAATAGAAGTAGTAACTAATTGTCCTATGACTTTGTGCAATCTTCACACTTTCCTCTACTAGATTTCTGGCATGTCCCTTATGGAATAACAGGCATGCTTAACTAAGTATGGACTATATAATCTTAAGTGTGGCCCAAAGCAATCGCCACACCCAAGGGGCGACTCGTGCAGGCTGAGCCATTTTCGCGGACGCCGCGCCGGCATTTGTTCTCTTTCATACTAGCGCAGCATGTCTCGATCGGTCGCGGAGCAACACAACAAAAGCATGGTAGAGCTACACATGGAAGCACCGTGCGGCGTCTTGTGAATCCGCTAAAGAACGTCAGCTGCGGACGGCAGTGCTTGGATCCTAGTACGGGTTGGCGCTGCTAAGCTGAGCTCGAGTGTCCGATAACAAATATTCCTCAATTTCAAAAAGTTGTTACTTTATAGTTTATTTTTGAACTATAAAATGATAATCTTTTTGGAAAGAAAGGAGTACTACAACATACAAGTTGCGAACACGCAGGTGCACAACGACATTGCGTCTTCCAAATCTCAAGTGAAAATGAAATATGCTAGCCGGATAGGCTCAATTTCCAGTTTCCCAGCATATATTACGGTACACAGTGCCAACTTTAGCCCGCCTATAAATTTGCCACTGGTCACGTTCACTGCCAAACCACGCACGCACGTCGTTGCAGCTGGACATTAGTTAGCGCATACGAGATGAAGCTAGCTGCAGTACCACCGGCAGTCGCCTCGCTCCTAGCCATCGCCGTCGCCACCGCCAGCGCCGTCACGTTCGACGTGACGAACAACGCGTCGGCGACGCTCGGCGGGCAGCGGTTCGACCAGGAGTACGGCCTGGACTACGCGGGGCGAGTCCTCTCCGAGGCCGCCTTCTTCACCTGGGGCGTCTTCAACCAGACGACGAGCCCGGCCGACCGCCGGCCCGTCAACCGCGTCAGCCTCCTCGTGACTGACGCGGACGGCGTGGCCTACACCGACGGCAGCACCATCGTGCTCAACGCCGGCTACATCAGCAACTACACCGGCGACGACTTCAAGGCGGAGGTGACCGGCGTGCTGTACCACGAGACGGTGCACGTGTGGCAGTGGGGGCTGCAGGACTACGAGGCGCACTGGTGGGTGTTCGAGGGGATCGCTGACTTCGTGCGCCTCAAGGCCGGGTACGTGCCGGCGCACTGGGTGAAGCCTGGGCAGGGGAGCAGCTGGGACAAGGGGTGCGACGTCACGGCGAGGTTCCTGGACCACTGCGACTCGCTCAGCCCCGGGTTCGTTTCGGTGCTCAACGCCAAGCTCAAGGACGGGTACAGCGACGGCTACTTCGTGCAGGTTCTGGGCAAGTGCGTGCAGGAGCTGTGGCTCGAATACAAGGCCAAGTACGGCCACTAGTAGTTGGTTCCATCCTAAGAGCTATGTGTCGATTGATGCTTCTCGTTTAGTTCATAATTTCTCCAATTTTAAATTATTATTATTGGAGCAACAACTCTAATTTATTTTAAAATTAAAATTATTATCCTAATAATCATAATTTACAAACGGGGAGTAGGTGCTTGTGTTCTGTCTACGGCCAGCTGCAGCAATCCAGCCACTGCTGTTAAGACTGACCCGATAGTTCTATCACCTATAATAAAATGCCATCGTGCTATGCAGCCATCATATGCAAATGACAGAGTTGTAAAACTGTAGATGACTGGGGCCAATGCGATGCAGTTCTAGAGACAACTAACACTGCATAAAGTGTCATCAAGGAGAAGGAAATAGGATAATCAAAATCAACAACCAAATTTTGCATTCAACAATCAAAGAGCAACATTACAGATGTGCAGAATCATGCCCATATGGAATATGGCAACATTTTAGTGACAACGGTCGTTGCATAACTTGATAAGCATGAGAAAAGCTGCTAATTCAGGTTATCAGGCGAGGCTAACAAGTACTCATTCCGTCCCTACTTATGCTTCAAAAATGAACTACAAAGCAACAAATATTTAAGAACGGATGGAGTGCAATCTATAGGCCAGGGCCAAGGCCAGCAGCTACAATCCAATTCCACAATATCTGGCTAAAAGTTTCTAATGTATAATGCTTAATCTTATTTATTATGCAATCTTTTGGATATAGTCTATTCTTCATGAATAGTTAATGATCTCATATGATGTATGTATAAACTTCATTCTAGTCAATGTATTTACTGTTTTAGGGCATCTCCCACAATTATGAAAAATATGACTACAAAAGCAGTTTTGGAATATTCCCAAACTATTGGGAGATAAAAAACCTATTTCCTAACAGTTCCCAAAAAATTGAAAAAGGTTACATTGCTGCCATGTCGACCATCAGTACCCCCATTTTGTCTGAAAACAGTGTTAATCTACTTACTCGGAGTATGGAATGGGTTGGCAAATTTGGCTCTAAGATTTCCTACGGTAACAGGCATCACCTGACCCGAACGTAAAACAGCACATATGTACATAACCATGCGAAAAGTGAATATGATAACATTTTAATGAACCCACAAGAATGAGATGGTAGAATGGTTGTTGCGAATCTTGCTAAGCATTTGGCAAGCTGTACATTTGAGTCATCAGCCAAGGCCAGGAACTGTAAATTAGCTTACACATTATCTGGCCAAAATTCTCTGAAGAAAGCAATCTCAAATTCCTTCTCTTGTAAACGCTTCTCTTCTTCCTGCATCTTCCGTATCCTCTTTGCAGCTAGTTTTGTCCTTCTCTTTGATGGTACGTCTTGCTGCGAAGGTAACATGATGAGTTCAGTTAGACCCCTTCAGGCAATACAATGACTATATATGTTGCTAGTTGAAATTTTAAACGCTTATTAAAGGCTTAAGGAAGAGCACAGCGGTAAAACATTTTAAAGTATCTATAGAAAAGTAGCCTTCCTCAGCCACACAACAGAATAATCACTATTCAGGAAATCAAAGAAATTGTTAAGTCCACCATGACTAGAAAACTTCAAATCAAGATTTACAAGAAATGAGAAAAAAAAAGTGCTACAATAATAAGAATGAGTGCATTAGATGAATCACATACTACTCACCTTCGACTTGTTGGGATCTTTTTCAACACCGTCCTCGACCTTTTGCTTTGGCTTTGCTTTTGATTCTTTAGAGCCTAAACCGCGCTTGTTGTTCTTAACACGAGTCTCCACGGGCTCTAACCTTCCCTGTTCCACAAACAGTTGAGACTCGTGAGTACGCTAGCAAACAGCACAGAACAACTTGGCAAACCTACACTGTGCAGTGGCTTAAGCAAGTGTCATTTAATCACAATTCCGTACATAAAAACACTGAAAGGTAACTTTTGATCAAACTAGTCAATGAGAAAGGATACAGCTCCGTTTGGAACTATACAGCTACTCGAGCCAGACCCTGCCGAATTGTTGAAGTTACCAGCTACTGGAATGAACTATGTTACAAAATCTGTATAATCAGCTCAAGACCTGTTACAGAGACCATGGCCCAAACTTCCCAACTCCTATTTCTCCATGCCCTTAACCCCTTGACCTGATCTAGCCTTGCAACTCAGGATGTTTATTTCGCAACCAATTCCATATTTCAGCCCTAATAAATTTATCGAAAAAGCAGTAACTAATGAAAAAAAAACACGCGGAATCATCATGGTGCAAATTACCATACTAACTACTAAAATCGAGTCACGGAATCAAAATTTGGGGGGAAATGAAAAGACGAAATATTAACGCGGGGGAAGCGAGATTCGAGCAGCGGACCTGCTCCTGCGCTCCGAGGCCGGTGCCCTCCTTCCACCCAGATTTCTTCAGCAGCTGCAGCAAATTCGGGAAACGAATCAAACCCTAAGCAACCTTGAAGGGGGGGGGGGGGGGGGGGGGACCGACGGCGCAAGAGATGAGAAAGCGTACGGACCTGGAAGCCGACGTTGGAGGACCCTATTGCGGCCATCACCCCGTCCCCTTTCTTCTCCTCCCCGCCGCCGCTGGCTTCGCCTTCTCCCCCCGCCACTTCTCTTTCCGGTTCAGGCGTGCGTACCGGTGTCTCGTGCGGTCGCGGCGTGCGTGCTGTGTGTTGGGTTCAGGTCAGATCAGGTATGGTCAAGATCAGATAAGATCAGATCGGGTCTCCTAGTGCCGTGTCGGGCTCGGGCCCGCTGCCGTGGCCGGGTTGGACTCCTGCTTCCAACCCAGGCTCGATCACCGCTGCCCCGTTCCCATCCGACGGTGCATACAAAACCCACATGTCCCCAAGAGTCGCCCGTCCACAACCACCAACCATAAAAGCAGCCCGTCACCGAGTAGAGGTGGGACTCGGGCCGTGCCCGGCCCGGCACGGCCCGTTCATGCTTTGGGCCAAAATGGTTCGGGCCAGAAAACATGTCGGGCCGGTTCGGGTCGGGTCGGTCGGGCTGGCAGCCAAAAATCCAGGCTTAGGCACGGCTCGGGGTCTGGCGGACCGCCTTCGGGCCGGGTCAGGCCCGAGCACGGCCCAGTTTCTTGATTTCAGCCTAAAAACAATTAAAATTTTAATAAAATTTAAGTTTTTAATAAAATAAATAGACAAAAAATGCAAAAAAAATATGTAAAAATATTGAAGTGATAGAGAATATTTTTTGAAGAATTTAGAAAAAAAATCATCGAATTTGAACCAAATTTGAAGAAATTATACAAGTTTGAACTTTCAAGTTTGAATAAAAATGAAAAAACAATCAGCCCAGCACTATTGGGCTGGCCCAACAACATTTAAAAATTGAATTGAGCACAAATTTTTTTGAATACATAGCTAAAAAGCCTTCAAAAAATATGAATAAATTTGTGAAGATTGAAATAGTTGAATTACATGTTCTTAAAAAAATCACATTCAAAATAATAATATATTGCAGAGAATAAAAAAACAAGGAAAATTGAATTTTGAGTTTTTATGCAATACATGGACAAAAAATTCAAAAAAAATATGAAAAAAAATCATGGAGTCTAAGGATGTTGTATTTCATGTGTCCTATGAACTTAAGTTTGAGAAACATAATAAATTGATCAGAACAAAAAAACAAATAAAAAAAGGGATTTGTAGAGTTTTTGTCATTTTTATATCTTGAATAATACATCGATTTAGTGAGTAAATTTTTTTGTGAGGCTTTTTAATGATGACACCAACCTCCATGATTTTTTAAAGAATTTTTGAACTTTGTATGAATGAAAGTGTGTTTGAATTTGAAGATTGCCTCATATGCTTATTAGCTTTTGAGTGAGAAGAGAGAAAATGTGAATATTCACATGTTGAAGTAGCTCAAAAAATTATAAAAAAATGCATACATGTAGAAGTATAGAACATACACATACAAAACAAAATTTGATACAAACATCTTCATTCTTTGAAGATTTACAAAATAGTGAAGAATATGTATATATGATTTGTTTTGGTTGTTTATAAAAAAATACAAAAATATCTATATAAGTTTGAACATAATTGTTCCAAGTGGTAGAGAGTATTTTTTTAAGAATATAGAAAAAAGAATCATCGAATTTGGACTTAATTTGCGGAATCTATACAAGTTTGAATATTTAAATAGGAATTAAAATAAAAAACCCCTGTAAACTCAAGAACAGATGTGTCGGGCCGCCGGGCCAGTTCGGGCCGTCGAGCCGGTTCTGGCCGTCGGGCCGGTTCGGGCCTTCGGGCCATTTTCGGGCCGTGCCGGCCCAGGCAAGGCCCACTTGGTCGTGTCGTGCTGTGCCGCCCGCCATGCCCAAAAACCAGGCCCGGCACGGCTCGGTGTTTCGGGCCAGGCTGGCCCAGCCCGAACCGCCTTCGTGCCGAGCCGGGTCGGGCCTCGGGCCGCGGCGTCGTGCTTCGAGCCGCCCGGGTTTGGCCCGGTCCAATTCCCAACTCTATCGCCGAGATCTCTTGATCGACTTCGGCAGTTCCATCGCAAGGCAGCGAACGGGGCCGCGATCGAAGATGCGGGTCTTCGTGAAGATGCTGACGGGCAAGACGATCACGCTGGATGTGGAGACGTGGGACACGGTGGCGTACGTGAAGGACCAGGTGCAGGACAAGGAGGGCATCCCACCGCACCAGTAGCGGCCCGTCTTCGTCGGGAAGAAGCTGGAGGACGAGCGCGCGCTGGCCGACTACGACATCCAGAAGGAGTCGACGCTGCACCTGGTCCTCGGCCTCCGCGGCGGCGGCGGCGGGAAGAAGCGCAAGAAGAATACATTCGCCACGCCCAAGAAGGGCAAGCACTAACACGAGAGAGTCAGCCTTGCCGGCGTGCTGCGGCGATACCGGGTGGTCGAGGAGGCCGGGAAGGTGGACCGGCTGCTGCGCGAGTGCCCCGAGACGGCGTGCGGCGGCGCATACATGGCGTCGCACGAGGACCGCTCCCACTGCAGCACGGCGGAGGCGAGAATCACCCTTCAAAATTATTCGGGTCGGTTAGTTACATAGTCGTCGTGTTTAGGCGATGAGATTACGTCGGTTAGGCTTCCGCACTAGGGCCCTTTTAAGCATACTCTATATATTATTTTCTTTCTACTTTTATAGTACGTACTCTAAATTACACTGCTTTACGGTGTATCTAGTATGTTTTACAGTGTGCCACTGCGGACGGTCTTATGCATGAGATCTCGTGCGCTTTTGACAAACAATGCTAATTCCTAAAGCCGCGACACCAATGGCAGATGAGCTCATGATATACTTAAGCATTAAACACTGCTACCTCCGTCCCAACTCAACTCTATTTCTGAATTTGCTCAAATCTACTTTTGACCGTTGACTTATGTTATTTTGATTAATTTTAACAATATAAGAATTGTACTTTTAAATTAATTATAAAAAATATTTTCATAATGTACAATTTATATGTTGTTGAAGTTAATAGAATTTATAGAAATTATTGGTCAAAGTTAAGTTTGACTACCCAGAAATAGAGTTGAGTTGGGATGGAGGGAGTATAATGCAATCAGCTCTCCGTATAATTGTGCAGAAATCACTTGTCAAGTTTAAAATCTTCATCTCACTGTTACCGTACTTTTGCACTTAAACCCTATTAAATGTGACCAGATTCTATAACCCGGCTACCCAGATCATCGACCAGGCCCATACCATCGAGGTCGGGACAATCCCGCCGGAGCCCGAGTTTGGATCAAAACAAAGTACAGAGCGCATGCGTATACGACTACCAGCCCGAACCTCGATCGTCGAGACTTAGGTTGGCGATAAACCTGCCTGAGCCCCGACCATCAAGGCCAGACAAGCCTTCCCGAGTCCGAGTACGAGAGCAGGGTAGGCAACGACATTCAATTCGGTGTTAGCCTCACGGAAGTCTTAGTAACAAAATATCGATATACTCGTGTTTATCCTGACATGGATCAAGGACCCTGTCGACGTCTTCCATGTCCTGTCGTATCCGACATAGTGGCAGGCTGCAACACGACACTGACAAACGACAAGAAGCAACAAGACTGAGGTGGACACAAGATGACTTCCTCCACCCGACCTCACCTTGAGACACGCTGGAGGATACGTCGAATAGATAAGAAACATTGTAACTCCCACCCATTTATGAGAAAAGTCGGAGGTAGATAGGCGATTAGATAAGGCCAACCTGAGCTGCCTATAAAAGTGGCTCAAAGGCCACCTTCGCAAAGGATCGAGAGAAGAAGCGACTGAGGTACAAGGGCATAGACTCACTCACACGCGACCCAGCACGCCCGCACCAATCGCTCAAACCCCACTTTAACACCATTTCTCTCTTTCGATCCGTGTCTATGTAGCTAGTCCATCTCGAAAATGAACGCTACCCGTCGATAGTACGGACATTGACTATTAGCAAGCCTGGTAGGGGGATTGTCGTGCGTTCTACTTTGCTTACTCGATGACTTCACCACGATCAGCCTTCGTGCCCGACACGAAGGTTCGTTTTGGCGACTTTGATTAGCCAAGCCAGCTCCATCTTCCCTCAGTACGAGACTCTCCATTTCGGAGTCTGTACTTCTTCGCCAGCAACGTTGGCACCCTTCAGGTCTCCAACGGTAGATCCATCGTCCAGCCTTTGACAGGCAGGACAGTTGATGACGTCGATATGGACGTCACTGATAGCGTCTAGGCACCATCCATCGTGGGAACGGTCAACTACGTGTTGACATCCCTTCAACACGTCCCAGAGAGCGATGCTAGCTTTGACTCCGGCTCCGGTAGTGACACCGAGGGGAGCGAGTATCCACCTCGCAAGTACCACATCCTCGTGCAACCGCTCCAACAGCGGCACACCATATAACAACCACCAACCCCCCACCCCCCGCCACAATTTGGCTCGGCCCCGAGCGGCAAGAAGCTTGGCGCCATGGGCTAGCCGACCAGCTCGAGTTACAGCGTGCCACCCTCGAAGATCAGCAAACTCAGCTGGATCCCGATGCGCCCTCACTCGCAACAAGACCTAGTGCTCGGCCCAGCATGGGCAGAGCGCACCTCCGCACGCGCCAAGCCCAGGCCAACATCATTGATGATGTCGACGACCCCTCGCGCTTTGAGTGGGTGAGGCCCTGCGGAGCTTTCAGCGCTGCTTACATCACCGCCATCCGAGGAATCCTCTAACACTCACCATTATGACTGCTACTGCTTGCAACGATGAAGACAAACCCCAAGGTGGTAGGAGAGGTTGCAGCCGCACGGGCCCAGGAAGCGACGGAGCGCCCTGGGACACGGACATCGACCCGTGTGAACTAGTAGATGATGCACCGATTATCGACGCAGAGGTGCAACGTGGTCGGCCGCACGACGTTGCCCACACAAAACGGCAGCATTCCCTGCACGCCGAGGCAACCCGTAAGATTCGGTACTGCTGGCAGCGGAAGGAGGCGCCATCGGGTTGTGTACACCCACTCGCGTATGACTGATCACATGGTTGGCACAACGAGCGCATCGAGCTGTATGACCTTTGTCGAACCCAAGGCTCGACGCAGAGTCCGAGAAGGCATCATAGACTCTCGAATTGAGCCTCGACTGCGCCAACTCTGGCATGGCGGCCATTATGATCAATAAGGATTGGGGCCTAAGCCCCGATTCCCTCGGGCCCGATACGTCCGAGAGGCAGCACGGCTACGAACTTTGCCTCAACGGCGGTTGTGGAAAACCGAGCTCCATGAGCCCTCCCGAGCGAATAGGAATGACTCGTCCGACCCCAATGGAGTCTCGTCCTCCGGCGCCCTCAAACCACTAAAGGACCAGAGAGTGCTACGCTACACCAGAGAGTGCTCTTAAGGTCGACGAAGCACCAGAGAGTGCTCTTAAGGTCGACGAAGCACCAAAGAGTGCTACGTTGCCACCGCAATCAAAGAATCTAGCTTCGAGCTCTTCAAAAGCAGCGATCCAATCTCGCGAAGGATCTGAACTAACACAGACAAGCACAAACCATCAACCCCACAGGAGAGCGCCCACATGGTGGCGGACACCATTAAGGTCCGAGGCCTATCGTCTAAAGGGCATCTACGGTGACACCTTCCCCAACATGGGTAAGACAAAGTCCCTAACCCCGACCCCGATAGTCGAGCTCGAGTGATGGGCAACTTCTCTGTAACACCCTCAATTTTTGCATCATGCATTGCATATATGTTCATGCATTAAACATTAGTAGAATAAAGGAAAATTAATAAAAGATAAAACATACATATACAAAATATGGCAAAAGAAGAAAAAGGAAATAATAATATAAAACATGCATTATAGAACAAATATAAAAATAATAATAATATATATAAAAAATATGTGAAACCTAAAGAAAGAAACAAAAAAAGAAAAAATTGATTCCGGAAACTTCCGGAAGTTTTCAGGGGAAGCTTTGCTTCACCCCCGGAAGATTCTAGGCAAATAGTGTCCAAGTGCACCGAGCCGGTGCCAGGCCGCCCGAGCCGGCCCACCCCACGGCCCCAGCGGCCGTGCCGCACTGCGCTGGCCCCGCGCTCGTGGCCTAATGGGCCGGGTGCCGCTCGCCCAGGGCCGAGCGCCGCGCGCCGTAGCCGATCGGGACTCTGTCCCAGCCCGGTCGTACGCGTTTTTCCGCCACCTATATAAGGACTGTAGACCCCGACGTTTTCACCAGAAATCGTTGCAGCCCCAAAACCCTAGTCGCCAAAAGCCCTAGCGCCGGTAGAAAAAAAAAAGAAAAGACCAGAGGCGTTGCTAGGAGAAGAAAAAAGGAGAAGAAGGAGAGGAGGGTGCCATCATCCACCGGAGATCGTCGTCATCGTCGTACCGCCGGAGGACCGTTGCGCCATCCACTTCGTCTATGCATCATCTTCGTCCCGCGATCTTCGAAGCCGTTGCATCTACGGTAGGAAACGTTTTCCCAAAGCGAGTTTTAGCGACGTATTAGATCTAATAGACGTAATTTAATCACAGTCGCACCATCTTTTTAATTTTAGCAGCATTAGTTCTTGCTAAAACCCCCGTAAACTCGCATAAACACGTATGAACTAGTTACATCTAATCAATAAACAACCATAGTTAATTAATAATTGAACTTTGCATGCATGCATATTATCGCATGTTGATTAATATGTGTGCATCATGTTGATTTGTATGTATTTTCTTGTATGTGTGATCATGAGTAGAGGGAAGTGCTCAAGAGGTTGTGTACGAGGATTTCCAGAACCAAGACTTCGAAGCGCTTGAGCAACCCTATCCGTCGGAGCGAGGCAAGTGGCCTTGATCATATTGATCCTGTTTTAAAATAAATGTTTTGTTTGCAAAACTGCATGCTTGTGTCAATTTGATGGAAATCCTATGGTAGGAAGTTTACTAGATTTGTTTAACCACCCTTGTCACCTGGAATTATGGTAGAGAGTCGGGATGGGCTTTTTACCTTTTTGCTTCACTTAATTAATTGGGATGGGAAAACCACACTACACATTTAATTATGCATTAATGATATTATGGTTAATGTGAACTGCTCAATATGATATGGTAATGAGTGATCTAAGCAAGCCTGGTATGTGGATGGGTTAGATGTCATAGTGGTTTGCTTGCTTTAGATCTAAGGACCGGTTCATGCGAGAATAAGTCAGCACTATAGTGTCACCACGAGGCCAAGTATGGGTGCGGCGTAGTTGATTAATTAGGGCTTTGCTAGTACTGTTTGGACCAATAAGGATGCTCGGGAAATGGGTAGTCGGATTGGGTTTGTTGATGATTGGTGGGACTACCATGAGATCCGAATGGCTCAAGAGGGGGCCCTTGGTTGAAGATGTGCTCTGTAGGAGACATCGCCACCGGTGAAACCTCAGTGGGGTCTAAATAGGCTAGTAATCCCTTTGTAAAGGCTATTTTGTGATCTCTTGGCCACACACCAACAGAAGTGTGTAATGTGACCGATGGTTCATGGGCATAAGGAAGGTTCTTAGTCACTGAAAGGTGATGAAATTACAAACACGTGGGTAAAGTGGTACAAACTCTTCAGAGTCTAATAAAACTCTCATGATAGTCGTGCTCCCAGTTATGAGCATCTGGACAACTTCCATGATTAGAGGGAACCTGGTATTGGGATGGTTTTTGGGAAGGTTATGGTTTGGTACTGGTTATGAGATGGTATTATGGTTTATGGCAATGGTTATGGTTATTGGTAATTGTGAAATATGGTACAATGGTGATGGATATGGATTATAGACTTATACTATAATAATCATTGTGGGATATGATGGGTTTACTTCACATACATAATATATATTGTTTTTCAATTGTTTTAATGTACTTTTCAGCACTTAGCCATTATTATATTTGCCATTTGTATCAGCTACATGTCATACTTTCCACACTTGCTGAGTACGACATGTACTCACTCTTGCAATCCCCCCACCAACAGTTGCAGGTCAAGATTGGGAGTGTAATGATGATAATTCAGAGTTCTAGGTCGTGTCTACCGTCAGCTTTGCCTGTGGTGTTGATTGGAGCTGCACTACCCTATTGCTTATGTTGCCTAGCTGTTTAGTTTGCTTAATTAGTTTATTTCCGCTACATTAGTTCAAACTTGTCATTAATATTCATTAGAACTTGTATTTGAGGATAATATGGTTTGTGTAATAAAATTTGGTTAATTAAACTTGTTCTGTGGAAATTTTCTGTATACTCTTTTATGAATGCACTCGTGTATGTGTGTTGAACATCCTGGGCACACATATGCGTTCACTTGGTTCAATTTCGGAACCATGTGTCACAAATTAGTATCAAAGCCACAGGTTGACCGTAGGACGCAACCTAGATAGAATGGACACTTTAGAGAACATAGGAGCACTTAGGAATTGATGTGTTTTTGCTTGGAGTGTTGTTTGATATATATATATTGTTTGCTTATGTGCTTAATAGAGGATTTTGGGATGCTTTAGCATTGCCATGTCCACCTAGGCTAGTATAGCTAGTTGTTTAGTTTCATATCCCTTGGTGCATTTAGTTGGGGACGTTTCTAAATTCTTACATATTGCTTTCCTTCAGATGGTGACTAGAGGGATGTCAATTATGAGGAGGAGAACCATGGAGTACCTCAGAACAACAATGGACAAGGACCTGCTCATGGAGCTATCAATATTGATCAGCTACTGGCTATGCAGAACCGGCTCATGCAGACCATGATACAGACTATGGGAGAGCTGCGGGCTGGCAACATCAATAATCATCCCCACATGCCTCCACCACCACCTCTGCCTCCTCATAACTGATTGGGAGAGTTTATGAGGACTAGTCTGCCAACCTTTGCTCAAGCTGCCGACCCTATGGATGTCGATGATTGGCTCAAGTCCGTGGAGAAGAAACTTGCTATTGTCCAATGCAGTGACCGAGAGAAGGTCCTATTTGCTTCTCATCAACTAGTTAGAGCAGTTGCGGATCGGTAGGATTCCTTATGCAATGCTCATGAGAAACAAGAGAGAATTACTTGGGCCAAATTCAGAGAGAGCTTCCATTCTCATTATGTGCCGGAAGGTGTTATGATTTTGAAGAGGCAGGAATTTGAGAACTTGAGGTAAGGGAGATCAAACGTGGGTGAATATCTCAATAAGTTCACTCAACTTTCAAGGTATGCCCCTGAAGATGTGAGCCGGGACAGCCGGAAATAATACTTGTTCATGAGAGACCTCAACAATGAAATTCAAGTGCAATTGCTCAATTGTGACTACGCCAATTTTCAGAAGCTTGTGGACAAAGCAATTGTGGTTGAGAACAAGATTCGTGAGATGGAACAGGATAACAAGAGGAAGACGCCATATCAAGGACAACAACAGGGAAGCAATATGCACCCTCGCTTTGCACCACCTAATGCGCCTTATTTCGGCTCCTCTGCGCCTGCTCATCGCCCCGGATATGCATCGCGCCCAACTCAGTTTGTGTAGTAGTGCCCTGTCATACAAGCGCATAGGCCTCCAATGCCCTATGCACCTCGAGCCAACTTTCCAGGTGCAAATGTTCATAATCAAGTTCGTCCAAATTCTGGTGGAGCTAAGAAGTGCTATACATGTGGAGAAGCTGGACACTTTGCACATCAATGTCCTAAGTCAGGCCTTGTTCAAGGAAGCAATGCGCCGAGGCAAAACCCAAGACCCAATGGAGGACAGGCGCAAGGAAACCGCAGACAGCAGAATTTTGCTCGTGGCAATGTGAACCATGTCTCTACGGAGGATGCTCAACAAGCGGATGATGTGGTCATTTGTATGTTTCTCGCCAACTCCAACCCCACGACTATGTTGTTTGATTCTGGAGCATCACACTCATTCATCTAAATATGTTGCCAAGTATAGTTTGCCTATCTCTCATATGAAGTGTACTCTATTGGTTAAGTCTCCTGGAGGAGAGATGAGGACAAATATAGTATGTCTATAGGTAAGCCTTAGAATAAGGGGGGTAGACTTCTCCGCCAACTTCATTGTTTTGGACTCTCAAGGATTGGACATTATACTTGGTATGGACTTTTTGAGGAAGCACAATGGAGTTATCGAGTGCGCCACGAAGACGGTGAAGTTGACCAATGAAGAAGGGATCACTGTAGAATTTGAAGCATCTCAAACCGCACCGAAGCAATTGGAGCTGAATCATATGGACGGTGCCGCAATTGAGGAGATTCTGGTGGTGTGTGATTTTTTGGATGTTTTTCTGGACGTGTTGCTAGGTATGCCACCTGGTCGAGACATTGAGTTTGTTATTGATTTAATACATGGAACTGCACCTATAGCTAAGAGGCCGTATAGGATGCCTCCTATGGAATTAGCGGAGCTCAAGAAGCAAATTCAAAAGAAATTAGAGAAGGGTTTTATTCTCCCAAGCTCTTCACCTTGGGCAGCGCCCGTTCTATTTGTGGACAAGAAGGATGGAACGCAAAGGATGTGTATGGATTATCGAGCTCTCAACGAGGTGACAATTAAGAACAAGTACACCTTGCCCCATTTAGAGGATTTGTTTGATCAGATGAAAGGTGCCTGTGTGTTTTCCAAGATCGATTTGAGGTCGGGATACTTTCAAATGAAGACTAGACCATCAGACATACCCAATACAGCCTTTAGGACGCGATATGGATCTTATGAGTACACCGTGATGTCCTTTGGATTGACCAATGCACCTGCATACTTTATGTACCTCATGAATAAGGTCTTCATGGAGTACTTGGATAAATTTGTCGTGGTGTTCATAGATGATATTATGATCTACTCGAAGAATGATAAGGAACATGAGGAAAACTTGAGGCTTACGCTGCATAAATTAAGGGAGCATCAATTGTATGCCAAGTTCAATAAGTGTCAGTTTTGGTTGAGAGAAGTATCATTTTTGGGTCATATCATTTCAGGGGGAGGAGTTTCGGTTGATCCAGGAAAAGTGAGAGACGTGTTAAAATGGGAGCCCCCACAGAATGTAAAGGAGATCCGTAGTTTTCTTGGGATGGCTGGATATTACCGTAGATTCATCAAGGACTTTTCCAAGATAGCTAAGACAATGACAAAATTGCTAATGAAGGTGAAGGCTTTCCAATGGACTCAAGCTTGTCAAAACAGTTTTGAGGAGTTGAAGAAGAGGTTGACAACAACCCTAGTTTTGGTACTGCCGGATGTGAGCAAGAGTTTTGATATTTATTGCGACGCATCGAGACAAGGGCTTGGATGTGTATTGATGCAAGAAGGACAAGTGGTCGCCTATGCATCAAGACAATTGAAGAAACATGAGCAGAATTACCCCCCACATGATTTAGAACTTGCAGCCGTGGTACATGCGTTGAAAATTTGGAGACACTATATCTTTGGACATAGGTGTGAAATTTATACGGATCACAAGAGTATTAAGTATATTTTCACACAAATAGATCTGAATTTGAGGCAACGGAGATGGTTGGAGCTCATCAAAGATTATGATTTGGGGATCAACTATAATCCGGGAAAAGCCAATGTAGTGGTCGATGCTTTGAGTAGAAAAAGAGTAAGTCATCAACTCACAGTTCGAGAGTTACCATCCGAGTTATGTAAGGAGTTTGAACGGTTGAACCTTGGATTTGTAAATGAGATGGGTATGATGGAGTTAAACCCAACCTTAGAGCAAGAAATTCGGAAAGGCCAAACTAAGGATGAGGAAATTAAAGAAATCAAGGAAAGGACCCAAGAGGGGAGAAAATTCAGATTTGATGAGGATGAACATGGTACTCTAGGGCTTGGTAAGAGGATTGTCTTGCCTAATGTGAAGCGTATTCGGGAGACCATATTAAAAGAGGCACATGACTCACCTTACTCAATTCAGCTCGGTTGTACGAAGATGTACAAAGACTTGAAGACTTGCTATTGGTGGGATAGCATGAAAAAGGATATAGCTGAATATGTAGCATTGTGTGATGTGTGTCAATGAGTCAAGGCGGAACATCAAAGGCCGGCTGGATTATTGCAACCATTGAAGATCCCGGAATGGAAGTGGGAAGAAATTGGAATGGACTTCATAGCTGGGTCACCACGTACTCAGTCCGATTACCACTCAATTTGGGTAATTGTGGATCGCTTAACCAAGTAAGCTCATTTTGTCTCTGTGAGGACCAAATATATAGCTGCACAATTGGCCAAAATATACATGGAACATATTGTGTGTCGACACGGAGTACCGAAGAAGATAGTCTCGGATAGAGGTTCTCAATTTACCTCTAGATTTTGGCAGAAATTGCATGAAGCATTGGAAACAAGGTTGAACTTTAGTTCGGCATATCACCCTCAAACGAATGGACAAACCGAGAGGACCAATCAAATTTTGGAAGACATGTTAAGAGCTTGTGCTTTATAGCATGGGAAAAGTTAGGACAAGAGCGTGCCATATGCAGTATTTTCATACAACAATAGTTACCAAGCAAGTTTAAAAATGTCACCCTATGAAGCACTATACGGAAGAAAGTGTAGGACACCTTTGTTTTGGAATGAAACAGGAGAGAACCAAGTATTTGGTCCTGATGTGTTACAAGATGCTGAAAGGCAAGTTAAAATAATTCGTGAAAATCTAAGGGCTGCTCAGTCGCGACAAAAAGGCTATGCGGATAATAGGCGAAGGAATCTGGCATTTGAACTTGGAGATTTTGTATACCTCAAAATGTCACCTATCCGAGGGCAACGCCGGTTTAACGTCAAAGAAAAACTGGCACCTTGTTACATTGGACCATTCAAGATTGTGGACAAACAAGGAGAAGTAGCATATCTACTTGAGCTGCCGGCGTATCTCTTCGATGTACACGATGTGTTTCACGTGTCTCAACTCAAGAAGTGTTTGAGGGTGCCGGAAGAACAGGTGCCGATGGACGAGTTAGAACTTCAGGATGATTTGTCCTATGTCGAGCAACCTATCAAGATCTTGGACGTGAAGGAAAGGGTCACGAGGAATAAGAGGGTCTGTTGGTGCAAAGTGCAATGGAACCACCATACGGAAGCCGAAGCTACATGGGAACGTGAAGAAGACCTGAAGGTTGAATTCCCTCATCTTTTCTCGACGCTGTCGAATCTCGAGAGCGAGATTCACTTTAAAGGGGGTAGGTTTGTAACACCCTTAATTTTTGCATCATGCATTGCATACATATTCAGGCATTAAACATTAGTAGAATAAACGAAAAATAATAAAAGACAAAACATACATAAACAAAATATGTGTAGCAAAAGAAGAAAAATGAAATAATAATATAAAACATGTATTAGAGAACAAATATAATAATAATAATAATAATATATATAATATGTGAAACCTAAAGAAAGAAAAAAAAATTAATTCCAAAAACTTCCGAAAGTTTCCGGGGGAAGCTTTGCTTCACCCCGGAAGATTCCGGGCAAACAGTGCCTGGGTGCACCAAGCCGGTGCCAGGACGCCCGAGCCGGCCCACCCCGCGACCCCAGCGGCCGTGCCGCACCATGTTGGCCCCGCGCCCGTGGCCTAGTCGGCCGGGTGCTGCTCGCCCAGGGCCGAACGCCGCGCGCCGTAGCCGATCAGGACTGTGTCCCAGCCCGGTCGTACGCGTTTTGCCGCCGCTTATATAAGGACCATAGACCCCAACGTTTTGACCAGAAATCACCGCAGCCCCAAAACCCTAGCCGCTAGAAGCACTAGCGCTGGTAGAAAAAAAAAGACCAGAGGCGCCGCCAGGAGAAGAAAAAAGGAGAAGAAGAAGGATAGGAGGGTGCCGTCATCCGCTGGAGATCGTCATTGTCGTCGTGCTGCCGGAGGACCGGTGCGCCATCCACTTCGTGTACACGTCATCTTCATCCCGTGATCTTCGAAGCCGTCACATCTACGGTAGGACACTTTTTTCCAAAAGCGAATTTTAGCGATGTATTAGATCTAATAGACGTAATTTGATCGTAGTCGCACCATCTTTTTAATTTCAGCAGCATTAATTCTATCTAAAACCCCCGTAAACTCGCATAAACACGTATGAACTAGTTACATCTAATCAATAAACAATCATACTTAATTAATAATTGAACTTTGCATGCATGCATGTCATCGTATGTTGATTAATATGTGTGCATCATGTTGATTTGTATGTATTTTCTTGTATGTGTGATCACGAATAGAGGGAAGTGGTCAAGATGTCGTGTACGAGGATTTCCATAACCAAGGCTTTGAAGCGCTTGAGCAACCCTATCCGTCGGAGCAAGGCAAGTGTCCTTGATCATATTGATCCTATTTTAAAATAAATGTTTTGTTTGCAAAACTACATGCTTGTGTCAATTTGATGGAAATCCTATGGTAGGAAGTTTACTAGATTTGTTTAACCACCCATGTCACCTGGAATTATGGTAGAGAGTCGGGATGGGCTTTTTACCTTTTTGCTTCGTTTAATTAATTGGGATGGGAAAACAACATTACACATTTAATTATGTATTAATGATATTCTGGTTAATGTGAACTGATCAATATGATATGGTAACGGGTGATCTAAGCAAGCCTGGTATGTGGATGGGTTGGATGTCATGGTGGTTTGGTTGCTTTAGATCTAAGGACCGGTTCATGCAAGAATAAGCCAGGACTACAATGCCACCACGAGGCCAAGTATGGATACGGCGTACTTATTAATTAGGGCTTTGCTAGTACTATTTGGACCATTAAGGATGCTTAGGGAAGGGGTAGTCGGTTTGGGTTTGTTGATGGTTGGTGGGCCTACCCTGGGATCGGAATGGGTCAAGAGGGGGCCCTTGGTTGAAGATGTGCTCTGTAGGAGACATCGCCACCGGTGAAACCTCAGTGGGGTCTAAATAGGCTAGTAATCCCTTTGTAAAGGCTATTTTGTGATCTTTTGGCCACACACCAACGGAAGTGTGTAATGTGACCGACAGGTCATGGGAATAAGGGAGGTTCTTAGTCACTGAAAGGTGATGAAATAACAAACACGTGGGTAAAGTGGTACAAACTCTGCACAGTCTAATAAAACTATCATGATAGTCGTGCTCCCGGTTATAAGCACCTGGACAACTTTCATGATTAGAGGGAACCTGGTATTGGGAAGGTTATGGTTTGGTACTGGTTATGGGATGATATTATGGTTTATGGTAATGGTTATGGTTATTAGTAATGGTGAAATATGGTATAATGGTGATGGATATGGATTATAGACTTATACTATAATAATCATTGTGGGATATGATGGGTTTACTTCACATACATAATACATATTGCTTTTCAAATGTTTTAATGTACTTTTCAACACTTAGCCATTATTATATTCGTCATTTGTATCAGCTACATGTCATACTTTCCACACTTGTTGAGTACGACATGTACTCACTCTTGCAATCCCCCCATCAACAGTTGCAGGTCAGGATTGGGAGTGTAATGATGATAATGCGGAATTCTAGGCCGTGTCTACCGTCAGCTTTGCCTGTGGTGTTGATTGGAGCTGCGCTAACCTATTGCTTATGTTGCCTAGCTGTTTAGTTTGCTTAATTAGTTTATTTCCACTGCATTAGTTCAAACTTGTCATTAATATTCATTAGAACTTGTATTCGAGGATAATATGGTTTGTGTAATAAAATTTGGTTAATTAATCTTGTTTTGTGGAAATTTTCTGTATACTCTTTTGTGAATGCACTCGTGTATGTGTGTTGAACATCTTGGACACACATATGCGTTCACTTGGTTCAATTTCAGAACCGGGTGTCACATTCTCGAGCGTGGCACGACCGATGAACCAAAATAACCATCACGCGCCACTCAGGTGCTGCCATCGGCTAAAAGGCTCGTCCGAAAGCTCGAAAATTGTTCTTTCTGAAACATTTTTTCTCTTCTATGTACTCCCTTCACGTCTTGCAACCTATAACTGAAGAACGACGAAAGTTCTAAGTTACAACCCGAGCAAGACTTAGAGACAAAAAATAGATATAGAAAAAACATTCTTATCATTAATAGATTCAAAGCCCATGATGGTTCGGTCCAAGGAAATTACATTCATGTACATTGTTCATGTGGTACTTTACACCCTATAAGATCGGCATCCTCGACAGGCTCACACTCTTCCTCTAAGTCGCCAGTCCTCTTGGACGACCTCTCATCTTCAAATATGGAGCTGACCATGGGAAGCCAAAGCATTCAACATATTTCCCTATAAAGCTTAGTGCCTTTACGTAGCGTTAATGCTTTGGTCACGCAAACAAGCATTCTACATTAGATGTACTTGAATCCGGATCGACTGAATCCTCCATCCGATGAAGGTGGCACCTCCATGTTCCAGCCTCTAGGTAGCTCCTCTGCCTTTCAGCCTCCATGTGCCTTCTCCGTCTTCAAGCCTTTAAACGAACCCTCGCTGGCTGAGCCAGCGATGCAAGCTGTCGGTACCCTACGTATAGGATACCCCTTGAGATTGCAAAGTTCACAAGGAAACTCCATCTACCAGATTTGAAGACCTTCGAAGTCCCCACATGTCAGGTGTAACCGGACCTGCTTCCCCGACATGGTTAGTCCCAGGGCCGCCACGTGTATCATAAGACCGGAGCTATTGCCTACACATGGGAAAGCTCCATAATAGATATCGGTATGGTATCCCCGGACCTAACCCCAGACAGAGGGAAGCTTCGGTGCCGACACGTGTCCAACAGCACCGGACCTACCCGTCCACGACGGTAAGCTCCAGAGATGCCACATGCCGAACCACCAGACCTTCAACTTCAACAATCAGGCTGGTGGACCCCCAATGGCTCCGGACTTTCAAGGAGCAATCAAAGATTTTCAAGACCCAATTAAGTGTCATTAATGCCATATTAATGACACACGATCGGATGACCCTTAATACCGGTAACGACACTGTTAAGGCCCGTTACCGGGCTATTAAGGGTAATTAACCTCATTAATTGTGTATCAAGCATGTGTAACCATTAGGGCCACATGTCGGGCCAGGCTAACGGTGTAACGACCAGTCTTTGTACTATAAAAGGACTAGTCGACGATACACAAGGGACCTTTCCAGAGGGTTTTTTAGACTCCCTGACCTAGGCAAGCTTCTTCTTCTGGAGCTTCTTCTAGGCTCACACGCTCAATACAACACCAAAACACCTCGTGGAGTAGGGTATTACGCTCAGGCAGCCTGAACCACGTAAATCTCTATGTCCACTTGCCATCCACCTTCTTGAATCTCTACGCACCTATTACCGAACTACAACTCCGCGATCTACCAACAATAGTATTGGGAGATCTGCCGGATCCAAACACCAACAGTTGGAGTGCCAGGTAAGGGGACCCGAGATTTTAAGAATGGTGAATTCAGCTGTTGGATCATCCAACAGCAACCCCGCTGCGCAACCTATTGGAGGCAACCCCTCCAACATGCAGCAACCAGCGGGTGCCACGGCTCCAGCAGGAGTCATGCCACCGCTGTCACCGCCTGCACCAGCAAATCAAGCTGGACAACGGGACGGAGCATCCACATCGGTCACGGCGTCGGCGAATAACAACAACCCCAAACATGCGCTCCATGCAGTGCATGCTCTTCTCCTACGCCCACCACCTCCAGGTGCATCTCAGAGTGAAATGGAGCAGTGGAGGGCTAACGTGGAACATCTTGTTGTAGAAGCAGCCGACCGCATCAGCAACCAAGGTCCTCCCCCTTCGGGGCGAGCCCCATTGCAGCATCGGACTTTGTCGGGCAGACTTGGTCCGCACGCATCCCACAATAGGAGGCATGCTGCATCTCAACAGGTGACGTCGCTACCTTTTGGGGCGCGACGCACTCATACGGTAACCATGCTTTCAACTCACGACCTTCGGGCGGAGCTTGATCGCCGTTACCGTCAACAGGACAGTCGCGTCCATATCGAGCGGGCTTGCGAAAGGCGAGAAGCTCGAGACAGTCCTGCTCCCGAGGGAGTAGGAGGAGGTTGTTCTGCCCTGGCCATGCACCTACGCATGGTCAGATGGCCACAAAAGTTCTAGCCTCACCTGCCGGAGAAATTTGACGGGGCTATTAATCCCGCTGAGTTTCTCCAGATTTACTCCACCGCAATCCTTGCGGTCAGAGGTAACGAGGTCGTAATGGCCAACTACTTCCAAGTGGCCTTGACTGGGACCGCCAGGTCCTGGTTCATGAGCCTTCCTCACAACTCCATCAATAGTTGGGAGGAATTGTGCCAACAATTCATCACCAATTTCGGGAGTTCATACACCCGACCAGGCACCGAACTGGACCTTTTTGCTGTCGTGCAGAAGGATTCTCCCTGCGCTCATTCATCCAGAGGTTCTCCCAGGTACGAAACAATATTCTTTCTATCTCCAGCGCCTCTGTTATTGTGGAATTTAGACAGGGCGTATGAGATAAGAAGATGCTGGAGAAGTTGGCGATCAAGGAGATCACCAGCGTCACAGAACTCTTCAGCTTGGCTAACAAGTGCGCCAAAGCTGCGGATGACTGTGAAATGCACTCCAAAACACCTCCGGAGGATAACAAAAAATCCTCCAAAGGCGAAGCCACTACCTCCTGGAGTGGCAAAAAGAAGAAAAAGTCCAACGGCAAGAAGAAGCCATCGGCCGACACATCTACTGCTGCAGCTGCTGCAGCTCCGGGTGGCCGGGGGCCACGCCCCGAGAAACGACTTCGACCATACTCTGAAGATGGTGGCAACTCCAAAGTGTGGTGTCCTATTCACAAGTCAAACAGCCACAACTTGGAAGACTGTCGGGAGGTCCAAAACCTTGCCGAGCGCTACAACAAGCGTCGGGAAGAAGTTCATTTCCGACAAAGGGAAGGAAAAAAGAAAGTCAAAGAAGCTCTGGCTGAAGAGGAGTTAGGTTTTTAAGACCCTAAAAAGGTCCTGAAGGCTGTATACACCTCCGTCGATGATGATTCCGACGTCTCCGATAATGAACGTCGGAAAACCATGAACACCATCTTTGGTGGTTCGTGGGACATCACCTCCCGCTGTGTCCTCAAGATCATGTGGCGGGACATGGCTTCGGTAGCTCCCACCGCCAGGGCGGAGCCGCACCAGAAGTGGATGGATACCGCCATCGCTTTCGACGCGTCAAACTGCCCTCGAAACATGATTGGAGCTGGTCAACTCCCATTGATGGTATCACCGACCATCAACAACATTCAACTCCACCATGTAATGGTGGACGGAGGTTCGGGGCTGAACCTCAAAAGCTTCGAAGCTTTTGTCAAGCTTCAGCTCTGACCTTCGGACCTTCGCCCCTCCCGACCTTTCTCCAGATTAGGTCCGGGGGCCATAACCCCACTCGGCGCCATTACTCTCCCCGTGACCTTCGGGACTCGGGAAAATTATCGCACTGAGAAGTTGGTCTTTGATGTTGCTCAGATCAACTTACCCTTCAACGCCATTCTGCCCGCCTTGTACAAGTACATGACTGCTGCTCATTATGGCTACCTGGTGTTGAAGATGCCAACACCAGCTGGTGTTCTCCGAATCCACGGAGACCGCACTGTCGGAGTGACTGCTCTGGAAGAACTTCACGCGCTTGCTACAGCGCAGGAGGAAGAATCTAGGCAAGAACAAGCTCCGAAACCATCGAGCATTAGTCAACGAGGCTCAACCTCTGCACCTTGCGTGCAACGAAGCGTCAACACCGACGTTCCCGTCAAAGTCGTCCAAATCGGTTACGATGCTACTCAGACCACCCGTATATCAGGAGGTCTGAATAACAAATAGGAACTCACAGTCATCACTTTCCACCGGGCTAAGGTTGACGTGTTTGCCTGGCAACCGTTGCAAATGCCTGGGACCCCTAGGGAAGTGATCGAGCATAATCTGAAGATCTATCCCGACGCTCGGCCTGTACACCAGAAGCCTCGAAAGCAATCAGTAGAGCGACAAAACTTCATACGATAAGAAGTGAAGAAGTTGCTCGAAGCTGGATTCATCCGAGAAGTCTTCCATCCAAAATGGCTGGCAAACCCAGTCGTTGTACCCAAGGCCAGCGGGAAGCTTCGGATGTGTATCGACTACACAACGCTGAATAAGGCATGTCCAAAAGATCCATTCCCACTACCTAGAATAGATCAGATAGTGGATTCCACCTTCGGGTGTGAATTACTGTGTTTCCTAGACGCATATTCTGGGTACCATCAAATCAGAATGTCTAGGGAAGATGAAGAACATACTTCTTTTATCACAGTAGATGGATTATACTGCTATACTGCCATGCTGTTTGGTCTCAAGAATGCAACTTCAACATTTGTACGAGCTATGTACAAAACCTTTGGGGAGCTCATCAGAGACGTAGTGGAAGTGTATGTTGATGACATCGTCGTCAAGATCAAGGACAAGGAGTCACTCCTTGACACTTTTCAAGTTGTCTTTGACAAGTTGCGAGTCACTCGCACGAAGCTGAACCCAGACAAGTGTGTCTTCAGGGTTAGCTCCGGAAAGCTTCTTGGTTTCCTGGTAAACCACCAGGGCATAGAGGCAAATCCGGCGAAGCCCGCATCAAGGATGTCCAGAAGTTGACTCGATGTCTAGCCGCCCTCAGCCGGTTCATCTCAAGACTGGCGGAACGGGAACTACCCTTCTTCAAGCTATTGAGGAAGTCGGGACCATTCCAATGTTCTGAAGAAGCAGAAAAGGCGTTCCAGGAGCTAAAGCAGCTCCTCACCACTCTACCAACTTTGGTAGCTCTAAACCCTGCTGAGCCTCTACTGCTTTACATTTCGGCAACTGACGAAGTTGTCAGCATGGTCCTGGTTGCGGAGAGACCAGAACCATCCCAAGCTCGGGAATCCAGACCCCTCCGGGAGGGTCCGGAGGTTCTTGAAGGCGAGCCTGGGTCCCAGCCCCCAGACTTGGATCTACAAGGAGTTACCCAGAAGATCTGGACCCCTCTGGGAGGGTTCGGGTCGCTCCAGAAGAAGCTCTGGGTTCCTCCAGCAAGGACCCGGAGATCCCCGAAGAAGGTCTGGACCCCACCGGGAGGGTCTGGGTCGATGTGGAGGAAGCTCCGGGAGGGTCCGTACAGTCCAGTGCCCAATGTACTTCATCAGCGAAGTACTACATGATGCCAAGACTCGATACCTAGAGGTGCATAAGCTGCTCTACGCAGTTCTTATAGCCTCCAGGAAGCTTTGCCATTACTTCCAAGCTCACAAGATCTCAGTGGTGACTTCTTGTCCACTGCGTGCGATCTTGCATAATCCCAACTCTACTGGGTATATTGCAAAGTGAGCAGCGGAATTGGCCGAATTGGATCTTGAATTCATCCCAAGACAAGCGATCAAGAGTCAAGCACTGGCGGACTTTGTGGCGGAATGAACCCCCTCTCCATGAAACCCTGGGGCCCTAGTGAGCAGAAGCCGGAACTCAAAGCTCCGGTCTTCACCGAACCTCACTGGACTCTTTACTTTGACGGCTCCATGCAAAAGCAGGGGGTCGTGTGACGCCCGATTCCGAAAACTGAACCAAGCTAACGCATATGTGTGCCCAGGATGTTCAACACATATACACGAGTGCAATCACAAAAGAGTATACAGAAAATTACCACAGAACAAGATTAATTATCGAATTTTATTACACAAACCATATTATCCTCGAATACAAGCTCTAATGAATATTAATGACAAGTTCAACTAATGCAGCAGAAATAAACTAATTAAGCAACTAAGCAAACTAAGCAAAAGGGATAGCGCAACTCCATGCAACACCACAGGCAAAGTTGATGGTAGACACGTCCTAGAACTCCGCATTATCGCCGTTAAACTCACAATCCTGACCTGCAACTGTTGGGGGGGGGGGGGGGAGATTGCAAGAGTGAGTACGTGTCGTACTCAGCAAGTGTGGAAAGTATGACATGTGGATGATTCAAATGACGATAATAATAATGGCTAAGTGCTGAAAAATACAGTAAAACCATTTGGAAAAGCAATATATCATATATATGTGAAGTAAACCCATCATAATCATAAGTAATATCATAATACCAGTCCATCATTCACCATCCTCATCCATAATTCCAGATTTCATCATTTGCCAATAACCATATTCAATACCAGAAATTAAATCCATAACCATCCATAACCATTACCAAACCATAACCATCCCAATCCCAATTTCCCTCTAATCATGTAGGTCATCCAGGTGCTCATAACCGGGAGCACGACTATCATGATAGTTTTAATACTCTGTAAAGTTTGTACCACTTTACCCACATGTTTGTGATTTCATCACCCGTCGGCGACTAAAGAACCTCCCTTATGCCAATTACATTTCCTTTGGTGTATGGCCAAGAGATCACAAAATAGCCTTTACAAAGGGATTACTAGCCTATTTAGACCCCACTGAGGTTTAACCGGTGGCGATGTCTCCCACAGAGCACATCTTCAACCAAGGGCCCCCTCTTAAGCCATTCAGATCCCAGGGTAGTCCCACCAATCCTCAACAAACCCAATCCGACTACCCCTTCCCCGAGCATCCACAATGGTCCAAACAGCACTAGCAAAGCCCTAATTAATCAGCTACGCCACACCCATATTTGGCCTCGTGGTGGCACTGTAGTCCTGGCCTATTCTCGCATGAATCGGTCCTTAGATCTAAAGCAAGCAAACCACCATAACATCCAACCCATTCACATACCAGGCTTGCTTAGATCACCCATCGTATTGACCAGTTCACATTAACCAGAATATCATTGATGCATAATTAAATGTGTAGTGTTGTTTGCCATCCCAATTAATCAAGCGAAGCAAAAAGGTAAAAACCCTTCCCGACTCTCTACCATATATTCCAGGTGACAAGGGTGGTTTAACAAATCTAGTAAACTTCCTACCATAGTATTCCCATCAAATTGACACAAGCATGCAGTTTGCAAACAAAACATTTATTTTAAAATAGGATCAATATGCTTCAAGGACACTTGCCTTGTTCCGGCGGATAGGGTTGCTCAAGCGCTTCAAAGTCTTGGTTCTCGAAATCCTCGTACACGACCTCTTGAGCACTTCCCTCTACTCGTGATCACACATACAAGAATATACATACAAATCAATATGATGCACACATATTAATCAACATGCGATGACATGCATGCATGCAAAGTTTAATAATTAATTAACTACGGTTGTTTATTAATTAGATGCAACTAGTTCATACGTGTTCATATGAGTTTACGGGGATTTTAGCGAGGATTAAATGTTGCAGAAATTGAGGGAGCATCAACTGTATGCCAAGTTCAACAAGTGTCAGTTTTGGTTGAAAGAGGTGCCATTTTTGGGTCATATCATCTCAGGAGGAGGATTATCGGTTGACCCCAGTAAAGTGAGGGATGTGTTGAAGTGGGAACCACCGCAAAACATCAAGTAAATAAGGAGTTTTCTTGGAATGGCTGGATATTACCGTCGATTCATCAAGGACTTTTCCAAGATAGTGAAGCTAATGACAGAATTGCTAATGAAGGGAAAGGCTTTCCAATGGACTCAAGCTTGTCAAGAAAGTTTTGAGGAGTTAAAGAAAAGGTTAACAACAGCTCCAGTCTTAATATTGCCGAACGTGAGCAAGAGTTTTGATATTTATTGCGACGCATCGAGACAAGGACTTGGATGTGTATTGATGCAAGAAGGTCAAGTGGTCGCCTATGCGTCGAGACAATTGAAGAAACATGAGCAGAATTATCCTGCACATGATTTAGAACTTGCACATGATTTAGAACTTGCAGCCGTGGTACATGCATTGAAGATTTGGAGACACTATATTCTTGGACATAGGTGTGAAATTTATACAGATCACAAGAGTCTCAAGTATATTTTCACACAAACGGATATGAATTTGAGGCAACGAAGATGGTTGGAGCTCATCAAAGATTATGATTTGGGGATCAACTATCATCTGGGAAAAGCCAATGTAGTGGCTGATGCTTTGAGTAGAAAAGGAGTAAGTCATCAACTCACAGTTCGAGAGTTACCATCCGAGTTATGTAAGGAGTTTGAACGGTTGAACCTCGGGTTTGTAAATGAGATGGAGATGATGGAGTTAAATTCGACCTTGGAACAAGAAATTCGAGAAGCACAAACCACATATGAGGAGATCAAGGAAATCAAGGAAAGGACCAAAGAAGGGAGAGAATTCAGATTTGATGAAGACGAACATGGTACCTTATGGCTTGGAAAGAGAACCATTGTGCCTAATGTGAAGCATATTCGGGAGACAATATTAAAGGAGGCACATGACTCACCGTACTCAATTCATCCCGATTGTACAAAGATGTACAAGGACTTGAAGACATGCTATTGGTGGGCCAGCATGAAAAAGGACATAGCCGAATATGTTGCATTGTGTGATGTGTGCCAACGAGTTAAAGCAGAACACCAAAGGCCAGCTGGATTATTGCAGCCATTAAAGATTCCGGAGTTGAAGTGGGAAGAGATTGGTATGGACTTTATAGTTGGATTACCACGTACACAGTCCAGATATGACTCGATTTGGGTAATCGTGGATCGATTGACAAAATCAGCTCACTTCATTCCTGTCAAGACCACATATACCACCGCGAAGCTAGCAAAATTGTATATGGAGCATATTGTGTGCGCCAACATGGAGCTCCAAAGAAAATAGTCTCGGACCGAGGTTCCCAGTTCACCTCTAGGTTTTGGCAGAAACTGCATGAAGCTATGGGTACAAGGTTAAATTTCAGCTCGGCATATCACCCTCAAACAGATGGACAAACCGAGAGGACCAACCAAATTTTGGAAGACATGTTAAGAGCTTGTGCTTTAAAGCATGGGAAAAGTTGGGATAAAAGTTTGCCGTATGTTGAATTCTCGTACAACAATAGCTACCAAGCAAGTCTGAAAATGTCACCCTACGAAGCATTGTACAGAAGGAAGTGTAGGACTCCCTTGTTTTGGAGTGAAACCGGAGAAAATCAAGTGTTTGGTCCCGACGTGTTACAAGATGCTGAAAGGCAAGTCTAAATAATACGGGAAAACTTAAAGGCTGCTCAGTCGCGATAGAAAGGTTATGCGGATAATAGGCAAAGGAGTCTGACTTTTGAGGTTGGAGATTTTGTAGGTTTAGAGGAGTATAGGCTGTAGAGACGAGAGTCTCTAGTCCATAGTCCAAGTAGAAGAGGAGTAGAAGGAGTCTCTTCCCAATTGGGAAAGGTATGCCTTCCATATTCCTATTTGTATTTGTGAAATTATTCATAATAAAGATGTTATCTTTAGTCTTCATATGTTCATGTACTTGGATGAAACATTTCTTATTTGATTGTGGATTCCATGTATGTGGTAGGAGTAGTATTTATGATTGTGCTAAACCATGTTTATTACATTATCATAAACACTATAAACCTTCACTATAGTCTAATTAGCTATGATATGATTATGTTAACATGAATCACTTACGCTATGAATTAACATTGGTTCAATGATGATTTAGTTCATTGCCTTGGGATGGCTTGTGCCTAGGCTCTTAAGGTAATTACTTAATATGCTAGCATGGTGCTAGGATAGAGAGTAGCGTTGAATGTCTTGTAGACCCACGGATTGAAGAGGTAGGGAGTAGGTGGTGACAGCTCTATCTGTCCTTTGTAATCCTCCACGTTCGGCTATGCCACAGGCTCTTGGCGGGAGTCGGCTAGTGTTGCTAGGGGTAAACCCGTGCCCGATGTGTTAATCCACTTAGCATGAGAATTTATAATTAACATGATCATTAGTAACTTACTTAGGCTATGTATATGTACATTAGGAGCATAAGAGGAGTATCTACCTAACTCTTAGCCTAATTCCTCTATTACCTCATTTATCCCCTTAGAATAGAATGCTTTTGTGTGTGTCACACTACCTCAATTACCCTTTAACCCATCCTTACTAGAACCCTACTTAGACCAACCTAAGCCTTTCCACTTGATGATTGTTTTACTTCCATCTAGCCTTCCTTTGGGAAAATATAAATGACACCCTTTGGAAATACTCTTTAAAGGGGAAATGCTACATTGATAGTTTTTGTGCGCTTGCGGACGTTCACTTCAGAATTAAAACCTACCAACAAGCATTTCTAGCACCACTCCTAGAGAAGAATTGTTAGTAGTGCGTAGGAAATATCAACAAGCACGATCACCACGGACCTAAGCCGAGGCTGAGGGGAAGGTGAAAATCAATTGAACACATAGATTTGGGATTGGGAGATCGTCGTCTACACGTTGTGAGCTCTTGGGGTTTGATCTCTTGACACTCGTACTCTCTCTTGTAATCTTTTTTAGTATATTTGATCATCTTTTCATTGTAATTTTCGTGGGAGCCCTCAACGTGTGAGGTTGCCCCATAACTCGGTGATTGCCCGTGATAGTGGATAAAGTTGGCCTTGTGTGGTGACTTGAAGAGGGGAAAGGTTTGAAGAGACCCGACTCTGTGTGGGCTTCCTCAACGAGAAGTAGATCTCTTTGGTGAGATCGAACCTCGGTAAAAATCGATGTCTCATGTGCTCTTTTACTTTTGCATCTTGATTAGGGGACTTAGTTGATCAATATCATAATTTGAATTGCTAATTATTTTTCACGTGCAACTTTATGACATCAATTGCAAATTCAAGTAATCTTATATGTAGTTCAAATTTCTGCTACTTAGAAGAATTTAAATCCTGTATAGATACTTAATCAAATCGGCACACACTAGGCACACTGGACTAGTCCGCCCACACAACCGGACAAGTCCGATCAATCAAGTTTTTGATTGTTTGATTAAGTGTGTAGGAAATTTTCAAAGCCTATTCACCCCCCTCTAGGCCACAATCAATTGGTATCAAAGCAGGTTCTCCATCAACGAGACTCACCGCTTGGAGAGATCAATGACCTCTGAGAAGAACAACGAGATCTCGAAGGTGCTCAACACATAAATAACAACCAACCCATCCACATAACCATGCTTGCTTAGATCACCCATCATATTGACCAGTTCACATTAACCAGAATATCATTGGTGCATAATTAAATGTGTAGTGTTGTTTGCCATCCCAATTAATTAAGCAAAGCAAAAAGGTAAAAACCCTTCCCGACTCTCTACCATAAATTCCAGGTGACAAGGGTGGTCAAACAAAACTAGTAAACTTCCTACCATAGGATTCCCATCAATTTGACACAAGCATGCAAGTTCGCAAACAAAACATTTAATTTAAAATAGGATCAATATGCTTCAAGGACACTTGCCTTGCTCCGGCGGATGGGGTTGCTCAAGCGCTTCGAAATCTTGATTCTGGAAATCCTCGTATGCGGCCTCTTGAGCACGTTCCTCTACGCGTGATCATACATACAAGAAAACATATACAATTCAACATGATGCACACAAAATAATCAACATGCAATGACATGCATGCATGCACAATTTAATAATTAATTTACTATGGTCGTTTATTAATTAGCTGCGAGTAGTTCATACGTGTTCATAAGAGTTTACGGGGGTTTTAGGGTGGATTAATGCTTCTGAAAATAAAATCATGGTGCAACTAAATTCAATTTACGCCTATTAGATTCAATATGATCGCAAAAATTCGCATCGGGAACATGGCCTACCGTAGATGCGATGGCTTCGATGATCGCGGGATGGGGATAATGCGTAGACGAAGTAGATGCATCCTCCGGCGGCACGACGACGGCGGCGCGATGTCGACGGCGATCTCCGGCGGACGGCGGGGCCCTCCTCTTTTTCTTCCTCTTCTTCCCCTTCTTTTTCTCCTTTTTCTTCCCTGGGCGCAGCTCTCCGGACTCCCCTTTTTTTCCTCTGTGTACCGGCGGCTGCGTCTGGCAGCTGGGAACGGGGCCTTCGGTGTTTCTTTTATAGGTGCGGCGGGAGCTATCGGGGCCGAGTCGGTTGGGAGGCGGGGCGGGATGGGAGGCGTACGGCGGCGGGAGTTTCGGGGCCAGCGGGACGGGATCGGCCCTGGCGCGGGACCGGGGCGGCCGAGGCGTGCGTCGCGCGTCGCGCGGGGGAGGCCGGGGCCGCGGGGTGACTCGGCCGGCTGGGCCGCTTGGCCTGGCCGGCGGGTTGCCTTTTTTTTTCTTTTTCTTTTTTTAGTATTATTATTATTTTATAATTTATATTTATTTATTTTAACCTTTTTTTAAACTTTTTTTATTATATAACTTATTATATATATTATATATATATATTATTCATGTTATATATTTATGATTCATTATTATTATAATGTATATTATTAATATTAATATTTTATTTATTTTCATATATTGTTATAATTATTATTTATATATATACTTATATATATTTTTATTATTATTTTCATACTTATTCCTTATTACAAGTTTTAGGCTATAACTATTATTTTCTTTTTCTTCTTTTTGCTACACATATTTGTAGATGCATGTTTTATTATTTTTCTTTTATTCTACTAGTTTTAATGCATGACCATGTATGCAATGCATGATGCGAAAATTTAGGGTGTTACAATCCTACCCCCCTTAAAGTGAATCTCGCCCTCGAGATTCGATAGCGTGGAGAAAAGATGAGGGAATTCTGCCTTCAGGTCTTCTTCACGTTCCCATGTAGCTTCGGCTTCTGTGTGGTGTTTCCATTGCACTTTGCACCAACGGATCCTCTTATTTCTCGTGACCCTTTCCTTCATATCCAAAATCTTGATAGGTTGTTCGACATAGGACAAATCCTCTTGAAGTTCTAACTCGTCCATCGGCACTTGTTCTTCCGGTACCCTGAGACACTTCTTGAGTTGAGAGACGTGAAACATGTCGTGTACATCGGAGAGATACGTCGGCAGCTCAAGTCGATAAGCTACCTCTCCTCGCTTGTCCAGAATCTTGAACGGTTCGATGTAACGTGGTGCCAGTTTTCCTTTGACGTTAAACCGTCGCTGACCTCTGATAGGTGACACTTTGAGGTATACAAAATCTCCAACTTCAAAAGTCAAACTCCTTCGCCTATTATCAGCATAACCTTTCTGTCGAGACTGGGCAGCCTTTAAGTTTTCCCGTATTATTTGGACTTGCCTTTCAGCGTCTTGTAACACGTCGGGACCAAACACTTGATTCTCTCCGGTTTCATTCCAAAACAAGGGAGTCCTACACTTCCTTCCGTACAATGCTTGGTAGGGTGACATTTTCAAACTTGCTTGGTAACTATTGTTGTACGAGAATTCAGCGTACGACAAACTTTTATCCCAACCTTTCCCATGCTTTAATGCACAAGCTCTTAACATGTCTTCCAAAATTTGGTTGGTCCTCTCGGTTTGTCCATCTGTTTGCGGGTGATACGCCGAACTGAAGTTCAACCTTGTTCCCATTGCTTCATGCAATTTCTGCCAAAATCTAGAGGTAAATTGAGAACCTCTATCCGAGACTATCTTCTTCGGTACTCCGTGTCGACACACAATATGCTCCATATACAATTCTGCTAGCTTCGCAGTGGTATATGTGGTCTTGACAGGGATGAAGTGAGCCGATTTCGTCAATCGATCCACAATAACCCATATTGAATCATAGCCAGACTGAGTTCACGGTAATCCAACTATAAAGTCCATACCAATCTCTTCCCACTTCCATTCCGAGATCCTTAAAGGTTGTAACAATCCGGCTGGCTTTTGATGTTCAGCTTTAACTCGTTGGCACACATCACAAAGTGCAACATATTCGGCTATGTCCTTTTTCATGCTGGCCCACCAATAGCATGTCTTTAAGTCCTTGTACATCTTCGTACAGCCATGATGAATTGAGTAAGGCGAGTCATGTGCCTCCTTCAATATTGTTTCTCGAATATGCCTGACATTAGGTACCACAATCCTCTTTCCAAGCCATAAGGTACCCTGTTCGTCCTCATCAAATCTGAATTCTTTTCCTTCTCGGGTCCTTTCCTTGATTTCCTGTATTTCCTTGTCCTTTGTCTGTCCTTCCCGTATTTCATGCTCTAATGTTGGGTTGACTTCCATCGTCCCCATCTCATTTATGAATCCAAGGTTCAACCGTTCAAATTCCTTGCATAACTCGGATGGCAGCTCTCGTACTGTGAGTTGATGACTTACTCCTTTTCGGCTCAAAGCATCAGCCACTACATTGGCCTTCCCTGGGTGATAGTTGATTCCCACGTCATAATCCTTGATGAGCTCCAACCATCGGCGTTGCCTCAGATTCAGATCCGTTTGCGTAAATATTTACTTGAGACTCTTGTGATCCGTATAAATCTCACATCGGTGACAAAAAACATAGTGTCTCCATATCTTCAAGGCGTGTACCACGGGTGCGAGTTCAAGGTCGTGCGTAGGATAATTCAACTCATGTTTCTTTAGTTGCCTCGATGCATAAGCTACCACTTGGCCTTCTTGCATGAGCACACATCCTAATCCTTATCTTGATGCATCACAATATATATCAAAACTCTTGCTCACGTCCGGTAATACTAACACCGGGGCGGTTGTCAACCTTTTCTTTAACTCCTCAAAGCTATCCTGACAAGCTTGAGTCCATCGGAATGCCTTCCCTTTCATGAGTAATTCGGTCATAGGATTGGCTATCTTGGAAAAATCCTTTATGAATCGGCAGTAATATCCAGCCATTCCAAGGAAACTCCGAATTTCCTTGACATTCTGTGGCGGTTCCCACTTAAGCACATCTCTCACTTTCCCTGGGTCAACTGATACTCCTCCTCCGGAAATAATATGGCCTAAGAAAGAAACTTCCCGTAACCAAAATTGACATTTACTGAACTTGGCATACAATTGATGCTCCCTCAATTTCTGCAGCGTAAGCCTCAAGTGTTCCTCGTGTTCCTTCTCATCCTTCGAGTAGATCATAATATCATCGATGAACACTACAACGAACTTATCCAGATATTCCATGAAGACCTTATTCATGAGATACATAAAGTACGCAGGTGCGTTCGTCAATCCAAATGACATGACGGTGTACTCATAAGATCCATATCGTGTCCGAAATGCTGTCTTGGGTATATCCGATGGTCTAATCTTCATTTGGAAGTATCCTGACCGCAAGTCGATCTTGGAGAAGATACATGCACCCTTCATTTGGTCGAACAAATCCTCTATACGGGGCAGTGAGTACTTGTTCTTAATTGTCACTTCGTTGAGAGACCTATAGTCCACACACATCCTCTGGGTTCCATCCTTCTTATCTACGAAGAGCACTGGGGCTCCCCACGGGGATGAACTTGGGCGTATAAAACCCTTCTCTAGCTGCTCTTGAATTTTCTTCTTGAGCTCCGCTAATTCCTTAGGAGGCATCCTATACGGCCTCTTAGCTATAGGTGCAGTTTCGGGTATCAACTCAACGGCGTATTCTATGTCACGATCAGGTGGCATACCTGGCAACTCATCTGGAAACACGTCCGGGTACTCGCGAACGATCGGAATGCTTTCCAACGTCACTTCTTCCACGTGATTCAGCATCGCTTTCTTTCTTGCAGGTTGGGCTGCCTCAACTTCGATGCGTGTACCATGTTCACTTGTCAACTGCACAATCCTCTCGGCACATTGAATAACTCCATTATACTTGCTCAGCCAGTCCATTCCAAGTATTATGTCTATTCCTTGGGAGTCCAAGACTATGAGGTTTGCGAGAAAGTCTACCCCCCTTATTTTAATGCTTACTTTCGGACATACTATATTTGTCCTCATCTCTCCGCCAGGAGAACTAACTAGCATAGTTTGCTTCATATGAGATATAGGCAAATTGTACTTGGCAACATACTTTGATGAGATGAATGAATGAGATGCTCCCGAATCAAATAAAACAATCGCGGGGTTGGAGTTGGCGAGAAACATACCAATCACGACGTCATCAGCTTGCTGGGCTTCCTCAGTAGAGACATGATTCACATTGCCACGAGTAAAATTCTGCTTTCCACGGTTTCCTTGTGATGATCCTCCATTTGGTCACGGATGATTTGGCCTTGGTGCATTGTTCATAGGTCCATTGTTTCTCTTGGGGCATTGACTTGCAAAGTGTCCGGGTTCTCCACACGCATAGCATGTCTTACCGCCCATAGCATTGGGGAAGTTTGGGCGCAACTGGTTTTGAGCATTTGCCGCCATGTTAGGACGCGACGCAGGTGGCACAGGATAGCGAGGCGCTTGCATGGCGGGGCGTTGCTGCGGTGGCTGATTTGGGCGGGGCAGATAAGCAGTGCGGTATGCAGGAGCATATGGGTTGTATTGTGGTGCAGTAGGTGGTGCATAGCGGGGGCGAACATTGCTTCCTTGCTGCGGTCCATGATGTGACATCTTCCTCTTGTTGTCCTGCTCCATCTCACGAATCTTGTTCTCAACCACAATAGCCTTGTCAACCAGCTTTTGGAAGTTTGGATAATCAGTATTGAGCAACTGGACTTGAATTTCATTGTTGAGACCCCTCATAAATAGATACTGCTTCCTACTATCAGTTTTGATGTCTTCTGGAGCATATCTTGATAATTGAGTGAATTTGTGGAGATACTCACTCACGCTCATCCTTCCTTGCCTGAGATTTTCAAAGTCTTGTCTTCTCAGTATCATAACTCCTTCAGGTACATAGTGGGAACGGAAACTCTGCTTAAACTCAGCCCAAGTGATTGTCTCCTGATTATCATGAGCGTTGCAAAGAGCTTCCCACCAGTCGGCGGCTGCTCCAACTAGTTGATGTGATGCAAAGAGAACCTTCTCCCTATCAGTGCACTGGACAATAGCAAGTTTTTTTTTAACGGACTTCAGCCAATCATCAGCTTCCATTGGGTCTGTGGCTTGTGCAAAGGTAGGCGGTCTGGTCCTCATGAACTCTCCCAAACGGTTGTGATGTGGTGGGGGTGGCGGTGGAGGCAGGTGGGACTGATTGTTGTTGCCAGCTTGCAGCTGTCCCATGGTCTGTATCATGGTCTGCATGAGCTGGTTCTGCATAGCTAACAGTTGTTCAATATTGATAGCTCCATGAGCATGTCCTTGGTTGTTCTGAGGTACTTCATTGCGCTCCTCCTCATCGTTGGCATCCCTCTGGTTACGAGTTCTCACCATCTGTTGGTGAAAGAAGAGTGGGGACAGAAGGATTTAGAATTTGGAAAGAAACGTCCCAACTATATGCATCGAGGTATGTGACACTAAATAATCCTTTATTAATATAGACCTATATTTTGAGGATGTGGACAAGTGCCGAAGCATTCCACAACTCTCTACTAAGCACACAAGCACTCAAACAAGCACCAAACAAAATTGACAAAGATCCTAAAAGAAGTAACACAACTCAAGGTCACACAAGTATGTCTACGTCGCTCTTATTTAACTAATGGGGGTGTGCCTATCCTTGAGTCATGGCATAGGTCGAGGACTACTCGTCGTCGAGCGGGAACTCATCCGGGTCCTCGTCGTCGTCGGGGTCCTCGGGGTCCTGTGGGTCCTGGGGTGGTGAGGCAGCAGGCAGCGGTGGTGCGGTAGACGCCACACTGGAAGGCTCCTCGTCAGAGGACTCCTCAGAAGACGACTCACGCTGACCGTTGCGACGGTCTGGAGAGTCTGGGGTCCACGTCGGGGTGTCGGACGCGTAGTCGTCCGGGTCCTCGTCGGTGATCCGACGATACCTCCTGATTATCGCCTCGTGGTGCTGGGCGAGGTCACATCCATCCTGAATCTCCTGCTGCGCCCTCTGAAGTCGGGCACTGAGCTGGGCCACGTCGTCAACAGTCTGACGAGACTGCGGGAGGTCTAGGGGTCCCTCCACGTGCCTGGAGACGAAGCGCGCAGTGCCACTGGGACACCGCGGAACGAAGGCGTGCACCGTGTCCTCCAGACGGAAACGGCGGGTGTGGCTCCAAAAGGTGGCTGCTTCCCAGCTAGCATCCTGCTCCGCAGATCGGCGGAGCTCCTCCAAGCAGGACTGTTGTGGGTCTTCACCAACTCATCACCATAGTAGATATAGATCTTGCAGCTCCACTCCTTCCTGCCGGGGCGCTGCACTCCAGTGGTGTGGTAGGAGAGCGAGAGGCTGTGGTGACGGTAGACAGCCTCACGGATAGGGCACGGAGACGGTGTCGCAGTTGTCCTGCGGCTCTGCCGTCTGAACGGATCACCACGGGGTGACGGGGGTCGACGGCTGGAGAGCGACTGGCCAACCTACGCGGGGGCACAAGTCCACCGGTCGACTTACGGGGGGTTGTCTTGGTGCGGGCCATCTACAGAAAACAAGAATACATTAGAAAAATAATGAAAAACAAATCTGAAAATTTCAGCAGTTAAAATGGCGGAAAAAGAGCGGTGCAGCGGTTCCAAAAGAACGAAAAATAAAGAGAAAAAATACAGCAACCAACACAATAATTTTACCCACACATAACAGCGGCAAAACACACTTTTTCCGCGAAAATTTACACAGCAAAACAGCAGCACTTAATATTGCTCACTTCTGAAATTTTTTATCAAAAACGCAGCAGCGATCAGTACTTTTTGCGGCTGAAAATAAGGGAAACAAAACAGCAGCAAAAATTTTCGAAAATAGCAGATTAGAAGAGTGTTCCTAAGTGTTCTAGAGTGTCCATTCTACCTAGGCTTGCGTCCTACGGTCAACGCGGCTCTGATACCAATTTGTGACACCCGGTTCCGAATATGAACTAAGCGTAACGCATATGTGTGCCCAGGAAGTTCATCACACATATACGGTTGCATCACAAACGATATACAGAATTTAACCACGTCTTAACTAATAAATAAGTACTTTATTATAATAATCCAATAGTTCACGAATGATAAAACTCGAAATAATTGCAGCGGAAAATAAACTAAACAGCACGACTCCAATCCACAGGCAATTGATGGCGGTACGCAACCTAGTACTCCACATGATCCTCAGGGTACTCCCAATTGTCTCCAGTAGCTGTTGGGGGGGGGGGGGGATTGCAAGGGTAAGTACATGTCGTACTCAGCAAGTGTGGAAAGTATGACATGTGGCTTATTCAAATGACGAATGTAACAATGGCTAAGTGCTGAAAAGTACAGTAAAACATTTGAAAAGCATTATACTATATCTATGTGAAACAATCCCATCATAACCATCATATTAACAAAATATAAACCATATCCAATTATTGCCAACATCACCATTATCCATGTCCAATTACCATAACTCAAATTTATATCCATGACCATAATCCATAAACCATCCATAACCATTACCAAACCATAACCATTACCAAACCATAACCATCCCAATAACCATCCCAATACCAAATTCCCTCTAATCATGTAGGTCATCCAGGCGCTCATAACCGGGAGCACGGCTATCATGATAGTTTTTAAACACTCTGCAGAGGTTGTACCACTTTACCCACATGTTTGTGATTTCATCACCTTTCGATGACTAAGAAACCTCCATTGTGCCATCTCACACTTCCGTAGGTGTGTGGCCAAGAGATCACAAAATAGCCTTTCAAAAGGGACTACTAGTATGTACGGGCCCACTAAGGTTTCACCGGCAGGCTTGAATCTCTATTCTCCCACCCACGGGCCCCCTCGTGTGCCATGCGGATCCCAGGGCAGTCCTCCTCGACTCCCATTCCCCGCGCCATCCAATGGTCCATACAATACTAGCAGCGCTCCTAATTATTCAGCTACGCCGCACCCATACTTGGCCTTGTGGTGGCACTGTTGACCTGGCATATTCTCGCATGAACCGGTCCTTAGATCTAAGGCAAGCAAACCACCATAACAACCAACCCATCCACATAACCATGCTTGCTTAGATCACCCATCATATTAACCAGTTCACATTAACCAGAATATCATTGATGCATAATTAAATGTGTAGTGTTGTTTGCCATCCCAATTAATTAAGCAAAGCAAAAAGGTAAAAACCCTTCCCGACTCTCTACCATAAATTCCAGGTGACAAGGGTGGTCAAACAAAACTAGTAAACTTCCTACCATAGGATTCCCATCAATTTGACACAAGCATGCAAGTTTGCAAACAAAACATTTAATTTAAAATAGGATCAATATGCTTCAAGGACACTTGCCTTGCTCCGGCGGATGGGGTTGCTCAAGCGCTTCGAAATCTTGATTCTGGAAATCCTCGTATGCGGCCTCTTGAGCACGTTCCTCTACGCGTGATCATACATACAAGAAAACATATACAATTCAACATGATGCACACAAAATAATCAACATGCAATGACATGCATGCATGCACAATTTAATAATTAATTTACTACGGTCGTTTATTAATTAGCTGTGAGTAGTTCATACGTGTTCATCAGAGTTTACGGGGGTTTTAGGGTGGATTAATGCTGCTGAAAATAAAATCATGGTGCAACTAAATTCAATTTACGCCTATTAGATTCAATATGATCGCAAAAATTCGCATCGGGAACATGGCCTACCGTAGATGCGATGGCTTCGATGATCGCGGGATGGGGACAATGCGTAGATGAAGTAGATGCGTCCTCCGGCGGCACGACGACGGCGGCGCGATGTCGACGACGATCTCCGGCGGACGGCGGGGCCCTCCTCTTTTTCTTCCTCTTCTTCCCCTTCTTTTTCTCCTTTTTCTTCCCTGGGCGCAGCTCTCTGGACTCCCCTTTTTTTCCTCTGTGTACCGGCGGCTGCGTCTGGCGGCTGGGAACGGGGCCTTCGGTGTTTCTTTTATAGGTGCGGCGGGAGCTATCGGGGCCGAGTCGGTTGGGAGGCGGGGCGGGATGGGAGGCGTACGGCGGCAGGAGTGTCGGGGCGAGCGGGACGGGATCGGCCCTGGCGCGGGACCGGGGCGGCCGAGGCGTGCGGCGCGCGTCGCGCGCGGGAGGCCGGGGCCGCGGGGTGACTCGGCCGGCTGGGCCGCTTGGCCTGGCCGGCGGGTTGCCCTTTTTTTTTCTTTTCTTTTTTTTAGTATTATTATTATTTTATAATTTATATTTATTTATTTTACCCTTTTTTATACTTTTTTTATTATATAACTTATTATATATATATATATTATATATATATATATTATTCATGTTATATATTTATTATTCATTATTATTATAATGTATATTATTAATATTAATATTTTATTTATTTTCATATATTGTTATATATATTATTTATATATATACTTATATATATTTTTATTATTATTTTCATACTTATTCCTTATTACAAGTTTTAGGCTATAACTATTATTTTCTTTTTCTTCTTTTTGCTACACATATTTGTAGATGCATGTTTTATTATTTTTCTTTTATTCTACTAGTGTTTAATGCATGACCATGTATGCAATGCATGATGCGAAAATTTAGGGTGTTACATGCTCAATGATCCGAGAAAGCCCCGAGTTCACTAAATGATCCCGGATGAGCTATTGGGCAAGATCATAAACCATGAGATGATGGAGAAGGAAGCCCAATACGTCAAAGATCTAGCTGAGCTCACCTCCTCCAAAAAAGAAGGAAGTTGCTCTCAAAGCAACTTGCAAGCCTAAAGGAAAAGAAACTCGTGAAGCTCAAGACGAAGAAGATACAAGTGACGTGAGCACTGACCTAGATGATGAAGAGATGGTACTCTTCATCAAAAAGTTCAAGCGCATGATGAAAAGAAGACATGGCAGCTACTCAAATGAAGGGAAGAGCAAGAAAAAGGAAAATCCAAGGCTCGACACACCTGCTATAACTGTGGCGAGTATGAACACTTCATGGTCGACTGCACCTATGAAGTAAATAAGAGGAAGAAAGAATCGAAGCCTCAAGAAAAGAAGATCTTCAGGAAAAGGCGGCAAGCTCAACAAGCACATATTGGCAAGGAATGGGACTCAAACGACGAGTCCTCCTCTGATGAAGAAGAGAAGATGGCCACCATTGCCATCAAGAAACCCACCAAGAGATCTACACTCTTCCCGAACATGGGAGGATGGGACACACACAATCACACTTGCCTTATGGCCAAAGAGGGCAAGAAAAAGGTTCGACTTACTCCCCCTTCACTAAATTCCTCAATTGATGATTTTGATAGCTCTAGTGAAAATGAGGAGATGAAATCTTTGAGAAGGAGGAGCTTGTCAAACGACAAGAAGATATGCTCATCCGTGAAAGAAAGAGATATGAAGAGGTTGAGAAACTCCTTGAGCTCGAAAGAGAGAAGAACAAGTCACTTGAGCATGAGCTATCCTTGAGTAAGGAAACTTACTCAAAGATAGAAGACTCACACATTGCAATCAAGGATGAACTTGCTAACTTGTCAAAAGTTAACAAGATTCTTGAAGTGCAAGTTGAGTCGCTCAAGCAAAGTGACCCCTCTTCCTCCAGAAGCTCACCTTTCAAAGGTGTAAGTTCGACAACTATTGCAACTTGCACATGTTCTACCAAGAAAAATATTGTTAAACCTGATTCTTCTACTTCTCATGCAACGCATCCTTCCCAAAGTGACATCTTTGACAAGGAGAAGATCAAATATGCATGTAGTGCATATATGGTCACTAGACCTCCTAACGTCAAAGATGGTTTTGGGTTTGACAAGAAAAAACACATGTCCACTAATGTCCATGCTAAGAATTGAATCACTTTTGTTAAGGAAAAATCACATGAATCTGACTTGCAAGTACTGTCCATAGACTATTAGAGATACAATTTATACAAATAGACTCACCTCTGTGTAGCTAAGCATAAAACTTATGGAGGTGCTTGATGTTCCACGGATTGGGAAGTGGAGTCCCATCCTCTGTCGCCAAGCGAACGCATCTGGGGCGGGAAACTTTAATAACCCAGAAGGGACCTTCTCAGCTTGGAGAGAGTTTATTCATCCCTTCTCGAGTCAGTATTCTCTGCAGCACCAGATCACCTTCTTCTAACTGTCAGTTGCGCACAAAACTTTTATGATAGCGTCGGAGGGCCTGGCGGTATCGTCCATTCCGAACAGATGATTGACACCGTGCCTCATCTACGAGGTCCAGGTCTTCACGCCGGAGCTTATCCTGCGTGGCTTTATCGAAGGTCTGGACTCAAAGAGAACCCGTGGTGATCTCCAGAGGAAGGACTGCTTCAGCTCTGTACACCAAGAAGAAAGGTGTCTCTCCGGTTGCCCGGCTAGGTATTGTCCTTCTTTCCCACAATACAGACGGAAGCTCCTCTATCCAGCTGGCACCATGTTTTTTCAGGCGCTCATATGTGCATGTCTTGAGTCCTTTGAGTATTTCTGCATTAGCTCTCTCAGCTTGGCCATTACTTGTCGGGTGAGCTACTGATGCGTAGCTTACTTGTATGCCAAGATCTTCGAAATACTCTTGGAATGCTACACTACAGACTATGGACTTCAAGAACTTGATAGTTGCTTGCTTATTGATTGTAACAATTGGGGTAGCTTGCGACCACTTGGTGAACTTGTCGATGGCGACATACAGGAACCTATAACCTCCGACGGCTTTTGGGAAAGGTCCCAAAATGTCCATCCCCCACACAGCGAAAGGCCACGTGGGAGGTATCATTTGCAGTGACTGAGCCGATGTGTGAATCTGCTTCGCGTGGAACTGGCACACTTCACACTTCTTTACCATCTCAACTACACCCTGGAGTGTTGTAGGCCAGTAAAATACATGGCCGAAGGCTTTACCGACCAACGTGTGAGAAGACGTGTGGTTCCCGCACTCGCCTCCATGGATTTCCGCGAGAAGTTTGCAGCCTTCTTCTCGGGAAATGCATCACATTAGAACGCCATTGGCTCCACATCGATAAAGATCCTCTTCTACCTACGTGTATCTTTTAGCCAATCTGGCAATTCGATCAGCGGAAGCACTGTCTTTAGGAAGGATATTGTCTTTCAAGTAGCTCCGGATCTCCAAGAACCATGCATCAGATCTAACTTGAGCTTCTGTATCTTGTGCATTGGGTTGCTCGGAGCTTCCTAAATCGCCTACGATCCTTCGTGGGTTCCATGGTAACAGGGCCACCGAGACCGCCAGCTTCGAGGTGCTGGTCTCGCCCCCATCACTCAGCTCGGCGGGCTGAGTGGCAAGTCCTGACAATCTTTTGACAAAAACTTCGTCTGGAGCTTGAGCTCCTATTGAAGCCTTCGTCGAGAGATCGTCAGCTTCAACATTGTTGAGACGCTAGACATGACAGAGATCTAGGACTGGAAGTCCTTCTGCAGCTTCTGGACTTCAAGTAAATAAGCAGCGAGTTGGAGATTGTTACAACTGCATTCACCTTTTACTTGTTTGATGATGAGTTGTGAGTCACCCTTCACCAGTAGTTGCCTGACGCCATATGATAGTGCCACCTTGTGTCCGTAGATGAGAGCTTTGTACTCCGCCATGTTGTTGGTTGCCTTGAAGTCAAGGTGTACCATGTACTTTACCTTCTCCCCGATCGGAGCGAGGAGAAGGATACCAGCTCCGAGACCCTGCTTCTGCACAGAGCCATCAAAGTAGAGTGTCCAGTGAGGCTCAGTGAATACCGGGACTTTAGGTTACTGCTTCTGCTCACTGAGGCCCTCTCAAGTTGATGAAGGAGTTCATTCCGCCACGAAGTCAGCCAGCGCCTGACTCTTGATAGCATGTCGAGGCAAGAATTCAAGATTGAATTATGCTAGATCCGCAGCTCACTTGGTGATATTTCTAGTAGAATTTGGATTATGTAATATAGCACGCAGTAGAAAGGAAGTTAACATTGATATCTTGTGGGCCTGTAAGTAATGATGTAACTTTCGTGAGGCAATAAGGATTGCATATAGCAGCTTATGCACCTCAATGTAGCGAGTCTTGGCATCGTTGAGCACTTCACTGATAAAGTACACTAGCCACTGGACGGTCTGGACCCTTCCAGAGGGGCTCCAAGCTTCTTCTCCATCAACCCAGACCCTCCCAGAGGGGTCCGGACCTTCTTCTTGTGCTACGGGAACTCCCTCAATTGAGAGAGATTGATCCTCATACCTTTTTACTTTAGGATCCATGCCTGGGGGCTAGGGCCAAGGAGCTTTCTGGAGTTAACCCCGAAGACGCACTTGTCTGGGTTGAGCTTTATACGCATCAAACGCAACTTATCGAATACGGCTTGTAGATTGTCAAGGAGTGATTCCTTGTTCTTCACTTTGATGATGATTTCATCGACGTAGACCTCCACCAAGTCACTGATGAGCTCTCCAAATGTTTTGTGCATAGCTCGCACAATAGTTGAAGCAACGTTTTTGAGACCAAAAGGCATAGCAGTGTAACAATATAACCAATCTACTGTAATGAAGGCAATGTGCTCTTCATCTTCCCTAGACATTTGAATCTAATGATATCCTGAATGTGTCTAGGAAACACAGTAACTCACACCCGAAGGTAGAATCCACTACCTGGTCTATTCTAGGAAGTGGGAATGTGTCTTTTGGGCATGCCTTATTCAAGGTTATGAAGTCGATGCACATCCGAAGCTTCCCACCGGCCTTTGGTACAATGACTGGGTTTGCCATCCACCAAGAATGGTGAACCTCCTGGATGAAACCAGCGTCGAGCAACTTTTTAATTTCTTGTCTGATGAAGTTCTGCCGCTCGGCAGATTGCTTCCATGGCTTCTGATGTACTGGTCGTGCATCGGGGTATATATTCAGGTTGTGCTCGATCACCTCCCTAGGGATCCCAGGAGCTTGCGATGGTTGCCATGCAAACACGTCAACATTTGTACGGAGGAAAGTGACGAGCGCAAGTTCCTATTTGTTGTCAAGACCTCCCGATATACGAGTGGTCTGGGCAGCGTCATAACCAATTTTGACGACTTTGACGGGGATGTCAGTGTCGCTTCTTGGTTGCACACGAGGTGTAGAAGTAGAGCCACGCTGACGTGAGCTCGAAGGTTGTTGAGTTGGTCGCTCCTTGCTAGAGTCTTCTTCTTGTGCCTTTGCAAGCGTATGAAGTTCTTCTAGCACAGTGACGCCAATAGTGCGATCCCCACATATCTGGATGACGTCTGAACGAGTCAGCATCTTTAACACCAGGTAGTCGTAATAAGCTACGGTCATGAACCTATACAGGTTTGGCATGCCTAGGATGGCATTGAAGGGAAGGTTCATGTGTGCCACATCAAATATTAGCTTCTCGGACCTATAGTTGTCCCTAGTCCTGAAGGTCACTGTAAGTGCATCTAGGATATCCCTTGTGGGTTTTGGCTAATTGATGACAAACATATGAGATCCTAATGAAACTATTGAGATGATTGCAGGACAAACAAAGTGAAACATCTCGGTGCACACAAAAAGGTGAAAAATGGAGTGGTGTCCAAAGAGGGATACTTAGATGGAACTTGGAAGAACAAATTAGATTTTAAATGTATAGGGTGTGTATGGAAGACACACTCCAAGAGCTCACGACTTTGCGCAGGGGTAAGGGTTTTAAAATTAACCTAACTTTCACAGTGCACCGGACTAGTCCGATCATGGATTGGACTAGTCCGCCGAACTTTCTGGAGTCCACCATCACACAGCACCGGACTAGTCCGATCATGGATCGAACTAGTCCGCCAGACTTTCTGGAATCTCCCATCTCTGGAGACCGGACTAGTCCATGTGTCCACCAGACTAGTCCGCCGAACTTTCTGGAGTATGTTTTCACAAAAGGCCGGACTAGTCCGTTTTCCAACCAGACTAGTCCGCCAGACTTTCTGGACTTCGAGTTACACTGTGACCGGACAAGTCCGGACTTGCACAGGACTAGTCCGGTATTAGGGTTTTTCAACGGTAACTTTTTGGAAACCCTATAAATAGAGAATCTACGGCCTTCCACAGAGGATACACGTCGAATACTGCTGAAAACACAAACCCTAGCGCCGCCACTTTGTCCCAAGATCCCAAAACACATCTCCCCACACATCTAAAGTGCAAAAAGAGTAAAATCAATTGAACACTTGGATTCGGGATTGGGAGATCGTCGTTCCTTCGTTGTGAGCTCTTGGGGTTTGATCTTTCTACACTCATACTCTGCATTGTAAAACTTTCAAGTGTATTTGATTGCCTCTTTCATTGTAATTCTCGTGGGAGCCCTCAATGTGTGAGGTTGCCCCAAAACTCAGTGATTACCTGTGCTAGCGGGATCAAGTCTGCCCGTGTGGTGACTTGAAGAGGAAAAGGGTTGGAGACCCGACTCTTTGTGAGCTTCCTCAACGAGGATGTAGATCTCGTGGTGAGATCGAACCTCGGTAAAAATTCGTGTCTCTTGTGCCTCATTTACTTTACCTTTTGTTCACTAGATCACTTGATTGCTAAACAACAATTTAAGTTGCTTATAAGTCTTCACGTGCATTCATACAATAATCTTAAATCAAAGAATCTGTTGTTCTTATTTCTGCTGCTAAAAGTATCTAGTTTTCCAAATAACACTTAATCAATTCACATATTTCAGCACACCGGACTAGTCCGCCCACACAACCGGACTAGTCCGGTCAAACAAGTTTTTGACGACTCTATTAAGTGTGCACGAAATTTTAAAGGCCTATTCACCCCCCCTCTAGGCCACATTCAATTGGTATCAAAGAAAGGTTCTCCACCAACGAGACTCACATCTCGGAGAGATCAATGGCCTCTGAGAAGAAAAACGATATCCCGAAGATGAACATCAATGAGGAGGAACAAGAAGCTAAAACCTTCGATGTGCTGAAAGAAAGCCCACATGATGATAAAGAAGTGCGACAACTAAAGGCACTCCTGAGAATGAAACTGCTAGGACAAAAAGGAAAAGAAGAAGAGAAGATGACGGGGAGTGGTCATCACGACTACTCCTGACATCCTTACAAATACAACCGTCTCAATTCAAATAATCACTATCTCTCTATTCCTGTGGGAAAGCCTCCACAGTTTGACGGAAGTGACTACACCATGTGGAAGTACAACATGAAAATGCATCTAACATCCCTGAATCCTAGTCTGTGGCACATTGTTTGCACAGGCATAGATATCCCGAACACGGATGAGGAACTCACTCCAGAACAAGAACAAGAGATTCACAGAAACGCATAAGCTGTCGCCGTGATCACATCATCACTAAGCAGAGAGAAATTCACCAAGATCGATGGTTTAGAAAGTGCAAAAGAAATTTGGGATACACTTAAGATAGCTCACGAAGGAAATAGGTCGGTTCGTGAAGCTAAAATTGAGATGCTTGAAGGAGAGTTGGGGAGATTTGCTATTGAAGAAGGTGAATCACCTCAAGACATGTACAACCAGATGAAGGCACTCATCAACAAAATCTGTGCCTATGGAAGTAAGAAATGGAGAGATCACGAGGTGGTCAAAAGAATGATTAGAGCCTTCATGCCAAGAAATGTCACACTTTGCTCAATGATTAGAGAAAGCCCCGAATTTCACAAAATGACTCTCGATGAGTTATTGGGGAAGATCATAAATCATGAAATGATGGAGAAAGAGGCTCAATACGTCAAAGACTTAGCCGAACTCACCTCTTCCAAAAAGAAAGAAGTTGCTCTCAAAGCAACGTGCAGACCCAAACTCAAAGAAACTCGTGAAGACCAAGACGACGGGCATACAAGCGACGAGAGTACCGATCTTGATGATGAAGAACTCTTTATCAAGAAGTTCAAGCGCATGATGAAAAGAAGACACAGCAACAATTCAAATGAAGGAAAAAGCAAGGATAAAGGAAAATCCAAGGCTCGACGCACTTGCTACAACTGCAGAGAGTATGGTCACTTCATGGTGGACTGCCCTTACGAAGAAAGCAAAAAGAAGAAGGAAACAAGACCTCAAGAAAATAAAATTTTCAGAAAAAAGAATACAGGCCCATCAAGCTCACATTGGCAAGGACTGGGACTCAAACGACGAGTCCTCCTCCGATGAAGAAGAAGAGATGGCCACTTTCGCAGTCAAGAAACCTACTATGAGAGCCACACTCTTCCCAAACATGGGAGGATGGGATATGAACAACCACACTTGTCTTATGGCTAAGGAAGGCAAGAAAAAGGTTCGACTTACTCCTCCTACGCTAAATTCCTCTATTGATGACTTTGATAGCTCTAGTGATAATGAAGAAATGTTTATAGGATTAAGTAAAATTGCTTTAAAGAAAATGGAAATGTTTTCGAATGAAATCTTTGAAAAGGAGGAACTTGTTAACCGACAAGAAGATATGCTCATCCGTGAAGGGAAGAGATATCAAGAAGTTGAAAAGCTTCTTGAGCTTGAAAGAGAGAAGAAAGAGTCACTTGAGTTTGAGATAGCCTTAAGTAAGGAAACTTACTCAAAGCTAGAGGACTCGCATATTGCAATCAAGGAAGAACTTGCTAACTTGTCAAAAGTTAACAAGATCCTTGAGGTGCAAGTTGAGTCGCTCAAGCAAAGTGACTCCTCTTCCTCCAAGAGCTCTCCCTCCAAATATATGAGTTCGACAACAATCGAAACTTGCACTTGCTCTAGTAAGAAGAATGTTATTTCTAATACTTCAACTTCTCATAATATGCATGCTTCTCCAAGCGACATCTTTGATAAGGAGAAGATCAAATATGCACGCAGTGCATATATGGTCACTATACCTCCTAATGTCAAAGATGGCCTTGGTTTTGACAGAAACAAACACATGTCTACTCCTAATCATGCTAAGAATAGAATTGTCTTTGTTAAGGAAAAGTCTCATGAATCTGATTTACAAATATTGTTTCGTACATTTGATGCTTCCTATGTTCTTATGAAAGCCAAATATGGAAACGTCATTGCTAAATATACAGGGCCATGCCACAAGAACTTGAAAACTTGTGTGTGGGTGCCCAAGACTTTTGTGACTAACCTGAGAGGACCCAAGCAAGCTTGGGTACCTAAAACCAAAGAATAATTCTTTTTGCAGGCTTACTCCTCCGGTGGATCTAAATGGGTGCTAGATAGCGGATGCACAAATCACATGACCGGAGAGAGAGGTATGTTTGTGGAGTACGAGTATAACAAGGATCCAAGTGAAGGCATATACTTTGGAGACAACAGCCAAGGAAAAGTCCTTGGTAGCGGTAACATTGAAATATCCTCTCAACACACCTTATCTAATGTTTTACATGTAGACTCTCTAGATTATAACCTTTTGTCAATATCTCAACTATGCGACAAAGGTTACAACTGTTTATTCACTAATGAGGGTGTGACCGTTTTTAGAAGAAGCGATGGCTCGATTGCATTCAAGGGAATGTTGAAGGGAAAGCTTTATCTTGTTCTCTTCAACAAAGATAAAGCCGAACTCAACACTTGCTTGGTTGCTAAGACCAACATGGGATGGCTGTGGCATAGACGGCTAGCCCATGTTGGGATGAGAAATCTGCAGAAACTTCTAAAAGGTGGTCACATATGTGGTCTTAAGGATGTGGTTTTTGAAAAAGACAGGTCGTGCAGCGCTTGTCAAGCAGGAAAACAAGTCGGAGCACCACACCCTGCCAAGAATGTGATGACTACCGGAAGACCGCTGGAACTCCTCCACATGGATCTCTTTGGTCCAATTTTGTATGTCAGCATCGACGGTAACAAATACCATTTAGTAATTGTTGATGATTTTTCAAGATTTACTTGGGTATTTTTCTTGTATGATAAATCAGAAACTCAGGGAATCCTCAAGAAGTTCTTGAAAAGAGCTCAGAACGAATTCTCATCAACCATAAAGAACATTAGAAGTGACAACGGGACAGAATTCAAGAACCTCCAAGTTGAAGAGTATCTCGATGAAGAAGGGATAAAGCATGAGTTCTCGACACCCTACTCCCCTCAACAAAACGGAGTGGCCGAAAGAAGGAATAGAACATTGATCGAAATGGCAAGAACTGTGTTGGATGAATACAAGACATCAGATCAGTTTTGGGCAGAAGCGGTGAACACCGCTTATCATGCCACAAATCGGCTGTACCTTCACCGACTACTGAAGAAAACTCCATATGAGCTTCTTACCGATAAAAAGCCTAATGTTTCTTATTTCAAAGTCTTTGGTTGCAAATGTTTTATTCTGAACAAGAAACAAAGGTCCTCGAAGTTCGCTTCAAAGTCCAATGAAGGGTTCTTGCTCGGATATGAATTGAATGCCTACGCCTATCGTGTCTTCAACAAGGTGTCCGACCTTGTCGAAGTAGCACGTGACGTGGTGTTCGATGAATCTAACGGCTCACAAGTGGAGCAAGTTGATAAGTGTGTGCTAGATAAAGAGGAAGCTCCATATGAAGCACTGAAGAAAATGGCACTTGGTGATACCTTACCACAAGAGTGAACATTCGACTCAAATGCACAAGATGAACTTCAACACGGAGTCAATGATCAAGGGGGAGCTCTTTCACAAGATCAAGATGAGGAACATAAAAAAGATCAAGATAATCATGGAAGCAATGATCTAGGGGGATACAATGCACATGAAGATAATGAAGAACAAGCAACTACACAAGTTCCAGACCCAAGAGTACATCAGAGTGTGCAAAGAGACCATCATGTCAACAATATCATAGGAGATATTGCAAAGGGAGTAACTACTAGATCTCGAGTTGCAAATTTCTATGAATACTATTCTTTTGTGTCTTTTCTAGAACATACAGGGTAGAAGAAGCCTTAAGGGATCCAGACTGGGTGATTGCAATGCAAGAGGAATTGTACAACTTCAAAAGAAATGAAGTGTGGGAGCTAGTGGAGAGACCAAAGGCGAACATCGTTGGAACCAAATGGGTCTTTCGGAACAAGCAAGATGAACATGGAGTAGTAACAAGAAATAAAGCGAGATTGGTGGCCAAAGGTTATTATCAGGTCGAAGGTTTGGACTTTGATGAAACTTTCGCTCTTGCGGCTAGACTTGAGTCCATTCGTATTTTATTGGCATATGCTACTCACCATAATTTTAAGCTGTATCAAATGGACGTCAAAAGCGCCTTCTTAAATGGCCCAACAAAGGAGGAAGTTTATGTGGAGCAGCCACCAGGATTCGAAGACCAAAGGTATCCCAACCATGTCTACAAACTGCGTAAGGCTCTCTATGGCCTCAAACAAGCTCCTTGAGCTTGGTATGAGTGCCTTAGAGATTTTTTGACTCAAAATGGATTCAAATTGGTAAAGCTGACTATACACTCTTCACTAAACATTGTGATGATCATCTATTCGTATGTCAAATTTATGTTGATGACATTATCTTTGGATACACTAACAAGTCCTTCTGTGAAGAATTTAGCAAAATTATGACAGATAGGTTCGAGATGTCAATGATGGGCGAATTGAAGTTCTTCTTGGGATTCCAAGTGAAGCAACTAAGAGAAGGTACATTTATAAGACAAATCAAATATACACACGACATTCTCAAGAAATTCAATATGGACAAAGCCAAGCCCATCAAGACACCTGTCGGTACCCCGCAGATCGGGTACCCCCGCGCACAAGGACTCGGCCTCTACATGGAGGCAGAGCCCGAGGCTGCCACGTCGTGGAGGGAAGGACCAGATCCTACCTCCCAGCCGGAGCGGGCTCCCGGGCTGCCACGTGGCCAGCAGGACCGGATCCTCGCCTCCCTGCCAAGGCGGGCTCCGAGGCTACCAAGTGGCTGGCAGGACCGGACCCTCGCCTCCCCGCCGAGGCAGGCTCCAGGGCTGCCACGTGACCGGCAGGACCGTACTCTCGCCTCCCCACCGAGGCGGGCTCCGGGGCTCCCACGTAGCCATTGGAACCCCCGGGACCAGGCCCGTCTCCCCGCAGGGAAGGGCTCCTGAACTACCACGTGGCCCACAGGGCTGAGCCTCCGCCCTTCAACGGAGGTGGGCTCCGGAGGCGCCACATGGCTTGTACAGCCGGGTGCTCAACTCCCCGCAGGGGCAGGCTCCGGTGCGACCATGTGGCGGAGGACCAACTCAATACGGTAGGAGGCCGCAGTAAAGGAAAGAGTGTGTTGCTCAGACAGGCATTAAGTATGCGCGCCTTCCCCAGGCGAAGCGGAGTCGCGCATACGAAAGTCAAGCCTCCAGTGTCCTGTCTTGTCCAAGTAGCCGGTACAGACCCACTGTGTAAGACGGACGAGTGAGCTGCGAGGACAAGACGGCGGGACATGCCCTGCCATCATCAACAACTATGTATAGCCCTGGCGCACGACGCGGCGGGACGACACATTGAAGCCCCTGACAAAGGGAAGTAGATAGCATTTAATCCTAGATCTTGTATAGGATTTGGCTCTCCCCGGGACCACCTGTCAGGCCCCGGGGCCCACCTTGTGACTGCAGAGTCCTTGGACTATAAAAGGACTTGGCAGGCGACCTTCACAAGGGATCGATAAATCGAAGCTCATACACGCTCAAGCAAGGCAATACACAAACACTCCCGTGGACGTAGGGTGTTATGCTCCGGCGGCCCGAACCACGTAAACCCTTTGTGTTCATCATCTCGTTGCGCTGAATCTCCTGGGACTAGCCCTCGTGATTCCAAAGAACCTCCGCGGGCTGCTCTCTAAGCAGGTCCGGGGAAAGTGTCGTTTAAGACCTTCGACATTTGGCGCGCCAGGTAGGGGGCTTTTTCCCCGTGAAGATTTCCACCAGCAGCAATGGTGAACGACCATTCCAACGCCGGTACATCCAGGCCGCAGCCACGGCGACAGGCAGTAACTGAGGACCAGGCATCATCTCTCTCTAGAGCGGGATCCCGCTGTAGAGCAGCAAGGTCGGGACCTTCGAATCGCCCTGCTGTCACCTCGCCGGCTGCAGGCCGGCACGCCACACCACGGCGTACTCCGGCCATGACGGCAGCTACGGCGCCACTGGCAGCGAGCCCGGAGAGTGCGCTCGCAGCAGCGCGCGCGCTACTCCACAATCCACCTGCTGGAGATGCTCCTCGGGGAGCCGCTCAGCAGTGGATCAACGACGTCGACCACCTTGTCACCGCTTCGCTCAACGCACCTCCACCAAGGGAGACACATGCCCAGCTGATGCATGTGTCGTTGTCACAGACTCCAACAGTTGACTGATGGACGGCAGACTCGCGCTCGACCAGGATCTCGACAACAGACCTAAGAACCGGACTGCAGTGTCGCAGGTCGGGAGAAGACTGCCGAGTCACCATCGAGCGACAGAGGGAGCGGCAGCGCAACCTCGAGGCAGATTATGGTGCGCCGGACCATGAGCCCCAGGCTCGCGCCGTGCCTCCACCATACTAGGCGTACGTCGCGCCTCCACCTCCACAGGCGTATGCTGCACCAACCCAGCCGCAGGTGTACGTGGGCCTGCCTGCTCACCAGGGGTATGCAGTGCCACGACCGGCGCCAGCCAGCCCCACCCAAGGGTTTGCAGCTCTGGCACCTCACCTCCGTTTCGTGGTCTGGCAACGAAAGTTCCGGCCACACATGCCGGAGAAGTACGATAGGAGCGTCAACCCGAGTGAGTTCCTGCATATCTACTCCACCGCGATACTAGCTGCAGGGGGCGACGAGGCCATCATGGCTAACTACTTCCCCGTCGCCCTGACCGGCCCAGCCCGGTCATGGCTCATGAACTTGCCTCAGGGGTCCATAACCTCCTGGGATGAGCTGTGCCGACAGTTCATGGCTAACTTCGGTAGTTCCTACAAGCGCCCGAGCACAGAGCTTGACCTCCACGCCGTCAGACAGCGCGCTGGAGAGTCGCTGCGATCGTTCATCCAGCGGTTCTCTCAGGTACAGAACACCACCCCTCATGTCGCTAATGCATTAGTTATTGTTGCATTCAGGCAGGGTGTGAGGGACAAGAAGATGCTCGAGAAGCTAGACACACACGAAGTATGTGATGTCTCTGAGCTGTTCGCTCTGGCAGACAGATGTGCTAGGGCAGCTGAGGGACACAACTGGCACTCCCAACCTTCCTCAGAGGCAAGGGAGGCCACGCCGACTGAGGAAGGAGCCTCTGCAAGGAGCAGCGGCAAGAAGAAGAAGAAGGGCAATGGCAAGAACAAGCCAAAGCCTGGAGCCCATGCGGTGGCAGCCGCGGCACCCGACGGAGCCCGGCCGCCACGCCGAGACAAGCGCCCTCGGCAGTCACCAGAGCCCGAGGAGCCTGACTTCAAGTGCCTGGTGCACCGCACAAATAGCCATAGCGCTAGAGAGTGTCGGGAAGTGAAGAAGTTCGCGGAGCGCTTCCGCGAGCAGAAGTAGAAGCAGCGGTGCCAGGAGGGTGCGCCTCCCTACCAGAGGGAGGGAAAATAGAAGGTCGATCCTGAAAAGGAGGATGACAGCGAGATGGGGTTCCAGGAACACCAGAGGGCGGTGAAGGTCGTCTTCGAAGGTGGCGACTCTGACTCCAGCAGCGATAAGGAGCGCCGCAAGACTCTCCACATCATCTACAGGGGCACCACAAATCCCACGTCCCGAAACGCAGTGAAGACTCTACGACGGGCAGTGGCCACAGTGGCCCCCGCTCCGAGCCCGGCTCCCCACCATAAGTGGATGAGCACGGCAATCAGCTTCGATGCCTCTGACTGCCCGAAGAACATGGCGAGAGCAAGCGTACTCCCGTTGCTGGTGTCCCCGACCATCGCCAACGTGAAGGTCTTTCACGTGATGATTGATGGTGGGGCAGGCCTCAACCTCATCTCCACGGCGACCTTCTAGAAGCTGCAGCTGTCGATGTCTTCGCTCACACCTGCGAGCCCGTTCTCAGGTGTCGGACCGGGGCAAGTCCTCCCGTACGGTAACATTCACCTCCTGGTGACCTTTGGGACCCCGGAGAATTACCGTACGGAGAGCGTTTTGTTCGATGTGGCGGATGTCGACCTCCCCTTCAACACAATCATCGGAAGACCGACACTCTACAGGTTCATGGCTGTAGCCCACTACGGCTACCTCGTCCTGAAGATGCCGACGCCTTCCGGCGTCCTCAGGGTCAGAGGGGACCGCTCAGTTGCAGTATCCGCCTTGGAGCAGCTCCAGGCACTCACAGCGGGGAGGGCTCCGGCTCCAGGGGGCGCAAAGGAGAGCCGACCAGAACATGGTCCGACGCAGCAGGCCTCCACTTCTACACCCCGCGTGCGACCAGTCGACAACGATGTTCCGGTAAAGGTCATCAGGATTGGCTCTGAGGCTGCCCATACAACCCGCATCGCGGGGAACCTAGACAGCAACTAGGAACTCGCGCTCATCACCTTGCTCTGGGACAACGTTTATGTGTTTGCATGACAACCATCACAGATGCCCGGGATCCCCAGGGAGGTGATTGAGCACCATTTGAAGATCTACCCTGACGCCCGACCGGTGCAACAGAAGCCCAGGAAATAGTCCATCGAGCGGCAGAACTTCATCCGTGAAGAAATCAAGAAGCTGCTCGATGCTAGTTTCATCCGGGAGGTCCACCACCCACGGTGGTTGGCCAACCGTGTTGTCGTCCCCAAGGCTGGCGGGAAACTCCGGATGTGCATCGACTACACTAACCTCAATAAGGCATGCCCAAAGGATCCATTCCCTATTCCTAGGATAGATCAAATAGTAGACTCAACATCAGGCTGTGATCTTCTGTGTTTCCTAGATGCATATTCTGGTTTCCACCAAATACCGATGTCTAGGGAAGATGAGCAACACACTGCTTTCATAACAGTAGATGGCCTGTATTGTTATGTCTCCATGCCTTATGGACTTAAGAATGCTCTCCCCACCTTTGTACGTGCAATGCATAAGACATTTGGGGACCTCATTAGAGATCTGGTTGAGGTGTATGTCGATGACATCGTGGTAAAGATTAGAGCCTGCACATCCTTATTAGACAACCTAGCCCAAGTCTTCAGCAAGCTGCGCACGACACACACGATGTTGAACCCCGACAAGTGCGTCTTTGGGGTTTCTGCAGGGAAGCTCCTTGGTTTATTGGTCTCGCACCGAGGAATTGAAGCTAACCCAGAGAATATTAAGGCAATAGAGCTGATGCGGCCGCCTGCCCGCATCAAGGATGTGCAGAAGCTTGCAGGGTGTTTGGCAGCCCTCAGCCGGTTCATCTCAAGACTGGCTGAGCGAGCGCTACCCTTCTTCAAGATTCTATGGAAGTCGGGTCCCTTTGTGTGGACTGAGGAAGCGGATGCGGCGTTCCAGGAGCTCAAGAAGCACCTGACGACGCTACCCATTATGGTGGTGCCAGAACCCGGCGAACCACTCTTGCTGTACATCACCGCAACAACGGAGGTGGTCAGCATGGTCTTGGTTGTAGAGCGGCCGGAGCTACTGCCGCGGCAAGCACCCGAGGGAGCCCCTGGGGAGGAAGCTGAGCCTCAGGGCCCGGACCCAGCAGAGGACCCCCTCGCTGTGTGCTCCAGTGACCAAGTGTCCTCCGGGTCCCAGCCCCCGGAGGTCCGACTAGATCCTGGGGGCCACATTCCACAGGATGTAGATGCATTGCAAGGATCCCCGGACCCCCCAGGGAGGGTTCGGACCTCCCAACGGCCAGTCTACTACATCGGTGAGGTCCTCCATGAAGCAAAAACAAGATATCTGGAGGTACACAAGCTGTTGTATGCAGTGCTCATAGTGTCGAGGAAGCTCCGGCATTACTTTCAGGCTCACCGGGTTTTAGTGGTCACCTCTTTCCCACTAAAAACCGTACTCCACAGCCCCAACTCGACTGGCAACATCGCTAAGTGGGCAGCGGAGCTAGCAGAGTTCAAGCTGGAGTTCTTATCTCGACATGCAGTAAAGAGCTAAGCACTGGCGGACTTCTTGGCAGAATGGACTCCATCGCCAAGCAACCCAGGGGGCCCAGACAACGGAGAAACGGTGCCCAAGGCCCCAGTTTTCATCGAAACCCCCTGGACGCTCTACTTCGATGGCTCCTCGCGGAAGCAGGGGGCCAGGCCGGGGTCCTGCTCCTCACCCCAATTGGGGAGCAGTTCAAGTACATGGTGCGCCTCGACTTCAAGGCGACTAACAACATGGTGGAATACGAGGCCCTAATCTTTAGGCTAAAAACTGCCCTAGCTCTCAATGTCCGTCAGCTTCTCGCTAAAGGTGATTCTCAACTAATCATCAAGCAAGCCAAAGGGGAGTGCAGCTGCAACGACCCTCAGCTGGCAGCATACTTGATGCATGTTCGAAAGCTGGAGAAGGACTTTGAAGTCTTGGATCTGTGCCATATACCTCGAGCCGACAACTCAATTGCAGACGACCTATCAAAGAAGGCCTCCACAAGGGCCCCCGTGCCTGAAGGAGTCTTTGCAATGACGTTACTGCGACCAACCGCCCAGGCAGCCGAACCAGGCAAAGGGGGAGAGCCCAGCACCTCGAAGCTGGCAGTCCCGACGGCCCTGCTACCATGGAGCCCGCCAAGGATTGTATGCGCCACTGGGGGCTCCGAGCTACCGGGCGCCCAAGATCCAGAGGCTCAAGCAAGTCCCGATGCATGGATCTCAGAGGTCCGGGACTACTTGAAAGGCAACATCCTTCCCGAAGAACATGCCCTGGCAGAAAGGATAGTCCGCATGGCTAAGAGGTACACGTTGGTGGAAGGGGATCTCTACCGGCATGGCGCCAATGACATCCTGCTGCGATGCATTACCCGGGAGGAGGGCTGCGACTTGCTCGCAGAGACCCATGGAGGCGAGTGTGGGAACCACGCGTCATCCCGCACACTGGTCGGTAAAGCCTTTCAACATGGCTTTTACTGGCTGACAACACTCCAGGATGCCGCCGAGATGGTCAGGAGATGCAAGGCATGCCAGTTCCATGCCAAGCAGATCCACACACCAGCTCAGGCACTGCAGATGATCCCTCCCTCATGGCCATTCGCTGTATGGGGATTGGATATCCTGGGACCCTTTCCCAGAGCCATTGGAGGATTCCGGCACCTCTACGTCGCCGTAGACAAGTTCACCAAGTGGTCGGAAGCTGCCCCAGTTGTCACCATCAACAAGCAGTCAACAGTCAAATTCATCAAGTCGATCGTCTGCCGGTTCGGGGTCCCAAACAGAATCATCACTAATAATGGGACCCAGTTCACAAGTGCAGCATTACAGGAATACTACGAGGACCTTGGGATCCAAGGCTATGCATCTGTTGCTCATCCAGAGAGCAATAGACAGGTCGAGAGGGCCAATGCAGAGATCCTCAAGGGCCTCAAGACTCGCACATTCTCACACCTTGAGAAGCATGGTGCAAATTGGGTAGATGAGCTTCTGTGTGCACTGTGGGCTAGCCGGACATCAACCAGCTGGGCTATAGGGGAAACGCCTTTCTTCCTGGTGTACGGGGCAGAGGCTGTCCTACCGCCAGAAATTACCAGGGGCTCCCCCAGTGTCCGGGTGTACGACGAAGCCGCGCAGGACCAGCTCCGGCGTGAAGACGTGGACCTCATCGATGAGGGACGAGTGAGAGCGGCTCTTCGAAATGCACGGTACAGGAAAGCGCTCCGGCATTACCACCAGAGGACCGTGCGGAGTAGGGAGCTAAAGGTAGACGACCTGGTGCTGCGTCGCATACTCTCCCGGGAAGGGGCTAACAAACTCTCCTCCAGATCGGAGGGCCCCTTCCGAGTTACGGAGGTATGCCGCCCAGGGTGCGTCTGCCTAGCTACGGAGGATGGAGAGCGACTGCCCAACCCTTGGAACATCGAGCACCTCCGTAAGTTCTACCCCTAGACCAGTGTTAGGACAATTTTTTTTCATTGTAAAAGGTACATGGTGCATAGGAACAGTACTTATGGTAACTAAGGATACGGAGATGAGTCTCTGAGTGCACATTTCGCTTAGCCTGGTCCAGAACCCTAAGTAGGTGCACTCGACTTCCTTTGTCGCCCGAGCCGGGTTGTTCCCCTTGTAAAGTCTATCCCATCTTATGGGAAACCGCAATGAAAGAATGTTTTCCTTCCCTATATAGGGTTTGTCATTCAAAAAATTATCTTTAATTTTTTATGATATTGCTGTACGTTCGCCGTAGCTCGTGATCTGTCATGGGCGCTGTCATTTTTTCCCTGCTTTAGCAATAGTGGGAGCCTTGCTGTCTGGTTGCGGGTGGGGTTGCTTGAGGTACCTGCAATGTGCCTGGGGCCTCGGATGTTTCCATACTCGGGGGTCTGTGTCTACAGACGGTCTCCCCCGGGAAAGGCTTATGCCGAGCGGGAGGTCCAGGGGCACAGCCTGCTTAGCCTGGTCCTGTACCCTAAGCCTGTGCGCCCTGCCTCCCCAGCATTGCAGCTGAGTACTGGGGGCCAGATGGACCACCCTTAAGTAGTATGGATAGCGAGCCCTAGGTGCAGATGCACTGAATTACCCAAGCCCCATGAGTCAGCCCAAGATCGTAAGTCAAGCGACACTAAAAAAGAGCAGGGAAGCAATGACCAGCGGACAGAATTACTTCTCCTATTTTTTGATCTATACGCAGGTCTTCAAGGAGTTATCCCGGCGATAACCATCAGAGTACCCACGAAGATGGCGGGCACCACCGGACCGAAGCTCCGGCGGCACCCCTAGGGGGCCCGCCATCGACCTTTCACCGGAGATGGTGGGCACAGCCGGACCGAAGCTCCGGTGGCACCCCCAGGGGCCCCGCCGTCGACGTTACACCAAAGATGGTGGGCACCGCCGTATCGAGGCTCCAGTGGCACCCCCAGGGGGCCCGGCGTTGACGTTTCACCGAAGATGGTGGGCACCACCGGACCGAAGTTCCAGCGGCTCCACCAGGGGGCCCGCCTTCGATGTCCCTGCATACTTAGTTACAGCAATGCTACCTATGCATCCTAAGCTCCCCTGCAACCATCCGCCCTAAGTTCTAGGTATCTGATAGGTGTGCCCATAACAACTGGCCACACCTGCCAGGGGGCCACACTCCGGGGGAAGGCAGGTCCAGGAAGCTAAGGAACAACAAGCAACTAGAAGATATTGCTGAAAAGTAAAACATGCTAAGTATGAGGGGCACTCCAAGCAGATTTTTTGTTCCAAAATAAAGGTCTGTCATCACAAACAACTACAAAGAAAAACTGAAAGAAACACAAGATAAGAGCAGCGCATTGGGAGCCCTCAGCCGCTCCGCTAGAATCTCGAGGTGATGAGCGCCACAGCATCTGAGACTTCAGACTTGGCGACCTCCTCCCTCTCCGCAATGGGCCCTTCGAGGACCGGCTGAAGAGGGACATCAGGGTACCAGCTCTGGTAGCAGGACAGGATGTGCGTCACCACCTCCTTCACCAGCATCCTCCCTTCTGCCTCCAGCTGGTTGTCGATGATGGCCCCCAGCGAACGCATCCTCGAGCTGGTGGAGTCAAGGGCTGGGAACACCTGACTCACCTCCTGCGTTGGTTCCCCCATGCGCACCAGGCTGAAGCCGAGCGGCACCAGAGCTAAGTCGGTGCCGCCTAGGAACTCCCAGACCTTCCGGGCCTCAGCAGAACGCGATGCCCGGAGCTCCTGCACCTCCTGTTGGGCTGCCGCCAGCGCCCGGGGACCACCGTCCAGGAACCGATCCTCCTTGGCTGCCAGGGCCCTCTCGCGCTCGCTCACCTCCCTCTCGCGGCGGCTCAAGTCACCCTCCTTGAGGGTGACATTGAACTCGCGGTCCAGGAGAGCCTGGCGCTCAGCAAACTGGGCTCGCTCCACCTCAGCCAGGGCAAGATCCCGGCGGTCTAGCTCGGCGGCATGGACTCTCGCCCCTTCCTGTTGGAGGATGAGCCGGCGGGAGGTTGCCTCCACCTCAACCTGCTTCGCCACCAACTCCTGCTCTCGTTCGGCAAGAGCAACCTCCCGACGAGATAACAGCTGCTGGAGCTCCTCGCAGGACTGGAGGCGGGAGCTGGCCTCAGCATGGATCGCCGTGGCGTCTGCCTTCAGCTTCTGGGTGACGGCGTCCAAACGAGCGATAAGCTCGCGCTCCTGGTCGAGGATTTTCATCTCCTCCTAGACAACCGCCTCCCGCTGTGCCACCCGGCTCTTCGCCAACCAGGTTCGGGCTTCCAAGGTCCTCGCCCATTCCCGGAGCCAGTCCTCCTCGTCCTCAAGCCTCCCCCTCTCCCGGTCGAGGGCCGCCCGAGCCTACCGAAAGCCGGATTAGGCTACGGCCATGGCTTCAGACACGGGGAGGGGCTTCACCGTAGCTGCGGGTCCCTGCCTCCCCACCTCTTCAATATCGTCCTCCATTTGGAGGACCACCTGGGATACGGGGACCAGAGCTCCCCCAGTCAGAGAAGGCGGGGGGGGGGGGGGGGGGGACTGGCCCTGGGAGCAGGCGCGTCGTCTCCAGGGGCCCCCTCCCCAGTGGAGGCTCCAGCACTGCTACCGACAGCTCCTAAGCCGGCTCTGGGAGCTCCACCCGGGGCGGCGGCGCCAGCCGACGTAGCAGTGTCAGTCGGCGCGGTAGCATCGGCCGGTGCAGAGTAGCCGGTGGATGCGGAGTCATTGGCGGGCGCGGCACCAGACGCCGGCGTGCGCTGCGGACCCTCAGCAGCCGCTGTAGGGGCCTCGGGCACGAAGGCCTGGGGCACCTCGGTAGCAGCAGCCCGGTGCGCCCGAGCAGGGTCCGAGGATGCAGAGGAGCCCTATGAGCTGGCTGGAGCAGCATGCCCACCAGCGAAAGGGCGCGCAGGCGGAGGAGTAACCGCGGTTGCGCCGAAAGCAGACAAACCCGAATCAGAAGAATATTACAGGGTGAGCACACAACAAATAACACCCAAGATGAAATTTAAGCAGACTTACCGGGGAACGTTGAAGCTCCACCGCTTCCCGAATGGGTTGGGGGGGGGGTCCGGACCCCCGAAACCCGTGGCGGGGGCCGCTGCGTGTGCTGGGGGCCCCTTAGATGGAGGAGTCGACGGCATCCCCGAAGTCTGGCGCTCCTTCGAACGGCGAGGGAACGCAGGGGTCCCATCGGCGTTGAGGAGCCTCCCCTTCTTGCGCGTCGAGGAATCAGGCGGCAAAGCGGTGCCGGTGGCACCCGCTGACACCGAGTACGGCGGAGACCAGGCGCGCTTCTTGGGGGTTGGGTCCAACACTGGCACTGGTGCTTTCCCTTTCCCCATATCAGCAGAGGAGCCGACGTCTCCCCACTGACGGAGTTGGGGCCCACTCGAGGGGTCATCACTCAAGGGATCTTCGTCGCTTGAGGGATCTCCGCCTCCCTCAACGTCATCGACAATGTTGACCCCCTCGGCATCATCGGCAATCTCGACCCCCCGAAACGGGTCTCCAATCTGGCGTTGCGCCAGCCCGGAGTCGTCTAGCGTCGGCATCACCTTTAGCAGCCGCCTCTTCAGCTCGAAGTCTGAGCACAGGGGGCGGCATGCCGCCGGAAGGGCCAGTCCCTCAGGGGAAACGTCGTTGGGGCAGACCTGGACTAGCATATCGTGCAGCAGTTGCTCGTCCGGGTTGGAGTCAGAGCAAGTCTCGAGCCGGGTAAAATCCAATGAACCGGTGCACATCCATGTCGGGTAGACGCGACGCTGGAGCGGAGCCATGCGTCGGGACATGAAGTCCCTCAACACCATCGCAGATGTTAGCCCGTGGTCCGCCAGCATCTGGATCCTCTCCAACACCGGGTCGAATGCCCTCTCCAGCTCTGGGCGCTCCTCCCAGAATGACCACTCGGAGTAGGGGCTCCCTATGGGGAGGCACATCCGGTCGTGAGACTCGACCTTGAAGATCATCCAATCTTCGTGCCATTGCTCCCACCGTGCAGAGCTGAAGGAAGCAATATAACTAGAAGGGACCTTGGTTCGGCGCTGGAAGTAGTAAGCGCCGAGCTGATCCTTCGAGCTTTTGTCGGTGGCTCTCAGTACAAAGAAGTACCTGAAGAGCTTCACCGACGACATCACCCCCACGAACATCTCGCAGAGGTGAGCAAAGACTGCCAGCAAGGCGATCGAGTTCGGCGGGAGGTGGTGAAGTTGGAGGCTGAAGGTTAGCAAAAGCATTACCAGGAAGGCGGATGCTAGCGGAACGAAGCCAGCCAGCACGTATGACGAGAAAAGCACCATCTCCCCATCGGTGAGGTTCAGTGGGAGCTCCCTGCGACGAAGCCACTCCTCCTGTTTAGGGGCTCGCCAGCCGAGAAGCCAGCGCACGGGGGCCAGATCGGCAGACCTGGACACCCGGGACCCGGGCAGGATGCTCGCCATGAGGTTGAAGGAGGAGGTTCCAGAAGGGGAGATCGGGAGCTAGAGCGCAAGAACTGGGCTTGGGGCAAGAGGCACGAGCGCAAGGATGCAGAAGCAGAAGAAAGGACCCTTAGGGAGAAAGGTCTTTTTTTATTCACCTCTGCAAGCCAACGGACGCGGCGTGTGAATCGCCACAGCCTCGGTAGAAGAGCAACAGACCCACATAGGCAATGACATGAGGGCCCGAGTCGCTCGACAAAGAAGGCAAGCCGGGTGGCCAACTATGCGGGAGGTAACTCGGCGGTTTCTGAAAAGACAAAAGCAGCGGAAATGCAGGAGCCACCTTGGGAACCACCGCAGTTAAAGCACGATTGAAAGCAGAAGTCATGTCACGTGGCGCACGTCCCGCGCCTCCGCTTACCAAAGGGAGGCGCGTCGCCACGATGACAGGGACGTGCCGCCCGAGGAACTGCCCCGAATTGGAATCGAAAGATTTGCGCGAGAAGATAAGGAAGAAGACCCCACCTGCGGTATCGACGACTCTCCCGAGGTGGGCTCGGGGGCCACTATCGTTACCCCGCAGACCGGGTACCGCCGCGCACAAGGAGAAAATGGCTAAGGACTCGGCCTCTACTTGGAGGCAGAGCCGAGGCTGCCACGTCGTGGAGGGAAGGACCTGATCCTACCTCCCCGCCGGAGCGGGCTCCCGGGCTGCCACATGGCCGGCAGGACCGGACCCTCGCCTCCCCACCAAGGCGGGCTCTGGGGCTGCCATGTGGCCGGTGGGACCGGACCCTCGCCTCCCCGCCGAGGCAGGCTCCGGGGCTGCCACGTGACCGGCAGGACCGGACTCTCGCCTCCCTGTCGAGGCGGGCTCCGGGGCTGCCACGTAGCCATTGGAACCCCCGGGACCAGGCCCGTCTCCCCGCGGGGAAGGGCTCCTGAACTACCACGTGGCCCGCAGGGCTGAGCCTCTGCCCTTCAACGGAGGTGGGCTCCAGAGGCGCCATGTGGCCTGTACAGTCGGGCGCTCAACTCCCCGCAGGGGCAGGCTCCGGTGCGACCACGTGGCGGAGGACCAACTCAATGTGGTAGGAGGCCATAGTAAAGGAAAGAGTGCGCTGCTTAGACAGGCATTAAGTACGCGCGCCTTCCCCAGGCGAAGCGGAGTCGCGCATACGAAAGTCAAGCCTCCAGTGTCCTGTCTTGTCCAAGTAGCCGGTACAGACCCACTGTGTAATATGGACGAGTGAGCCGCGGGGACAAGACAGCGGGACATGCCCTGCCATCATCAACAACTATGTGTAGCCCTGGCGCACGATGCGGCGGGACGGCACATTGAAGCTCCTGACAAAGGGAAGTAGATAGCATTTAATCCTAGATCTTGTATAGGATTTGGCTCTCCCCGAGACCACCTGTCAGGCCGCAGGGCCCACCTTGTGACTGCAGAGTCCTTGGACTATAAAAGGACTCGGCAGGCGACCTTCAAAAAGGATCGATCAATCGAAGCTCATACACGCTCAAGCAAGGCAATACACAAACACTCCCGTGGACGTATGGTGTTACGCTCCGGCGGCCCGAACCACGTAAACCGTTAGTGTTCATCATCTCGATGCGCTGAATCTCCTTGGACTAGCCCTCGTGAATCCAAAGAACCTCCGCAGGCTGCTCTCTAAGCAGGTCTGGGGCAAGTGTCGTTTAAGACCTTCGACAACACCCATGGCCATTAACGGACATCTCGACCTCAATGAAGATGGTCCAAATGTGGACCAGAAGGTATATCGGTCCATGATCGGCTCCTTACTTTATTTATGTGCATCTAGGCCAGACATTATGCTTAGTGTTTGCTTGTGTGCAAGGTTTCAAGCCGCACCTAAAGAGTGTCACTTAATTGCTGTAAAAAGAATCCTAAGGTATCTTGTGCACACACCCAACTTGGGCCTTTGGTACCCCAAAGGATCCAAGTTTAACTTGATAGGCTACTCCGACGCCGACTATGCAGGATGCAAAGTTGATAGAAAGAGCACGTCAGGGACTTGTCAATTTCTTGGTAGGTCCCTAGTTTCTTGGTCATCTAAAAAGCAAAATTACATTGCTCTTTCCACAGCGGAAGTAGAGTATGTTTCAGCCGGTAGTTGTTGCGCACAACTACTTTGGATGCAACAGACTCTTAGGGACTAGGGCTACAATCTTAGCCATATCCCGCTTCTATGTGATAATGAAAGTGCTATAAAAATTGCACACAACCCTGTAGAGCACTCAAGAACTAAGCACATAGATATCCGTCATCACTTTCTTAGAGATCATTCGTTAAAAGGTGACATTGCTATTTCACATGTTAGGACTGAAAAACAACTTGCGGATATTTTCACCAAACCATTAGATGAGAAAAGGTTTTGTGACCTTAGGAATGAACTTAATATTCTTGACTCTTGAAATGTGGCTTGAAACGTTGCATACCTGGTTGCAACTTCAAATGTCACATTTTATTGTTAAAACTGCTCCTCACCTCTTTTTCTACTACGAAAACTATTTTAATGAAGAAATATTGCAGTTTATGACCACTTTTATTGTTAATTGCCTTCTGGTCATAATTACCAAGATTATTTGCAAAACTATTGTCCTTGGATCACTATTAATCATCTCTCTATGTATCATTCTGTTCAAACCGGACTTGTCCGATTTTCTTCTGGACTAGTCCAGAAAGTCAAAATACTTAGGTTTTCCAGGGGCACCGGACTAGTCTGGTCGACCGCGTATATAAGCGGTTGGCCGGCCCAAATCAAAATTTTAACCCTCCCTCCACTTGGTCTCCCTCACCTCTCCTCTTCTCTCCAAAACCATAGCCCCCAAAGAGACCTTCGAGTTGAACCCTCAAAAATTATGTTTTCTCCGTGGGAAATCCTCTCCTCGACGAGTTGATCATCCCCTCCGGACTCATCCGGATAGATTCTTGCTTCTTCAACGCGAATCTTCAAATCTCTGTAAATTTCACCCTAAAACCAAACTCTCTACTTTTCTCGTTCTAGCTCATTTCACTTGATTCCAAGGTTGTACATTAGCTTCCGAGATGTATTCCTACCACTTCCCTACTGTCGAAGGTCGTAAACGACACTTCCCCCGGACCTGCCTAGAGAGCAGCCCGCGGAGGTTCTTTAGATTCACGAGGGCTAGTCCCAGGAGATCAAACACAGCAGAATGATGAACACCGGGGATTTACGTGGTTCGGGCCGTCGGAGCGTAATACCCTATTTCCACGGGAGTGTTGTGTATTGCCTTGCTTTCGCGTGTAAGAGTCTTGGTCTAATTTTCCGATGCCTTTCTATGGACGTCTACAGAGCCCTTTTATAGCTTAAGGACTCTTCAGTCACAAGATGGGCTCCAGGACCCGACAGGTGGTCCCGGGGAGAGCCAAATCCTATACAAGATCTATGATTAAATGCTATCTACTCCCATTGTCAGGGGCGTCAATGCACCGTCCTGCCGCGTCGTGCGCCAGGGCTACACATAGTCGATGATGATGGCGGTGCACGTCACGTCCATCTTGTCCTTGCGGCCCATTCGTCCGTTTTGCGGCATGGGTCTATACCGGCTATTTGGACAAGACAGGACACTGGGGTCTTGACTTTAGCATGCACGACATAGCTTGCCTGGGGAAGGCGCGCGCACTTAATGCCCGTCTGAGCAGCGCACGTCTCCTTTACTGCGGCTTCCTACCACACTGAGTTGGCCATCTGCCACGTGGTTGCATCGGAGCCTGCCTCTGCGGGGAGGCGAGCACTTAGCGGAACAGGCCACGTGGTGCACTCGGAGCCCACCCCTATGGAGGAGTGGAGGCTCAGCCCTGCAGGCCACGTGGTAGTTTCGGTGCCTTTCCCTACGAAGACGCAGGCCTGGCTCTGAGGTCCCGATTGACCACGTGGCGGCTCCGGAGCCCACCTCATCGGGGAGGCGAGCACTTGACGGAACAGGCCACGTGGCGCGCCCGGAGCCCACCTCAGCGGGGAGGCAAGGGTCCAGCTCTGCCGGCCACGTGGCAGCTTGGGAGCCTCCCCCGGCGGAGAGGTAGGATCTGGTCCTTCCCTCCACGACGTGGCAGCCTCGGATTCGGCCTCTTAGTAGGGGCAGAGTCCTTAGCGGTTTTCTTCCTGTGCGCGGGGGTACCCGGTCTGCGGGGTACCGACAGTGGCCCCCGAGCCCACCTCGGGAGAGTCGTCGATACCGCAGGTGGGGTCTTCTTCCTTTTCTTCCCGCGCAACTTTTTCGGCTCCACTTCGGGGCAGTTCCTCGGGCGACACGCCCCTGCCGTCATGGCAACGTGTCCCCTTCCAGTAAGTGGAGGCTGCTGAACAGGCGCTGCGCGACATGACTTCTGCCTTCAATCGTGCTTTAACTGCGGTGGTTCCCAAGGTGGCTCCTGCACTTCCGCTGCTTTTGCCCTTTCGGAAACCGCCGAGTTACCTTCCGCATAGCTAGTCACCCGGCTCGCCTTCTTTGTCAAGTGACCGGGCCCTCATGTCATTGCCTACGCGGGACCATTGCTCTTCTACTGGAGCTGCGGTGATTCACACTTTTGCGCTTGTTGGCCTGCAGGGGTGCATAAAAAGAGAACTTTCCCCCTAAGGGTTCTTTCTCCCGCCTCTGCATTCCTGCGCTCGTGTTTCCGCCTCAAGCCCAGTTCTTGTGCTCTAGTTCCCAGTCTCCCCATCCAAAGCTTCCAACCTCAGCCCTCATGGCGAGCGTCTTGCCCAAGTCCAGGCTGTCCAAGCCCGCCGACCTGACCCCTATGCGCTGGCTTCTTGGCTAGCACACTCCTGAGCGGGAGTCGTGGCTCCGTCCTGGGAGGCTCCCGCTGAGCCTCTCCGCCGGGGAGATGGTTCTCTTCTCGTCGTACGTGCTGGCCGGCTTTGTCCCGCCGGCATCCGCCTTCTTGGTCATGCTCTTGGAGACCTACGGCCTCCAGCTCCACCACCTCGCGCCGAACTCGATTGCCATGCTGGCGGTCTTTGCTCACTTCTGCGAGATGTTCGTGGGGGTGATGCCGTCGGTAAAGCTCTTTCGGTACTTTTTTGTACTGAGGGCCACCGACAGGAGTTCGAAGGAGCACCTCGGCGCCTACTACTTCCAGCGCCGGACTAAGGTCCCCACGAGGTACATTGCTTCCTTCAACTCGGCAAGGTGGGAGATGTGGCGCGAAGATTGGATGATCGCCAAGGTCGAGGCACACGACCGGATGTGCCTCCCCACCGGGATCCCCTACTCCGAGCGATCATTCTGGGAGGAGCTTCAGCACCGTGCCTGCCCGGCATCGATGTTCACCGGCCTGTCGGACTGCACCCAGCTCGAGACCGACCCCGACTCCAACCTGGACGAGCAGCAACTGCTCGACATGTTGGCCCGGGTCTGCCCCGACGACATCTCCGCCGAGGCACTCTCTCTTCCGTCAGCCTGCCGCCCCTTGTGCTCGGACTCCGAGTTGAGGAGGCAGCTGCTGAAGACGATGCCGACCCTCGACGAGTCCGGGCTGGCGCAGCGTCAGATCGGGGACCCGTTCCGGGGGGTTAGCATTGCTGACGACGCTGAGGGAGGCGAGGATCCCTTAAGCGACGCTGGTTCTTCAAGCAGCGACTCCTCAAGCGGCCCCCAACACCATCCATGGGGTGGCGTCGTCGCCCCCGGCGACAAGGGGAAGGGGAAGGTGCCGGTTCCGGTGCTGGACCCGTCCCCCAAGAAGCGCGCCCGGTCGCCGCCGCCGGCCCCTTCTGCCCTTCGTCAGGGCTCCGGAGCCCTGCCGCGCTCGTCGCCAGGGGGCGCCGATGGCGCCACCTTGCCGCCTGAGTCTTCCACACGCAAGAGGGGGAGGCTCCTCAACGCCGACAGGACCCCAGCGTTCCCTCTCCGTTCGGAGGGGCGCCAGACCTCGGGGGTGCCGCCGACACCGCCTCCATAGGGGCCCCCAGCACATTCAGCGGCCCCCGCCGCAGGTTCGGGGGGTCCGAACCCCTCCAACCCTTTCAGGAAGCGGCGGAGCTTCAGCGTCCCCCGGTAAGTTTACACAGATTTTACCTTGGGTGCTCTTTGCTGTGATGACAAACTCTTTATTTGTGCGATAAAAAATCTATCTGTGGTGCCCTTTTATACTCAACTTGCTTTTACTTCCAGCAATGTCTTCCGGCTGCTTGTTGTTCCTTAACTTCCAGGACCTGCCGTCCCCCAAAGTATGGCCCCCTGACAGGCGTGGCCAGTTGTTATGGGCACACTTGTCATATACTTAGGGCTTAGGGCGGACCGGTGCGGGAGGAGCCTAGGATTTGTAGGTAGCATTGCCGTAGCTGAGTATGCAGGTATGTCAACAGCGGCCCCCCTGGGGGTGTCGCCGGAGCTTCAGTTCTGCAGTGGCCACCATCTTTATTGAGAGGTCGACAGCGGGCCCCCTGGGGGTGCCGCCGGAGCTTCAGGCCGGCGGTGCCCGCCATTCTTCAGTGAGAGGTCGACAGCGGGCCCCCTGGGGGTGCCGCCGGAGCTTCAGGCCGGCGGTGCTCGCCATTCTTCAGTGAGAGGTCGACAGCGGGCCCCCTGGGGGTGCCGCCGGAGCTTCAGGCCGGCGGTGCCCGCCATTCTTCAGTGAGAGGTCGACAGCAGGCCCCCTGGGGGTGCCGCCGGAGCTCCAGTCCGGCGGTGCCCACTGCCTTCGCGGGTACTTCGGCGATGGTTGCTGGAATACCTTCCTCAAAGACCTGTACATAGATCAAAAAATAGAAGTAATTCTGTCCGCTGGTCACTTCACCCCTTCTTGTTTTGTAGTGTCGCTTGACTTACGATCCTGGGCTGACTCATGGGACTTGGGTAATTCAGTGCTTCTGCACCCAGGGCTCGTTGTCCAGAATACCCAAGGGTGGTCCATCTGGCCCCCAGCACTTGGTTGTAGCGCTGGGGAGGCAGAACGCACAGGCTTAGGGTACGGGACCAGGCTAAGCTGGCTGTGGCCCTGGACCTCCCGCTCGGCGTAAGCCGTTTTTGGGGGGGGAACCATCTGGAGACACAGGCCCCCGAGTATTGGAACAACCGAGGCCCCAGGCGTATAGCAGGTACCTCAAGCAACCCCACCTGCAGTCCAGATAGCAAGGCTCGCACTACTATTAAAGCAGGGGAAAACGATAGCGCTCATGATAGATCACGAGCTATGGCGGGCTTACAACAACATCATAAAAATTAAGATAATTTTTGAATTGACAAACCCTATACTAGGCAGGACAACCTTCTTTCATTGTAGTTTCTCATAAGCTAAAGCAGACTTTACAAGGGGAATAACCCGGCCTGGGTGTTAGGTGGAGCCGAGTGCACCTACTTAGGGTTCTGGGCCAGGCTAAGCGGAATGTGCACTCGGGGCCCCATCCCCGATACTAAGTGCTATCCTGAGATAATGTGTAACCTTTACAATGAAATAGCATTGCCCCGACCCTGGTCTAGGGGTAGAACTTACGGTGGTGTTCGATGTTCCATGGGTTGGGCAACCGCTGTCCATCCTCCGTAGCTAGGCGGACGCATCCTGGGCGGCAAACCTCTGTTACCCGGAAGGGACCCTCCCAGCTGGGGGAGAGTTTGTTAGACCCTTCCCGGGAGAGTATGCGGCGCAACACTAGGTCGTCTACCTTTAGCTCCCTACTCCGCACGGTCCTCTGATGGTAGCGCCGGAGCGCCTGCCTGTACTTTGCATTTCAGAGAGCTGCTCGCACTCGTCCCTCGTCGACGAGGTCCAGGTCTTCACGCCGGAGATGGTCCTGTGCGGCTTCGTCGTACCCCCGGGCACGGGGAGAGCCCATGGTAATTTCTGGGGGGAGGACGGCCTTCGCCCCATACACCAAGAAGAAAGGCGTTTCCCCCGTGGCCCGACTGGTTGATGTACGACTAGCCCACAGCGCACACGGAAGCTCATCCACCCAATTTACACCATGCTTCTCAAGGTGCGAGAATGTGCAAGTCTTGAGGCCCCTGAGGATCTCTGCATTGGCTCTCTCGACCTGCCCATTGCTCTCTAGATGAGCAACAGATGCATAGCAGACTTGGATCCCCAGGTCCTCGCAGTATTCTTGGAACGTTGCACTTGTGAACTGGGTCCCGTTATCAGTGATGATTCTGTTCGGGACCCCGAACCGGCAGAAGATCGACTTAATGAACTTCACTGCTGACTGCTTATTGATGGTGACAACCGGGGCGGCCTCCGGTCACTTGGTGAACTTATCTACGGTGACGTAGAGATGCCAGAATCCTCCGACGGCTCTGGGAAAGGGTCCAAGGTTGTCCAATCCCCATACAGCGAATGGCCATGAGGGAGGGATCATCTGCAGCGCCTGAGCTGGTGTATGGATCTGCTTGGCATGGAACTGGCACGCCTTGCATCTCCTTACCATCTCGGTGGCATCCTGGAGTGTTGTCGACCAGTAGAAGCCATGACGAAAGGCTTTACCGACCAGCGTGCAGGAGGACACATGGTTCCCGCACTCGCCTCCATGGATCTCTGCGAGCAGGTCGCAGCCCTCCTCCCGGGTAATGCAACGCAGTAGGATGTCATTGGCGCCACGCCGGTAGAGATCCCCTTCCACCAGCGTGTACCCTTTAGCCATGCGAACAATCCTTTCTGCCAGGGCATGTTCTTCGGGAAGGATATTGTCCTTCAAGTAGTCCCGGACCTCCGAGATCCATGCATCGGGACTTGCTTGAGCTTCTGGATCTTGGGCGCCCGGTAGCTCGGAGCCCTCGGTGGCGCATACGATCCTTGGCAGACTCCATGGTAGTAGGGTCGCCGGGACTGCCAGCTTCGAGGTACTGTGCTCGCCCCCTTCGCACGGCTCGGCTGCTAGGGCGGTTGGTCGTGGTAACGTCCTTGTAAAGACTCTCTGGGGCACTGGGGCCCCTGTGGAGGCCTTCGTTGACAGGTCGTCTGCGACTGAGTTGTCGGCTCGGGGTACATGGCACAAGTCCAAGACTTCAAAGTCCTTTTCCAGCTTCCGGACGTGTAACAGGTATGCAACTAACTGAGGGTCGTTGCAGCTGCACTCTCCTCTGGCTTGCTTGATGATCAGTTGAGAATCACCATTAGCCAGGAGCTATCGGACGTTGAGGGTCAGGGCAGTCTTCAGCCCAAAGATTAGGGCTTCGTACTCTGCCATGTTGTTTGTCGCCTTGAAGTCGAGGCGCACCATGTACTTGAACTGCTCCCCAGTCGGGGTGAGAAGCAGGACCCCAGCGCCGGCCCCCTGCTTCCGCGAGGAACCGTCGAAGTAGAGCGTCCAGGGGGTCTCGGTGAAAACCAGAGCCTTCGGCACCATTTTGCCGTTGTCCGGCCCCCCCGGGTTGCTTGGTGATGGGGTCCATTCGGCCAAGAAGTCTGCCAGTGCTTGGCTTTTGATTGCATGTCGAGGTAAGATCTCCAACTCGAACTCAGCCAACTCCGCCGCCCACTTGGCAATGTTGCCAGTCGAATTGGGGTTGTGGAGTATGGTTTTCAGTGGGAAGGAGGTGACCACTGAAACCCGGTGAGCCTGGAAGTAATGCCCGAGCTTCCTCGATGCTATGAGCACTGCATACAGTAGTTTGTGTACCTCCAAGTATCTTGTCTTTGCTTCATGGAGGACCTCACTGACGTAGTAGACTGGCCGTTGGCAGGTTGGAACCCTTCCTGGGGGGTCCGGGGCTCCTTGCAATGCGTCTGTCTCCTGGGGTATGTGGCTCCCAGGGTCTGGCTGGGCCTTGGGGGGCTGGGATCCGTAAGGCACTTGGTCACTGGAACTCACAGCGGGGGGGGGGGGGGGGGGGGGATCTTCCGGGTTCGGGCCTTGAGGCTCGGCCTCCCCCTCTGGGGCTCCTTCTGGTACTTCTTGCGGTAGTAGCTCCGGCCGTTCTGCAACCAAGACCATGCTGACCACTTCCGTTATTGCGGTGATGTACAACAGGAGCGGCTCGCCGGGTTCTGGCGCCACCATAATGGGTAGAGTCGTCAGGTGTTTCTTGAGCCCCTGGAAGGACGCTTCAGCTTCCTCAGTCCACTCAAAGGGGCCTGACTTCCGCAAAATCTTGAAGAAGGGCAGGGCTCGCTCAGCCAGTCTTGAGATGAACCGACGGAGGGCTGCCAAACATCCTGCAAGCTTCTGCACGTCTTTGATACGGGCCGGCGGCCGCATCAGCTCTATCGCCATGATCTTCTCTAGGTTAGCTTCGATCCCTCGGTGCGATACCAAGAAGCCAAGGAGCTTCCTTGCGGATACCCCAAAGACACACTTGTCGGGGTTCAGCATCGTGTGTGTCGTGCGCAGCTTGCTGAAGACTCTGGTTAGGTTGTCTAATAGGGATGTGCTGTCCCTAATTTTTACCACGATGTCGTCAACATACACCTCTACCAAGTCTCTAATGAGGTCCCCGAATGTCTTATGCATTGCACGTACAAAGGTGGGGAGGGCATTTTTGAGACCATAAGGCATGGAGACATAACAATACAGGCCGTCTACTGTTATAAAAGCAGTGTGCTCCTCATCTTCCCTAGACATAGGTATTTGGTGAAAATCGGAATACGCATCTAGGAAACACAGAAGGTCGCAACCTGATGTTGAGTCTACTACTTGATCTATCCTAGGAAGAGGGAATGGATCCTTGGGACATGCCTTATTGAGATTGGTGTAGTCGATGCACATCCGGAGCTTCCCGCTAGCCTTAGGAACGACAACAGGGTTGGCCAACCACCGTGGGTGGTGAATCTCCCGGATGAATCCAGCATCGAGCAGCTTCTTGATTTCTTCACGGATGAAGTTCTGCTGCTCAATGGACTGTTTCCTGGGCCTCTGCTGTACCGGCCGGGCGTCGGGGTAGATCTTCAGATGGTGCTCAATCACCTCACTGGGGATCCCGGGCATCTGTGATGGTTGCCATGCAAACACATTGACGTTGTCCTGGAGGAAGGTGATGAGCGCGAATTCCTATTTGCTGTCCAGGTTCCCCGCGATTCGGGTCGTCTGGGCAGCCTCAGGGCCAATCTTGACGATCTTCACAGGGACGTCGTCGTCGTTGGCGGGTTGCACACGAGGTGCAGCAGTGGAGGCTCGCTGCGTCGGGCCTTGCTCTGGCCGACTCTCCGTCGAGCCTCCTGGGACCGGAGCCCTCCCTGCTGCAAGTGCTTGGAGCTGCTCCAAGGCTGACACTGCGGCTGAGCGGTCCCCTCTGATCCTGAGGACACCGGAAGGGGTCGGCATCTTCAGGACGAGGTAGCCGTAGTGGGCTACAGCCATGAACCTGTAGAGGGCTGGCCTCCCGATGATTGCGTTGAAGCGGAGGTCGACGTCTGCCACGTCGAATAAGACACTCTCCGTACGGTAGTTTTCCGGGGTCCCGAAGGTCACTGGGAGGTGTATGTTACCATACGGGAGGATTTGCCCAGGTCCGACACCCGAGAACGGGCTCGAGGGTGTGAGCTGGGACATCGGCAGTTGCAGCTTCCGGAAAGCCGCAGTGGAGATGAGGTTGAGGCCCGCCCCTCCATCTATCAATACGTGAAAGACCTTCACGTTGGCAATGGTCGGGGACACCAGCAGCGGGAGCACTCCTGCCCCTGCCATGTTCTTCGGGCAGTCCGAAGCGTCGAAGCTGATCGCCGTGCTCATCCACTTGTGGTGGGGAGCCGGACTTGGGGCGGGGGCCACTGCGGCCACTGCCCAACGCAGGGTTTTCACTGCGTTTCGGGACGTGGGGTCGGTGGCTCCCCCGTAGATGACATGGATGGTCTTGCGGCGCTCCTTATCACTGCTGGAGTCAGAGTCGCCACCCTCGAAGACGGCTTTGACCGCCCTTTGGGGTTCCTGAAACCCCATCTCGCTATCATCCTCTTTCTCAGGATCAGCCTTCTGCTTGCCCTCCCTCTGGCGGGGGGGGGGGGGGTGCACCCTCCTGGCGCTGCTGCCTCTGTTTCTGTTCGCGGAATCGTTCTGCGAATCTCTTCACTTCCCGGCACTCACTAGCACTGTGGCTATTTGTACGGTGTACCGGACACTTGAAGTCAGGCTCCTCGGGATGAGGCGACTGCCTAGGGCGCTTGTCTCGGCGCGACGCTCGGGCTCCGCCGGGCGCCACAGCTGCCACTGCCTGGGCTCCGGGCTTTGGCCTGTTCTTGCCACCGCCTTTCTTCTTCTTGCCGCTGCTCCTCGCAGAGGCCCCTTCCTCAGTCGGGGTGGTTTCCCTTGCTTCTGAGGATGGCTAGGAGTGCCAGTTGCGCCCCTCAATTGCCCTAGCACATCTGTCTGCCAGGGAGAACAGCTCGGAGACATCACGCACCTCGTGCGTGGCTAACTTCTCGAGCATCTTCTTGTCCCTCACACCCTTTCTGAACGCAACAATAACAGATGCGCTAGCAACATGAGGGATGGTGTTCCGTACCTGGGAGAACCGCTGGATGAAGGATCGCAGCGACTCTCCAGCGCGCTGCCTAACGGCGTGGAAGTCAAGCTCGGTGCTAGGGCGCTTGTAGGAACTGCCGAAGTTAGCCATGAACTGTCGGCACAACTCATCCCAGGAGATTATGGACCCCTGGGGCAGGTTCATGAGCCATGACCGAGCTGGGCCGGTCAGGACGACGGGGAAGTAGTTAGCCATAATGGCCTCGTCGCCTCCTGCAGCTAGTATCGCAGTGGTGTAGATCTGCAGGAACTCGCTCGGGTTGACACTCCCGTCATACTTCTCCGGCATGTGTGGCCGGAACTTTCGTGGCCAGACCACGAAACGGAGGTGAGGTGCTAGCGCCGCACACCCTTGGCTAGGGCTGACTGGTGCTGGCGGCGGCAGCGCATACCCTGGGTGAGCAGGCGGGCCTACGCACACCTGGGGCTGGAGTGGTGTTGCGTACGCTTGTACAGAAGGTGCGACGTACGCCTGGTGCGGTGGAGGCATGACGTACGTCTGGTGTGGTGGAGGCGCAACATGAGTCTGGGGCACGTGGCCCGGCGAGCTGTAATCGACCTCGAGGTTGCGCCGACGTTCCCTCTAGCGCTCGATGGTGACTCGGCAGTCCTCTCCAGCCATGCGGCGCTGCAGCCCGGTTCTCAGATCCGTTGTTGAGATCCTGGTTGAGCGCGAGTCTGCCGTCCACCGGTCAACTGTCGGCGTTCGCGACAGTGACACATGCACCGGCTGGGCATGTGTTTCCCTCGGCGGAGGCGCATTGAGTGCGGCGGTGACGAGGTGGTCGACGCCATTGATCCACTGCTGGGCTGCTCCCTGAGGGGCATCCCCAGCCGGAGGGTTGTGGAGTAGTGCGCGCGCTGCCGCGAGCGCGCTCTCCGGGCTTGCAGCCGGTGGCGCCATGACCGCTGTCACGGCAGGAGTACGCCGTGGAGTGGCGTGTCGGCCTACAGCTGGCGAAGTGACTGCAGGGCGGCGCGAAGGTCCTGACCTTCCTTCCCTAGAGCGGTAGCCTACTCTAGAGCGGGATGACGCTTGGTCCTCTGCCACAGTCTGTCACCGTGACTACGCCTTGGATGATCCAGCGTTGGATTGGTCGTTCACCATTGCTGCTGGTGGAGATCTTGACGGGGAAAAAGCCCCCTACCTGGCGTGCCAAATGTCGAAGGTCGTAAACGACACTTCCCCCCGAACCTGCCTAGAGAGCAGCCCGCGGAGGTTCTTTGGATTCACGACGGCTAGTCCCAGGATATCAAACACAGCAGAATGATGGACACCGGGGATTTACGTGGTTCGGGCCGCCGGAGCGTAATACCCTACGTCCACGGGAGTGTTGTGTATTGCCTTGCTTTCGCGTGTAAGAGTCTTGGTCTAATTTTCCGATGCCTTTCTATGGACGTCTACAGAGCCCATTTATAGCTTAAGGACTCTGCAGTCACAAGATGGGCTCCAAGACCCGACAGGTGATCGCGGGGAGAGCCAAATCCTATACAAGATCTATGATTAAATGCTATCTACTCCCATTGTCAGGGGCGTCAATGCGCCGTCCCGCCGCGTCGTGCGCCAGGGCTACACATAGTTGGTGATGATGGCGGTGCACGTCCCGTCCATCTTGTCCTTGCGGCCCATTCGTCCGTCTTGCGGCGTGGGTCTGTACCGGCTACTTGGACAAGACAGGACACTGGGGTCTTGACTTTAGCATGCGCGGCATAGCTTGCCTGGGGAAGGCGCGCGCACTCAATGCCCGTCTGAGCAGCGCACGTCTCCTTTGCTGCGGCTTCCTACCGCACTGAGTTGGTCGTCCGCCACGTGGTTGCGTCGGAGTCTGCCTCTGTGGGGAGGCGAGCACTTAGCGGAACAGGCCACGTGGTGCACTCGGAGCCCACCCCTATGGAGGAGTGGAGGCTCAGCCCTACAGGCCACGTGGCGCGCCCGGAGCCCACCTCAGCGGGGAGGCAAGGGTCCAGCTCTGCCGGCCACGTGGCAGCTTGGGAGCCTCCCCCGGCGGAGAGGTAGGATCTGGTCCTTCCCTCCACGATGTGGCAGCCTCGGATTCGGCCTCTTAGTAGGGGCGGAGTCCTTAGCAGTTTTCTTCCTGTGCGCGGGGGTACCCGGTCTGCGGGGTACCGACACCTACCCTTTTGTATCTCTAGATAGGAGTTTTGATTCAAAGGATTTGCTAGGGTTCTTATGCCAGGCCGGACTAGTCCGGCTCTCAGGTGCGGACAAGTCCGGTACACTAGACAAGTCCGAACTTTGAAACCGGACAAGTCCGATCTTTGACATCTGAATCCCTACAATTACTTCAATCCTTGGTTCATTCTTATCTAATCCATGAACTCCTTATCATGCACTATGTCTTTCAGCTCAGATGACAACTCTTTCCACAATTATGAAGAAGTTCAATGTGAAAGAGCGAGGAGAGGGAGAGATACATGAAGAAAAGACATGATGTCAATGTCCACTCTCCACCCTCCGACGACAATCTGCCTAAGAAGAGGAAGGTTGATGAGAGCTCATCAGGGCTAAGAAGGGTTCTCAATAAAGGGAAGGGACTTGCTAGTGGTCCCATTGGGCCCTTGAAGATGAAAAACTCCAGTCACCGCAACAGGCAGCCTTCTAGTGAGGATTTCACCAGAAAAGGGGGTGAGCTAGCCGATAACTTCAGGAAGATTAATGTGTATAGTCAACCTAGGCAATGCTCAGACCCAAGATTCTGGAGCAACTTCCATGTCGACTACTACGAGCACGTGTATATGAAGATGAAGAATTCTGTTGTGGAGAGTCAATGGGTGAATCTGCAGTCGAAGAAATATCCTGCTTTTCGTGAGGTGGTTGAGGCTCTGGAGAGGCACAGTCTGAAGGAACTGCTTTCCTTTGAGAGTGACTGGAACAATGAGATCATCACACAATTTTACTCTACCCTCTACTTTGCTCGTGGTAATGGAGACAGTCTTACTTGGATGACTCATGGTTCCAAGTATAGTGTCACTTATGATGAATTTGCAAGAATTCTTCACCTTGAACACACTCTGGATCATGATCTTGTCATCCACAATCTGCAACCCTTAGAGAAGGATGAGCTTAAGTTCCTCTATGACACAAGGATTCCCTATATTCCTCCCAACATCAAATATCTGAAGCCCTTCTTTGTGGTCCTCAACAGAATCTTGAGGAAGACAATAGCCCCGAAAGAAGGAGATGCGGGGACTATCCAAGGAACCTTGAGGATCCTAATGAAGTTCATTAGTGGAAGGAGACCGTTCAATGTTTTTTAGTACATCTACAACGACATTGTGAACATCTCAATCACTCCAAATAGGTCTTGCGGGTATGCCCGTACATCATGTTCATGATTGAGAAAGTGACGGGACTTGAGTTTTTCAAGGATGTCTCTCATACGGGGTTGAAGCCACAAAAGCCCATCGAGTACACCCTTCCCTCAGCACCAACTGCCCCTTCCTCCCTAGAGCTGAGAGGAGGTCTAAACAATCTCAGGATGTGAATGCCACAAGATCTGCAGCTGCTCCTCCTAGCTCTGCTCCTGTCCATGAACCCTCCGGTGGTGTCCTCAAAATGCTCTCCTCCATCTTTGCCTGCTGCTGCAAGATCGAAGTCAGGCAGAAGAAACATCAACAATATGTAAATGCCAACATCAAAGGTATCTGTGAGAAGCTTGAGATTGAGCCGTTTGGATCACCGCCCGCCTTCGAGGACTCCGAGGAAGATCCTGCCCCGGTGAATGATGATGAAGATGAAGATCGGACTGAAACTGAAGAAGGGAGCGGCGATGAGTGATTCCCCTCGATTTTTCCCTTTTTGGTGCCTTGATGCCAAAGGGGGAGAGATTGAGACTTGATTGAGACTCCAACTTTATCTAGTATTAGTCCTTAAGCTTGTGTGATCGAGGACTTGTACCTATTTTTAAAACTTTGTAATGCAACATTTCCTTTCCTATGTGTGATGCTTATTGTTGCTCTAATGCTTACTTATATGCGCATTATTGTTTATCTTTGTTTCATCACACTTCGTTGATAACACACCTGTTAGGCACCCCACCATAAGGTGTGTGCATATGTGAGAAGATTTTTGTGAATTTATCTTTATTTTCATATGTGCACACCTTATGAAAATTAAAATTTTACTCTCAATTGTGATATCTCAAATTGTTGTCATCAATCACCAAAAAGGGGGAGATTGTAAGTGCATCTAGGATATGCCTTGTGGGTTTTGGCTAATTGATGACAAACATATGAGATCCTAATGAACTTATTGAGATGATTGCAGGACAAACAAAGTAAAACAGCTCGGTGCACACAAAAAGATGAAAAATGGAGTGGTGTCCAAAGAGGGATACTTTGATGGAACTTGGAAGAACAAATTAGATTTTAAGTATATAGGGTGTGTATGGAAGACACACTCCAAGAGCTCACGAATTTGCGCAGGGGTAAGGGTTTTAAAATTAACCTAACTTTCACAGTGCACCAGACTAGTCCGATCATGGACCGGACTAGTCCGCCGAACTTTCTGGAGTCCACCATCACACAGCACCGGACTAGTCCGAGCATGGACCGGACTAGTCCGCTAGACTTTCTGGAATCTCCCATCTCTGGAGATCGGACTAGTCCGTGTGTCCATAGGACTAGTCCGACGAACTTTCTGGAGTATGTTTTCACAAAAGGCCGGACTAGTTCGTTTTCCAACCAGACTAGTCCGCCAGACTTTCTGGACTTCGAGTTACACTGTGACCGGACAAGTCCGGACTTGCACCGGACTAGTCTGGTATTAGGGTTTTTCAACGGTAACTTTTTGTAAACCCTATAAATAGAGAATCTACGGCCTTCCATAGAGGATACACGTCCAATACTGCTAAAAACACAAACCCTAGCGCCACCACTTTGTCCCAAGAGCCCAAAACACATCTCCCCACACATCTAAAGTGAAAAAAGAGCAAAATCAATTGAACACTTGGATTCGGGATTGGGAGATCGTTGTTCCTTCGTTGCGAGCTCTTGGGGTTTGATCTTTCTACACTCATACTCTGCATTGTAAAACTTTCAAGTGTATTTGATCGCCTCTTCCATTGTAATTCTCGTGGGAGCCCTCAACGTGTGTCGCCCCACAAACTCGGTGATTACCCGTGCTAGTGGAATCAAGTCAGCCTGTGTGGTTACTTGAAGAGGAAAAGGGTTGGAGACCCGGCTCTGTGTGAGCTTCCTCAACGAGGACGTAGATCTCGTGGTGAGATCGAACCTCGGTAAAAATTCTTGTCTCTTGTGCCTCATTTACTTTACCTTTTGTTCACTAGATCACTTGATTGCTAAACAACAATTTAAATTGCTTATAAGTCTTTACGTGCATTCATACAATAATCTTAAATCAAAGAATTTGTTGCTCTCATTTCCGCTGCTAAAAGAATCTAGTTTCCCAAATAACACTTAAGCAATTCACATATTTCAGCACAATGGACTAGTCCGCCCACACAACTGAACTAGTCCAGTCAAACAAGTTTTTGACGACTCTATTAAGTGTGCGGGAAATTTTAAAGGCCTATTCACCCCCCTCTAGGCCACATTCAGTCACCGGGAGTGTAACTGATCCGAGAGGAGTGATGACTTCTGGACCTACTCCGGAGAAAGGACGTGAGGGCTTAAGATTCGATAGGCTAAGTTGGAGCTTCGTGAAATCCGCGAAGCTGAGGAGGTTGAGTGCCGCACCTCTGTCCACTAGGACATGATAGAGCTGAATGTTGTTGATGGTAGGAGAGACCATCAAGGGCAACTGACCAACTCCGGTCATGTTCTTCGAGCAATTCGAAGCATCGAAGGTGATGGTAATATCCATCCACTTCCGATGGAGTTCTGCCTTGGCGGTGGGAGCTGTAGCAGCTATCTCCCAACACATAGTTTTGAGGGTACGTTGGGGGGTAATATCCCAGGACCTCCATATATCATATGGAGAGTCTTCCAACGCTCATTGTCGGAGATGTCAGAGTCATCGTCCATAGTGTTGTAGATGGCCCTCAGGGACTTCTTGGCATCCTGGAAGCCAAGCTCCTGCTCTGACGAATCTTCTCCAACTTTCTGTTTCCCCTCCTGTTGGCGGTATGGGGTTTCTTCTTGGCGCTTTGTTGCGTTCAACAAGCCACTAGACCTCGCGACAATCTTCAAGAATATGGGTGTTCGATTTATGAATCGGACACCTCATCTTCTCACCGTCAGCGTCCTGAGTCGATGGTCAGGGTCGTTTATTGGGGCGTGGCCCCCGGCCACCAGGAGCTGCAGCTGCAACTGCAGTAGTAGGTGTGCCGGGCAACGACTTCTTCTTGTTGTTGGACTTCTTCTTCTTTCCACTGCTGGAGGCAGTAGCTTCAGCCTTGGAGGAAGATTTACCACCCTCCGCAACTGGTTTGGAGTGCATCTCTCGACCCTCCACAACCGTAGCACATTTGTCGGCTAGGCTAAAGAGCTCCGTGACGCTGCTGACATCTTTGGTTGTCAACTTCTCCAACATCTTATTGTCTCTAACTCCCTGTCGAAATGCAACAACGACAGAGGCGTTGGAGATAGAAGGAATAGTATTTTGTACCTGAGAAAACCGTTGGATGAATGATCGCAGCGATTCTCCCGATTTCTATTGTACGGCGAACAGATCCAGCTCTGTGCAAGGTCGGGTGTAGGAGCTCCCAAAGTTGGCAGTGAACTGGCGACAAAGTTCCCCCCAACTGTAGATGGGAGTCAGGAGGCAGACTCATGAACCAGGATCTCGCTGTCCAGGTTAGACCCACGGGGAAGTCGTTGGCCATCACGGCCTCATTGCCTCCAGTCGCGAGGATGGCAGTGGAGTAGATTTGAAGAAATTCGACGGGGTTGACTGTCCCGTCGTACTACTCCAACAAATGAGGCCGAAACGTAGGTGACCAGTTGGCCATGTAGAGATGCATGGCAAGGGTCGAACATCCATCCCCCACTACTAATGGAGAAGGGTTTTTCCAAGCCTCTCGCCTCTTGCGAGCGTGCTCGATATGGACGCGGCCATCCTGCCTTATGTATCGACGGTCGAGCTCCGATCGAAGGTCATGCGTCGAGAGCCTCGATGTCGTATGAGTGTGGCGTGCCCCGAACGGCAGGTGATGTCACTTGCTGGGAGGGCACACGTCTCCTGTGATGTGATGCCTAAGGACCAAGTCTACCAGACAAGGTCTTGTTCCTTGAAAGTGCCTGCCCAGCAGGGGGCAAACCTTGATTGTTGATGGCATTGGTTGCGGCTGCTACCAAATGCTCCACATCAGCACGTCGTTGTTCCATCGCGCCCTGAGGAGCCCCGGGCGCTGGAGGACGCTGAAGCAGAGTCCGCGCTATGTTCAGCGCGTTCTCTGGATTGTTCGTCGATGCAGTGACCGACGCGAATACACCATCACGCTGAGATGGTGGAGGTGGTGGTGGAATGACACCCGTCGAGACAACAGCGTTGGCTGGCTGCTGCACGTTGGAGGGATTTCCTCCAGCAGGCTGCTTAGCCAAGCCGTTGGACGAAGCTGCGGCGGAGTTCACCATCTTGAGATCTTAGCCCCCTATCTGGCGCGCCAAATGTCGAAGTGTTGCAATGACACTTCCCCCGGTACTACTAAAGCGTAGTCCACGGAGGTTCGTATTCGGATGGGGCGCGTAAGATCATGAACAAGATGATGACACATGGGTTTTTACGTGGTTCAGGCCGTCTGAGCATAATACCCTACCCCACGGCGTGGTTGTTGATTGAGTATGCGTGTATGGCGAGTGTCTGTGGTTGCTTGTATGCATGTGAGCTTAGTTCTTTTCTACCGTGCGACGCAACCCTTTTATATGCTAAGGACTGGCCGTTACAGTATATGCCTGGCCCGACAGGTGGCCCCGGTGTAATTAACCACCTATACACGATCTACATGTATAATATGTGATTAACAGTGTGATAACACGCCTTAATGGTGGCGTTACTTGTTTTGATAGTCCTCTGATCGTGTGTCATTAATATTAGATTAATGACACGTTACTCAGGTCTTGTAATGGTTGTTTAATAGTCTCTTAAATGTCTGCACCGTTGAAGATCCTGTAGTTTTCCTGTTACAGACTTAGGTCCGGAGGTCCAACACGTGGCAGCTCCGGAGCTTTCGTTTGAGGCAGGTCCGAAGCCACTTGACGTGTGGTGGCACCAGAGCTTCCCTCTATTGGGAGTTAGGTCCGGGCTGCTGGACATGTGGTGGTTCCGGAGCTTCCATGTGAAGGAAGGTAGATCCGTCCCAGCAGGACACGTGTTAGCACCGGAGCTACCCAAACGAGGGATGCGGGCCCAGTGTTGTCAGACTTGTGTTGCCTTTGGAAGTCTTCAACTCGGACATAGGAACTCCTTGGCTTTAAGTGCGGTATCAGGGGGTACCTGGTATCCAGGTACTGATAGAGGTCGAGCCCGAGTCCTTGCTCGGGAGAAGGGTAGGCAATTGCATTCAATTCGATGCTAGCCTCACAGAAGTCTTTAGTAACAAAAAGATTGTTATACTCGTGTTTATCCTAACATGGGTCAAGGATGGTGCCGGCGTCTTCCATGCCTGTCCAATCCGACACACTGGTAAGCGGGCACTGTAACACATCACTGACAGGCGACAAGAAGCGACAAAGTTAGGGCGGGTGCAACAACGACTTCCGCAATCCGATCTCGTCCCGAGGCACGCCAGAGGATATGCCTAAGAGATAAGAAACATTGTAGCACTCGTTCCGCTTTATGAGAAAAGCCTAGGTACGTAGATAGACGATTAGACAAGGCATGACCGAGCTACACATAAAAGGGGCCCAAAGGCCACCTTCGCGTAGGATCGAGAGGAGACGCGGCTGAGGGACGAGCTTAGATGACTCACTCACGCACACACGACTCAGCACGCAGGAGCAGGTGATTGCTCACACCACCTGTAACCCCATTTGCCCTCTTTCGATCAACAAATAGCAAAAGCTCGATACTAGACATAGGGCACTTGCCCGAACCAGTATAAACCTCCGTGTGTGTAGCTAAACCACCTCGAAGATGAACGGACGACGAAATTGATACTCGTCGGTAGTAGGAACATTGATATGAAGATTGTGTAGCTCACTAGTGGATGAAGATTGTGTAGCTCACAAATAATTTTTGCACAGTTGAATAGCTCTTTTTGCACGACTGAACCGGAGAGCTGATTACTTTCTAATCTTTCCAGTTCAAGATATATAGCATGACGACTGTTGTTTTTCAATACAGCTCCTGTGTTATTTACCCATTTTCACAGCCCACAATATACTCAGTTTACATTGTGCCAACGCAGGTCAGGCTTTCAATAAACAACCATTGCACAAGATGGGTTAACAACAAGCTTGTGAGAGATTTGCAGTCACGGCTGTGATACATGGTGGACTGAAAGGGAAAAAACAAACAAATCGCTCTCGAGTATGGTCTGAAAGAATACAACAGCAAAAGACCACCAAATTTTGGTGTCTTGCTTTGTCTATACGATAATTATGCATGTCAGAATTATGCGTCACTTCTCTTTTCGGAACATGTATTCGCTAGCTACCTAACAAAAATGAGACCCGTCCTAAAATGCCAAGTCCACTTCCTCTTGAGATGAAACTGCAAGTGTTCCCTCCGAGGCAGCATCTCGGATCTGGTTAGCCTTCTCCAGCTTAGGAATGCTTTTCAGGTAGGTACCATACAGGTCATCTAGTTTAGGAAATGCAGAAAATAGAGACAACCAATAAAAACATATGAGATCATAAGATGTAAAAGGGTTTAGATCAGGAGGCAATACCTTCATGTGCATGTTAGCTGCATCCTCAGTACCTTTGAGATCTTCATCTCCTGGAGGAAGTAACGAGGAAACGTACCTGCACGTAAGCATGGACAAGGCAAGGATGAGCTAGTAACTGATGCTTAGGCAGTTAGGCTGGTGAGGTTTCTTGACGAATAATAATCCATAACAGAAATGATGACATGAGTTGTAAATAGTTGATATATAGTTTTCGATTTGTTATAAAAAGCAAGAGTTAAAAGTGATTGGGTGTGACCATGGCACATTGAATTGTATACTCATATTTGGCCTACAAGACGATATGTGTCTGGTCTCTATGTGCATAAAGCATCGAGGTCAGCTTAAACACATCAAGGGTCACAAGAAGCTCACCTTGCATACAAATCACAGAGCTCTGCTTTGAAGGCTGCATCCTGTGTACTAACTCCGTATCTAAAAATGAAGTAATAAATCATGAGATTATGGAGTATGAGCAGCATCAGATAATGGCAAACACAGAGTACAGGTCATAACGGAAGGAGATAATCAAAAAACGTATATCCATCTACAAACCGCAATATGAAGTTCGATTAAACCGCAACTAAGCTGTAGTTCATTTAAATCAGCCAGTCCTCTACCCTACCAACTAATCATCATTCAGCCAATCACTACTAATATAACAGGGGAGCTGGCAAAATACCAGAGATAACCCGACATTTTGGGGTAGTTAGTCAGTAAGCGCCGAAAGTTGAAGCAAAAAAAAAAATGCAGCAACAGCACAGCGCTAGTCCACTAGAAACTTACTTCTTACCGATGTCCTCCACCTCGCCGTTCTCCAGCTGGGTGGGGTCGTCGTGTCCGGCGACGTAGTTGTGCAGCCCCACGGCGGCGACCTCCGGGACCAAGGAGTTCACCGCGGCCGCGGCCGCCACGCTGGCCGCGCCGAGCACGGTCGCCCCGCCACGGCCGCCGCGCGGGACCCGCCCCCCGCGCGCAGCCCGATGCCGTACCCCGCCGCCCCGGCCGCCGCGGCGACCGCGAGCTCCGCCGCCGTCCGCGCCGCGGGCGGCAGCGCATCCACCACCACCAGCGGCTGCAACACGCCCGAGAGATCCCTCCGCCCGCCGAACACCTCCTCCCCAGCGGGGTCCGACGCGGCGGCGTGGGGACGGAGACGAAGACGGAGCCGCGGGACGGGCCTCCGCAGCGGGAACCGGAGGAGAGGAAAGGGTTTAAGCGACGAGAAGAGGAGCGGCGGGCGGGAGCCCGGCGCGAGAGGGGACGGCTTCGCGGAGGCGAGCGGCAGCTCCATGGTCGAGTGCGATCCCGGCAGCCTCGCTTTGGCGGACGGCGTTCGAGTTGCGCCCGTGCCCCCAGGGATCCATCCGTGTCCACCTTCCTTAGGCTTCCTTTGGCAGCTCGGCTAAAAAACCCAGGGAAGCAAATCCCCAATGAAATTTTCTCTATCCCCTAGTTGGAATTCTCCAGAGGGTTTATGTCCCGTGTGTCCCTTTGGAAACAATGGGTAGAAATTCCGGAATATAAAAATGATAAAATTAAAAAAATTAAAGGACTAATAGCTCTGCCTCCTCCGATCAAGTTCACCTCTTTTCCATTCCAAGGAACACAACGGCAAGCAAGCAATTGAGGTGCGGCTGGTATTATTCGTGCTGCTCCACCCGTGGTGTCGTCGGCGATAATGACGGCCAACTATGCAGTGAGTGACGAAGAATTTATGCTTGCGCGTGTTACCATCGCGACTAGTGGAAGCTGCGGGACTCCGTCGCATGCGGCACGGCGCGGCGCCGCGGTGCACCGCTCGATCTGCCTAGACGGACTGAGGCGGGAGACGGTGGATGTCGGTGTGGGAGCGGCGGCGCCAGAGGAGGGGGGAGATGGCGAAGACCAGTAGCATGCACACAAGCGTCGAGCACGCCGCTGTCGCTGTCCATCTCTTCAGTCGTCTCGTCGGCGATCTCGCTCTCCGAAACCGATTGGACTCGAGCGGCCAACTATGCTGAGGTAGAGCGGGGGCAAAATGCGAAGGCGGCCCGTGAGATGAGCGGCGTCGGCGGGAGAGGCGAGCAGGGCCAGGGGAAGGCGGGGGCAGAGAGACGAGCGGCGCCAGAGATAAGAGGGAGCTGCGGCGCGAAGTCGGGGGAGAGGAGGCGAGCGGTGCGAGGGATAGTAGGCGAGCGAGCCAGGGTTTTGCAACCCGACCTCCCGAGGCCGGGCCGAAAAGGCCGGCGCTCCTCGCGGATTGGGCCGGGAAATTTGTTTACCAAATGCGCTTAGGGAAAATTTCGGCCCGAGGTTTTTTGGGCAGGGAATGGGCCGGGATCTCGGAGGGATCCTGAGCTACCAAACTAGCCCTTAATGAATTGGCAGTGCGCCTGCTCATGTGTGCGGATCATGTCTTAAAAAATTGAATATTAATAAAAAAACAATCGAATTATAACATATGAACGGAAAGAGACATTTCTCAACCGTGGTCTTTCCAAAGACTGAATGTGTCTGTAGATTTGTAAGTGAGTGAATGTGAATGGTGTCAGTAAGTGTATTCATTGATATACTGTATCTGTAGAAAAAATATCTGGAGAGCGCAAGAAATAGTTGAGACCGGCCGGATCAACGCGGAGACGGTGTCCAGTCTGCGGCTCCGCATTAGCGCAACCGGAGTCGTGACACAAATCCTTGTCCGGCCACCCTCGCCACGCCGCACTGCACCAATCTCATTCCCAACGCAACGCTATCCGCTGCATGCCCCACACGCCACCCCAACCGGATGCACTTGTATACTCCAATTCGATGATTCCATACGTGCTTCTGTTGACGTGTCATAATTTTATTGATATTTTTTATTAATACTCAATTCAAGTAGTATATCTTTATAACAAATAAGATCGTGACGCATCAACAAGAGTATGCATGAGAGTACAGAAGATGCATCCTCCATTGTTAGGGCTCTGACAAACATATCTTGGGCTACCCCTCTAGAATGAGAAACTCAAACTATCGCATTTCGCTCCCCTAATTTGCAAAGTTGGCTGATAAGTTCTCCTTTAATTTTAAAAAGCTTGTCGCTTCGTAGTTGAAAAACTCCAACCACGATTCATAGAGCAGAGGATCAGGCCCGGGCCCAAGAGCATGCGGCCCATGTGACCGCACATGGCCTCTATTTTCCAGGGCCCCCGAATTTTCTCTGCTACACCCTCAAGGCCCAAGTCAACAGCTTCAGTTTTGTGGCCACCGAACAGAAGGCTCACGTCAGTTTTATCTCTGGTCCAGGCCAATTAACACCATCTATTGAATCGAACTGTGAGTCTGCAATGATCAGGGCCAATCGGGGCAACACCAGATCGCATACGCCTGCGTGATGGACCGAATTGGGTGTCAGAGCGCCCGCTCCTGGGCCGACAGGCTGTTTCCTTGCTGCTCATTGCTGCTGGTATCCTAGAAGCATCTCTCCCTCATACTCGATCGCCGTCGATTTATTTAAAACGCTGCCGCCCAGACAGACACGTTGGCCACAATCCCGCAACACAAACTAAAACATGTTTCTCTTTTCTCGACCATACATGGTTGCGTCCTTTGTCTTGTTTGTTTAGTTCTCTCGACATTTTGATCCCCGTTCATCCATTCTTCTGCACAACATAGAGTACATCCGGACGGGTAGTAGAGGATTGTAGGATAGTGATTGGTTCCCTCGCAGATTTGTTCAGGTCTTACTTGTGCAGTGGTGCCTCCGTACGACTAGATCATTTGGCAAAGAGAAGACAGATCGATATACAGCTCGGCAAATGGCGCGTAAAACGATCTAGGTCTAGTGTTTCAAGATTGAAATCACGTCTCCTCAAAACGATTTAAAAATCTGATCCCGACTCCCAGGAAGGTAAAAAATATATGATGTAACTTAATCTCAAAAAAAATATAGATATATTTATTTTGGTAGTGAAATAGGCCTTGATTTAAAGTTTTGTACGGGCCTCTGGATTAGTCGATGTCGGTACCTTGCAGATCGGGTACCCCGCGCACAGGAGAAAACCGCTAAGGGCTCCGCCTCTACCTAGGAGGCCGAATCTGAGGCTGCCACGTTGAGGAGGGAAGGACCATATCCTACCTCTCCGTCGGGGGAGGCTCCCAAGCTGCCACGTGGCCGGCGGGACTGGACCCACGCCTCCCCGCCGAGGTAGGCTCCGGAGCCGCCACGTGGCCAATCGGGACCTCAGGGCCAAGCCCGCATCCTCGCAGGAAAAGGCACCGGAGCTACCACGTGGCCTGCAGGGCTGAGCCTCCACCCCTCCATAGGGGTGGGCTCCGAATGCGCCACGTGGCCTGTTCCGTCAAGTGCCTTGCTTCCCGCTGAGGCAGGCTTCGGCGCAACCACGTGGTGGATGGCCAACTCAGTGCGGTAGGAAGCCGCAGTAAAGGAACGCGTACGCTGCTTAGACAGGCATTAGGTACGCGCGCCTTCCCCAGGCAAGCCGAGTCGCGCATGCGAAAGTCAAGGCTCCAGTGTCCTGCCTTGTTCGAGTAGCCGGTATAGGCCCACGCCGCAAGACGGGCGAATGGGCCGCAAGGACAAGACGGACGGGACGTGCACGGCCATCATCACCAACTATGTGTAGCCCTGGCGCACAACGCGACGAGACGACGTATTGACATCCCTTACAAAGGGAAGTATATAGCAATTAATCTTAGATCTTGTATAGGATTTGGCTCTCCCTAGGACCACCTGTTGGGTACTGGGGCCCACCTTTTGACTGCAGAGTCCTTGAACTATAAAAGGACTTGCCAGACGACCTTCACAAGGGACGAAAGATTAGACCAAGGCTCATACACGCTCAAGCAAGACAATACACAAACACTCCCGTGGACGTAGGGTATTACGCTCTGGCGGCCCGAACCACGTAAATCTCCTGTGTTCATCATCCTGCTGTGTTCGATCTCCTGGGACTAGCCCTCGTGAATCCAAAGAACCTCTACGGGCTGCTCTCTAAGCAGGTCCGGGAGAAGTGTCGTTTATGACCTTCGACATTTGGCGCGCCAGGAAGGGGGCTTTTTCCCCGTCAAGATCTCCACCAGCAGCAATGGTAAACGACCAATCCAACACCGGTTCATCCATGGCGCACTCGCAGCGACAGACAGTGGCGGAGGATCAGGCGTCATCCCGCTCTAGGGCAGGCTACCGCTCTAGGGCAGGAAGGTCAGGACCTTCACGTCGCCCTGCAGTCACTTCACCGGCTGCAGGCCGACATGCTACCCCACGGCGTACTCCGGTCGTGACAGCAATCACTGCGCCACCGGTTGCAAGCCCGGAGAGTGCGCTCGCGGCAGCGCGCGTGCTACTCCACAACCCTCCTGTTGGGGATGCCCCTCAGGGAGCAGATCAGCAGTGGATCAACGACGTCGACCACCTCATCACCGCCACACTCAACGCGCCTCCGCCGAGGGAGACACATGCCCAGCTGATGCATGTGTTATTGTCGCGAATGCCGACAATCGACCGGTGGACGGCAGACTCGCGCTCGACCAGGATCTCAACAACAGATCTGAGAATCGGGCTGCAGCGCCGCAGGGCCGGAGAGGACTGTCGAGTCACCATCGAGCGCCAGAGGGAGCGTCGGCGCAACCTCGAGGCAGATTACAGCGTGCCGGGCCCGTGCCCCAGGCTCATGCTGTGCCTCCACCACACCAGACGTACATCACGCCTCCACCGCACCAGGCGTACGTCGCGCCTCCTACATAGGCGTATGCAACACCACCCCAGCACCAGGTGTACCCAGGCCCGCCTGCTCACCCGGGGTACGCGATGCCGCCGCCGGCACCAGTTAGCCCCAGCCAAGGGTGTGCAGCGCTAGCGCCTCACTTCCGTTTCATGGTCTGGCCACGAAAGTTCCGGCCACACATGCCGGAGAAGTACGACGGAAGCGTCAACCCGAGCGAGTTCCTACAGATCTACACCACTGCGATACTAGCTGCAGGAGGCGACGAGGCCATTATGGCTAACTACTTCCCCGTCTTCCTGACCGGCCCAGCTCGGTCATGGCTCATGAACCTGCCCCAGGGGTCCATAACCTCCTGGGATGAGTTGTGCCGATAGTTCGTGGCTAACTTCGGCAGTTCCTACAAGCGCCCCGACACCGAGCTTGACCTCCACGCCATTAGACAGCGCACTGGAGATTCGCTGCGATCGTTCATCCAGCGGTTCTCCCAGGTACGGAACACCATCCCTCATGTTGCTAGCGCATCGGTTATTGTTGCGTTCAGACAAGGTGTGAGTGACAAGAAGATGCTCGAGAAGCTAGCCACGCACGAGGTGTGTGATGTCTCCGAGCTGTTCTCCCTGGCAGACAGATGTGCTAGGGCAGCTGAGGGGCGCAACTGGCACTCCCAGCCATCCTCAGAAGCAAGGGAAGCCACCCCGACCGAGGAAGGAGCCTCTGCGAGGAGCAGCGGCAAGAAGAAGAAGAAGGGCAGTGGCAAGAACAGGCCAAAGCCCGGAGCCCAGGCAATGGCGGTTGCGGCACCCGGCGGAGCCCGAGCGTCACGCCGAGACAAGCGCCCTAGGCAGTCGCCTGAGCCCGAGGAGCCTGACTTCAAGTGCCTGGTGCACCGTACAAATAGCCATAGTGCTAGCGAGTGCCGGGAAGTGAAGAGGTTCGCGGAACGTTTCCGCGAACAGAAACAGAGGCAGCAGCGCCAGGAGGGCGCACCCCCGTCGCCAGAGGGAGGGCAAGCAGAAGGCTGATCCTGAGAAGGAGGATGACAGCGAGATGGGGTTCCAGGAACCCCAGCGGGCGGTCAAGGCCGTCTTCGAGGGTGGCGACTCCAACTCCAGCAGTGATAAGGAGCGCCTCAAGACCCTCCATGTCATCTACGGGGGAGCCACAGACCCCACGTCCCGAAACACGGTGAAAACTCTGCGACGGGCAGTGGCTACAGTGGCCCCCGCCCCAAGTCCGGCTCCCCACCAAAAGTGGATGAGCACGGCGATCATCTTCGACGCTTCTAACTGCCCGAAGAACATGGCAGGGGCAGGAGTGCTCCCGCTGCTGGTGTCCCTGACCATCGCCAACGTGAAGGTCTTTCACGTGTTGATAGATGGAGGGGCGGGCCTCAACCTCATCTCCACGGCGGCTTTTCAAAAGTTGCAGCTGCCGATGTCCCAAGTCACACCCTCGAGCCCGTTCTCGGGTGTCGGACCTGGGCAAATCCTCCCGTATGGTAACATACACCTCCCGGTGACCTTCGGGACCCCGGAGAACAACCGTACGGAGAGCGTTTTATTCGACGTGGCAGACGTCAACCTCCCCTTCAACGCAATCATCAGGAGGCCATCCCTCTACAGGTTCATGGCTGTAGCCCACTACGGCTACCTCGTCCTGAAGATGCCGATGCCTTCCGGTGTCCTCAAGATCAGTGGGGACCGCTCAGCCGCAGTGTCAGCCTTGGAGCAGCTCCAAGTACTTGCAGCGGGGAGGGCTCCAGCCCCAGGAGGCTCGAAGGAGAGTCGGCCAGAGCAAGGCCCGGCGCAGCGAGCCTCCACTACTGCACCCCGTGTGCAACCTGCCAACGATGACGACGTCCCCGTGAAGGTCGTCAGGATTGGCTCCGAGGCTGCCCAGACAACCCGTATCGCGGGGAACTTGGACAGCAAATAGGAATGCACGCTCATCACCTTCCTCCGGGACAACGTCGATGTTTTTGCATGGAAACCATCACAAATGTCCGGGATCCACAGGGAGGTGATTGAGAACCATCTGAAGATCTACCCCGACGCCCGACCGGTACAGGAGAAGCCCAGGAAATAGTCCATCGAGCGGCAGAACTTCATTCATGAAGAAATCAAGAAGCTGATCGATGCTGGTTTCATCCGAGAGGTTCACCACCCACGGTGGTTGGCCAACCCTGTTGTCGTTCCCAAGGCTGGCGGGAAGCTCCGGATGTGCATCGACTACACCAACCTCAATAAGGCATGTCCAAAGGATCCATTCCCTCTTCCTAGGATAGATCAAATAGTAGACTCAACATCAGGCTGTGATCTTCTGTGTTTCCTAGATGCGTATTCCGGTTTTCACCAAATACTTATGTCTAGGAAAGATGAGGAACACACTGCTTTCATAACAGTAGACGCTCTGTATTGTTATGTCACCATGCCTTATGGTCTCAAAATGCTCTCCCCACCTTTGTACGTGCAATGCATAAGACATTTGGGGACCTCATTAGAGATCTGGTAGAGGTGTATGTCGACGACATCGTGGTAAAAATTAGGGACAGCACATCCCTATTAGGCAACCTAGCCCGAGTCTTCAGCAAGCTGTGCACGACACGCACGATGCTGAACCCCGACAAGTGTGTCTTTGGGGTCTCAGCAGGGAAGCTCCTTGGTTTCTTGGTATCGCACCGAGGGATCGAAGCTAACCCAGAAAAGATCAAGGCGATAGAGCTAATGCGGCCGCCGGCCCGCATCAAGGATGTGCAGAAGCTTGCAGGGTGTTTGGCAGCCCTCAGCCGGTTCATCTCAAGACTGGTTGAGCGAGCCCTGCCCTTCTTCAAGATTCTGCGGAAGTCAGGTCCCTCTGAGTGGACTGAGGAAGCTGAAGCGGCCTTCCAGGAGCTCAAGAAACACCTAACGACGCTACCCATTATGGTGGCACCAGAACCCGGCGAACCGCTCCTGTTGTACATCACCGCAACAACGGAAGTGGTCAGCATGGTCTTGGTTGCAGAGCGGTCGGAGCTACTGCCGCAACAAGCACCGGAAAGAGCCCCAGAGGGGGAGGCCGAGCCTCAAGGCCCGAACCCAGAAGAGACCCCCCCCCCCCCGCTGTGGGTTCCAGTGACCAAGTGCCTCACGAGTCCCAGCCCCCGGAGGCCCAGCTAGACCCTGGGAACCACATTCCCCAGGATGCAGACGCATTGCAAGGGGCCCCGGACCCCCCAAGGAGGGTTCGGACCTCCCAACGGCCAGTCTACTACGTCAGTGAGGTCCTCCATGAAGCAAAAACAAGATATTTGGAGGTACACAAACTGCTGTATGCAGTGCTCATAGCGTCGAGGAAGCTCCGGCATTACTTCCAGGCTCACCGGGTTTCAGTGGTCACCTCCTTCCCACTGAAAACCGTACTCCACAACCCCAATTCGGCTGGCAACATTGCCAAGTGGGCAGCGGAGCTGGCTGAGTTCGAGCTGGAGTTCTTACCTCGACATGCAGTCAAAAGCCAAGCACTGGCGGACTTCTTGGCCGAATGGAACCCATCGCCAAGCAACCCGGGGGGGGGGGGGGGCGGACAATGGCAAAACAGTGCCCAAGGCTCCAGTTTTCACCGAGACCCCCTGGACGCTCTACTTCGACGGCTCCTCGTGGAAGCAGGGGGTCGGGGCCGGGGTCCTGCTCCTCACCCCGATTGGGGAGCAGTTCAAGTACATGGTGCGCCTCGACTTCAAGGCGACAAACAACATGGCAGAGTATGAAGCCCTAATCTTTGGGCTGAAGACTGCCCTGACCCTTAATGTCCGACAGCTTCTGGCTAAAGGTGATTCTCAACTGATCATCAAGCAAGCCAAAGGAGAGTGCAGCTACAACGACCCTCAATTAGCAGTATACCTGCTGCACGTCTAGAAGCTAGAGAAGGACTTTGATGTCTTGGACTTGTGCCATGTACCCCGAGCCGATAACTCAGTCGCAGACGACCTGTCAACGAAGGCCTCCATAGGGGCCCCAGTGCCTCAAGGAGTCTTTGCAAGGACGTTACCGCGACCAATCACCTGGGCAGCCGAACCGGACGAAGGGGGCGAGCCCAGCACCTCGAAGCTGGCAGTCCCGGCGACCCTGCTACCATGGAGTCCGCCAAGGATCGTATGCGCCACCGGGGGCTCTGAGCTACCGGGCGCCCAAGATCCAGAGGCTCAAGCAAGTCCCGATGCATGGATCTCGGAGGTTCGGGACTACTTGAAAGACAATATCCTTCCCGAAGAACATGCCCTGGCAGAAAGGATTGTTCGCATGGCTAAAAGGTACACGTTGGTGGAAGGGGATCTCTACCGGCGTGGCGCCAACGACATCCTACTGCGATGCATTACCCGGGAGGAGGGCTGCAAATTGCTCGCAGAAATCCATGGAGGCGAGTGCGGGAACCATGCGTCCTCCCCCGTGCTGGTCGGTAAAGCCTTTCGACATGGCTTTTACTGGCTGACAGCACTCTAGGATGCCGCCGAGATGGTAAAGAGATGCAAGGCATGCCAGTTCCATGCCAAGCAGATCCACACACCAGCTCAGGCGCTGCAGATGGTCCCTCCCTCATGGCCATTCACTGTATGGGGGTTGGACATCCTGGGACCCTTTCCCAGAGTCGTCGGAAGATTCCAGCATCTCTACGTCACCGTAGATAAGTTCACCAAGTGGCCGGAAGCTGCCCCAGTTGTCACCATCAACAAGCAGTCAACAGTAAAGTTCATCAAGTCGATCGTCTACCGGTTCGGGCTCCCGAACAGAATCATCACTGATAACGAGACCCAGTTCACAAGTGCAGCATTCCAGGAATACTGCGAGGACCTGGGGATCCAAGTCTGCTATGCATCCGTTGCTCACCCAAAGAGCAATGGCCAGGTCGAGAGGGCCAATGCAGAGATCCTCAAGGGCCTCAAGACTCGCACATTCTCACACCTTGAGAAGCATGTTGCAAATTGGGTGGATGAGCTTCTGTGTGCGCTGTGGGCTAGCCGGACATCAACCAGCCGGGCCACGGGGGAAACGCCTTTCTTCTTGGTGTACGGGGCAGGGGCCGTCCTCCCCCCAGAAATTACCATGGGCTCCCCCCGTGCCCGGAGGTACGATGAAGCCGTGCAGGACCAGCTCCGGCGTGAAGACCTGGACCTCGTCGACGAGGGACGAGTGCGAGCGGATCTCCAAAATGCACGGTACAGGCAAGCGCTTCGGCGCTACCACCAGAGGACCGTGCGGAGTAGGGAGCTAAAGGTACGACCTGGTGTTGCGCCGCATACTCTCCCGGAAAGGGTCTAACAAACTCTCCCCCAGCTGGGAGGGTCCCTTCCTGGTAACAAAGGTTTGCCGCCCAGGATGCGTCCGCCTAACGACGGAGGATGGACAGTGATTATCCCTAGACCAGGGTTGGGGCAATGTTATTTCATTGTAAAAGTTACATATTGTCTCAGACAACACTTAGGATAGGGGGATGGGGCTCCAAGTGCACATTCCGCTTAGCCTGGTCCAGAACCCTAAGTAGGTGCACTCGACTCCATCTGACACCCAGGCTGGGTTATTCCCCTTGTAAAGTCTGCTCCATCTTATGAGAAGCTACAATGAAAGAATGTTGTCCTACCTGGTATAGGGTTTGTCAATTCAAAAATTATCTTTAATTTTTATGATGTTGCTGTAAGCCCGCCATAGCTCGTGATCTATCATGAGCGCTGTCGTTTTTCCCATGCTTTAGCAATAGTGGGAGCTTTGCTGACTGGACTGCAGGTGGGATTGCTTGAGGTACCTCCAATGCGCCTGGGGCCTCAGATGTTCCAATACTCGGGGGGCCTGTGTCTCTAGATGGTCTCCCCCGGAAAAGGCTTACGCCGAGCGGGAGGTCCAGGGCCACAGCCTGCTTAGCCTGGTCCCCTACCCTAAGCCTGCGCACCCTGCCTCCCCAGCGCTACAGCCGAGTACTAGGGGCCAGATGGACCACCCTTGGATAGTATGGACGACGAGTCCTACGCGCAGATGCACTGAATTACCCAAGCTCCACGAGTCAGCCCAAAATCGTAAGTCAAGCGACACTACAAAAAAAAGCAGGGGTAAAGTGACCAGCGGACAGAACTACTTCCTTTTTGATCTATGTACATGTCTTTGAGGAAGTTGTTCCGGCAACCACCGTCAGAGTACCCGCGAAGACAGTGGGCACCGCCGGCCTGAAGCTCCGGTGGCACCCCCAGGGGGCCCGCTGTCGACCTTTCACTGAAGATGGCGGGCACCGCCGGCCTGAAGCTCCGGCGGCACCCCCAGGGGGCCCCCTGTCGACCTCTTACTGAAGATGGCGGGCACCGCCGGCCTGAAGCTCCGGCGGCACCCCAGGGGGCCCGCTGTCGACCTCTCACTGAAGATGGCGGGCACCACCGGCCTGGAGCTCCGGCGGCACCCCCAGGGAGCCCGTTGTCGACCTCTCAATAAAGATGGTGGCCACCGCGGGATTGAAGCTCCGGTGGCACCCCTAGGGGGCCCGCGGTCGACATACCTGCATACTCAGCTGCGGCAATGCTACCTACGCATCCTAGGCTCCCCCTGCACTGGTCCGCCCTAAGCCCTAAGTGTATGACAGGTGTGCCCAGAACAACTGGCCACGCCTGTCAGGGGGCCATACTTTGGGGGACAGCAGGTCCTGTAAGCTAAGGAACAACAAGCAGCTAGAAGACATTGCTAAAAATAAAAGCAAACTGAGTATAAAAGGGCACCACAGACAGATTTTTTATCACACAAATAAAGAGTTTGTCACCACAGCCAGCCACAAGACAAAAACAGAAAGACAAAAACTTAAACAGACGCTCGGGGAGCCCTCAGCCCCTCCGCTGGAACCTTGAGGCGATGAGTGCCACCGCATCTGAAACTTCAGATTTGGCGGCCTCTTCCCTCTCGGCGATGGGACCCTCGAGGACCGGTTGTAGGGAGACGTCGGGGTACCAGCTCCGGTAGCAGGACAGGATGTGCGTCGCCACCTCCTTCACCAGCATCCGTCCCTCAGCCTCCAGCTGGTTGTCGAGGATGGCCCCCAGCGAGCGCATCCTCGAGCTGGTGGAGTCAAGCGTCGGGAACACCTGACTCACCTCCTACGCCGGCTCCCCCACACGCGTCGGGCTGAAGCCGAGCGGCACCAGAGCCGAGTCGGCACCGCCAAGGAACTCCCAGACCTTCCGGGCCTCGGCGGAGCGCGCCGCCCGGAGCTCCTCCACCTCCTGCTGGGCCGCCGCTAATGCCCGGGGGCCACCGTCCAGGAACCGCTTCTCCTTGGCCGCCAGGGCCCTCTCGCGCTCGCTGACCCCCGCCTCGCGGCGGTCCAAGTCACCCTCCTTGAGGGCGACGTTGAACTCGCGGTCCAGGAGGGCCTGGCACTCAACAGACTGGGCTTGCTGCGCCTCAGCCACGGCGGCCTCCCGGCGGTCCAACTCGGCGGCGCAGACTCTCGCCCCTTCCTACTTGAGGATGAGCCCACGGCAGGTCGCCTCCACTTCGGCCTGCTTCGCCGCCAACTCCTTCTCCCGTTCGGCTAGAGCAGCCTCCCGGAGGGACAACAGGTGCTGAAGGTCCTCGCAGGCCTGGAGGCGGGAGTTGGCCTCAGCGTGGACGGCCTCAGCGTCTGCCTTCAGCTTCTGGGTGACGGTGTCCAGCTGGGCGATGAGGTCGCGCTCCTGCTCGAGGATCTTCATCTCCTCCCGAACGACCGCCTCCCGCCGGGCCACTCGGCTCTTCGCCAGCCGGGTCCGGGCCTCCAGGGCCTCGCCCATTCCCGGAGCCAGTCGTCCTCGTCCTCGAGCCGCCCTTTCTCCTGGGCAAGGGCCGCCTGGGACTGCCGGAAGCCAGAGTAGGCCACGGCCATAGCCTCGGACAGGGGGAGAGGCTCCACCATAGCAGCGGGCCCCTGCCCCCCCACTTCCTCAATGTCGTCCTCCATTTGGAGGACCACTGGGGAGGCGGGGACCAGGGCCCCCTCCCCGATGGCAACACCCGGGGCGGTGGCGCCAGCCGACGTAGCAGTGTTGGAGGGCGCGGCAGCATCGGCCGGCACGGATTAGCCGGTGGACGCGGAGTCATTGGCAGGCGCGGCGGCGGTCGTCGGCGCGCGCGGCTGGGCTTCGGCAGCCACTGCGGGTGTCTCGGGCACAGAGGCCCAAGGTACCCTGGCGGCAGCAGCCTGGTGCACCGGAGCAGGGCCCGAGGCAGCAGAAGATCCCCGCGAGCCGGCTGGAGCGGCACACCCCCCACCAGAAGTGCCCGCGGATGGTGGAGTAGTTGTGGCGGCGCTGAAATCAAGCAAACTCAGACCATAAGAGATTGACAGGGTAGGCGCACAACAAAGAACACCCAAGGTAAAATCTAAGCAGGCTTACCGGGGGACGCTGAAGTTCCACTGCTTCCCGAAAGGGTTGGGGGGGTTCGGACCCCGCGAACCCGCGGCGGGGGCCCCTGAGTGTGCTGGGGGCCCCTGTGGTGGTGGTGTCGGCAGCACCCCCAAGGTCTGGCGCCCCTCCGAATGGAGAGGGAACGTTGGCGTCCCGTCGGCGTTGAGGAGCCTCCCCCTCTTGTGCGTGGAGGACTCGGGCGGCAAAGTGGCACCATCGGCGCCCCCTGGCGACGAGCGCGGCAGGGCTCCGGAGTCCTGACGAGGGGCAAAAGGGGCCGGCGGCGGCGACTGGGCGCGCTTCTTGGGGGACAGGTCCGGCATCAGAACCGGCACTTTCCCCTTGTCGGCGGGGGCGACGACGCCACCCCATGGATGGTGTTGGGGGCCGCTCGAGGAGTCATCGCTTGAAGAACCAATGTCGCTTAAGGGAGCCTCGCCTCCCTCAGTGTCGTCGGCAATGTTGACCCCCCGGAACAGGTCCCCAATCTGGCGCCGCGCTAGCCCGAACTCATGGAGGGTCGGCATCGTCTTCAGCAGCTGCCTCCTCAACTCAAAGTCCGAGCACAAGGGGCGGCAGGCTGACGGAAGAGCCAGTGCCTCAGGGGAGATGTCGTCGGGGCAGACCCGGGTCAGCATGTCGAGCAGCTGCTGCTCGCCCAGGTTGGAGTCGGGGCCGGTCTCGAGTCGGGTGCAGTCCGACAGGCCGGTGAACATCGACGCCAGACGGGCGCGGTGCTGGAGTGGAGCTATATGGCGGGACATGAAGTCCCTCAGCACCATGGCAGACGACAGCCCGTGGTCCGCCAACATTTGGATCCTCTCCAGCACCAGGTTGAACGCCTCCTCTAGCTCTGGGCGCTCCTCCCAGAATGACCGCTCAGAGTAGGGGATCCCGGTGGGGAGGCACATCCGGTCGTGGGCCTCGACCTTGGCGATCGTCCAATCTTCACGCCACAGCTCCCACCTCGCGGAGTTGAAGGAAGCAATGTACCTCGTGGGGACCTTTGTCCGGCGCTGGAAGTAGTAGGCGCCGAGGTGCTCCTTCGAACTCCTACCGGTGGCCCTCAGTACAAAAAAGTACTGGAAGAGCTTCACCGACGACATCACCCCCACAAACATCTCGCAGAGGTGAGCGAAGATCGCCAGCATGGCGATTGAGTTCGGCGCGAGGTGGTGGAGTTGGAGGCCGAAAGTCTCCAGGAGCATGACCAGGAAGGCGGATGCTGGCGGGACGAAGCCGGCCAGCACGTACGACGAGAAGAGGACCATCTCCCCGGCGGAGAGGCTCAGCGGGAGCCTCCCAGGACGGAGCCACGACTCCCACTCAGGAGTATGCCCGCCGAGAAGTCGGCGCATGGGGGCCAGGTCAGCAGACCTGGATAGGCTGGACTTGGGCAAGATGCTCGCCATGAGGGTTGATGGAGGAGGCTCTAGACGGGGAGACTGGGAACTAGAGCGCAAGAACTGGACTTGAGGCAAAAGCACGAGCGCAGGGATGCAGAGGCGAGAGAAAGGACCCTCAGGGGGAAAGTTCTCTTTTTATGCACCCCTGCAGGCCAACAGGTGCAAAAGTGTGGATAGCCGCAGCCTAAGTAGGAGAGTGTAAGGATCGAAATGCCCAAGAGGTGGGGTGAATTGGGCTTTTTTTCAAATTTTAAGGCAATTAAAAACGAACTACTTAAGCCCAATTCCCAATGCGGTTCTAACTATGCAATCAACGTAGATATAACTTGTGAAGCAAAGATTGCATAATGTAAAGAGAGGGAGAGAAATGCAAACGCTAGGGGACACGAAGGTTTATCCCGTGGTTCAGCAAGATCGCAAGGATCTTCCTACATCTACGTTGTGGCACCCACCGAAGGGTTTTGCCACTTCCAATGTCACCGAGACAATGGAGTCTTCACTAATCTTCTCCGTTCGCCATCTCCAGCAAGGTGGAGCTCAAGCCTTGTACAACCTTCGATGTTCCGGGCTTCCACACACACCTTGGCAAGCTCCGAAACGATCTTCTTCAACTCCTCACTAGCCTAGAGAGTTCAATCACAAAGAAAGAACGAACACAAGCTTCTCTCTAGCCTATTACAAATGATCTAAAAGTGTGGAAATGTATGCTCTATAGTCTTGAATGCTCTTGGATGTGTAGTTGGCCTCAGGTGATCAAGACTTATCGAAATGACTGGGTTAGAGGGGTTATATAGCCAGCTTAACTGAAATAGCCGTTGGAAAAGTAGGCTGACAGAACTTTACTGTGAACACTGGATGATCCGATGTCTCCCCTCTAGTTATCATCGGTGTAATTACTTTGGCTTACGTCATTGTGTCAGATATTACCATTATTAGACCGATGTTGCCCCCAGTCTTCTCATCGGATGATCCGGTGGCTCTTCCTCCAGAATTTGCTTGATCTTGATGCTTACTGGAGTGATCAACCGATGTGTGTAAGTCTGCACATCGGATGATCCGGTGCTTCACTTGTTCCTATTGTACTGCAAATTGTACTGATGCACCGATGTTGTTGAGCCCTTCACATCGGATAATCCGGTGAGTTCATTTGTCTGAGGTCTTTTTCTTCAGTTGAATCAACTCGACCGATGTGTTCATTTTGGAAATCATCGGTTGATCTGGTGAGTTGATTTTGTTTGCTACGAGTTGTCTTGAGTGAATCTTTTGTGTCTTGCTCGAATGACCTCTCAGACATTTGTTCCACAAGGCTCTCTGATGATTCTTAAGCATTGTAGGTTGTCAATTTTTGATTGAGTGACTTAGACATAGAGCCTTCACATCTTGTCTTTATCTCATGAATTTGATCTCGAAAGTTGAGTATCTATGGGTCTCCAATGACATGATCATTTCATCTTATTGAGTGTTTATGGGGACCTTGCATTCACAAATTCATTAGTAAAGTTCAATGGTTGTCATTAATCACCAAAACCATACTCCATGAGGGGGGCCTAGATGCTTTCAATCTCCCCCTTTTTGGTGATTGATGACAACACAATAATCAAAGTGCAATAGTAATGAATTTGATAGAATGAACCTTAAAAGAATATGCAATGAATACATGGTGTCACACTTGAAGCTTTAAACATCAATTAATAACACAAGTGTGAATTCAAAGAGATCATAATCATAGATAAACATCAAATGAGTTCAAATGATTAACAACTCATGGAAATAGGTCCATTACACACCAAATGTAGCAAATACGCAAAAACAATAAAGATAAGCAAAGATACGCAAAAACAATAAAGCAAAAACAATAAATGAGTTCAAATGATTAACAACTCATGGAAATAGGTCCATTACACACCAAATGTAGCAAATACGCAAAAACAATAAAGATAAGCAAAGATAAGCAGGACTCGACTCCCCCTAACACTAGGACTCCCCCTGACTCTCTAACTCTTCTCCCCCTTTGGCATCAAGGCACCAAAAAGGGATTCGAGCACCTACGGACCCTGAGAGCTGGGCGCGATGACGAACTGGTCACTGCCGCTGTCGTTGGAGCTGCTGGCCGGAGTAGCGGAGGAGGGTGCTGCTGGAGCCGAAGATGCCACCGTCGGTGCCTGCTGAGGAGGAGGTGCTGGAGCAGGGGCACTGGTGACGGAGGCCGGCGTCTGAAAAAACAGTGACGTGGCCGGCAGTGGGGAGTGAAGAGGAGCACCAGGAGCCAACAGCGGGGACATGCTGAACGAAGGGATCAGAGTGGAGGGAACTGGAGCCACTGGTGTAGCAGCTGGAGCCAAGACGGGAGGCGGAGGAGCTACTCCAGGCAGCTGCGATGGGAGGGTGATCCCGGTCTGGGTGTAGAGGTTGGTGATCAACCCCAGGATCCCCATCATCGCCTGCTGCGTCTGCTGCTGCTGGTCCAGAGTGCGCTGGTGCATCTGGTCGATGAGCCCCGTCAACCGGTCAGTGTCTTCACGCCTCTCACGGGCGATCTGACGCTGCATCTCCTGCTGCTGCTGCTGGAGCTCAAGAAGACGTGCAGCCTGCTCTGCGCGAGCCTGCTCTGCGGCCAGCCTGTCTAGCCTCTGCTGCTCGACCATCTGCTGGAGGAGCGAAGTCAGCTCAGACGGCTGCGTGACCTGCGCCTCAGTGACAGGAGGTGGAGTGGGAGGTGGCGCTGTAGAACCTCCAGCCTCCGCGTCGTGCTGTCGGGGAGAGGGGGTAGGAGGGAAATACTCCTCGACACTGTCGTCAGTGTCGCTCTCTGACCAAATGTGCTGCAGGTCCTCCCCCTGAGCCTCAGCCTCTGCAAGTCTCTCGTCCTCCCGCTCTAGGTCGGACCAATCTTCCTCTGACAGACGAGCCCTGACCTGGCGCTCAACTGGACGACCAAGGCGGCGGTCTCTAGGAGCCGGGGCACGATAGTGACCAAAGCGAGTCACACTCTCGTCAGCAAGTCTGACCTGTGCTGCATCCCCCTCAGGCACCATCATAGAGCATAGGTAACTGATCTAGTGCCCGTAGACCATCTGCCTCATCATGCCTACCCCATCTGTGATCACGTCTTCCATCTCGCACAGGAGAATGTCCAAAATGTTGAAATCCATCCCGTTCATTATGTAGAACAGGAGGGTCTGTTGTAAACTAGTGAACCCCTCCAAGTACCCCGACCTCGGCAGGAGCGTGCGGCGCAAGGCGAGGTGCGGCAGCGGCGCGAGGGAGAACGGCGGCGCGGCGCGTGGAGGTGAGGCGGCGGTGCGAGGGAGAACGGCGGCGCTTAGGGCGGAGGCGCTTGGGTGCGGCGGCGGAGGTGGCGGCGATTAGGGCGAGATGTGGCGGCGGCGAGAGAGAAATCGGGGAGAGAGAAGAAACCGGCGGCGCGCGGGTTTAAATAGTGGGACCCAAACCCTAGCCGTTATTTTAACACCAGATGGACCGATGTTAAGAGAAGTGAGCATCGGTCGAATGCCACAGAAAGGATATTCAAGAATTGTTGTTGACACCGGATGGACCGACGTCTAGGGTTTTGATCATCGGATGAATGGCACAGTAAGGGTATTCAGGAGAGGGAAGTTGACACCGGATGGTCCGACGTTGGATGAAAAAGCATCGGTGGAATTCATCAAGGTTTCAGATTTGTGAACACCGGATGAACCGATGTTTTTCTGATTGAACTCATCGGTCAATTTTGGGTATTAACTTAACTGGCACGTGGATTTTGAACACCTACTGATCCGATGGGGGAAGGACTTAGGCATCGAATAATCCAATGAAAACTAAACACCAACATCACATATATGTCCTTTGACCAAACAATCAAACAATGGGAAACACATGTCTTAGGACTTTTTGGGCAACCACTTACCCCTCAAAAAGCTAATATGTCAATAGCTTGGCTAGACCTTAAAGCAAATGGAACACCGAAAAAAATGGAGGAAAAAATATCCAAATAAAATGTAAGGCCCATGCTTTGTGAGGTAGAGTATGAAGACTTCTATCTCTTTGAAGCATGTTCCTTTAGGCATTAACGTACCTAACATTTTGTTCTTTCCACCTTATATGAGTTGAGATATTGCATTTCAAACAAGTCTCCTTCTCACGAGGTGGGTTCCCCTTTGTGACAATCTACCGTATGCAATGCCAAACAAGTTATAGTGCAAGAAATAGAATGAGTGCAAGTCTATATGGCAGAGATCATGCAAGGCATAAAATAAATCTATCTTGCCAAGTTTAAACCTTCCAAAGGCTTCCACAGGGAAAACTATTTCTAGCTCGCCCCTATCCTTTGGGAGTTAGACAAGACCTATATGATATGCATCCTTACATGAACATGGCAATTTACATGACGTTAGATGCATCTAGCACATTTAATTCATTTCTAAGTCTAGAAAAGGTTTTCTCATCAAGTGGTTTAGTGAAGATATCTGCCAATTGTTCTTCGGATCTAACACCTTGCAAAGAGATGTCTCCTTTAGCCTCATGATCCCGCAAGAAGTGATGGCGAATATCAATGTGCTTAGTGCGGGAGTGTTGAACGGGGTTTCTAGCTATCTTAACCGCACTTTCATTGTCACAAAGGAGAGGCACACAACCAAATTTAATTCCAAAGTCCAAAAGGGTTTGCTTCATATATAGAATTTGGGCACAACATGCACCGGCCGCTATATACTCCGCCTCCGCGGTGGACAAAGCCACGGAATTTTGCTTTTTGCTAGACCAAGACACTAGGGAACGCCCAAGCAAGTGGCACCCACCGGAGGTACTCTTGCGATCCACACGGCATCCGGCAAAGTCCGAATCCGAGTATCCCAAGAGTTGGAAGGTTGTACCTTTAGGGTACCACAAGCCCATACTAGGGGTATGCTTAAGATACCTAAGTATCCTAAAGACCGCCTTCTTATGTGATTCTTTAGGAGCCGCTTGAAAGCGAGCACATAAGCATACACTAAACATTATGTCGGGCCTAGATGCGGTAAGATAAATCAATGAACCAATCATAGAGCGGTAGTGAGATTGGTCAATAGGTTTACCATCCTTATCCGCGTCGAGATGGCAATTTGTTGCCATTGGAGTGCTTCTTGAGCTACAATCTCCCATCTCAAATTTCTTCAAGAGGTCCTTGGTGTATTTCTCTTGGTAGACGAAGGTTCCCTCTTGAAGTTGCTTGATTTGGAATCCAAGGAAGAAGTTGAGCTCTCCAATCATTGACATCTCGAATTCCCTAGACATCATTTTGCCAAACTCATGGCTAAGAGCTTCGTTAGTTGAACCAAAGATAATATCATCAACATAAATTTGACAAATGAATAAATCTCCGTTGATGTCTTTGGTGAAGAGTGTGGTGTCCACCCTCCCGATCTTAAATCCTTGCATGATGAGGAAGTCCCGTAGTCGTTCATACCACGCCCTAGGTGCTTGCTTGAGCCCGTAGAGCGCCTTGTGCAACCTATACACATGGTTAGGATTCCTCGGATCTTCAAACCCGGGAGGTTGTTCAACATAAACAAGCTCATTAATGTAGCCATTGAGAAAGGCACTTTTCACATCCATTTGATAAAGGGTAATATTATGATGTGAAGCAAAAGCAAGGAGAATACGAATTGCCTCTAACCGGGCGACCGGAGCAAATGTCTCCCCAAAGTCTAGTCCTTCAACTTGCGAGAACCCTTTGGCCACAAGTCTTGCCTTGTTGCGGACCACAACGCCATTCTCGTCTTGTTTGTTGCGGTACACCCACTTTGTTCCAATGACGTTCTTGTCCTTGGGTCGCTCCTCCAACACCCAAACTTCATTGTGGATGAAGTTGTTGAGTTCTTCTTGCATAGCCATCACCCAATTTGGGTCTTGGAGCGCTTCCTCAATGTGAGTGGGTTCTACACACGAAACAAACGAGTAGTGCTCACAAAATGAGGCAACGTGGCGGGAACGAGTACTTACGCCCCTTGAAGGACTTCCAATGATTTGGTCCATTGGATGCGCCTTGGAGATGCGTCCATGCCTCATAAGTGGTTGTGAAGCACTTGGCGGTGGTGATGCGTGTTGCTCCTCTTGTGGTTGGACTTGATCATGGACTTCTTCTTCATCTTGATGTTGAATTGCTTGTGAGTCTTGAGTTGGCAATGGATCATCTTTCTTCTCTTCATCTACTTGAGGCGCCATGGAGGTGTTGTTGTTGGAACTTGAAGCTCCCCCTTGATCATGGCCCTCTTCAACTTCCGGCTTGATGTCTCCAATGGTCATGTTCTTCATGGCTTCTCGTAGAGGCTCATCATCTATTTCATCATGACCAAAACTCTCCTCTTGGGAGCCATTAGTCTCATCAAACTCAACATCACAACATTCTTCAACTAGACCGGAGGTTTGGTTGAATACTCGATATGCTTTTGAGTTTGATGCATAACCAAGAAAAATGCCAACATCACATCTTCTTTCAAACTTACCGAGCCTCTTCTTGCGGTAGATGTAGCATTTGCACCCAAAGACTCTAAAGTAGGAGATGTTGGGCTTTCTCCCAATGAGAAGCTCATATGGGGTCTTTTGGAGTAGTCGGTGAAGATATACCCTGTTTGCAGCATGGCACGCCGTGTTGATTGCTTCGGCCCAAAACTTCTCCGACGTGCCGTAGTCATCAAGCATTGCTCTTGCAAGAGTTATGAGGGTTTTGTTCTTCCTCTCAACGACACCGTTTTGTTGAGGAGTGTATGTGGCGGAGAATTCATGCTTCACACCTTCACGGTCACACCACTCCCCAATATTGTAGTTCTTGAATTCGGTGTCGTTGTCACTTCGGACCTTGATAATGGGAAGTTGGAATTCCCTTTGAGCACGGTTGGCGAAGGTCTTGAACACTTCCGAAGTTTCACTCTTGTCACCTAAAAATAGAGTCCAAGCATAGCGAGAGTAGTCATCAACTATAACAAGACAATAGAGGTTACCGCCAAGGCTTTGGTATGTGGACGGTCCGAAGAGGTCCATGTGGAGTAGTTCAAGTGGCTTGGAGGTTGACACCATTGTCTTCATTGGGTGGTGTGAAGCAACTTGCTTCCCGGCTTGACAAGCGCTACAAAGCTTGTTCTTTTCAAACGTCACATCCTTCATGCCGGTCACCATCCCAAGCTTTAATGACTTCTTGAGTTTGCTCATTCCAATGTGTGCTATGCGTCGGTGCCATAGCCAACCCAAGCTTGTCTTAGTGAAAAGACAAGTGGTTAGGCTAGCATTCTTTTTGGAGAAGTCTACTAAGTAGAGATGTCCATGCCGAAACCCTTTGAAGATTAGCTCTTTACTTGTCTCACTACTCACAACAACATCATTTTTGCTAAATGTGCATGTTAGTCCAAGATCACAAAGTTGTGCAATGGAAAGTAGATTAAAGCTAAGCGACTTAACATACAACACATTAGAAATGGATAAATCATTAGAGATAGCAATTTTACCTAATCCTATTACCTTACCCTTAGAATTGTCACCAAAAGTGACTCGTTCATGATTACCGAGGTTTTCTATGGTGGTGAACATACCATCATTGCCGGTCATGTGTTGAGTGCACCCGCTATCGAGTACCCAATGCTTTCCTCCGGCTTTGTAGTTCACCTACACACATGAAGTTAATTTTTGACTTTAGGCACCCAAGCCAACTTAGGTCCTTGTATGTGAGATACAAGTGTCTTTGGGACCCAAAGTTGCTTGGGGAGCTTCCCCTTCATGCTCTTCATGTCTTTGCCAATGAACCTAGCTTTCACCTTGCCATTCACTTTGCTAAGAAGATAATAGCGATCATTGAAAATAGATTTGTAGTTAGTAGGCAATTTAGGTGAAGGTCGGTTAGGAAGAGGACACTCCCTTGTGTGGTGACCAGTGACCTCACAATGTTGGCAATAAGAACCAACTTCCTTGATGAAGCTTGTTCTAAGCTCCGGTGAGGGCACCTTTCCTTTGTTGGGCACCGGGAAGGATCCAAGTCCTCTTTTGTTGAAGGCTTTTGCTTGTTGGAAGAGGATTTCCTTGTGCTTGACTTCACCTTTTGAAAGTCTAGCCACACTAGTGCGGAGACTCTCAATTTCTTCCAACAAGTCCTTCTCCCTAGCATTAGCTTTCAAAGACAAAGACTTGTCCAAGACATTAGAGACATGCGAAGTAATGGATATCTTATCATTAAGAGTTTGTTTCTTTGCATCTTTTAACTCTTGATCAAGCATGTTATGAGCAATGTTAAGTGTTTGGTATTCTTGAGTTAGCTTGTTGTACTCCTCCAAGAGAGTTTGGTGTGCTATGTTGAGCTCATCATTGTCTACCTTGATTTTAGCATTTTCTTCCTCAATTTGCTTGACATGAGATTTGAGCGTGTCATGCTCTTTAAGTATGCTTTCATACTTGTCAAGCAAATCAAGGTTAGCACTCTCAAGTTTAGCACGAATTTCTTCAAGAGTTTTAACCTTACTCTTCTCTCTCTTAATGATAGCATGATATTCATTAATCAAAGAAGTTAAATCATAGGGGGAAAGCTCATCATCACTAGAGTCGTCACATACCTTGGTGTTACCTTTAGCCATGAGGCACATGGGTGGTGGAGGAAGAGGTGAGTCATCATGGTTGGCAATGGCAAGGCCGGCCAAGCTTTCTTCTTCTTCACTCTCTTCATCACTTGTTTCTTCGTCGGTGACCCATTCATTTGCCTCACACATAAACACCTTTTGTGGACCACTTCTCCTCTTTGGTAAGAGTCTTGCCTTCTTGCCCTTGTCTTGCTTCTTCTTCCCAAAGGCTCTTGGTTTGGGTTTGGCTTCTTCTTCATCATCATCACTTTCTTCAAGCTTGCGTTGCTTGCCTTTGTAGTTCTCTCTCCTTTTGTCCGGTTTTGGACAATCATAGGAGATGTGGCCTTGATCTTCACAATTGTAGCATATCTTGCGATCGTCTCTTCTTGGTAGAAATGCCCTCTTCTTGGGATCAAAGGTGTATCCCTTTTTGGTGATCTTGGAGTTCAAGCGTGAGAACTTTCTCATCATCAAGGCAAGCTCATCATCGTCATCTTCACTTGACGCTTGCTCTTCTTCACTTGAGCTAGGCTCAACCACCTTCTTCTTCTTGAAGCTTGTCTTCTTAGTGGAGGCCTTTAGAGCAATTGTTTTTTATGATGATTGCTCCATCATCCCAAGTACACTCATCTCATGAGCGTGTATTTCTCCAATGAGCTCCGAAACTTCAATGTTGTCAAGTGATTCCTTTTGGAGCATGGAGTTGATGATGTTGTACTTCGGCTTGGGAAGGAGCATGAGGATCTTGCGGTTAATAAGTCCCTTGCCAAGAGACGCAATGTCAAGAGCATTAATTTCCTCAATAAGAACATTTAAGCGTGAAAACATTTCATTAACATTTTCATGAGGAAGCATCTTAAATTCATCATATTTAGCTTTGAGCATGTGATATTTAAGTTACTTTGCACGAGATGAGCCCTCATGGATTTCTATCAAACAAGCCCAAATTTCACAAGCTTTCTCCTTACTAGCAATCCTAGAGAAGACATCTTGACTTATGCATTCATAAATAGCATTTCTAGCCTTAGCATCCCACTTAACTTGATCACCCACAT